>CM052341.1:7763112-8403737 GCA_028455595.1 Lasioglossum vierecki
TCAATCACTAAGTATTTCAATCAGATTTGTAATTGAAATACAATATACTTGAAATACAATACAATACAATACAATACAATACATGAAAACAATGTATTTTATAATTGTACTCCATTGCAATTACGAATTACATTGTAATTTGTAATTGACTAAAGATCTGAATTATAAATTACAACATAATTGAATTACAATTTAATTCAATTCCTTTGTAATTATAATTCTGGAGTAATTCAATTGTAATTCTGCACAACTCTGAGGCAAAGGGACAGTGATCGTAGAGATGTGGAGATCCTCAGGGTAATAATCATGCCCTGCTTTAAAGTTGGGATGTTCGCCAGCATCATTGGCAAAAGAAATTCTTATAATCGTTAAACAAGCAGAAACATTATCAGATTAATCAGTGTATTGGGTTCAATAAACTTAATACAAGAAAATAATGTTTATGGTTTAAAAGTTATTCTATACCTCTCATAGTCTGTATCTTTATAGTTAAATTTCATAGTACTCTTGGGCAATATGTAAAATATGATTAGAGTTTGTGATTTCAATAATGAATAATATATAATTATCTGGAGTTTGAGATTATCAACTGAATCTAAAAAGTAGATACCACGAAATAGATACATACTCATCCATCAAATACAATTATCAGATATGTTATCACAGGTAAAAGTAAACGCATGCTGAAGCCTTTGCGGTATGAGTAATAGCAATCGTGCTGTGATACTTCAAGTGTAAAGTATTTCTGTTCCGAATTCAGTTAAAATCAGTACAATGGCTATTAATTTATATTTAACTAGCTTTTATTTCTTATTTATAATATCCAGCTGTATGGGTAATATATGTTCGACGTGTTCGTGTTGGACTACAAGTAAGTAGAATGATTTTGTTATTAGAATCGTTTCAATAGATAAATGAAAATCTAATTTTAATATATTCTAATAGATAACGAATCAATAATCAACTGTAATGGGAAATATACAGGGAAGAAGGATATGCTTTATTCTTACCTGCTGTTAGATCTACCCATAGCATGTGACAAACTTATTCTGTCAAACAACTCTTTAGTTGGCATATCGGAAGACCTGTTTAAAGGATTGAAACTGAAGAGTTTGGATTTATCTGAAAATTGGATAGAAACGATACTTG
Source organism: Lasioglossum vierecki (assembly GCA_028455595.1). NCBI lineage: Eukaryota > Metazoa > Arthropoda > Insecta > Hymenoptera > Halictidae > Lasioglossum > Lasioglossum vierecki. Next base: position 7,764,262 of record CM052341.1, read on the forward strand.
CAAGAAGTTTTAACGATTTACGTAGGCTTGAAAATTTAAGTTTCTCTAAAAACAATTTATCTACATTTGATACTTCATTATTAAAAGCTCTTCCGACATTATTAACGTTAGATTTTAGTTATAATCATATTAATTTAATAGATCATACAATAGGTGGAACAGTAACGAAAGTTATTTCCTTAAATCTTTCGCATAATTATATATCTAATATACCTGACCACTTATTCGATTCTCTACCAAATCTACAATACTTGGATCTGTCATTTAATAAAATTCATTCATTGGAAAACATTGACTTACAAAATCTACATTCTTTGAAAGTTCTCCGTGTGAATAATAATTTTCTTACGTCATTAGATATTCAAATATTTTCAAAATCTGTAACAGAACTGTTCGCTGGATATAATTTAATAAAAGAGATATATTACACACCATGTCAAATTGAAGTACTACATATAGAGTTCAATCGTATTTCTCAAATACATTCAAATATAATTGCATTACAAAATTTACACAGTTTGAATATCAGTGGAAACGAGATATCGAATTTTCCGAACGTTTCATTTCAGAATTTAACAACTTTAGATCTAACTTGCAATAAGTTAGCTTATATTCCTGAAACATTGTCCACGACAAATTTTCCATCACTTGTTGAACTTGATGTTAGTAAGAATCCTATCCAAAACTTGAGCTTTCCCTCTGTTTTAAAATTACAATCATTTGTTGCAAGTAACATAAATACGTTATATGCTATTGACGAAAGTACATTCGCGAACTTGTATCCTTTATCAACGAAATGTATCAATCTCACTATATCCAACAATAAAAATTTGTTCTCTATTCATGAAAATGCTTTGGACCATCTACATTTATGTTCAGTAAGTTTTATGAAGCACTTGTAGCTTTTTATCTAATAGCTAATTAATTATGTTTTCTTTGTTATAATCAGTTGGATTTAAGTTATAATAACATTAGTTACATCGCATCAAAATTGGTTCTACGTGACAATAATTTAACCGCACATAAAGTGTACCTGCAAGGAAACCCAATCAAGTGCGATTGCTCGATGCAATGGTTGCTAGACGATATAGTACCGAAATTATATAAAACAGATCTTAATACTCTGGATAATTTGAGGTATACATTTCAATGAATTATTCTGTTATATTTTAATCTATTTCTTTTATATTTTATTATAGATGTGCTTCGCCCCCGCATTTATCAAACATGAGAATGTTACATTGGTACAGATGGTCTGCTAAAGTTTTCTGCAGTGAAATGTCGGCGAATGCGGTTGCTGAGTCAACCGGTAATCAAATGGTGACATTTGATTCTAGTCCGGGTCTGCTTATTACTTTAGGATTATGCATATGTGTATTATCAATATTGGTAATTGTGGGTATTATCTGGTCGCGAAAATTAATTCTGAGAAAGAGAAGAATCAATAGGAAATTTTGATATTTATTATTGTGTATCATACAAACTTATTTATACATTTACATGGTATTTATATATTATTATACATTTTTGTAATATATCCGTAATGGATATTCGTAAAATATATTTTTTACAGTTATAATTTTATTGTAATTCTTCACAAAAGTCTTATTTTTTCCGTATATGTACTAGGTGTAATTTGCAGTTGTATGCTTCCGTGTGATGCAAATTACGGCTCGTAAACATAAAAATAGGACTTTCGAGTTCGATCGCGGCCTGGATCAATCTTGTATCTAGCGTTATTGACTTCTGGAACATCAAATTTTTGTATTATCGAGAAAAGGAAGTGCGAATCCCACAACTTTACAATCCTGGAGAAAGGCATCTACATCCGCCGGAAACCGGCCCGACGGGCTGGCTCTGAGCTTGGAATTGTAGAACCATTGTGCCGGCCCAGGCCAGCACACAGGCCAGGCCCAAACCGAGCCCGCGTGCTATCAGGGGAGGTACAGACAGACATTTATTTATTTATATTGGCCTTTTGAATTGAATTTTTCAGTGAATCCAAGTGTGAATCCAAATGTATTCGTATTCACAGATGTGAATCCGAAATGATTTGGATTCATACCTAGATAGCAAAAAATCCAATTTCGGAAGAGATTCTGTGCGCGCAGTCGTCGCTATTTATAGGTTCGATACGCCGCAATAACCTAAAACTTGTAATATGTCATCTGTCATTGTTGCGTCCCCATCGCACAAGCGTCACACGTCGTCATTCGCGCCACTTGATCCCCGTCGCGCTTGCGCAACGTGTCTCCCATGCGGCTTACTCGATCCCCGTCGCGCTTGCGCATATTGCTGGTTATCAGAGAAGGGGTACTGTATTCTCCTCGCGAGTTCCAAGGTCGTACTCGTCTGGACACTCTGCACACCACTGACCACCATTACTGATTCATCGGCCATTAGCATAGGAACATGTGAGCATTGTTTTTGTTTTGCTGAAGATACAACGTGGGATTGTTATGAAAATATTCCGGACCTATTAATTAATTAATTCAATAGTTTCTAGTTGCATAATGTATATTTTTGGCAAGGTATGTATATATAATTTCTATAAGTAAATTCCAGTTTTGTTAGTAACGATATTCAAATGTTTCTTACGACTCCTCCTAAGTATATATTTGTTCTCCAACAGTCATTTGTCGCTTACTTTGACGGGGATAGAAAGTTCTTTACTGTTTATATCAACTTTGGCTACTACAGTTTGCAAAATATCATTGGTAAAAGATTTATTTATCGACGGTAAAGAGAGGAAATACACACAGTTGTGTTAGTATAATAAATTTTCTGTTGCACGAGATAGAATAATTTAGAATTGAGAATAATTTAATTTTTCCGTAGATGCAACATGTGTGACAATTTTGCTATCAGTGCTCAATGTATAAGAGAAAATACTTACAAGATTGGGAAGAAACTTCAATTGGCAACAGAAACGATTCTTGGAACATTTGACGCCACTGATCGTGACAGAACAAACAATAGCTGTGAAAGATCTACACGTGGAACAACTATGATTGGAACAAACGGGTTATTCGTTGAGCCAGAATATGTAGATTATAGTGATTCCGATATAGACGATAATTATTATGAAGGTGTAGAGGAGTGGGAATTACCATCTGTTAAATCTCCAAAACCTGCACCTTTACTTGCTAGCATAGAATTTTGTGATACTACAACTATAAGTGATGCTGCGGCAACAAGCAATGCTGCGACTACAAGCGATGCTAATCTTCCTATACCGTGCGCTGTAGTAGATATAGATATCTTAGAAGAAAACAATAATGACCCTAACAATAATTTAGATTCTATACAAAGTTATCAAGAACAAGAGAACCAAGCGCCGCCGGTCCTGGATCAAATACAAAGAGCAGAGGTTGCAAGTCCTGAAAGTGATTCATTGCCAGGCTGCAGTAAAGATTTTGATGAAGAGGAAGCTCAGTATCGTGACAAAAAATTGTGCGAAGAGGTTGAAAAAATCCGTAGTATGTTACCTCAATTTACGCATAAACAAATATGGACAGCTTTGCTAAAAAATCGCTGCGCAAACAATCGTGTATTACTTACACTTTGGGATTTATTACCAAGCAAAAGACCAACAGCGTCATATCAGGTTTTCAATTCAAGTTCTAAATTCTCAACTGATGCAGATATTACTTTTGAAAATAACAAAGCGGTATTAACTGAAAACAAAAATCGAAATAACGCAGCAATAGTAATGCAAGACATTACAGTTTCTTCTGTACAAGATGAAGATGAAGATGAAGATGAAGATGAAAATGAAGATGATGATGAAGATGAAGATGAAAATGAAGATGAAAATGTACTGTTGAATGACGACAACTTGAAAAGTTCTTCATTAAATGCAATAAATTCATTGGATTTCAAAAATTTTAAAAATACAGGAGCTGTACCAAAATGCAAAGTTGTAACACAAAGCAGTACAGCTCCCCGAACATTGCAACCAGCAAATTTAATGCTCAAATTAAAAAACGAATGTGAACGAAATTCAACGAATAACGACAAACATACTAAGTTAAATAAATACATGGAATATTTAGAATATATGAGAAACGCAAAGAACAAGAAAAACAATGTAGGTTTTAGAAATATCAACGTTTCAGTAAGGAATAGTATAAGACAATGTTTTTTAAATTCAAAGTTCAAACCATCTAATATAAATATTTCACAAATCATTAAGAAAGCAGATAAGAATATACAGGTAGCCAAAAAGTCAAAAGTATTGAATATTGCTAATACAAATAGCAATAACGATAAAATATCTAAAGACAAGAAGAAAGTATGCTCTCTATTTAAATGTGATAATGAAGAACAATGTTCAAATGATAATATGTCTACCAGTAAATCATCTGAAAATTTAAATTTATCGTTAGGAAATTATTCAACCGTTGCAGCTTGCAAAAATTCAAACAATGTCTCACCTCGTAGTACATCAAATCACTCGTCAATGGACACTTTAGATGCTCCAAATGATTGTCATACCAATAATATAGAAAGATCAATTCCGTTGAACAGAATACTGACAGAAAGTTCAGCTACATTATCAGCAGAGCAGTGTCTGAATGAGTCTAAACCATCTACCAATACTGCGCTTACTAATCTAAGTAATAGTTCAACTCCAACAGAACAAGCATCTGGAGGTGAGAAAAGAAAAGAGTCTATCCAAGAAAATAAATATGTTCTACCTCCAAACGTGGAACCAGTATATAATACATTACGATTCGCATTTGAAGACATTGACAAGGATTTCATTAAAAACTTGTGTGCCAAATATTATGACAAGTATAATAATACAGATGAAATGGCTGAAGATTTAATAAATTATATACTTGAAAATAATGAAACGTGTCCAAAAGTAGATAAGAAGGACCATAAACGTGTTTGTAAAGAGGTCATAAGCCAACAGATTGCTGACTTGTCCAGCATATTTCCTAGAGCAGACAAAGAATACCTGCAGAAACGTGTGAAACTCATGAATGGCGATCAAAATGCTGTAACGGACTATATACAAACTCAATGCAACAAACCTACTTATATTACCAAGGAGGAAGCTTTGAGGAGAATCAAAATTACAGAACTTCGGACGCAATATTTTCATAATTTTAATGCGGAAATGTTTCTAGAACTATTTCCAGATCCATTTCAGTATTTTGAAAATGTAAATAGACAGTGCAATTCCAATGATGAAGCCCTTGATTTTTTGAAATCGAGTTTCCACAGCCTTCAAGTATGTTAAAAAAAATCATGTCTTGTCCATAATGTATAAATTCAGAACTTAAAATCAATTTTTATATTTCTAGGAGTACACTGTGAGCGAACAATATAAAATTCACAAATATAATTTAAGTTTAACTGCAAAAGCATTAGACAAACTCTGCGCACTAATTCGACCTGATGCGTGTGAACTTAATAATATACAAGATATATTTATATTACAAGAATGTTCATTTATATTACATAAAGTACAAATTAGGGACTATATGAACAGAATAGCGGATAAAGAAAAAAGAGAATACGAGACACTAAAGGTAATACATTTTTTAAATACAAGATGTTTCGCATGAGACTAAATATCACTGTTACTTTTAGTAACATGAAAAATGTTTGAAATTAGTTTCAATAGTTTCAACAGAGGAGTTTCATAACTCTAAATTTCTTTTTAATGATCGTTCCTCTGGAATCTTTTTTGTCATCAAAATATTTCTGTTATAAAGCATATTCCCTTATTGAATCTTGACCTGAAGTGACTTTATACATTTAAAAAAATTAGATTTTGAAATAATCCACTTGGAAAAAATAGACCAGCGATTTTCAAGACCACTGAAATTGTGTTTGAAACATTTACAATATAATAAGGAAATCTTAGTAGGATCCTATTATATTTATAAACATATTAATGTAAATTTCATTTGCATATATACTTGATAGAGAGACGAATTTTTGGAATGCGAGAATTGCTATGAATCTGAATGTTTGCCATCGAAATGCTTTACATGTAATGATGGACACATATTTTGTAAAACGTGTATTGAAACGGCTGTTAACGTGGAGATGGGAAAGGGAGGGACCCATATAAAATGTTTCTCGTTGGACTGTAACGAGGAATTTAGCTGTTCGACTTTACAAAAAGCGTTACCACCAACACAGTGTAGTACCCTTCTTCGTAAAAAACAAGAGACGGAGGTAATGGCTGCTGGATTGGAAGGTTTGGTCTCTTGTCCATTTTGTTCGTTTGCATCTATACCACCACCCGAAGACAAAGTCTTTAAATGTTTGAGTCCTGATTGTATGAAAGAATCTTGTAGGTAAGTTCAGCATGAAGAATGTATCATATATGTTTTATTTAATATCTTTTATTTTTATATCGTTCATTACCTTATATTGTCTTTTGTTTATGAAACTGTAGGTTATGCAAAAAATTAAGTCACGTGCCATTACAGTGTGAAGAAATACAGAAGAAAGAGGACGCACGTTTACTATTAGAAGAAAAAATGACAGAGGCCCTCTTACGTAGATGTTACAGTTGTAGAAAGCCTTATTTCAAGGTTGATGGTTGCAATAAAATTACGTGTTCCTGTGGAGCTGCAATGTGTTACATTTGTGAGGAACCCATAAATGGTTACGATCATTTTGAAGAACGAATGTCAAAGTATACCAACATTATAACTACCATGAATTAGAGTTACTCGTAAATAATGTTGTGTATAAATTTAAAATTATTATTTTTAGGTGTCCCTTACATAGCGAAAATTATTCATTACATAATGGTACAATAAATGCAGTCGCCAATGAAACTTTAAAACACATTGCAGCAAAAGGTATAAAAATAGACGAATCCATTGTCTTGTCGCAAAATCAACGGACTACTAAAGTTCCTCCTGAAGTTTTGGTAAGATTTCATACAACTGTTCGTGCGAGATAGTTCAAGGTGTTATTTTCTTGATTGACAAATGCTTTTTATTTTTTTTACAGCAACGAGTATATAAAATAACAAACTTCGAGGTGTAAAGATGTTTCCTAATGTATTCAAAACCGTCTTTCTTTCTTGTACGATATTTTCTCTTGTTATTTAACGTCAGTTCGTATTTTGGCAAGGTTCACTTACTTACGAATTATATTAAGAAGTTCAATTATGTCTAAAGTTAATCGAGAATATTATGTTCGTTTTGTTATATTTATTTTTGTTTTATTACGCCATTAAAACAATATGTATTCGTAATACATATGTTGAATTCGTATACGAGGTACATAGCCGGCATAGTGTACTCTGAACATGACTGAGTTTCCGTATGCGTGCAACGAGACTGAAGGCGAAATAAATTAAAGAAATATTTTAATTTTGATTTAGTATATAAAGAAATATATACTCTATATTTGTGCGTTTAATTGTATTGGTTTGGACGTCGAATTGTTTCATTATAAAAACAAAAACTTGAATACAAACGATTTATAATAAAAAAGGATTAAGAAGAGAAGATGGGCTATTTTTTTCTCCTTGATTCTTGATCTCCTCCTAATCTAATGTCAATGAGACCTTCACCCCCGTGTGGAAGAGAAGGTTCGTTTGTAATAGACTGAGGAGTTGTATACACGTTATGATTATCTTCACCGTTGTTGAGATTTCCATTGTTAGGATCGCCCGGATTTTGTCCGTTTTGAGATGGTGTACCATTAATGCCAACAATAATCATCTGCAAACGATAAAGAATTTAAATTCGTGAAAAATAAGAGTTCACTATGTTTACTTGTTCTCTGTTTAATATAATACCGTGAGTTTACTAAGTTCAAGTTTTGTCGCGGTCATTTTGTGGAGTAATGTCATACCATGTCTCCTGTTGCTGGGTTCCGGCATACCCATTCAGCCTTGCCGACCTCTGGAGAGTTGAGATTGCCGTTTTGTTGAAATTCTGTTTGCTGATTCCAATTCGGAGAAGGCTGATTGCCTGGTCTAAAACCAGGTTGATTGCCTGGTCCAAAACCAGGTTGGTTGCCTGGTCCAAAACCAGGTGGTGAAAATGGTGGTGGTTGGACAGGTGGATATTGTGATTGCGCCGGTGGTGAACACGACTGCACCAGTCCTGGTGGACATACTTGTCCTTGTGGTTGGAATGTTTGACCAGGATGGAAATGCGAATGTCCTGGAGGCGGCCCCCATTGTCTCCAGAAATGTTTGCCTTCTGCCACCGACAGCAGCAGAAATACAGCGACGAGTCTCTTCATCTTCTGGTAAACAAGCATTGGATAAATTCAAGCTTTATTCACCTCTGTGATAATCCTCTCTATGAATTTTGTCTGATTGATCCTTGAAACCTAATCTATCAGGTGAGAACAATTGTATCCAGAGCTACCTATGATACACCAAGCAGTCTTCTGGCAGCACGCTTAATTGTCGCAGAATTTCTCAGCTGCGACTGCTATAATGAAACTGACGTGTCGAATGAGGAAAAACGGGACACTTGTTTCATTGACTTTTTGGTGCGAGACTCAATCGCGCGCACATAAACAACCGTTGTTGAACTCTGACTTATGACGACGATGCTTATAGATCGTAGACGAAATTTAAAAAATCAATGAAATAACAATGTGTCGTTACCAGACGGCAGATTTGACGCATTTATGACAAAATGAATAGGCGTAATTCAAAACAGTAAAAATATTAGAAGAATTTTAAAACATTGTTACATTTACTTTCAACCTATTAATTATATGAAAAAAGAAAATTGTTCCAATTCAGGTAGATAATTTTTATTTTGTGTAAAGATTTGCTGTCCAAAAATTCAATGAAAAATTCTAGCTTTGCAACACCGATTTCTATCATTGTTTGAAATAGTATAATATCATTAGGCCGCAGATCTTTACATAAATTCCTGTTCTCATGGATTGTAAAAATCAATATTTTATTAGTTACAGATATATCATGATTTCAGAAAGATTCGTAATCTGGCCACCACGATCCAAAGTAGGAACAACGTGTTTCTTTTGCAGTTTGAATTTTTCCCAAGAAAAAAATTCTTCCCAAACGATTGAAATAGAATCGAGAGTGTTCGAGGGACTTTGTACATATACATTTCAAGGAGCCATGATCGTGTCAAGGAACAGTACTGTCACGTCGATGGACGCACGATGATCAAGGCCAATGATGTAATTCACTTACCGCTGAAGAAGCGCCGAAGGGCAAGGCTCTGTCGTCAACGGTATCGATCAAGATCGAAAGCGGAACTGTTGGTTCCTGACGAAACGTCGGTGTCTTTTATGACGAAGGCTTTGTGTACTCGAGTCCTAAAAGCAATTTCGGTCAGTAAATACTACGTGGACTGTCTTCGGCAGCTTCTTTAATCCTTTTCTTTCTTTGGTAAAATAAGATAAGACTTTTTTACGGAATTTGATACTTGGTCGGAGAGCTGCGGTCGATGGAACACCGATTCGATGTCGGCTCGACGAATGCTCATCGTGAAACGAAGCTTCACGTAACAGAGGAAATAAATTGATTATCGCGCCTCGTCAGCGCGATTTATTGTAATTTATGCCGGAAACCGTGGCTCGTCGAATGTTGTTCTCACAAAAGGTCCGCGCCAGTTAGTATATATATATATACATATTTCTAAATTGTAGACGCAACAAAGATGGAAAGTATAGATTTACTTAAGTACCAATTAATATATACTCAACACGCCTTAACATACTTAATCAACTTGCTCAAAAGATAAACAATCGATAATTTTTTAATAAATTGTCGAAGGAATCAAATTTGTTTGTAGTAATACTAATGGAATAAATTCTTTTGAGATTATCATTTAGCAGAAAATCATTATGCATGTTTCAGGTACGGTACAGTCATCAACGAGCCTATTAACAGGTTTCCGGTAGTTAAAGCGTTAATATCGTTATCGGTGGATCTTTCCAGGACTAAAGGCATAATGATCGAAGGTATGTTCGAATACTGTTTATTCCTTCCCATAAATATAAAATACAATGGAAAGATATAAATCGTCGATAAAAATAATATCTCAAAGTGTTTCCAGTTATTATATAACATAAATGTTACTAAAGTAATATAAAGTAAAGAGTGACTGAAGAGTACGCAAAGAATTTTCCTGACTAAAATTTAAGCAGGTTACATATGTTGATTAACGAAACATCAGAAATCATTGTTGGCTCTAACAATAAACAATATCGTGTAATACTGTAAAATAATTTATTTTCCGAAAATAGTCTCGCATTAGTATGAAGCTCGTCCTCTCATGTTTTCGACGTTCAAGTAATCGTTCTGGGATCATTCGTCTGATAAAAGTGGTAGCATGATGTCCATCACGGAGTCGAACAACGGCGATTCTATTAGACCGGTGAGAGCATCGATCGGTAATTTAGCGAAGAGAAACATTGCTTTTCTCGCGAACGTTTTGATAAATTCGAGAGCCGCAGCCTTGAGGGACTCCGGAAGGGCTAGCGTTAAATCGATGATGGCGTTTACGATTCGACTGTCACTGACTTTGATGTCCCTAACACTGTCGAAGATCGCCGTGGGAATGGCAGTCGCAACCTCGACCGCGGCTTTCTTCTTCGATATGACGGACTCTGTCAGATCATGATCGTGGACCGCCGCGTGCGCGTCATTGGGAGGTATATCGTTGACAGTGAGGTCGTTTGGTTGTCTCATGTTGAAGCCACGCGACGATGCCATTGTCAGGCTGACCTAGGGAAAATCTTTGTTACATACTTCCTCATTCTTAGGTCCGGATTAAGACAGCGCCTATGTTTTTTTTATTGAGAAAATCTTTGAAAGATTTATTACAACGTTTGGCAATAATACATAAACAAAAATACCGACAGAATAGCATATAAATTAATATTTTTACTTTTTGTAAAATTTTCACACAGGCAGATCACAATAATTAAGAAATCCCAATCTATAGTCTTTTCAAAAGCACCAATAATAAAATAAAATACAATGAATGACCTTTTTCTATGTAGTAAACGGCTGTTACACAATTTTACAAACTAAACATTTTTCTACTCCATTAGGCTTAATTCGGCCCTGCTCATTCTCGATTTTATTGTTTCACACGCGTTCTCGCCGTTCGGCGATGATTGTTCGAACTGTTAATCGATCGAAATATCTTTCATGCGGTTGTACAAAAAGTGATAAAAATTGTTTGCGTTTAATTGAATTGCAAATTGGAACTTACCAGGACGAAGATTCTTGTTAATAACCGCATACTTGCTGGATAGTCTCTTTCGAATGACCGGGACGGAGTATAATGTCGGAATATCGACCATCTCCTTATATATTTCAAGCAGTTCAGATAACAACGGAATTTCCCGAATTTTCCAGTGTCCAGTCAGTTTAGAAATTCTCCTATGCACGAATAACTTGTAAACTTTCACCTTTTATCACGCTATCTCTTGTTTCCCCTGTTCTTCCATCGCGTTCTGCTGGAAATAGCTTTCGAATGCGTGATGTGGTAATTGAATTTTCGGAAATGGGTATATAGTCTGCATACTCGATTTCCACAAAGTCTTCTTCGACCAACCATTGAAAAATTCTATTCGCGAAGAGGTGTCTTACATCCATCGCTGGGTGCAGTCGAAACCGTTCATCAGCAATTGCAAGGAAACGTGAAAAACATTTAGCATTACCAAGAGTGCAGATTTTTGTACAAATCAATATTCACAATGAACTTCCTAGAAGCGCAACTATTGTTTAAACTAATACAAATTTATTTTCTTATTGAAGAAAATATATAAATATATAAAAAATTATAAATCATTCTTCCTTTACGTATAATGTTGTACAAAGTGCTGTATCTATTAATAATAAGTTAATTTAATCACGACAATTTACGACGAAAGAACCTCTGACAAAACAGTTAAAAATACGTATTTGTGGTAACTAATCGGAGACCGTCGGCTCTTCTCGTTCGTCGGAAAAATCGCCCGAGTTCGAAGCTTTGCAGTTATCCCCGCTGTCGTTTCGCGTGTTGACTTGGCGTTGCACTTTCTCGGTGTTGTTTCTCCCTAGATAAGTGTCGTCGAATATGAACGTGGTGGTCATCAATATGGACACGCCGGCGAAGATCACCCACATCAGCAATTCCAACGTGACCTATTCCATAAATTATACGGTGTTCCGTGAATTATAAATTGAAAGCAGTACGAATCTTTGTTGTCGTGGAATGCCGATTGAACTTCGACATCGCCAAGTTCGATGCTCTCACTTCCATGATGGCGCGGAAGACGATTCTGACACGGTCGTTTGCGGAGGCGCATTGCCAGAATATGTACGGCGTGATGACGATTAGAAGTAAAATGTCCAACAGGTTCAGCAGACACATCGACGCCGAGTTCGCCAGCGACAATATTTTACTGGATCTGCGTACAAAATCTGCCACTTATTATTGCTAAAGCGCGGATTTTAATCTTAACGGAGTAGACTCGTTTCACAGGACGCGCCTTCTCATTTCTCGATAATGCAAGGATGGGGATTTTCAGTAGTCAAAAGCGCTAGATAAAAGATCAATCTAGGCCGCGATCGCCCTCAAAAATCATATTTTTATTATCATATTATATATCATATATAATATACAATAATGGTGACTACATATAATATAGTCAGAATATCATATATATAATATATACTAATGGTGCCCATATATAATATAGTCAGAATATCATATATCATATCATATCATATGCATATATAATTTCATATATATAAGAATATCATATATGCTTTTCTAATTGTAGAAAAGAACGATAAATTTGAAGTAGTTCATTACCTGCGTGTCTCTTCGCAATTATTATCCGTCTTGATCATTTTTGTGAAACTAGTACTGTTTATTCGCTTCCCAATGGTTAGGGTCGTAGACATTTTGTTTGCGTCACACTGTTCGCATTAAAGCAGGAAAAGAGAACAGGGAATTTTCAGGATCTCTCTTGACGAGAAGTGATCGATATCGGGTGATCAAGGGTTACCGATGTATATCACAAAATCAGCATTATAAATTTGACAAGTATGAGACTTGATGCATCGTGGGTCGCTGAATCAGGACATCTCGTTCCTCGCCTGTTTTTGTTTTATTACTCGCTACACGGGACGTTTAACAAATTAGTTGTTGAAATTGACTGTATTCCGTCGGAAATTTATAAAATTATTCGAATATGTCGTTATAGGTTGAATGGGCTTTTTTATTTCATGTAGTTCTGAGTCATTTTATGTTCGACTAAAATATGTATTTCACGTTACAGTTTGTTATACTAGCACGTGTATAGAGTAACAACAAAAACACACACTTTCATTACTAACAGCTTGGTTCCTTCTACGTTTACCGTGAAGAATTCTTTCTCCTTTATTCTAAAATACTTTTTGGTATCAATCGTCGAGATTAATATTTCATTCACCCTATCCTGTGAATCACCGTTTCGCAATCTCTGCGATCATTTTCATATCGTATCGCGACCATCGATGCTCCTTAACTTTAAACAGATCGTTACGATATTATATTTTCGCGTGAAGATCAATTTTTCAACCGTCGTCTCAAACATTCTGTCACCCACACAACGGTGAACCGACACCCAAAGCACCAGAAAGAATCTCCTTTTTATGGCACAATAGAATCGGCTTTTAAATCTTACGACAAATTAAACGGCGGCTTTCCAAAACCGAATTCAACATAAAAATGTACCAATAAATATTTTACTAAAACGTTCTCGTATTTACGATTGAAAAAGATAAAATAGCACAGGATGCCAGCCTTGAATTCGAGCACGTTCAATTCGGCACGCTTGACAGTTTATTCTCGTATCCGTGAAATCGCTAATAGAATTTTTTGCCAATTCAATTTCCCGGAGAGACGGTCGGCATTCGCATAAACACTCGCAGTTTAATTGTCACGGTAATCGATTCGAAGCTTCGTTACGACTCGCGAAGAAGTTCTCGCGCCGTTAAATCGTTCCCCGTCGACGTTTGCAGGATTTCGACGATTCTTGCGGACATTTAAAGACGTACACGTCATCGGGTGAAAGGATTTCAGTAAGCACGGTAGTTAGGTTGATAGTAAGAGTTAGGCCCGTACGCTCGGTAGCCGTAGCCATTAGCTTGACTGCGGAAATGGGGGCGGGACTGCCTCTTCGCCTGCTGTTGTCTGTAGACGAACAAAGGTCTGAACACCTTCGCGTCCTGTGCCTCCAGGTCTTCGGAATCTTTCCTCGAACCTTCCGCTACTTCCGGTTTCGCTGTCGCCTCGATGGATCTCGCTATTCTCGATTCCGAGGCTCTTCTCGTCTGATGTCCCATCGCAACGGGAGATTCTTGCACCCTCTCGATCTCTCCGTTGGTCTCGAGATGCTCCTTAGACTTTCCGTAAGCCTCGATCTACGGTGAATGATTTTTATTTGCTTAGACCACATCGACAATTCTATATCATTTCAGGATACAGAATGTTGCACGAAAGACTATCTGTATTATACAGGGTGTATAATAAATGTTGCACTTTCTTGAAAGAGCTGATTCCTGAGGACACTAGACTCGTTTCCAGGATTGTAAGATTTCGGTAGATAAAAGATCAATCTAGGTACCAACCGCCCTCAAGAACCAAGCTTTGCATTATCGAGAAATAAGAAGGCGAATCCTGCGCCCTTGTCATTCTGGAAACGAGTCTGCTCAATTAAGAAGTTTTTTTAAAATTATTATTTAATGGCGCTTTTTTGAATTCTTACGTCAGAATTAAATAAGTTATATTATTATATACTTTTATTAAGAAGTTATTAACGAAAAGGTAGAAGTAACCAGGAAGCTCATCATGAGGTCAGGAACCTCCCTTTCATTTTCAAGACACTCTGTGTATCACTGAACCGTTTAGAATTTTGGAGTTTTCGTAAAAAAAATGGTTGCATGTTAAATACAACAATTATAATACTCGATTTAATTCGATTTTAACGATTTTAATGACTTTTTAATTGGGATGACACAATTGGAAGAAGGTCACTTTTTGTGTTTCATTTAAGGAAAAAAATATTTTAAAAAAAATTAAACCAACATTTTCAGAAAAACTAAACATAATTTAGAATAGTAAGAAAATACATTCTTAGTTTACTATATATACCAGATTTATTAACTGTATCAGATATGATACACTATGCAGTTTAATTAGTTAATTAGTTAATTCCAGAGGTACCGGATTTGATAAGAGTTCAGACTTTAAGGATGCATTGCCAACTCACCGCTCTGACAATTCTCGGCACATAGTTGATCTCTCTGTCGACGTTCTTCTCTACCTGAACGCGGCCATTGTTCTCCAGATACTTCTTCGACATTCCGTACGCCTGAGGTCCATCAAAGTCCTCGTCGGAGTTAATACGGATCTTCTCCACTTTCCCATCGAAGTTAGTTTGATTTGCAATGTGCACTCTTCGCGTGCGGCTGTCTTCGCGGAATTTCCTCGGAAGTCGCGCAGGAGCATGCTCAACGTCCTCCAAATTCGGATCCGACTGTCGACTTCTCGCAGTCCCCACATCGAACGACGAGATCAAGAACAACAGCTGTAAATTAATTGAAAAGTTTGTTTAAAGCAATTGCGACGCTCGTTTCCATGTGGTCAGGAGGTGCTTGTTGCCGTGTCAAGATAACAGTAATCGCTGTCGAAGAATGATTATAGACTTCCTGTTCCATTAGCTGGAAGAAAAATAATACTTTCGAAAGTTGCATTACACTATTTACAGAAACTTCCATGATGTGGTCTTGCACACACATTATCACACATTGACATTGTCGGTCTTACCCAATATATCAAATATACTAAGATGTAGAAAATATTGTAAGAAAATGTACCGTGTTGCTAATGACCTTTGACGTTAAAGCAACATTAAATAAATAAATTTAAAAAAAATGAAACGTGTTACAAAAGACCTTTGATGAAATAAAAAAAATATAAAATATTGTAAGAAAATGTATCGTGTTGCTAATGACCTTCGACGTTAAAGCAACATTAAATAAATTAATTAAAAAAAATGAAACGTGTTACAAAAGAACTTTGATGAAACGTGGAAGTGTTCCGGGTGAATTGCCAGTGAGGGATGAAAGGAAGTAGTTCTCACCAAGAGCGCGGTCCACATGGTGGTTGATGTCAGTGTTCACAGTGATTTCCGTTCTGGTCGAGACTTAGGTCGCGATTGGGAGAGCAGATTGACCGAGCATCGGTTATATACGTGGCGCGTTTACGATCCCGAGGAACACGATTAAGCTGCGGCTGGTATGCAGATTGCCGTGTAGAGAGGGAATCCTGTGCGCGATACATCCAGCTGAACCGAAATGAGTCAGCCTCGCGAATACATCACGAAGAAAGGTAAGAAAGGACCCACGGGACGTTTCTGTTCTTCTTTGGTACTGGCGAAAGCTTCTCCTTCCATCCTTCCCAGCGATTTTCGATCCCATCAGCCTCATCGCGCCTCCCACTTTTGATACCGCTTCATCCGATAGCGGTATCGTTTGTAACTCTCGCGATTTGTTTTCTTTTTTTCCCGAGAAAGAATGCGTGGCGTCAGACTTCCACATACCGATCCGAGCAAATTCTTTGGGGAATATACTTTTCTCCAACGCTCGGTGACTCTTCGTGTACACTCGCGTCGACATTCTTCTGCAACAGATTTCTCGTTTAATCGTTCAGCGACCACGATGAATTCTGTATACGATGCTGCAGATGTTACAATAATCTCTTGATGATACAGTCTATTCGATATTTTATAGTCGCGTCTAATAATACGATTTTCTGGATTCAATTTTGATTTGTATCTTTCGCAGACCAAACTGCTTTAATCCTCTTTATTGCTGAGGAAATGAGAAGCTGAATGGGTACAAAATAAAATTGAATTTCCTTTGTACACAGATAACAGCGAAATTTATGTATTATTACTGGACTTGGGATTTTATGCATTTATTACAAAAATGGCTACGTGCGATTTAAAGCAGTGGACACGTTAAAAATATTTAAGGACATCGATGTATTAGTTTCAGCTTAACAGAGTAATTAAAACATGTATCAATTTTTTACTTGCTCTCCTCTATCCTGCAATCAATGCAAACATTTTTTTATACATAAATATCCGCAGTCGAATTATTACAGTTCGCTAGTGAACATAAACAGCAGGCTGTCGAGTCTGGCTGGTCCTTTCATATCATAAAGGGATCGAATGAAATCGAACTTTCGTTCGTCTAACAAATAACTAGCCAAGTAAAAATATTAAATTCATACTTCTGAGAGTGTAGAATATATTCAACCAGTCGTTTCACGATAAACATGACCAGATGAATACTCGGAATTACTGGTGTTGACGATAACGGACCGCTATCTGTGCAGCACACCATGCTCATCAGTGGCGAGAGTTCAAAGAATCTCGTTCGCATTTTTGTGGAACAGATCACCGGACACGTCACAGGTGTTAAACGCCCATTCAGTGGCTGTTTAACGTCTTGGGTATCGTGCATGTGCAACCGGATCATTCGCCGCGCATCTGCACAAGATTAGACGGTTGATGAACAATGAATGGATAGATGAACGAGTGAATGACTAACCGATTCCGCCTCGAGGCGTTAACGACGCCGCGTTAATTGACGTCTACGATGCCCGTCGGAATAGGTTCGCGGAATAACTGGTTTCGTGATCGTTCGTCGAACGCTTTCAACCAACGCAAACATCGTTAATCTTCCTGTATGTCCGATCGATCGAGCCACGATTATGTGGGTCTAGGTCGAGCCCGTTGTAATTTCGAAAAAGAGTAGTCTCTCCTCGTTACAACGTACACTTACGCGGTACCGGTCGAGGATTCTTTCTTGATCGTTGCATTCTGAAAATTCCTTCGCGGCGACAATCAATCTTGCCGGCAAAAACAGGAATACGACGATCCACGCGCGGATCTACAGGAAACTCTTGAACCGCATTTCTTTTCCGATTAAGGCCGAATACATTAGCTATGATTTATTCGAAAAATAACAACACCGGCATGGGTAGTTTATAATCGGATGCTGGCACGTTCTAGGAAATGTACAATGTTTTGAGGACACCGTGCGGGAATGTCGGAAACGTTACATGTACCACTAGCTTCCTTTTAATTAATAGTACAGTAGCACGTCAATTAACCGAATCTTCGATGTCAACTTGCAGGGCTGGATTAAACTTAATAGTAGAAGTAGCAAATGCTAAGGGTCCCGCGCTTGGAGCAGAGAACGCTTAGCTTGTAAAATTGCATCCTGGTTTACCAGATATTTTAGCTAAAGAAAAAAGAAAAAGTCATTCACATTGCTTGTTAGTTTAGTAACATTTACTACAGGCCCCGCGCTGACTTAATCCGGCCCAACACGCTTGTACAGACTAATACAAACTGATTTTAACATTTAAACATTTATGTTCGGTCAAAAAGAGTTCGTATTCTTCTTAGCTACCGCTACAATTTTACTATAACATCTATTTCCTATTTCTGAAGGAACACCACATGTCACAATTAAAAATTTGAGTTTACGCATTGATCGAATTTCATAGTATAGGATTTACGTATTTACTAGAAAGAAAGTCATGAAAATAAATTCGAAAACCTTAAAAAGATAATGAAAGAAGAAATTATGTGACATGCGGCGTTCTTCCTAACAACCGCAGAAATAATGCTTACATGAACGAAGAATAAATAACAGGATACGATTAAGAAATGTTAGCAAAGTTTAATGAACATTTTCCAAATACAGCGACAAAAGTTGTATCGATGTAACAAGGCCCAAAACGTTCGAACCCTGGTTTCACAAGAATAGAACTCGTTTTTCCTTCGCAACGCGCCTGCATTTGAATAAATACTAACGTAAGCGATAACATTTTCGTTTCTCTTGTAACGAATCAGGGTTGGAGCAATCGTGTCGGACTCTATTACGTGCATACATCTACATTAGAAAACTTCTACCATCCTTATAGACTGTTAGTAATCATCGTATTGAGATCTATAATAGCTACGCCTTGGGTACGAATTGTAATATCTTCGATTGCTGTACCTAGAATTCGCCTGCATCTGTTGCCGATATCGAAACAACGGCCTGAAGATGATATCCTCGGCAACGTCCATGTCTCCGGCGTTTCTCGGATTTTCTTCGTGATCCTGGAACAATGGCGCGGCGATCCCCCATCTTGGTACCGCGACTGGTGCCAAATACATCAACTCCTTGCTTCCCAAATTCGTAGATCCTTCTGGTAACAATGACACTGGCACTGTCTCCTGTGATGACGGGACCATCGCGATCTGAAAATGGTATAACTCTATTAAAGAATCTACTCGCCTCCCACGTGCGTTGCTCGAATTCTTCGTCGGATGGAGGTTCGCGAAGAAAAATAAATGGCTGCTTTGCTACTTGCACTTTATTAGAACCACCTTGTGTATACAGCTTCATGGTTTCTTGCTAAAGAAAGTAATTTCTATTTATATCGTAAGGATGTGTCGTGGGTGGAGATGCGTCCGAGAAACATTGCTTCAGCTTGAACGTCTTTTACATTCGATTTCTAAATTCCTTTCGACCTCTTCTAATTTCTATTCAATTTTGATCAGTAGACTCCGAATGTCTGTGCGAAATAAAAATTCTAAGATGCAGAAATTGTATAATTTAAATTGTGTACTGATATATTGTTTTAATCCGTATTTATCTATTTTTATGTATTACTTGATAATTATATCAAATTCGCAGTCCATTTACTAATTTCTACGAAGACAGCACAGAATACACACCTGCGTCCCTGTTTCAGAAAATGAAACTGGGCAAGTTAATTCTGTTAATGTCAAGAAAATATATATTTGTTAAACATCCTATGATAACAATAACGATACAATATCGAACCGAAGAAGAGTTATCTAAATGCGTGTACAGCCTTCGATAGAACTGAACTAAATTAATACATAGACTGCGATAATGTCTTCGGTGCGGAATCATTTGCGTACGTACAATAGGCAAATGAATATTTGTCGAGTGTACGTGATTTCAACATGAATATCGAACGCATTATCAGCGAATTACTCAATGATATAGGTCAAGAATTTGCCATTAGCTCCGTGAATTTTAATGTGCACTGTCGCTTGAAAAGATTTCATCACTTTTTCGGGGAAGAATCATCGTAATTCTCTTCTAAAAATCAATGATGAAATGCGATTAAATATTTTTGATTGACTGTTCGAACAAAGTCTTAATTATACGACGGCGATACTAGAAGATACACGACGGTGGGATTTTACAATGCTGCGGTTTTTGTTATAGGACCTCCCTGTAAACGTTATTTTATGGGTTTACCTCCGACGCAAGCGTTGAAGTCTTCCAGAAATCGGGATTGATGGTCATGGCCGATTGATCGATGTAGTTCTGAGCTTTCTGCTGGATCTTGTCGCTGTTGTCTTGCAGAAATTGGACCTGTTTGTTCACGGTGTTGCCGGTCAATTGGTTCGGTAAAATGGCCACTATAGGGGTGTCCACCTTGGCCTTGTCGACTTTCGAAGGATCGATGACCGCCACTATGGGAACGGCCATCTTCTTCGACTCAATTTCCGGCAACGGTGTATGCTGACTCAGTTTCTCTTCCAAGAGCTCGGACTCGATTTTATGATTCTCGTCAACCGGTATCTGCTCTACGATCGCTTCTGTGAACGATAACGAGCCCTGTCCTGGTAAATTTCCATTTTCCTGGTAGTCGAGGGTCGTCTCACTCTAGAAATCAATGGTACCAATTCAAATCGATCTTCCTCGAATTGAACATAAACGATCCACGAAACAGTGGTAAAGAAACTATTAAAATTCAAAGGAAGTCGTATAATAATCAAAGTGCACGGTGGAACACATTGAGAGAACATCTGAGCCATAATTTTTATGTACGTCATTGCGTAATCCTCTCGTCACATTCTACCGTAGATAACGATCAGAATTGATCGGATCTGTTGAATTATTGTTTGTACCTGTGGCACGTAGTCATCCGCATTGCCTCCGAATAATAATTGATTATCTATCGAGGAAGACTCGAGCGATTCAGCTTCTACCTGTTTCGCCTCCGTGATATTTTTCCGAACATCTTCCAAATTCTCGGTTGGGACCACCAGGATATGCTCGCGTTTCGAAAGTATCTTTAAGAAAACATGTATTTCAATTAATACGAGTTCCTATTTAAAATCCTAATTAAATTAAAATGTCATGCATTGAAATTAGATTCACGTATATAACACAATCTCTAAGAAAAGAAATATAATATAACAATTACGGATGACCAGTCCAATAAATTATTGTTGAATAAAGTCCTGCAGAATAAAATTTGTAAAAGCCACGTGAACACAATCTCCAATTTAGAAAAGAAATATAATATAAGAATTACGGATGACCAATCCATTAAATTGCTATTGAATGAAGTCCTGCATAATAAAATTTGTAAAAGCCACGTGAACACAATCTCCAATTTAGAAAAGAAATATAATATAAAAATTATAGATGACCAATCCATTAAATTGCTATTGAATGAAGTCCTGCATAATAAAATTTGTAAAAGCCACGTGAACCCAATCTCTAATTTAGAAAAGAAATATAATATAAGAATTACGGATGACCAATCCAATAAATTGCTGTTGAATAAAGTCCTGTAGAATAAAATTTGTAAAAGCCACGTGAATAATTTTGCTAGTTTTTCTGACGGACAAGAGTATTTATCCGAGCTATAAATTCACATCCAATTGCATTTCCAGATAATTAGTCATTGCGAACATGAATTTGCAGGAATATATCCGCAGTTTACGCTTCATGTGCATCGTCGTATGCGAGCGAGTGTATACCAACCTTGTTTGGATCATTAGCTGGTAAGATGTAAACCTTCCTCTTAACGACGAGTCCGTTCAGCGAGCTATTGCTGGCGGTTTGGTGTACGGCATCCTGGACAACTGGATCCTGAACAACTGCGGCAATCGTTTCGTTCTTGTCTCGAGGCGACGGTGGAAGCAGGCTCTCAACATCTTCAGGCTCCAATGGTTTCGCTGTCAAAATGTTTCCGTGGAATATTAAAATCGCGCAGAAGACCAGTTTGAACGTTCCGATCTGAAAAGACCCGACTCACTTGAAATCACTAAATTCTCAACAGACTTATGATAAATATCATTAGAAGAATATAGAATTATTGTATTTTTGACGTATTGCAAAGGACATCAATTTTTACTTGGCTCCAGTTCGTTGCTATCGAGGTAGACGATTATTTATTTATTTTATTTTTTAATTCCGGAATAAATTATTCGACCTGTAGACAATATAGTTCTGAACACTTTTTGAATATAATTAATAGAATAGTTATGATCTATTATATATGTATAACATTTTTTAGTTTCTAAAACGTGCAACATTAGTTACAATTGAAAACGATCTATTTTAGAATCGATTAGCAAGATTAGAATAATATGTCGCAAGTATTTGAACGTTGTTATGCAATGATGAGTCAGGAAGTAAAATGAGCGAGCAATTTTAGAAATTGCTAATTAAAATTGCATTCAAGCATTGCGCATTAGCATCCTTTTTGAGAGGCAATTTTTCTAAAGAAATTTTGGAATTTTCCACACGGTATTTTCATTTCCTTGTTGTCTATTACGAATGAGATATTCCTGTTTCTAGTAGTATGTTATAATAATAGCGACCGGGTTTCTGACAATTATTGCGCAACAACGCTCCGTATACCGTTTTCTAGTACCATTTTGTACTTCATCCTTTTGGTGATCTCACAATCAGCTGGAGTCTTCGTCGAATCTTCGTTACAACTGAAACTCCTGGAACGTCTTTTCGAGTCTGGTCGGTGATAACGGTCCGTTCGTATTTTATACCAGCTGCCGAAAGAATTATCGATGCCCTGCTAACAGACGTGAGTATCAGCCTTGCGGTACATAACTTTGTCCGGCTATGCCTTGAACCTGCAACTTGTGCTCTCTTCCGATTTCAACTTCGTCATTGTCCTCATTAATAAATGCTCACCTAGGATCGCGGGATCTATTAACGCGTCTACATAATGAGCAATCAAGAGACAAAGACAATAAAAAAATTCGCAGTGCAAACTAATTCGAAGTGCGAACTTCCGTGTCATTTACCGTGAAGTGGTCGATGATTCAAGAGTTAATAAAATATAACAAAATGACAAATGTCTCTCTTTGCTTGTCTCCTTTCATTAGTCTTCGTGTTTCACAAAATTCGAACAACTTTACACAAGCGTTACAATTAAGTACTTCAATGATGAAGTGATGAGAATGACTATCATCGAATATGGAGCATTGCTCGAGACAATTCGAGGGTTACGTGACATGACGAAACCTGATGAGACATAGTTAATTTCGTGAAAAGTGCGCAGGAGTTGTTCTAGGTCATCGCGGATCATCCGAAACGGATGGCTAGCGTTAGTGCGTCGTTAACGATATCGCAATGTTTAGCGATCGATTTAGCGGCTGGTTCGATACGGCCTATAAAAGTGGGAGCGTCGCTTCCTTGTTTCTTAGTTCCACCTAGATACCCGAATACCACGTGTCGTGACTGGCAGTTCAACCGAACAGAATGGACTTTGTTCTTTCCCTTAGCTTGCTCCTGCTATTGAACCCCGCAGGACGCTTCGAATGCAGTGGCGTCGACGATGGAACCGTCCCGACGCCTTTGTCGAGCTCGTCGACAATGGAAGGTGCATCTTCGAGCACGAAAGAGACGATCGAGAAGCGTGAAGTCTCTTCAGGGTTCTCGAGTCCCGACATGGAAGCCACAAAAATTCGAGTTCCTCCTGCGGTCGATGCATCAACGTCAAATCGAACCGTGGATGCTGAAGAAGAGGGGACCAGTCGCAAACCGTTGATCATAGATCTAGGAAATCTTTCGAGCATTCGTGTCAGACGTTCTGAATCGAACGAGTTTACAGCTAGCATGACGGCCGACCAGGGTGAACTATCCGAAGAGGACGAATACGAGGGATCCAGCCCGAAGATGGACGAGGATCCAGCGATTCAGGAATCCGCGGAGGATCCGGCGAACATTCGGGAAGAGAGGAAGGTGGAATCCGACGAAATCCTTGAAGGAGTGGAGCAGGACCAGGGAAGGATGTTCGGCGGCTGGTATCGTCGTGAATCATTCGCAGAACGAAGGTACTTGTCGAGCGAAGAGAACCAACAACGACGACATTTTATCACAGTCCCCGTGTTCCCCGGGAAGTAGCGCTTGAATAAAATTAAACGGATTGGCAATCGACGATTCATTGTTTCTGAATAAAGGACTTGGCACAAAACGATTGAAAACAATGGGTATTTATTACAAGAGATTTATTTGGTTGGTCGGTCGCTAAAAAAATCGTATCACAAATTTGGTTTGTCTATGTTCGGAGAATCAACGGTAGCTACATTAAATACGAGTCACTACGTTAAATAATTGAATTGCTTTGGTTGATAGCTTGTAGATCTTAAGATTAGGAACTTAATCGGTAGCCTAATGACTATGCGTAATTACGGTAACTCTCAGGCACGCTTCACTCATTCATACATGCTCGGAACAATATCGGAGTCGCGTTGTTCCTACGCGTTGCAATAATTTGTTGTCTGGAAGAGACGCTGTTCTCGTCTAGTAGCGGTTCCGTCGAATTAGCAGCTTGGCTATTTGTGCTCGACCACTAACTAAGTACTAAGTGGGCACAGTCTCCTTCTGCAACAATGTGCCTTGTTGAATGACGACACGCGTTTGATATTCTCGACCTTTTTTGGGATTTCGAGTGCTCCTTTTCTCGTGTTTAATTAGGGCAATAGAGCCCGACGAGCTTCTTCAGGAAATTCCGAAATTTCTTTAGCTAGTCGGTTCCAATTCTAACAAAGTCTTCTCTTTAGAGAAGCGGCTCCTTACGCCTATGATGATCCTAATGGAAGGTAATCGTCGCCGAGGAAATGCAAATATGCCGGTCCCAGGGCCACGCGTGTTTCTTTGGTTTCCAAATCACTGTCCTTTCTCGCGAGGTTGTCAACGCCACTTGACAGCCGGTTGTCATCGGTGAATCAGAATCGGTTCCCTCGGCGATATGCCTCTCTCACGCGCTCCCTGTACGCTAGCTGTTGTCTGTAGACAAACAGAGGTCGAAGGGCGTAAGTTCCAGCTGCGGTCTCAAGGTCGTCTTGGCCATCGTCCACCGTGGCGCTGCGTTTCTCGATCGGGCTGACATTGGAAATATCCTCGGGCTCGCTCAATCTGCTCACCAGAAGTCCGTAGACCATCGGAGACGATTCCTCTCCTGGCTTAAACCCAGCCGGATCTTGGATCAGAACCGGAACACCGACCAGCGTTTCCTGGCCGCTCGGTGTACCCACCGGAAGCGCAACGCTGCAGCCGGCGAGTGCCAAGAAAACTATGATGGCGATCTAAACAAAATTAAATAGTTTTGTTATTTCAAACTGTCAACAGACGTTTTTAGATAATGCTGCATGGATCTTTGGTTTGGCTACCTTTTTAGCTTGTTTTATAGCGATACAGAATGTTTTGATGTTTGTTCATAATGAAGATTTACATAAAGTACATTTACATGCAACGGATAGAATGCAAAGAAAAATTAATTTCAATTTGATTTCAGCATTTTTCAATTTCATTTTGAAAGTCTAGATAAATTACATTGACGTGCAATGGATAGAATGCAAAGAAAAATTAATTTCAATTTGAGTTTCAGCATTTTTCAATTTCATTTTGAGAGTCTAGATAAACTACATTTACATGCGACAGATAGAATGCAAAAAAAGATTAATTTCAATTTGCGAATTGAATTTGAGTTTTAGCATTTTTCAATTTCATTTTAAGAGTTCATTCGAAGGTAGCCAAAATCTTTCAGAAATCAAGGAGTCATTGTCCAGGTGATCTTACCATTTTGCTGTGTAGTTTCGAAGCGTATTCTTCTCCCACAGTCCAAAGAATGATGCTGCCTCAGCCTTCGAGTCTTCGGGTACAGTGTCTCGTGACAATGATTCTGATAGCAGATGGTCGAAGTGTCTCGAGTCTCGATGTATCTCGGAAGTGTCAGACGATAGATCCAGTGGTAGATCCGTTGAGAACGATCTGTGGCGAGTTTATGCCCCCGGTAAGCATCCTTCGAGCATTTATACGAAACAATGACGTCAAACGGGAGCACGCTAATCGTACAGTGACGTATCAGGCCAGGTGATAACTGACCTGGTAAACTAGACAGACCGATGCGGTACCCGGCAACGTGCATCCTTCCTGCGTTGCACCGGCCGCTTGTTTTCACCGCGGCGAGGATGAATCCTGGGTACAACGTTAGGGGCTGACGTAGTTCGTAAATGAAGCGTCAGCTCTGCTAATCGAACACACGGAACATGGCGGCGGTTTGGTTTTGTGAAAACATGAAAATGCGCACTTCGTGTGCTGTACAGAGTGCATAAATAGTTGACACCATCTTCGTCAGAATTCCTTCGGTTAAAATTTTAGGGTGCTTCGTCCAGAATCTCCAGAGTCTGGATTAGGTTTCATATGTAGTTCCTATATCTACGCACTCGAAAAAATACCTGAAATCGTCATTCCAACAAAATCCCTTCGGTTGAAATGGCCACAGTGGATTTTTAGGGTGCTTCGTCCAGAATATGGACACCTAAACGTCTCTGTTCAATACAGGACGATATATTGAGTTTCGATTAGGTTTAATATGCTGTTCCTGTATCTACGCGCCCGAAAAAAAGCCTGAAACCATCATCCCAACAAAATCCCTTCGGTTGAAATGGCCACAGTGGTTTTTAGGGTGTTTCGTCCAGAATCAGGACACCTGAACGTCTCTGTTCAATATAGGACGATATATTGATCCCAGATTACGTTTTATCACCAAGTTTTTCATATAACTCTGTGTGATTATTTTAAATTACTTTCGAAAAATAATAAACATATACGTATTGAAATTATCGGTAATTTTTTTAATACGTACACCCAGAGAAGTAATTTTGTGTTCAATCGAAATTTTAACAAATATTTAAATCGGACTAATAATTTGCTTTACTAAAAAAAAATATTAAAATTTTCATATAAAATTAATATAAATTGAAATTTTAATATAAGGTTTCTAATGAATTAATTTATGTGATTTCTTTGAATATCCACTATCGTAACAACATTACAGTTTAGAGTATAAACTACTGGATGAAAGGTAACATAATTCAATGCAATCAGATTCCAGGAAATTCATTCCAGTTTCTTGAAATACGATTGCTAGAAAAATAGAAATTCGTCATAGGAGTAGATTATGATGTACATCTTAAACGATGATTGTCCAGTATTCCGTTTCGACCACTGCCACGATTTCCGGTGTTATCGGTAGCGGATGATTCATTTATTTAGTCGAAGTACGCAGAATCGGGGGCAGTTATGCAACGTTTTGAAATGCGCATTCGAACGACTTTTCCCTTGAAGCGTGTTTGTTTATATGCTCTGGCGAGTCACGCGTGCACAACCATCTCGGAAAACACGCAGCTTTTAAAAGTCATTTCCCGATTGCTGTTGCGGTTAGTGCAGCCTCCGATCGCAGAGCTGAAAGCTCTTTTTTCACGCGCAGTTGCATCTCTGTGATGCACTGCACCGCTCGTTTCACGCTGAAAATCATTCGTTGAAAAAAAAGACAGTCGAGATCAATTTTCTTCTAGTATCTTCCAATGATTTTCAAACAAAATTGTTGGAATCCTTCTATTTACCTATTCGAACCTTTGAATTTGCAATAGCGAGTATTAAAAGCTATAAAACATTCGAGTACGAGGAAGTACGCTCGAGATTTTACTTTTTCATGTTTGTAAGATGATTTCAGAGGGTTAATTTTATAAAAACCGAAGTGACAGAAAAAAAATTGATTAATTGTAACATCCTCCGTGATAAGAATGAAAATACTGATAATTTTGATTGAAGTGAATATACGTTGCATTATATCTTAGAAATTGGCATATACCATAAATGAATATGAAAAATTAGAGAAGTTGTTCCGTACAATCGCAGGCCTACAGAAATGTGGATTTTAAATAATATATTATATGTTGCACCGGGAAACATACATTATTTATAAATGTCAAAGAATAATCGCGTTTACTAAAAACGGGAAACTAATTTAAAGTTCCTTCTAAAAATCGTTAGAAAGCACTGTGTACTCTCACTCAGGAATTGAATGATGAACTTTAAACCTCGGAAACGAAGAAATGTCAGAATACAATTAGATTTTCACCGCACGGAACATTAGCACGATTTTCATAATCGGTAAAAGAAATTTTTAAATGCGTTACGTCACTATGTAGAACGTTTACACTGCAAATCGCAATTCCCAGTAATTGAATTAACGAAATTTCAATTGCAGGTCACAAAATTAGTTCGAGGATTCCGGTGTGATTTTCTTGTCGACGTACAGGGTGAGTGAATAACAATTGTCTTGTTGAAACAACTTGTTATTTATTGACTTCAAAAACGCTTTCTGTAAAACAACATTACGCTCTATAGTACTCTTTGGGTGTTTTCTAGTTTGAAAGTAAAGTCACTATTAACTCTCGAAACCACAAAACAAATGTATAAAAATATTTCTCTCAAAATTTCATTTTCCACTAAATTGCAAATACGTGCGGCTGGATACCAGCTCATCTTTTTAGCTAGCTTTCACTATGAGAAATCGAACGATGCTTAGTTTAGCTGGACAAACACTCGAAATCAATGTTTGTTGATTGTGCACACCGCAAGGCTAATCGTTAATAAAATAAAAATTTTTTTTGATTGCAGATTGCGTAAAATGCTTCGCAGAGATTCTGAGCACGGTTTTAAAAAATCACAGAATTTTAACAATAGATTTCACACCTTGTAAAACGATTTCCGGTTGAAGTCGTTAAATAACAAGCCGCTTCGGCAAACAATTGTTACTCACCCCTGCGCGGCCACGGAAGACAAAAGGGATGAAGATCGAAGAGATCGAGGAAAAGGATCGCCTCGCGAATGAACGTGTCGTTCCTCGTGGTCGCCGTAGGATCATCGAGAAACGTCGAATATCAAACCTCGTTGTACCAAACAAATCGATTTATTTCCTCCAGTTATGCATTTGTTCATTGGTGTCTTCAATAAATAGCTTCGTTAGCTCGTGTAAAAACCTCTCGAAAATAATGAACGGCCTCTGCCTGTGTCAATTGTATCTGTTCAAAATTGAAGTGTCAGTGTGTATATATATGTGACAAAATGTCCATGTATTTGTCTGTTTTATGTGTTTTTTTTCTAGGGCACTTAAATCGCGATCTCGTTTCGTTCTTAGGATATTTAGATCGCAGGCTCGGCCTCCTCGTGCACGGTATCGCTGGTTTCGGTAGTATCGCTTTTAGATCTGAAAGAAATCACCAGATTGAGGGCATTTCGAGGCTGCAGGGAAGACAAGTACGAGTAATTAACAAAAGCGCAAGACAGACGTTAGTTTGGTAGGTGAGAAAACTGTTAAGAGACCCGACAGTGTACACTCGAATATTAGTAGTGCGAGGCAGCTTTGGTAACCAGGAATTTCAGATCTCGATTTTCTCTTTTGATTCTCGAGGTTCTCAATGCTTTTATTACCGAAACATTTAGTACCGTTTCGAACACGAATAAGAAGAAAGTGAAAAAATTTAGTTACATTAATCATTTAAATGAATCATTCTGAATATATTCATAATTCTAAAAAATGTAGAAAAAGAATGTTTCCAGAAATTGTTGGGTTGCCAAAGCTCCCTTTCTCGGGAGCGGATTGCTGGTCGAACTCATACCAATCTTCCCGGAGGGATTATTAGGTGAACATAGGGGTTCTGACCGACGAGCTTCGGACTTGCAATCGACACAGAATAAACGAACAATCATCACGCAGGTCGAATGAGATAACATATACATAATTATTCGCAGAGTCTGAATCAACTGTACATTAAAAATAAACAGTACTCTGAATCTCGATAGACAATTGTTTTAAACTACAATTAATGTTATCGGCGCACTGGTTCGATCCATTGGAACATAAGAAAATTTGCAAAAATATCACATGAAATTTAATTCAACGTCTCGGTCTCAATCTAAACAATCTCTATGCGAAAACACGTTTGCCTAACCGTTCTATAAATAATATCTTTGATTAATTCTTATAGACGCAATAATGAAATTTTCTATTCTTGAAAATGGTCTAGATTGAGACCGAAACGTTGAATTAAATTTCATGTGATATTTTTGCAAATTTGCTTATGTTCCAATGGATCGAACCAGTGCGCCGATAACATTAATTGTAGATTAAAAATAAACTGAATCTCGAATGTTGCAACGAGTGAAAACTAAGTATACAATAAACGTGCATTAACAATCAGCGAGAAATTCGTCGTTCTCATTCTTTTGCATTCCGGAAACCCGTCGCTCGCTCGCGGTTAACAAGAAGGCGGGGTTGGTGGTGGAATAAAAAAAGTTGGAAAGTACGAAAAAATCCTTTCCTGTATTGATCGATCTAATATGCAATTGGGGGACACCTCGTCTACGAGTCTCTCTCTACGCATGGGAGTAAAAAAAGAATACGCGTCGTAAGAGCGCCATGACGTTTTCGCCGCACGTTTCTTATTATTTGTTCTTGTTTCTCGTATCTTTTTTTTTCATCGTCGATGCGAACAACAGTTTATTGCATGCAATACCTCTCCGTCATGCGGTCCAAGTAACTCGTTTGCTTGACTCTAATCCGTAATGGCGGGCGCGTGTAAAGAAGCGAAGTGACGTGGATCAATTTTCTGCTGAAATTTTGTTACTTTTCCAAGGGAGTTTCCTGTTATTGTGTTTTTTTTAGTTTGTTACCTGGTATATTGCTATTGTCTATCGTGCTCTGTCGTCGAGCAATGCGTTTTAGAATTTTTGTTTTTGTCGGATTTTGGCAGAAGTTTCTTCGTTCCCGGTGAGCAATTTCGCTTCTCATTTCACTTCTTTCGCCCCTCCTCTAGTTCTATCGTTATACTCCAATCTCTCGCTCTCTTTCTCTCCCTCTCTCTCGCTCTTTCGTGTCACTTTTACATTAAAATACCACTCAATATAGTTCTACAACGATACATATCGTAAATATAGTTAACGTCGAGTCGCAGGATGCAACAGGCATCAGGGAGAAGTAACTTCCTACCGTCGTCCATTTTATTAGTCTCGAGGACCAGTCGATCGAGCACCCTCGATCCTCTATTAAATAGTCTCGCTGTATACTTTCCCTTTCCCTTTATCTCCTTTTCACGAGCGCAACTCGATCCTTAAATTTAATCTGACCGCCAAGCTGTCGATCGAATCACGAGGATCTAGTCTATCCAGGATCGCTCCTTCTCCTTTCACAATAGCGAAATATACAGGAACACTTCGCAACTGCAGGTAGAAATTTAACACTTTATCTTCGTTCGATAATACTGCTGTACCAAAAAGAAGCTTAAAATCTTTTTTTTTACGCAATAATAATTTCAAACAAAATCATTAGATATCGAAGTAACTACGTTTGACAAAGTATACACAATCCGCAGTCTAATAACAATCAGTGAAATTTCTACCTCAGTTCGCGAGTTACCCTGTGCACCTTAATTCGCTACGAAAAATCCCGTAAAATCTCCGCAAAGAATTTCCCTTGTACGCATAGTAGAACTTAATTTTTAAGAAACTCTCTAAATATTCGTCGTATCAAAATTAATTATCATTTAAATTCCATCAACGAAACGCATGCTCGTAAATTCTCCGTGGCCTCGCCATCAGTCTTATCGTTCTACTAAACTACAATGTCCGTTTAGTGTCTTAAAAAGAGTTGTCTCACTTCCGCGATAATAGTTCGACCGGCCTCTGTCGGCCTCGTTAATGGGCGCAGCAAACGACCGCCATCATCACCGGAAATCCCGTGCGAATATCCCTGTTGCACACCTCGTGGTCCGATCTGGTCTTGACAATCAGGCGATAATAGATTTACTGGAACGATTATCTATTTATATATTGTCGGATAATAAAGGATTCACTTGCTCGATGTGTCTACGCTCTTCTTCCACAAGGTCAAGGGGTTGCGTATAGTTATATGTAATAGTTACAGTATAGTAATCGTTTAATGCTACTAACGGTCGTATTTTTTCACTGCGGTTCCCTTTTCTTCCCTCTCTCTATCTTATTTTTTCCGTTTTGCTTTCGTACGTGTAGGCACTTAACTATGTTTCTGCGGTTCCATGTGATTAGAACGTTAATATGTCTATTGTACACGACGGTCAGATTATCGGGTGCGAAATAAAGGGAAAACATAAATTGTGTACAAAAGCCTCCTCGTAAAAGCTTCGTCGTGTGTGTATGGTTTTTTTTTTTGGTCTTCAAGCTCGATCGTCCGATTCGAGTTCGAACGAGTGTCAACGGCGTGTCCCGCTCGAGGAAGTCCGTTGAACATTTCGATTTCTCGAAATCGGGCGATCGACGCTGTTAGTATATTTTTTTCTTCTTTCACTCTCGCATCCCTCTCGCGTTCATTCTCTACTTTCACGCGCGCTCCCTTTCTCTCCCTGTTTCCACGCCTCTCAGCGCGTGCACGTGCTCGTCAGAATATTTTCGCGGATCGACGACATCGTTCCCACAAAGGCAACAATTCGATACGCCGGTACCAAGCGCGAACGTCAGCGGATCATGTTTGAGCCAGCAATTAGGAAGATATGGTCCCCAGAGAGATCAAAACGATCCTCGCCGAGGACATCGGAAATCGCATAAGCTTCACTTTGTCCAACGAGTCGAGTCAGTGAAAGTAAACAACCGAACAAAGGTTCAACGTGGTTGAAGTTACACTTCTCAGATATTGGTTTCGACGAGAAAGTGATTTCGGTATTTTAAGGTGAAATAAAACCGAATTTATTTATTCGATCGATGAACTTTAATCGATATAATATTTTCTTATTTATTCCTTCCTGCCAAAGATCATTGAACAAAAGGGGAAATAACTTATTCGTTAAAGTTCATTGTTTGAATAAGACAATTGGGCTCTATTTCATTTTAAAATACCGAAATTATTTTCTTGGCAACCCAATACGATTGACTGGCCTCGTTGGGTAGAGGAGCGAATGGACTACGAAGAAACGAAAGGTGAGCAGAGAACAGATCCAAGACGTTATACGAAATCCTAGATCCAAGTGGCAATCACCTCACTGTACACATGGAGTGGGATTAGAGTTGCCTCCGGCTACCTGTATTTTCCATTGACGTCATACAAAGATCTAGCAGTGGCCAACATATACTAAACGATTTCGAAACGTCAACTGGTTACTCGCGATTTCCCGTTGTCAATTCCGTGTACCAAAACTGCAATGTGAACATTCACGAGATCGAGCAGGGCTATCAGTATCATCGGATTAAGCAGATTATCAATGTTATCGGTATTGTATAACTGCGATCAAGTGTCCTACTTACCAACGCTCGTACGCGTCGATAAGTATCATGGACTCTAGATGCTTAGATTGATCCACGGGCTTCGCTGGATCGTCGGGAATTGTTCAACAATAGCATTCCAGGTTGTGACAAAAATTATTTACTCGCTAATGAGATCGGGCCTACACAATTATGACTATGGTGGTCTGTTTGCAATTTGTTGCAAAAATACGCTCGAAAATACAACAATGGGACTGTTGATCTGACATCTATTGGCCCGTTCACCGATCTTTAATGAGACAGGTTCATGATTACCAATTCTAATTTAGATATTTTTAAAAACTGATTAGAAACATTTTTAATAGCTAACATGGTTCTCGAACCTGAAGATTCAAATCCGAATCCAGCGTTTAGTATGTCACAAAATGGCTATTTGTTGTTGTAAATGATCGAACCTTTGCGCCGCGAATAAAACTCTGTATTATCAATTAATTAATCTAATTAGATACGTTCATAATTCGGATTGGAGAAGGATCGCATAAGTCCTGCGTGTTCTCTGAATGTCCCTTTAAAATATTGCACGTGCACGCGCTCCCGAGAGCATTATATCAGATTCTTTTTTTTGGAACTTTCAATTAGCACCGTGTCTTTCATGGATTCTTTCGTTCCTCGCACTCTATCGTCCTGTCTCTCCCTCTCATTCGCACTGTTCCGGAAGCTTCCCGCGATCAACGACTACAGGAGGATCAGGGTGAACGTTCAAAGAGACGTTCAACCTGTTTTGTTCTGAACAGTCGCACGAACAACACTGGAAACCCGAGTGTTGCCGGGTGAACGCATACCGCGCCTTCAAATTCTGTCCGCTAACTCATTCGACGCACAGTAGTCCTGAAAATTCGTAAAATCGTAACTAGAATTATTCGATTAAATCCCGATTTTTCCGACATACGCTCACGAAATAAAACTCGAGTAACGTCACGATCAATTTCAGATAACTGAACGAGTATTATCTACTTCTTTTCACATCTATAAAAGTTATAACACCAGATCCAATAGGTAAGAATAAATAATGTATACGTAAAAACGGTACGAATCGAATTCACGGTCTAGTTTCGTACCACTGTGCGACGATCGTTGGTCCTGTTACCGGCATCAGAAGCTTCTGGATGCGAGCCACTTTTCGAAAACGAACCGTTCTTGGATCGGTATCGGAAAACAATGAATTCGTGTCGCATAAAATGATGACAGATCGAATTAGCAAGATTCTGAATATCCAGTGTTATCAACCGTATGAATATAATACTGTGTAAAGCGTTTTCAATAGTGGATTCTATGGAAAACTTGGTGACGAGTATTCGCAGAGTCTTCGGAAAGCCTTATCGGAACAACTCGAGTGCAATAGTTTCTGTACAGCGTCACGTTTCAATCGTATGATTATAACGAGTCACCAGTCAATCGGAACGAAGACAAATAATATGGCTGATCTGGTTGTTGCAAGTAGGTGCGCGATATTCGACACCTATAACACAGAATATCCTACGAGGGTTTGGATTTGGGAAGAGGATGGTTTCCCAGAAAAGGGTCCGAAGAATGGAACACAAAATCGAGTAGACCTCACATATAGAGCAACGAGCAGAGGTGGAAATTCACAGGACCCACCTTTATGGAGCACGATAGAACGGTCAGAATTGGATCGTCGACTCTTCAGAAGAATGCCAGGTTGCGATTTGATTTGGCAGGACGAGGAACTAGACATAGAACCCTTTGACAAGTGGGGTGGGGGTTCACCATCAGGCTCAAGAATTATAGGACAGACACACTGAAGACGTTGTCCAAATCCACTCCGAGATCCTGTAGGCTCAAAGGACAGCGAAGGTTCCAGCAACCTTAATGAACCAGGATTGATAAATTGAGGCACACCTGAGCCTAATCTGTCCGCCTCAAAGATGAGGGTTGCACGACAGGAGTTGAAACTGGGTTAGGACCTACGGGTGTTCAATATCCACTTGGAGAATGGAGTACGGCGAATTTTTGACTGGTTTAACACTAGGACTACCGAGCCCTAAACAAATCTGATGTATATTCCTTTATAATAATAACAGTATTGAATTTATTCAGATTGCATAGGATTTTTATTGTGTACAAGGTACCTCGATTGCACACCAGTGGAAGGAGAGTTCGAAGACCATGTGCACATGATACACGAGCGACTAGAAAGACTTAAGACTACATACCCTCGAGCATGTCGACGTGGACTTTTCAAGCTTCTCATGAAAGAGAAGGGCTACTACAAGAGGAATACTGTAACAGCTGCGAAGACGTGCTAATCTTCCTTAGAAGTTTCAAAATGCACTAATATTGAACTCGATTCGCCGAAAACCTGCGAACACGATAATACTGACGTAATTTGCTGAGAAGTCTGAAAGTGTACGATGTCTTTGAATGTCCTCGAAGTAATCTGGGTTACATTAAACAACCTTCTTCAGTTATATTTAATGTTGATCTTGGCATTTGAATAGTTTCTCTTCGAAATGTAAACCAAGATTTCCTAGAAATACTTGCTGCACAGTGATAGACCAATTTGGACGCAGAAGAATAGATATGAAATTTTCCGGAAAGACACAGCTCGCGTGCAAAAGCTTCCAATTTTGATACGTGTCCTTTGAAACGAAGGCTTGTAGTATGCGTTGTTCCCCACTCTAATGTCTGTCTCGTTGATTGTACGATATACTGTGTTAGTTCAAGTTTGAAAATGCGGCTGCTCCGATCGCACACGCCTAATCGTCTAAGCATGCTCTAGGCAGAAAATCAGGTAACGAGATAATGGTGCACACACAGGTAAATGGTACCAACAACAGAATACTGTATTAACTTCGAACATACGTAACATCGTTTTCAGTGGAACATTATCGTGTCCCTGAAGCAGGCACAGACAGAGATTACCCCGTGAAACGGTGCCTTTGGCTCTGTCGAGAAACGGGAGCAACGAGGCCACGCCCACACAGAGTGAACAAGACAGATACCATGCGTAGATAAGAATATTGGCCACGTGTATTCTGGTTATTGGCTAAAACGTCCATGCCGACGAATCAGATTATAGAAAGAGCGCTTTTCTATCAGCGATTCTCTCATATGTATCTCCGCCGTTATTTGCCCCGTTGCTCCCGGGGGCAATCCTGAGCGCTTGCTGCCCTATGCCTGCTTCAAACTATGATCGGCGAATCGCGTCGTGAATGATCGACGCGACCATGAATGCAGCTTACCCGAGAATCTCGATTATGTTTTTTCACTTTTCTGTTTTTCTTTTCTTTTCTGTGTCTGTTTTTAGCAAAGATCGTATTCCAACCTAGAGCTAGCAACGTACAAAAGTACAAAATACACTTGTGGTTCGCGCCGCGACATCTCCACGCGAACCGCATCCCCCTTTACCCTTTCCCTTGACGTTTTGTTCTGTTTGTAACACGACCCGACAAGAATCTACTACGCGAGCTTAGTAATCGTGACTCACAGAACAGCTCTCAGCTTAATAATACAGGCTTAACACGATACTTGTTTTTCTTTTCTCTTTCTTAACCTGATCTCTTCTAAAAGCAATTAGACGTATTCAGTCTTTCTGCGATGCCCAATGACTTTGTATTCCCATTGAGCAAATCGGTCGGAAATAGTACTTTAGAAGAATGTTTCTTTTAATCATCATCACCCCTCCCCCCTATCTATCTCTACCTAGCGCGAAGGTGAGGTTTTCCAAGTTGTTTGTGTAGAAAAATGCTTTAAAAAGGTGTTAAAAGTGTATAAAATTAAGCTCACTAACGGCGATCATGAAATAGATACTGTCAACTTGTTTTCCTGATTCAATTAGCTCCTAGTATAACTGTTTGCACCCAGCTACAGAGTATTCAGACGGCACCAGGCTCTATCGAACAATTATCGAACTGTTTTATAATTTGCATGCTTGCGAGGAAGTTCCTACGAATCATCACAATAATCAGTTTTTGTAATTTAGTTGATTGTACGTTTGATATACGTCGATTCGACCGGATGTCGTGCTGATATCTATTATCGTATCGGTACAAAGCAGTCCCAGAAACTGATGCATGCCTACCCATGCGTTGTACAAAATTTGTTCGTTAGCTATCTAACTCGTTTGGCACCCACTGCGTTACAACATTAAAACGTAAGCAATATGCGCGAATGGCGCATGAATTGCGTGACGAGCACCTTGCGAGCCCATTAGTTGGAACATTTTCGTTTCCTCGGTTGACACTAATTACTGTAATGAAGTTCGTTACTAATGCTCCTCTGTATATACCAGGAATGCGTTCTAGAGTTCTCTTTCCATATTCATGATCTCATGAGCTTCTTTGTGAAATTCTGTGAAACGTTACCAAGTACACAATCGAAGGCACAAGTTGCCAGTTAACAGAATAGCTTGGTGGCCGGCGTTCCTTCAAGGAAGAGAGAAGGTCAAAAGTGTACCTCTTTACTCATAGCCCCAGGAACAAGTGTTAAATGAAAATCGCGATAATTTGAAACAAAACAGCGTATTCCACGTAAAGAATGGGCCATGGTATGTCATAGGTACGGCTTATGCTAATTCTAGTATAATATCTGTTCTTTGCGAATATTCTAATAGAAGAATGGATTCTACTTTGTCGGGCAAGTTACTTAAAACATTCATTGCGTGTACTATAGTTAGAATCGTTAACATTTCTCTACGTCTATCACGAATATATTCATTAGAAGCTAGAGAAGTAATCGGGTGCTTTGTAAACTCCAAGCGAATGATTTTGGTACCCTGGACAATTATCATCGAAATCGAAGAGACTTCGCTCGTCTGCCTTTAAACTGATCGTTAAGACTCCGAATATTTGTTAGCGAAGCGATCAATTAAATAAAGGGAACTAAATCTATGCGTGGTAAAGTAATACTTGTTTACGTCTCTGTATTAGAAAGTAAATAATTATTTTTGCCGATTGAAACGTCGTGCACCCACTTCGTATAATGTGTATATCATATATATGAAAGCCTACGGCTATTACGACGTACGAGTAAGAAGGCATTGACTCATCGCTTCTTTTAGACCCTTACGTAGGTTTCTTCTTTCCTCTTAAAGCACCAGGTGCAAATTATAGACTTATTCCCAATTTACAATACGAAACGAAATGTTTGACTCAATGCACCTCCTATTCCTCCATCATAATTGGAAACACGAGCACGAAATAATCTACTCACTTCAAGAACTTCGACTTTCAAGGGAACCTAATGAAAAGAATCTTTAAAAGAATGTATACCGTCTAATATTCTACGTACTCGTCGAGTAAATCACAATATAAAAATACAAATTGAAGATCTCCCCCTTCTCCTTTTGTCATCAACCTTCCAATATCTTTTTCTCGTTAGCATCTTTGACGTGCAACAACATCCTTTACAAACGCACTTCCTTAGAATAAGTTACTTCTTTTCCAAACTTTTACTCCGATATGCTGTTTCTCTCTGCGGATCTGTTACTCGGATGAATTTACTGTCTGTTACTGACTGTAGTACGTTCTCGGGCTATTCTTTTGGTGCTTTCAATTATGTAATACCGAATGCTTCTCCCTGATTGATTCCTTTCTCGCGACGACAAGCAATGACATGTGCAATTTATAATGCTGTTTAAATATCTCGTGGTGAAAGTAACTATTCTTGAATGTGCGAATCTCCTAGTATCACTTACAGCTCAAAGATCTATGTACACGCGCGACACGGAAACAATTCGATCCTAACCACGCATGTACAAGTAGCCACAGATTGCTAGAATACCCCCACCAACAATTGCGGCACCTATGCCTATTGAAAGGGGCTTAAATAATGACCTCTTGAGCTTTTGCCATTCTTCTGTCTCCTTTTGTCGACGCTTGATCTCCCGTACGTATGCTGCCAAACGTTCCTTCTTTTCTTTGTGACGCAGACGACGCTGACGTACTTCGCTTTTCCTATTGAAACCAAATAAACGAATCATTAACGAATCGCCATGTCGACGCACTTATTATCCCTCCATCTGCATACTGCGTCGTTTTCACTACAAGCGGTTTTTGTTGTGAAAAACTTGGAGGTTTAAAAATTATTCATGGCAACTTACGTATCTGGACTGGACGGAGGACTACTTGTTTGTAAAGAGTTTTCACCGTCGCTGTTTGTTTCATTAGGCACTGCAACACCATCGGAATTGTTCTCGTGTACGTTATTCGTGATTACTGTCGAATTTGCAGGCGAAACCGTTGTAGATGTTTCCGTTTGTACTGGTGGCTCGCTGGGCAATGGTTTGTCAGGAGGTCCACCTAATTCATCTACCGTTACATGTGGAAGAAGTTACTTCTTGTTATACGCTTTGCGTTTATTATTAAGGAGCCATTCCCATTTCGAAGAGTCAACAAACATCTTATACTAAGAAAGTTGAAATTTTTATTTCATTACAGTCTGCACAGTAACTGGTACTTGAAGACATGTTTCTAGACTCATGGATCATCCATGAAATTGTTCATGTTCTCAGGTCTATTAATTCTTAATTTAATCTTAATCTAACAAGTTACTGAAAACTGACTCTTCCAAACGGAAACGCTCCCTTAATTTACTGTTCTTACCGTTTCTTGTTGTTGCGTTTGTAACTATATCTGGCATCATACTACGTGTTAATGATTCACCTCTTGGAGGTGGCAAAGGAGGCGGTTCATCTTCCTCTTCGATTGAAGAATGACTAATATTATTAACTACGTCGTAATGATTCGTGACTATTTCGTTATCAACATTCTGCAAATATTGTATGTGTTAGCGTTAAGTCAAAAAACGTATCACGTCACAGTAGTACAGTTTTATCAGATTTTATGTAAAAGCAATAATTAATTTGTTGAATATGTAACAACATCTTTTCCACAACATGTGTGCGATTCGAAATCAATGGAAAAGATCTTGTAAGTATTCCAATTGAAACACTGGAGAAAACCAATAACACTGCACCACTGTGAATTGGTATTAGTTACCACGTTATTCGATGGCAATTGCTTTGCTCCTTCGATGATAGCAGCATATGAAAATCTTAATTGGTCTGGCATCTGAATTAAGCCCATTCTGGATCTTCGCATTTCGATCAACACATCTCTAACATTTACAGAATTCAATCCATTTTCTTCGATCTGCAATCCAACGAAAAATGACATCCATTTTCCAACATTTTAATGTACATTCTACTATATTCATATACTTTTTAATAATACTTACCAAAACAAGGCATGTATCAACTAAACAAAATGTTCCCGACCTTCCAATACCAGCAGAACAATGCACAACAGGTGGCCCAACATTTTGATCTAATGCTCCCGATTGCCTGACATTGGTCAGAAAACGAAGAAAGGCTGTTGGACTCTGCGGCACACCAAAATCTGGCCAAGTGGTATAGTGAAAATGTAGTATTTCCCTAGTTTCTTTTGATTCCAAATCTGTTAATCTGTACGAAAGACAGATATTAAATTCCTTTATACTAAAAAATCGGAGATATCGTAATTGAAGCAATTCAAATTCTCCTACTTTAATATTCTAGTTGTGTAATCCGATGATTCTGTTTTGCTGACATATTCTACTTTTATACCGACATCGATAAATGTCATAGCATCGTCTGCTGTATCGCCAAGGGGCCAATACTGATAACATTTAACTTGATTCTTCTCAATTATTTTATTTAACATTAACACCGCCTTAGAGGCTTGCTCCCATACCATTAGCCAGAAATGACCGGCTGTGTTCTCCAATGGTCCTTGAGTAAGAATATATTGTCTGTGTGCACGATCTACCTATAATAATAATAATAATACCAACTCGCTTGATTATTCTATTCTTCGAAATTAGAACTATATTCTCTGTCATAATATTTACCTGGATAAGGTTGGCATTGATGTAATCGCATTGCCCCTTCTTGAGGATAATTCTGCTATGATCGTACGGAGCAACATCTCTATAACGGTTCAAATTTTTGTTCTGTGGTTTCTTTGATTCATTGCATGTATACGTAAAATTGCCGCATTCGTTACGTATGTGCTGTAAGAAATAAAAGTTTCCATTTCATTTCATTTGAAAATTCGAATAACTTCTGCGGAGCGTATAGTAAACAAACTTAACGTGTACCTGGAATTTATATGACTAACCACATTTATCCTTGACAATAAGGCAACACAATACACAGTCTATGCAGCACTTAACGTTTTCCTGCGAAAGCCACGTTTCGCGTACACGAAACGATACCGACGATTTAAAACAATCCAGGCATTGTAATAACTATATCCGAGAAAGGGATCGCGCGCGAGTGCGATAAAGAAATAAACACGGCCGTTGAATTCCAGGCTCGTTATCTATTCAATCGAATTGCATCGTCGTGCGGTAAATCAAATCCGTTTGCAGAACATAAATTAATTGAATAAGCTGCCGGTCGGGGATTACGGAGGAAATCGAACGTAACTGGGAACAGCGGTCGCATCGAATATAAATCGAATCGGCGACAAGTAAACATTTCGCACGTTAAACGTTTTTTTCCGGCCGATGGGAATTATCAGATAATCTGTCGAGCATCAATCGACGTGAAACGAGGCGAAAAATTCGATTCGGCGACAGGAGTCGGACAAGGAAACACGGAGAAATATATATTTTTGCATTGTGTACGTAGGGTAGATCGTGTCAGCGAGAAACAATTCGACTGTGGTCGCGTGTTTCGCGTGAAACAGGCTGACACATCGGCGGCAGAGAATGATTCGGTTTCTTTCTCGCGGTAACCGGAAGGAAAGACACAAAAAGCGGAAGGGGAGAGGAAGAGAGGACGGATGATCTCTTTACCTGATAGAGAATCGGCCAGGCTGCTTTCGAGTTGATCTCGAGGTACTCGGTCTCGACGTTGCTGATCCCTTGATCGCGCGTCCCTTGGCTGGTCATTCTGTCGGCTCGTTCGTGACACGGTCTCTTCGGTGCTCGAAAACTACAAAACGAGACGAGACACGCGAAGAGGCTGGGCCCCGGTCGCGCACGATCTCGCTCTCTCTGTCTCCGGGAAAAAGGCGTCTCAGGCACTGAGCGGTGCCATGCGTGACGCGGATTCTCGCGAAGGGCAGCCTCCGCGGAACAAGAGACGTAAATAAACGCGCAACCACTGCAACTCTCCCGTACGTAAGTACGTGTACGTGTTACACCTCCCGTTCTCTACCGTATACACTGCACCCACTCGCGGATTCTACCGAACCACCACCGATCCCGTTCACCGCCGCTGCCACCGCGAAACACGAGTCAACGTGCTGACATCTTCGGGTAACCAGAGTTTCTTTCCCTCCCTTCTTTCTCTTTCTTCGTCTCGTTTACCGCCGAGTGAGATCCGGCCGACAATCGTCGCCATACTGTATAGGTGTTTGCTCGCAATGCGCACGCGCGTCCCAAAGCGCCAAACGCAACACTGTTTTATGCGTTTTCAAGTGATTTATTCCAATAATAGATTAACTTTTGCCGGATATTTAGTTATTGACTTCATTTAGCCATCAATTTGTTATTCAATTAATCATATCAGTTAATCGATTAATTAATTTTTAATATTATCGATTTTACAGTCTTCGCAAAATCGAGAATCTACGGGACAGTGTTATAACTTTTTCTGTGATTATTATTTAAAAATAAGCTATCGAGTTTCTTTTACATTCAGCTCAGTCATTAAAAAATAGATTAATAAACTTCCGGACGCTCTTTACGCAGAATAAAAATTGTTCACTGTAAGGAGCAGAAGTTACATGAGAATGTATTTCCCCTTTTAATAATTAAAAATTAATAATTTTAAGAACGAAAATCATAAGGTGTATGAGAGATCGCAAACGCGTCGTACTCGTTTAATATAATACTGATGAATCCATTAAAAAGCTACTGCTACAACGTACAAATATACAAATATATATAAAATATGATAATTTAAATATAGAATTATTAAAACATCTACACAGTAAGTATCGAATTAGTTTTT
Organism: Lasioglossum vierecki; assembly: GCA_028455595.1. Lineage (NCBI taxonomy): Eukaryota > Metazoa > Arthropoda > Insecta > Hymenoptera > Halictidae > Lasioglossum > Lasioglossum vierecki. The sequence continues at coordinate 7,807,692 of CM052341.1, forward strand.
CATAATTTTCGAAGGCCTTCCATCATTTTTTTCATCTTCACCACTATGGCCAACATCGGTATTTGTGTTTTTTCTCTTAGCTGAGTTCGCAGTCCCCTTCTTCAGCCAGGAAGCCATAAACGTGTTAGGGTTACTTTTTTTCTCTTCTCTATGCGTAATACAATTAGTAAATCAATAGTCTGGTATGTCACTTCACAGGATTAACAGTTCATAATTCTATCAGTGAAACATTAATTGCACAGTATTATAAAAATATATACATACCCAACTTTTATCTCTTTTCTACAATCTTTATTTTTATTCATCACATTGTTTACAAGAGTTGATACTGTATGCCAACTTAAATCACCTTCTGATACTGTTAATTTGCCTAATTTATTAACAGCTTCAGCTAATGATAGATCCTCGTTTAACCAAACCTGAGAACATCAAATAGATTGTAAAAAAGTCTCTTATAATATAGACATAATCCTATTCATGATAAAACTGACTCAATTGCTTACACGCGTATCTTCTTCTGTTTTTAAAAACACAGGTATACGATGGTGTAACCATGAAAAGACATTATTAGACTCTGTAGTAACTATTGTACAACTGTGTATTATTTTACCCTAAAACAGAATATTGTCAATTTCTATATCAGGCCATGGCAAATTGAATAATTTAAAGAAGCAGCATCTACCTCTCTAGTTTTGAATTTATCAAATATTCCTGCCATTTTCAAAACATTGACTCCTTCCCAACCATTTATTTCCGACCACTGGTCCTTCCATGTTGCAGGATCATCTACTTTGATTCCTTCTTTCTGAGCAGCATAAATGTAGTACGGTTGCTTAGGCTTGTTCTTTGTCTTTTCTCCTTTCCATTCGTAATAACCTTCGCAAACTACAATGCACCTTTGTCCTCGACTGAGCGACGGTGCATACAATTTAGAACTGTGAAGGTTCTCTAGGCGTGCATTGTGCGTTGATAAGGAATGCTTCCTGTAATCACCCTGAAAAATTTACATGTTACCATTAAAGTATCTTTCTTGTTTACAAACTAACAAGAATTATAAAAGGACAGACTATAACGCATTGTTATCGCGCGTTAGAATATGATAACCGTTACGTGTGTTTACATCTCCCGAATGCTTTTTGCGTCAATGCGTTTGTTGACGGTTTTAAACGAAACCACGTGAACGCGCCCCACCAAACATGCGTTTAGCCTAACCTTGTTTGTATACACTGACCTCGTGCCAGGGCGGAATCATGCTCCACATCATAGCGCAGAGTACCATCTCGTCTTTTTCTCCGAAATGCGAGCCTGCAACCAGACACGGCAAAACGTCTTTCGGTCCGATATTATACGATGGTACGTATTCGACGTCACTTTTCGTCCAAGCTGTGACGCGTCGTTTGCCGGTGCCATCCTTATAGTCGCAAGCTCGACCAACATTGTCCGGATCCAGAGAACTATAAAATGATCATTAAACTTTCATTGCCGCTTGTAAAGTTCGCGTGTCATTACTTAATTACCGAAATTACGCGACATGATTACTCACCAAGCTGCTCGGCCACACATATTTCTCGCGCCACTAAAATGCTCCGATGAAACAACGCCATCTACGTTTTATATGACATGGCGGGAATTTGAAATAAGAAATAATTTCATTTTTTAATCAAATCATGATATAATCTGGAAAAAACTATTTTCCTCTGTGCATATAAACTTATGCACAATTATTTCGTAATAACATGTAGTCAATGAAAATAATACATGAATAAATAGAAGACTTTTATAGAGGCGAAACTTTTATCCCCACCTCTTATAATTCACCAATCAAAACCGCTGTAAAATAGCACTGACGAATTAAATATATTCGTAAATGGGAGATCGAGATCTATAAGTATACAGAATCTCAACTAAATTGGTGTGACAACATCCTTGCACTCTCCTTTGAGAGTCACTGAGAAGAAATGTAGGTTCTTGTCCGGCGTGCGCGTGGAGGTAGGAGCTGATCCAGGCTAAGCTAGTGGGAACGGCCAAAACCCGGGCGTGAGCACTCTCATTTACTTGCATTTACTCTCTGTAACAACCTTCGTTCATCATTCGTGAAAGGAGGTGAAATTTAAATTGTCACTATGCATTACTGCCAACAACAACAACGAAAACTATCAAAAATACTAGCTGTTGATGTACAGCCTGCTAGCAGAGAAGTTCATTATGTAATTCAAATCCTAAAATACTCCTAACCATCAGTGTATCTTTTCTTCAGAACACGAATTATTAAAAGTTAAAATATTTGCAATCAATATAACACACATTACGAGGTTAGAAAAAGATATATTGTATACGAGTTGAAATATATACTTACGTATGTATATCTACTTATTTTAAAGAATATTTTCAAATATAAAAAACCAGAGGAACAATATTTAGGTATTGGAAGGATGCAACGATATTCCGCATGCAAATTGGTATATTTTTAAGATTATTTTGTATTACAAATGTTTTAACAGAGATCATTTTAACAAGTACCATGTCTTTTAATAGTGAAATGTTAATTAGTGAACTTAGCATATTTATCCTAATATGATATAAAAGTAAAAAATCTTGCAAATTGTAATTTTATGAATAGTACTGTATAATGAACATAATGTTGGTGCAGTATGCACCGGATGAAAAGATTCATGCGTATGTAATGAGATAGTCAAGTATGCTCGATTCTATAAAAAACATTCTGCGTTTTGACAACACAGCATGTTATAGTGGAGCGGCGAGCATCTATGATAGCAGTGCGGTGAAAAACTAATGTGATGAAGTGCAATTGAATATATGTATATAATGGATCGGTCCATTACATCCTTTTTTTCGCCGTGTTGCTCGCCGCTCCACTATAGCCACACGCTAAATCTAATGACTCTTCGAATCGCCATATTTCATAACTGACGACGATATGAATATTTACGTTACTACTTAACGAAAATGTCATTTAAACATCACATTTTTTTCAAACGTTGGTTATCATATATTGCGTTACAAAATATTGTTTTTTATATCTGCATTGTCAAGACAATGAGATACAAGTAAGACTAATATTACAGAGTAATATTTTTTTTTTTGGAAGATAAAATATAAACCTATGGCATATTAATGTTATATAATAACAAGAACATTACTTAATACTTAAAATATACACGATACTTTTAACTACTTATAAAGTATTTATCACCTCAGAGTTAATTTCCGTCAATCTATTCAATTTTCTATAAAATGCAACATCGTTAAAATCATGGCAACGATAAGAGAATAAAATTGAATAAGATTCTACAGAAGGCCATAATATTAACTGTAACAATTTAAATGTAACACTTGAAACATTAACAATTTTGTCGAGAATGCGTTTGAAATTGTAGTAAAATCGAAATCAAAATCTCGATACCCTGTTTCTGCAATATTTGTTAATTATAGACTTCATTGTAGTCGTCCATTTTCAATATTTCATCCTTTTTTGTTTGAATTTTTCTCTTGAAGTATTATGACCTAAGTAGAAAGAAAATAAAATAGTTGTAAGAATGTACAATTACTCGTTACGATTTTCAGCGATTACTGAATTAATTGTTTACCATATAAACTCGATAACATTTTCATTAAAGTCAGGCACTTGTGTGATATAATATTACATTGTAATATCTTTTCCCCCTCTCTTCTAGATCAATGCTCATGATTGAGTACATTTACGTTTATTTGAGCAATTATGTTCACTGAACCACCGTTATGTTCACTCTGATTGTTTCCGTTATCAGTCCCAGTTGCGTTAGAAGACGAAGAGATATTTCTTTGAGCCAATGCCACATTGGTACCATTTTCAATTTGTTCCCTTCCGAATGCTGTTTCATTTCTGTCGATCTGTCCTTGTATTGATGGTCTAAAAATAAATGTTTAAACATTTTATAAATTTATTACCATTCATAAAGAGAATGAATACAAAGACATATTGGTAATGTTCTTTTAAAATAATTAATTAATGATAGCAATTTCAGAAACTAGTTACAAAATTCTCCTGTTTACAAATTAAGAGACATTTACTTACACTGGAACCACTGCATTGGGATCATCATTGGCCAATGACCTTTCAAATGAGGAACTGAATTGCTCCGGGATGTTCACATTATTCTGATTGTTATTTAAGTTGTTTTCATAGTTTGGATCAATTTCTACCCAACTTGGATGGTGAAATAAGTTTGCGCGTACCAGTCTATTTTTATCTTTCAGAATTTTATTGTTGTTAAAAGGTATGTATGATAAATTCTTTGCACGATCGATGAAAGGACCTGTAAAATATGTTTCTTATAAGAAAAAATGTCGAGCATTCTGCACTCACTGTCGATGTAACGTACATTTTTATATGCTACTTATTACCATGTTTCGAATAGCTTGCAGTTAATTCAGCGTTCAAGTAGGTAGAAATACTGTAATAAAATATTCGTAATTTTTCGTAAAAAAACAAAAATTAACCGTTTTTTTAATTCACGGTTAGTACTGTCAACAAATACAAGAAAATGTTAAGAAGCGAGTAGTTACGATAGACAAAGCGAACTACAGTGCTCTTAGTATTTGATCTATGCATTGCTGTCGATTTGTCAGACATTTTATTCTTTATTATTGGACTAATTCTTTATTATTGGACTAATTCTTTATTATTCTTTATTCTTATTTTTTATTATTATGAACAACTGCAAACAGACAGCAAGCTATTCTAGAATCTATCTACATACGAATAAGATTTAAAAAAGAATCTACCCTTTGCATTATATTTTTACGCAAGTGCTATAAGTGTGAAGTAAGTAAAGTAAATCGTGTAGTGTAATTGTGAAAACATTTACTGAAACACGTAATAATACTTACTGCTTTCTACTGGTGGCGCAGTTGGTTGCATCGAGTTGAATTTATCACAAGATTCAGAATTGTTAGTCTTGTACTTTCTACTACCTCCTAGAAAATATTATTACATTTATATTATTTTTATTACAACATTAGAACTCATAATTCTACACAGTTTCATTACATGCATTGATCCATAAATATTTCTACGTACGTCGTTTATAAAATCTTTTATAGAAATAATAAGCTATAGCTATTAGCAAAGCTACAGACACTGCACTCGATACACCAATAATCCAGTACGTATATGAATTGTCATTTCCTGTTAAAATAAGATAAAAAAAGAAATTCATTAGTCTTCAAAAGTTACAATGGTAAAGATTGTTTTATTAATATTTTCTTAACTTGACTTACCAGGATTGTTTTCAGAGATTTTCTTGCACAGTGTAGAAAATTCTCCCGTTTCCAATTCCTCCGCATTATAACTGTTAGTAAACATTATAATTAGAACACAGAAACTAACCTCTTCGGTATTTCAAGCACAGATATATATCTTTTAATTTAAAAGTAATGTATAAATAGTATAAATAAAAATTACTTAGGAAGACACGGCCCACATTGCGATGCACTTCGGGCTGGTTTGACATTTTCTAGCCGATTATATCTGTTGCATGAAGTATAATTCACGCATTGTCGCGATACGTGATAACAATACTGTTTTTCCGAACAGTCCGTATCTTCACGACACAATCCTTCCTCGATCGTACCCTATAAAAGAAATAGTTATTATTTTAAAATACATCATCCGAATGTAACTAAAAAAACAATCTTCTTAAACTGTGAGACAGTTAAAATTTACATTTCATCAAAATTTTAAATTTTTGATGCAAAACGTAATTTTAAATGCAATTCAAATGTAATACGACAAAAATAATAAGCGATCGATTAAAATAAATACAATAAGATTATGACATTTAAATTTTATTATGATAATTATAGTATAGGTTCGGTAAACAATTTAACAAAAAAATGATTCTTCAATCCTTCCATATTCAAATTTCAAATCAGCAATTCCAATTAATATTATTAAAGGACTTTGTGTTGTCTTATACATTTCATAGACACAAATTATTTTAAAAATAACAATCTTGACATCGTTAACCATCTAATTGAAAAGTTTCATATTTCGCGATCGCTCCCGAAAGCGGTATTAATATTAAAAATCAAATTTTATAATATAAACTTTTTTTTAAAGATTGTAACCAACGATATTTATCGGCTGCTGTAGAAAAGTTATAAACTTGCAGAAATAAATATTAAGTTCCCAAAGAACGCGATTTTATTACATTGTATCAGATGGTATTATACGAGATGATCAATGTTCAAAAGCATGAGCAAGCGAATTTCGATGTCTCGAAGGACCGCCATTTTGTGGTGGCACCGCGTGCCACCAGAGTATGAATTCTCCTCTCGATTACAAAATGCTCGTCGCTTATAATAATAAAAATTAAATGCAATAGTCGTTATTTTAAGCGTTATAAATCTTCATTTACCTCGAGCACAGTCTACTGTTCCTAATTAACACTAAAATACTCGTTCATTTTCAACATATCTAATAAAACAGCAAAAAATAACCCGCTGAAATTTTTTAAATAAATTTTTTAAAGATTTTTCATTTATGCACTCAACTCCACTTAGAATTACAATTTGTTAGAATTATAACTATTATGTTTACCGAAACGTAACACACACGGACACGTTTCTTTATTATTAAATAAGCATAATCAAATCGGGAAAAATAATTTATCGCCGATTCTATCCTTTCGATAGAATCACACGCTTCGTACTACGGAATTAATACTTTAGAATTTTTTATAAAACATAAAAACAATATGAGCGGGTCATATGTGACTGAATCACGACGTAAACAAAAATACCACAAGACACGTGAAAAAAGTGTGGCCTCTTATGAGTCATCAAACGTGTATTTAACAGCGTTTTCCTCGAATATATGAACGGAGTAGATTCACGGATCGGTCAAATGATAAAAATCAAGAAAAATCGAAGACTGTAATAGGCTCTGATTCGCTTGTATCTGTTTCCATGAGGATACACATACAGACGGAGACTCCTGATACTTACGGTCGTTCTGCCTATGACTCATCGGCGGCAGCGCGACCGCGGGATACCGGCGCGGTTTTACTGTACTAATACCGTAGAAAATCATTCCGGTTTCAGTAATAAAGAAGCTGCTAGATTTTCGTGCAAATGATGCGCATTAAATTCGAATACTTTCACGTGTCACGTTATTCTAATAAAAAGAAAAAAAGAAAACCTGCGTCGCACGATACCAACAATTACAGCACTGGTGGTATGCGAGATAAAGAATTGCTTTTCCCCGTACCTGTTACCGATATCACTTTCGCGGGAAAATTTTTGCACAGATCTACGGAAAAATCAATTTCCGAAATATCGATGTAGGATGATGAAATCACGCTGAAGGAGTAAGAGAGAGAAAGGAGAAGCAGAATGAAGAACGTGCAAGATCAAGAATCTCTGCGGATCAAATATTTATAATATCGCATATCTCCGGCGTTAAATTTGTATAAAAATCATAATACTTAACTATAACGTACTGATTAAATGTATTTTATATACCGCTGACCCTTTTAGCAGGTACACATCGTTCTAAACTCTAAATGTTCCGTTTGTTCACCAGTTTAACGAGGTCATGAACGTGTACGCATATGCGTTCATATTCACGAGATATTCTAGTTAATTTATCTGAGTAGAATTGTTTATAGCTATCGCGTTATAAGATTTCATCTTATTGAGAAGAGAACTAGAGACGAGCACGATGTTATGAATCAAATTCGACATACGACGTAAATACAAGTTTCAAGAGTTGTTGTACACTCACCATTGGAAGAAATGATTCGACTGTAGAGGGCCTCAAAGTATGTTTCACAATTGTAATCGCATATGCGTAATAAATGTCTGTATAAGTCTGACAGGTTCATTCGAACACACTTTCTTCATACGTCAACCCCTTTCAGCTTCGTACTCGATCTCCTCCGGACGCTAGTTGATCCCATACTGAGGAAGCATGTTTGAACCTGAACCGGCTGAACCTGTCGCCGACACAGGTGGTGGGAGAGGGGGCGGCGGAGTGGGAGAGTCTCGGCAGTGGAGTAGCCCTGATAATGTCAGCCTCCAACCGAACCTTCGAGAGAAAATCCAGAGCGCTCATAGGGTCAGATTCCTTACACGGTTCGCGCCATTCATTGAACCGATGAATCTTCCACCTGTCTGTGTCCTTCCACCTATAAGTATACCTATCTTTTTCCTTTTCATAACAAAAGAATCATATATAATAAGCAGCGTTTTCTCGTAAACACCACTGGCAACATTAATGTCTGATTCATTGATATTCGGACACTCTCAAAAAATCGATACGCTTTTTTAATATTGGATTGGACGTGTAAAGAAATTTTTCCGAAAATTGCGATTTGTCGGAATCGTAGAGAAAATATTAAAAGTTGCTTTATTGATACATATCTACAAAATGAGTTTCCTAAATTATAAGCCCATATAAAAGAAATTGAAAAATACAACTTTTAGTATTTTCTCTGCAATTCCAACAAGTTGAAAATTTTTTAAGAATTTTGGTCAGAGAATTGTTTAAATTCTCAAGAAAGTTCAAATCGTATGGACCAATATTAAAAAATCAGAGTGTCCGAATATTATAACTGAATATGTTTACAAAAAGTTTAATAAATCCTATACCTTACAGTGAAGTTGTTTACGTTTCTAGATAAGTAAGCCGTACGTTGTTATCGACGTTGTTTGATATTATAATTATGATAGCCGACGACCGCACGTGTGACATATCAACTCTACACAATTAAAATTGCGGAACTTAACAAAGGGCACATCTTACCACCCACATATCGATATCATGTCAATGTATATAGTTATGGTCTGCTTGCTATCTTATACCCTTCTACCTCTTGCCGCCTTTGTATTCTGATTATCGTATCACTTAACACGCGTGACGGCCGCTGATAGGGTTATTGGTGACCAGTGCTCAAATTTTTTACTGCCATAATGGAGGTGACCAGTGATGGATAATATATTGTAGGAGAAAATAGTTGTTTAATGTTCAACGGTTTGTTACAATCTGAATACAAATGTTATCTGTAAACGAATGTCTGTCGTTAACAACAAGTCGATCGTGAGACGTTCGCCAGATCGTCAGACAATCGATCGGCAGCAACACTAACGTGTGTCTAATTCCTACAATATATATGAAATATATGAAAGAAACATCATCACACGATACCAGAAATTGAACTTTATTTTGAATAAAGGAGCTTAGGGGTAAATAAAAACAGTTTTGGTACTTACAATCAACACATTCAGGGATGAAAAAGTTGGAAACGAGATTTAATGAAGTAAAAAACATAATGTGTATTTCTTGATTTAGCATATATGTACACACACTGATGAAATGTGAACAACCTTATTTCTATTAAGTTACCATACAATAATAAGCCATAACATAATACTTAAACTATTAAACACAAAATTATAGAAGATCCTAGAATATTATAATAAATTGTTTTTTAAATAACGTCTAGCACGAGCTAATGTTTGAAAATTTTTCTATTGTTTTACAATAATAATCTCGGAGTAAAAAAACTTCAAATGCGTATCACGCATTAATTTTGTAATCCTCGTATTCCTTTTATGTTAAACAGTTTTACTAATAGTAGATTAATTAGTTTAAGCTTAAGCTTTAGAATAGTTTCGTAAACTTCACTCTTTTGCCTCCGTTGGATTTACAGTAACATATTATAGATTATTCTTGATTGTTCTTTAATGCAAGTACTTCCTTGTAGAATACCAGTAATGATTATTAACTGCGTTCCCAAAGAACGCTTAGCATTACCACATGTAACTTCGTTTCAACTTGCGAGATCTTTTTCTTTTAACAAAGGGAAATCGATTCGTGTACATTGTACGAAAGGCTACTCATATCTCTTAATGTTTCTTCCTTGTTATATTCAAATATATGTATTTTCTTTCCATTTTATTTTTCTTTCCAGGTACTACTTCGTTCTTTGCATTACAATTGTATTAATTCACACAATGTTCCCAGTCAACATACATTCACATTACTTCCATGCTGTTGTGCGTGTTTTCTGTAAAGCCAAGGGTAGACGTTGGGGCATCCTGCGATGTTTCTTCTAGAGATTGCGCATCCATGCCCTCTGGTACACTGTTCGTTGTCGAACTTGCACCGTCGTCCCAATTTATCTTGAATCTAGTAACACGTGGTTTATCTCCTAAGATGTTTCGTTGTACTTTGTCGAACTGTGGTTGTGCCGGTGGATTTTCTCTAAGTTCTGCATCCGTATATTCATTGTTTATGAAGTAGCCGACGCGCACAAATTCGTGTCCTCTGTATGAACAAGTTAACAATACAACCGTAACTCCTAAAGCATCGTTGACTGGTATTCTACTGACGTCTGGAGGATCAGCCTGAAAGTAAATTGTTCATTCTTAATTTTCACTGTCAACTACAGGCAGTATATCCTTTCAGTTAGCAAATTTCATGTTTAATTTAATTGTTTTTCATGTTGTTTAACTTACCTGAAATACAAACATATGTCTTCCTTCAGGGATTGGGCCAACGTATATTGTGTCTAAAACCTGATCGAATTCCTCGGATTCGGCGCTGCCGACATAGATCATTTTCCATTCTAAATCTGCAATTGTCAGAAACCATACAACATTATTTATTTCAATGATACGAATAAATTAGGAAAATTTCTTTCGCGGAGAAAAACGTATTTAACTAAACATTATTAATACCCTACTGAACGTTTACAATAAAAATAATAATACATTTTTACGTGTCCTTGGAGAACATATCACTGGACCATATAAACTAACCTAGTATAGTGTTCACAAAGCATTGAGAAACGCTGTTAATTCAACTATCACAGAAGCAGGCGTATATTTATACGTATAAATGAGAATAAAGATTATAGACAGTACCTTCTTTCAATTCCTCGATACATTCAAACGTGACTTCAAATTGGAACGGGTTTAAAAACGGCGAAGGATTGTCGAGAACAGCTACGTTCGCTAGCTGAACTTTAGCCATCGTTGTTGTTGTTGAACTAAAATATTCACCAAACAGTCCGTATTTAACGATAACCGATTGAAAAAAACGTTTTTCAAGTTCTATCCCAGTAAACCTTATCTCTGAATTAATATGAGACGAAAGGAACGCTCTCGAATCAAAGGATAAGCATTCTTACGCTTGGCACAAGTCACTTTGGCGGGAACAGAACCGAAAGATACTTCCGGTATCTTGACCGTTGCTTTTCTGCAAACACAACAAATCAAGAATCGCTCTAGTGAACTTGGCGCGGATTTTAAGTAATGCTTCGAAAATTCTAAATAGACGTAGTTTCATTAATGTATTAATAATACTTTCCGGTGAAAATTACGTTTGTAATCTTAACAATTCATTAGGTACGTGTACCTGTTTAATTGAGAACTCTGGTGAAAGTCGATCAAACTTTTCAAGATAAATTTGAAATGACATATTGTGAGCTTTTCAAAAGTAAAAAAGTACGCTGAAACGAAGCGGATCATTCAATCGAACGTTTCTCATTAAACAAATTTCGCATAAATAGGAAGAAAGTTGCTTGACTTAACCACCTTAACCTACCCCTTAAGGACTATTTACAATGAAGGAGATTGCAAAGTTGCATATATTCAATGAAACTTGTTCCTTTGCGAAAGTACTTATTCGATTAATACAAATTTAAAGTTTATACTTGTGTACTTATATTTCGGTATTGTCAAAAATGAACTAAAATATATTTATACTTGCAGAATGCTGTCAAGGTCGTGACCAGTTGTTGGTACTGAATGTTCTTACCGCGATTGAAGTATATGAGTAAAGCAATCACTATTTGAGGTTTCCTGCTACCACAGACGAGGTACGTACACATAGACCTATCATCTTAGGAGACTTTGTGTTTTAAGTTCTGAGATAACGATCATATATTTCTACTTTCTTGGAAAGTAGCAGGAACGTGATTTACACAAGTTTATGCCACTAATCTTCGCATCAGGAATCCATTTATGTTCTGAAACGTTGTTTCGATTGCTGGATCGCTTCATTCGCATGCAAATAGGCGAAATGAAAATGCTAAATGGGACAGAAAAATGCATTGGATGATAGGTCTACCTTTATACCTCGTTTTTGCTAAACATGTTTAAATCAGTTTAAATTCACGAGTTATCGGCAGAGTTGTGCAGAATTACAATTGAATTACTCCAGAATTATAATTACAAAGTAATTGAATTAAATTGCAATTCAATAATGTTGTAATTTATAATTCAGATCTTCAGTCAATTAAATTACAATGTAATTCGTAATTGCAATGGAGCACAATTATAAAATACATTGTAATTCAATTATGTCGTAATTTATAATTCAGATCTTTAGTCAATTAAATTACAATGTAATTCGTAATTGCAATGGAGTACAATTATAAAATACATTGTTTTCATGTATTGTATTGTATTGTATTTCAAGTATATTGTATTTCAATTATACTGTAATTCAGTTACAAATTGCATTTCAATTACATTGTATTTCAATTACAAATCTGATTGGAATACTTAGTAATTGAATTACGTTTATTTGAATTAGCACAACTCTGGTTATCGGTAGCGTTTTATTATTATGGTAAAACAGTTAGACAGTATAGTTGGTCATTCTACCGACAGGTGGCAAGCCCATGAGTGTTTTGGAAGATTGTCGTGCGAAAAATACCCTGCTACGTAAATTCCGAATGACCCCATAATTCGCCGATGCGAGATGTGACTGCTGTCAAATTTCGTGTACAAACAAAAACTGGCGTATTAAACGCGCACAGGTACCGGAGTCACGACCTTGCTGTTCCGTACACACTTGTCAGGGAGCATTCGGGCTTTGACATACAGTCTCTTGTGCGTCCTTTCCCTTAGACGTTGCGAATCCTTGTTAGTCAAAGGGTGAGTTCGGCCATATTGTTGAGTTCGACGACCGGAGGAGATATATATTCGTAATTCGTATCGTAACGTTCGTGTTTCTGGTCCGGCCACTCGTCAGCGAATGATGCAGCACTGATCGATATGCAGTTTGCTGGGAAGAGGTAAGTTTCCCATTATCTCTTTCTCGTTAACTTGAATCGTCGTCGCTGCGTTCTCGCTCGTTCGTTCGCCCGTCCGTCTGTCCTCCTTCGCGTACCATAATAAACATGAATTAAGATCGATACGCCGACTGTGTCATGTCGCTCAAATAAAGCGTACAATTACATAGTTTAAACGGTCGATGGGATTTCGATTAGAAGCGTGCAAAGCGCGCCCGAGAAATTCGCTGATCGTATCACGATCGGATCGCTCTTCGGTCCGTTCGCAGGCATTAAACTCGGCTCACGAACCCATTCGAACGCCGGGCGGCAGAATCAAACGGATTGCGCCAGAAACTCGTTTGCGCGGGGCACACGGTATTTCGAGACGCGTTTTTGTTCCGATCATTTATTTTCGCACACCTTAATCGCGTTGTAACGGATATAGGGGATATATTTTCACCGCGAAATGCTAAGAATTTAAATGTTGACTCTCGACGAGCCACAACGGACTCCGTTCTCATAGCACTCGACCTCAACGTTTATTTCGACTTCCAATAGCTGTTCCTCTCAGTCTCTCGAGCCATGTACTATAATGATAATACTGGCAATTTTATTTACGGTTGAGAAAAAGATACTATTTTTATTTTTCAAAAATTATTTAATTATTATTATATTTCTTTATTTCACAATTATTGAAATTATAATTATATGAACTTCGCAAAGTTTAAACTTTAATCTGATTATTTTTAAAGCTCGGTAGGCTGCTGTTTGTTATAATTCATGCGGAATGTTTTTACTTAGAATTTTACATAAAATTATAATTGTACATTACAATCTTCTTTTAAATAGTATCCTCGAAAGTAATGATCAGATTGAAGTTTCAAGGTCAGGTGAAAAATTGACTAACCCTCACCCGTGCCACATTTCACGAACTGAAATAACAAGGTAAACAGTTATTTCTCGATGTTTTTTAATCCAAATTGATCATATTAATATTTCATATTAAAACAAATAATGAAAGTCACGGGCAAAACCTACAAATAACAGAACAGTATGTATAACTTATTTCGGGAAAACTGTGTCAAATTGTGACACAAGGAACGGATGAGGGAGACAATAAACAAAAATTACAATAAATTTGGAGAAGTTCCGAAGTAATCGATTGGCAATGTGTTGATACCGAGATATTACAAACCTCGTGTTTGGTCTATCAACGTCGCCGGAGTCGGGCAGATATTGTACATAGAACGCAAAGGACTCGTTGTTCTCGGCAAACGTTCACGCGGTAGCCGTGTATTTAAATGTTTCGTGCGTACACTTTTTTTTACATTATGGAGCGCCTAGCCCAAGGCAGGTGGTAAAACACGTGGCATGCGTAGAGAGAACATACACACCGGTCCCCGTGTTTTTCTTTCCTTGTCTTTTTTCGTCTTTCGGTCACCGGTGTATACCATTCTCTTTTCAGCTTCCGCGCTTTCCTCTCGCTCGCGCATATGTTATACCTTCTGCGTTCATATTACACGACACACGGTCAAAAGGAAAGCGAAGTGCATCCGAGGTTCTCACCATAAAGCACGATTTCCATCGGGAGCGCAAAGAAAAGACTCGATCTTTCACGTACGGCGCTATTCACCCGTGTCGTTACAGTTTCTGAATTAACTATAAACATTATCGAAAATTTATTAACCCAGCGACGACGCCATGTTTTCTCGACAGCCAAATGACACTAATTATTTACTTCAAAACTATACAAAGAATATACTATGTTATATACTTCTTTATTTTTTTTCTATCTATTCTTTTTGCATAATGTCATAATAATGCTATATAAACCAAACTAGGTTTACGGCATCAATCAATAAATAAATAATAAATGTACAAAGAATATACAGTAGAACTTCGACTATCTCTGCTAATTAGTGGAGTATGATTGTTCGGATAATACAACAATTATATACATAGTTTCAATGCAGAACTTAATTCTTAATTGAAGTGTGCAGTAAATCTTGTAGCGTATGGATTGGTTTAACACCAACTAATTCTTTGTGGAGAGTATTCAGACGTAATTGAATTATTATTAAGTACTTAACGATACTAAATAAATATTGAAGAAATGGGGCGTTAGTAGATTGTACATCGAAAAATATTTGTTTGTCGCAACCGATCCGATTGGTCGTTTTTATATTGTACATGGCCACGAGGTTGGTCGCTATCTGCGTCGCCAAAGTTTTTTGCATCGATATCGTCTTTCTTATCCGTGGATCCGGTAACCCTGAAAGGTATAAGGTAACCGCTGGCGAACTCTCCTCGAAGGGTCAGCTTTCTCTTTCCGAAAGAAAATATTCGAGAGAAACAATCGAGCATGCTGTGCAAGCGCCACCCTCTGCGCAAGAAAACCGTAACAGAATACACGTCGCCTTGAGCTAATGCATCTCAAAAGTCCATGGGGGTACACCACCATCATTTTCCGGAAGACGGTACTTCTACAATTTTTTTTTAACATTGAAAACACTGTCGTATTTCTGAGCTAAAATATGCATACTAATTATTAGTAAGTAGTTGAAAAATTAGCTTTTTTCATATAAATATTTCTAAGAAACGAACGAGGGTTGATTGATTTGTAAATAAAATACTTCTACCATTTTTTTTTAAACACTGAAAAACACTGTCGTATTTCTGAGCTAATATATGCATACTAATTATTAGTAGTTGAAAAATTAGCTTTTTTCATATAACTATTTCTAAGAAACGAACGAGGGCTGATTGATTTGTAAATAAAATGCGTTTCGGAGTGAATTGCGAGTTGAAGCAATTCAGGCCGTGAATTCATGTGGGTTCTTGAACAGCGACGTTTGTCCCGCCGGGGAAAAAACCATATCAGTACCATAATGTTTAACAGGCGCCGCGTATCTGGCCTGGAAAGCCATGATTAACCACAGCCGCGTTCTCGCAAACTAGATCCGCTCTGCCTACCTAACATCAGCTCCAACGTACCATTTCCCTATATTTGCTTTGCGGTAAAAGCAAAGCAGCCCGGAACAGCCATAAAGCCTACCGATAAATTCTTTCGTTAACAAGTTGTTCCCGGAAAGTCAGCCTCGAAAAAAAGAAAACTTCACGCTTCCCGAAAACGTTCACAATTATTAACACTTTTGCCCGGAGGTCTAAATGCCTGAACCACCATAGATACAGCCTTAGATTTCGGTTTACGACGCAGATATGTTCTCATATCTTGGGCGATCGCATTATTTACAATTAATTAATAAATTAATGTCTAGCCACGTTGAATCACTTTTAAAATTACAAATATACATTTAAGAATTAATTAATTGGATCTCGATCGTAATTTATCTTAATGATAGTATAAATATTTATTTGCGGCGCACTGGTTCGATCATTTATGACAATGGAAAAGAAAAGGAGGTTTTTCGTCCTAGATAATTTAAGAATGTTGTAGACAATACATTGTCAATATTCTATGAGAAAATACGTAGAATTGCGTTCGCGAAGAAAGGTGGTTAGCATTCGCAAGGGGGCAGGCGGCTAATCAGAAATCGAAAGCTACGGAACGGAATAATGGATTGACCGTTCATTAACATTTTTTTCCCTTATTGTGATCTAAACCCGACCCCTGATATTGAGAGACCAGATGGTACGAGTCCACCCCTGCTCCATTTCGAGTTTCCAAGCGTTCAAGAATCTACATGACCCTCGCTAATCCCCCCACTCCATCATGCATATCGCCCATATTGCGTTCCATTGACAACTTGCATAGAGCACTCGAAAAAGCACGCCTGCATGCTCGCTAGACGCGTACCTGATTATTCTAATTTGCTATTCAGAGCAAATTCGAAATGAATAAATTTCGACCGTCTCGGGCTTGCCTCTCCTGGACTTATTTGACTCTTCGCGAGGGATCTAGTTTTTTTTTGGGTATTCGACTGATGCGTTAAACGCTTTTGAAATTAACAGCTAGATTCTTGCGTTTGGTGAATATAAATAGTTAAATACTTCGATCGTAAAAAACAAACTTAACTAAGCAATTTTGCTAATTATTTTAAATAATCAACGTTTTTGTCACTGATTTGGACTATTTTCAAGATTAACTTAAAATTGCGTCTGTAATAAAAAAATAAAAAAAAAATAAAATTAAAAAAAAACACGAAAACATACAATTTTTAAAAGTATTAACTATTGAATGTTTAAATGTAAGGGAAAAACATATTCACAATTTTTCAGTCACTTGCTTATGTGTCATTAAGTATGATAATTTGGGAGTCAAATAAATATATTGCAACATTTATTGCGACGACATATACGCATTTTAATAAATTCACACCGAGTGTCCGAATGTTTGTGATCGGCCCTGGTGTGTGTACAGACTAAACACCGTGTGTGTTAAGCTCCGATACCCGAGATTGGACCGCATGGTGGCCCATAATACGCCGGACGCGCGGACCTTCGATGATTCGGCTCCGTTGCGAGTTGATCTCCGTTCATCCTGGCTTCCAGAGCATGTCACGCTTCTACTTATCAATATTAACTCGACTGTTGGGTGGATAGAGTGACGTCAACCCACGGACCCGGTGTCCCGCATGGCAACTGGCAAGGCGCGGTGTGCCAGCCAGGACGCAAGGACACACAAACGCCACGCCGAGCATAGCGCACGCGGCGTGGCGCGTTCGACAACGCACAGCATTCGTTTCCCTTCCTCTTACACGCAGCCCTCGTGCCGCGTTTCTTGCTCGAACCTTGCTTCCTCTCTCTCTTCCTCCAACCCTGCTTCTTCTTCTCTCTCTTTCTCTCCTCCCCCTGCCTCCCTTCTCGACTGTCCCTCCACCCCCCGTTCCCCGTCGTGCCGTGCCCTTTCTTCTCCTTACACCTTTTGTAAACTCTTCCTCTTTTTTCGAACGCGTTTTCTTTCAATCTCATTTCCGCTCGTTCGCTCGTTCGCCGTTTTCTTCCCTCTTTCTTCCTCCCGTTCGCGTCCCCGCTGCCGGCTAATTCTTCAATTTTCACTTTGGTAGCCTGTCAACCTGCAATTTTTAATGTACTTGTCGCCTGACTGCGTACTCGTGCTTTTGGGGAAGCTTCCGAGATGAGTAATTATGGTGGAAGGAATAGGGGTTGGAGAGGTTGCAGTAGTCGACCAATTGAGGCGACTGTCATTCGCTTGGACAATCTGACACGAGCCAGGAAATAAGACAAGAAAAGGAAATTTTACAGGAGTGCCATTTGAAAATGATCTAAAATTGATAATTTTTTTTTATTGTATGCCACGAACTTAGAAATGTAAAGTAATCTGTTGTTATTTAGATACTGGATGAATTATCGTGTATGTTAATTAAAAAGTACACAATCTATGCGTTTATTATTACACTGCTTTTAAAAATATATTTTGAGCAGTATCACTTTTCTTATGAACGACCGATATCATTAATTTTTATTTCATTAAACCTTCGGGGACGACAGCCGTGCACTGTACCGACTCGGACAAGTATTTCAAAGTTGATTACTAGACAGCAGATATTTTTTGCAAAATTAAAATTGCGTGTACAAATTGCAACCCAAAAACGGATTTGTTGGATGTCAACAGTGTTAGATGAATTGACAACACGATATCTCCTGACTGATTAGCTCCCTCTTTATTAGAAGTACCCACCAACATGTTGAGGACTCCAAATGAATTTCATCGTATCTTCTGTTCTCATGGCAACTTTCACGAATACGAGGAACGATGTTACAACGCAAGTTCTTAGCGCGAATAATTAATAGAGGGTTGAAAGCCTCTTCTATCATCGTGCACCTTCCCGAGCGTTTCTCAGGAATCCATTATCCGCTTCACCTTGGACCTGACGTCTCTTCCTATGTTTTCTACCATCGATATTTTCATTCCTCTTCTCCGACCGTGTTCCGTCCCTTTTCCTCGGTAACTGTTCCTACACACGCGCAACATGCTTCGTTGTTCGTGCGCGTCTCTCCTCCTCTTTCCCTCGATCTCTCGGCGGTTCCTCAGTAGCCTCGGCCGAGGGTACTCGCGGCTGAACCGCACGCATCATCGCCGGGTGAAAGAGAGGCGGGCAGAGCAGGGGTTCGCTTCGTCTCGTTCCGTTTCTATGAACGCGAGGCAGCTGTCTTCTATTTGTCTTCTCTCACACTGGCAGACAGTGTCGTTGCGAATCGCCGGCTCTCTCCCGGTGTCCGCCGCGTCGGCTCGCGACAGGATGCTCTTCAATCTCGCCGTTGCTCGTAGTATTGATAAAAATGTCTGCCAGTGACCGATTCGCAGATGTCATCGTTAGCTCGCGTTACCGTGCTATATTTGGAGTACAGACCCGACCGATCCGCTCCTCATAGCAACGCTCTTTACTCCTCGCACGCCCACGCGACGTCCATTGCAAAAAAATCATGATTTTGCTCGGGAACCCACTAACACTACTTTCATGATTATCCAAAACAGATCACAGAAGTTCTATTGCCTCGCCTCTTGCCGTTAGCGTCCAACGTAATTTTTTAATAAAAATTTTAGTGATTTGTTCGTGATATTTGTATTGTTGAAACGACATCAAACAGGGCACAATTTGAAGCCTATTTACTTGTTTAATTCACGATACAGTGGAACCTTGATTTATGTCAAATTACATCGAAAAGAGAATTTTAGAAATGTTATTGACGTTAACGTTGCAGTTGTAATTCTGTGTTTTGCAAAGAAACGAATGTATCAATTTTTTGTTGCTATTGTACGTAGAGAAGGGGATGCGAAAGCTTCTCCTCGCGCTTTTATAACAAACATCGTGTACATACACTATTGCCTCGCCTCTTGCTGTTAACATCAAACGTAATTTTTTAATAAAAATTTTAGTAATTTGTTCGTGATATTTGTATTGTTGAAACGACATCAAACAGGGCACAATTTGAAGCCTATTTACTTGTTTAATTCACGGTACAGTAGAACCTAGATTTATGTCAGATTATATCGAAAAGAATTTTGGAAAATTTATTGAATTTGACGTTGCAATTCTTATTCTGTGTTTTGCGAAGAAACATATGTATTGATTTTTTTGTTGCTCTTGTACGTGGAGATGGGGATGCGAAAGCTTCTCCTCGCGCTTTTATAACAAACAGAATTTTCGGCGATACGGGGAGTCAAACGTTAGTTTGGAGGACAGGGTCAAGAAAGGGTTAAGTATCAGGGCTTGACCTGCAAGGCATTGTTGCACCTAGCTATACGGCAGTGGTGATTCTCGACAACAATTGAACACGGTTGCAGACATCGTGACGCAACGATCGAGACGCGTACTGACCCCTTTTGCGGAACAGCAGATTCGGCTGAGCTAGTGCTACCCCTGGCTATTGTCGTATTACTCACTTTGTTTACTCCCGTCGGTAAGTCGCCGTGTACGTCGTTTCTTGACGAAACGCGGCAGACGGGATTCATCTGCGAGTATTGAGATTCCGCTGTACAAACGGGGAGAGGGCACGATCGCTTTTCAACGAAACTCGATGCAAAGTGTAGGGGACGAGCGAACGAATCCTAGAATATTAGCCGTTAAGGGTTGTAGACTCTCGTTTCCAGGATTGCAGAGGTGCGAGATGCGCGGTCTCATTTCTCGATGATACAATAAATAAATATATAAAAAAAACTTTTTAAAAATCACGCTTATATTAAAATGCACTAAAAAGGAGAGAATAATTTTTTTAGGTATTAATGACTATAAATAAAAACCTGAATATAGTTTAGCGCGCGCTCTATGCTTTTATTTATAGTCACTAATATCTAAACAAAAATTAGTTTCTCCTTTTTAGTGCATTTTAATGTAAGCGTGGTTTTTAAAAAGGTTTTCTTATATATTTTTTTATTTTTTACTTTTTAGTCTTTACTACCGAGGGGACTTTGTAAGGTCCGAGTTAAACGCAGTTTTAAAATAACTTTTTTTTAATATTGCATTGTCATTCAGTTTTGGCACTTTTTCATTGGAAAGTGGTTTAAGGAATGAGAACGAAATCCTGATACATACTCCGATCGAAATTTCCTGGAACCTAGGTCCCACGTGACTTTTTCGATTTTTTTAATTTCGTTCTCCGAAAAGCAAGATTACAGAGTCACACGCGCCGTTCGAGACCCAATGCACCCCATTGGGGATTTTCGATTCAGTCAATATTTATGGAGATACGCGAGAGGCTCGTATTACGCCGACCACCATGACTCAGATGGACTACATAATCCTTTCGTAAATATTTCCCTCGCTGGCAGTCGGTCGCTTCGTGCCAGCCGCCCTATTAACGCGGACACGTGTTTCTTAATTTGATAATTAACGTTCGGATGTGCACGCTCGGTACGTGTAACCCGAGCCCTGGCGAAGTTACGGGATAGTTAATTACTCGGCTGTTAGTGCGTTCGTTGCGACACGCCGCAAAACCGCCGATAGAAAGCCTGCTCGCCGTAGCCTAGCCTATTCGATCCCTGTAATTTTCTCTACGGTCGCGTCGACACTGGCTCCTCGTTCTTCAATGTGACGCCCACAAAACTGTTACTGCGGCTTCTTATCACAGACCTTTATTAAATGCGGGATCATTAGTGGCGAGCGAGATTTTATTCGATGCCACAAGAAGAGTCGTTTGTGGAGCTTGTTCGATGGAACAATTGCTTAAATGGGAAACACCAATGAAATTTTATTGAGTTCGGAGATCAGAGGGACTCACAGAACGAGTTAAAATTAAAAGGAGTAACATTTAAAACTAAAGGTTTCTCGTGTGCCTTAATGTTGGATTGAATCGAATGTTCGTAGCGTTTTTAAAGATACAATTGATGTACAATTATAGTATGAGGTATTATATCTATATATATATTTATATATATTATTATATTATATATTATATATATAATATAAATATTTATATATTTATATATATTTAATTTTCGAGTTAAAATAGCTTCGACTGCAGAAGGTTAATTTTATCTTTGATTTTCTGAAAACGGTAGAAACGTTCGTTCCAATATAACGTCTGGAACAATATTTCCTTTCTGTGTTGGTTTTATTACAATTACAGTCCGATTGATCATGAGAGTTGGAGAATCATGGTGAAGTTTTTCCTCTGTACATCGATGGGTGGCAGAGTTCGAGAACCTCCCGAAAATCCGGTACAGGAAGCGCGCAATTTATGCCGGTTTTTGGCCGGTTACCGAGCCACCAGTCCGCGAGTACCGCAATACGACCGTGGAACTCGAGGTTCCCGAAGCGCGGCGCGTTAATACGAGCGAAATTACGGGGTGCCGCGTGTTCCTTGTGCGAATACCAATAGCGCCATCGTCACCACCGGTTCTCAACCGGTTCGTGATAGCTGCGATTGGTCGAACCTCGAGTATCGTGTCCGTCGAGGGATCGAATGAGAACCCGGAAGGCGGACTCTCCGCGCACATCAAAGGGAAAAACCTGTCTGCATCGTGAAACGACCTGCATCCATTCTCAGAGGTATCGTTGTGCCTTCTGCCAACGTATATGGTAGAAGGTATCCCTTTTGTGCCGGATCTGCCGTCTTCTACCTCTCGGCGAGCCCTGCGGCTGCTGGAACCAATCCTCTCGTGAAAATTCGAGTAAACTGTATAATGATCGGACTGCCGATCGTCGTTTTGCATCCCATGAAATGTAAAAAACGCGTGTATATTTCTGCGAAAATTAGCTTTCTTCTTTTATTTTTATCACGGACAACGTAACAGCTAATAAACAAAATACTCTTTACGTTTTCATTGCGATTCTAACAGCCTACGGGAACGAGTATTTGCATAAATGTCCACCGTCTTTATTCATTCAAAAAATAATATCTTTATTTAATTTAATTTAATTTATTTTTAATTTAATTTATTTTATGTTAATAAAGAATTTACAAAAATTGGTTCACAGAAGTAGATGTTCCATCATTTGCTCTATCATCAGAATTTTCAGAGATTGAAAAATGATTTTGCCAGTGCATAATGCAGGCTGATTAGAATAATAAATTTCACGAAGAGCAATGGGGAGGGAGGGGGTTGTAATTCGTAGAGATTGAACAAAAGCGAAGTTTGCTTTCTGTCAGTTACCCCTGAAATACGGCGAAGATTATACATACAATTATGAGGACAAGGTATGCTTACGGGATAAGAGCGCCGTAAATTATTTATACTTACCACGTCCATCCGAATGTCCTGCCGGTTTTCGGCAAGGGCAATAAGGCCGAAAAGGCTGCCGGGACGTCGAATAACTCCGCCGTAAGAGTTCGCAATTACGGTAACAGCGATTGGTGCATGTCTCAAAAAAGTGGAGGAAAGGGAGAAGGTGTCTTTACGCGAGCCAGGATTCCCTGTACAGGGGAGGATTCGGCTCCTCTCTCGCATCTCGGATTCTCATTGTGACGCCAAGTCAAAGGAATATTACACCATCTGCTCGATACGATACCGGCAAAGGAGCCGTGTAATCTGTTCGACAATATCGTCGATTCACCGGGGGACCAAGAACAAAAAATAATAGGGCGAGAGGGAGAGAAAAAAACGAAGGCAGAAGAGAAAGGTTTTTGGCATAATTTTTCGCGCTTCCCAAGCGCTACGCGCATGAATGGCGGACCTCTCTTTTTCCTTTTTTCTTGTTGTTGTTGTTCTTCGCCTTCTATTTCCTCTCATTCGGGCCGAGGTCCTCCTCTTCTCGACCAGCTCAAAGAATTTCGTGACCTGTTCCACGGGCATTGCATTCATTTCCATATTCTATGTATTTAGTGTTTACGTCTACTTCGTATCCGGTCGGCCTGAATGGCCCACAATGCCCGACGAACTGGTAAATGAACTAGACGTTGATATTACTTGCCGTTTACTATTTTGTGCCGCGCGAAACGCGCAGCGCCGCACAATTATCCCGTGAGAACACCGCGTTGACAGTGCCGATCTCTTTCTCTCTTTCCCGAGGCTCGTGTTTTCAACCTTACGTTAACCCTGCTTCGCGGTTGAAGTCTATCTTACCCATTACAAATGTCCATTTCGTCTACAGTGTCGCGACTTCATCGTGCTTTTTTTTTTATTTTGCAATTAGAATCTCAAAATAGAGATTATTTTGCCATACAATATTTTTCAATACATAGTTATACATTATACATTAGATAATACAATACAATTACATATAAATAATCGTTGGATGGTAAACAAGCAGTTTTTAAACCTATACAGTTTTCCTAAATATTTAATTCACAGGAAATCAGAAACGAGTAAGTTATTTTACATATTTCCACCGTAGGTCTGGATAGACTTCAATCGTGTGTCTTGACCCATCCAAATAATAATTTTGTCAGAGATGGTTTCAGTGTTTTAGAGAATTTCGAGAACTTGAAAGTGTTGGAATTTGTTCAATAATAAGATGTTTCATATAAGCTAATTTTTAAATTTCAAGTTATCAGAATTAGCAAGACATTTTCAACACGGTAGAGTGGGGACGCAGGTCTTGATCTCCGAAGGACTCCCCCCCCTAGAACTATTTGTAATTAACAATATAATTTTCCTTTTTGCGATTCTGGCCAGTTGTTTACGTCAATGCAATGTTGAAGTCAGTAGCTGCGGTCGAATCTCGTGTCTTCCCATTAGGATTTAAATCCTTGGTGGAAGTGGATCAGTGTCGACTCGGCGACGCCCGCTTTTGTCGGACGTTCGCGTTTTCGAGCACGGCGATCGGTTCTTAGAACGAAAGCATCGTCGAAAACCGCGAGACCTCGCCTCGGCTTGCCTCTCGCCGAGGCAGTTCTGCCGGCGACCCTATCCTCTCGTTTCTTCGTCTTTCGCGCGTCTTTCTTTCTCTTCCGTGTCCCCTCGACCTCTTCTCGCGTCGTCCTCGCCTTCTCCTCCAGCATCTCTTTTTCCTCTCCACTTATTTTTCTTGCTCAACCTTCCACGACCACACGTAAAGGCCAATTCACACCGTAGCGACTCCGTCGTCGCGGTACCGATTCAAAGAACCTGTACAATCGCCCATGAATTCCGCGTCCCATGATTCCTTCGGTGTAAGACGGTCCCCGATCTACCCGCTCGCCTCCGCTCGTCGCAGCTCGGCCACGCTTGTCTCCGCTCGTTTCCTTCTTCGTCTCATTAGCAGTAACGCGAGATAACCGCTTCCCAGGAACCACCGCGCTAACGAACGCTAGACGGTCCCGGTCGTCTTGCAGCTCGGACGACTTCTGGGACCATCTACGCTCCCATGATTCGTGCCGTTTATACGGGATAACTTATGGTTATCCCAATGGCAAAGCATTTCTTCGGGATATGTTCAAATGTTCAACCGTGATCATTCTTCCCGCTTAGGAAGTGCTTGTTTACCGTCAGGGCGGGGTGAACGAACTGCTTCAATAATCCTTTTATATTTCAGTGGATTGAATAACTAATAAAGACTGTCGACTTCGTATTTTATTTTAACGATATACTATTTACGCGTGATTTGTTCTCGAGTTAAGGGACGTGTAAAACAGCATGAAACAGAAATGTAGGCTTACACTATGTTCATACGATCCCTTATTTAACCCTTAAATTATGTCGATCATCAAAATGTCCTATTCGGTGATACACTTTATATATTCAACGCGTAAACGCTTCAAATGTGAACTAATTTGACATATGCGGATTTTTTGCAAAATTATCTACAAGTTTTCTATCTTGTTTTAATAATTTCAGCAAGTTGAACATAATATAATACTATTTTTTAGTTCTTTAAATGTATTTATTGTTTTTCATGTTTTCACAAGTTTGCTGGTCGTCAGCAAAAGTATTGGAAAACTTTTGAGAATCGAAGCAATGATTGGTAAACAATGATCGAAAATATAGAATTTGTAGTCTATCGACGAGTAACGAATGTAACATAATTATTTCGTGGCTGATACACTACCTCCTTTGTCCCAGAGTGGAAATCGAGTAGATTCGAGTTCTGATCGTGGGTAAGGGTACACTTTATCGAGTTCCCCGTGCAGTGAAGTGAAAAATATTCAGTGCCCACACCCTGCGTTGCACGAGACGAACACCCATGGTGTTGGCACCAGATTTTCTGAAGTTTGACTGTGAGCATCGTCACACGCTAGAAATTCCTATGCATATAGACATATATTTTAATAAAGAATTTTCTTCGATCATCGAACTATGAATATCAACATGTTCACAATGTTAAATGATTATAAGATACAGAAAATAATGTTCAAGCTATAATACAACACGTATAAGCAAATACTCTGTGTACACGAACGAGCGTGCAGAAAATAGGCTGAAACGCCGCTGTGGGTCACGAATGCACGCCGATCGAGAACTCCGTGACCTGTTTGCGATTGTACAGGGCGTTCCTCAATAATTACGCCAATTAAGCAGTTCAAGATAAAAACGAGAAGTTCGCGTAAACATGTATGTACGTACACGAGTGTGTCTTTCAGTACGAAACTGGTCTTGATCAGAAGCATCCCATGGAAACTGCGAGTTACAAGAAAGAAAATTACGAGAAGTATTAGAGAGCTACAAGGAAGAAAATGTTAGGAAAGAAAATCACAAAAAGTTAGGGAGTTACAAGAAAGAAAATTACAAGTATTATTAGGGAATTACAAGAAAGAAATTCACAAAAATAATTAGAGAGCTACAAGGAAGAAAATGACAGGAAAGAAAATCACAAGAAAAATTAGGGAGTTACAAGAAAGAAAATTACAAGAAGTATTAGAGAACTACAAGGAAGAAAATTACAGGATAAATTAGAGGATTGCCAAAAAGAAAATCTCAAGAAAAATCATAGAGAAAATTACGAGGAAACAAGGGTGGGCGACCAAAATTGTGAAACCTATGAACGAGCTGACAGTCACCGTGTCAAACAAAGGGTTCGTACGGATCTTCCTGATGCCTTGAGTGGCGCTCGTCCTCCCAGCTTCCCACATATTAAGAAACAGCCTGTACAGTCGATGCTTGCTCCAGCTATAGACTCCACGGTGGGAAAGTATTCGCGAGCAACGATGCAGACGCACCCCGAGGCGTGCACCGAGCGAGTAGTATTCACCGGTATTAAACTACGTTCTCACAGGCAACGCGTCTGTCCTTTGTTTTGAAAACACTGGACCAGTACCTCGTGCGTTTTAAAGTGGTATCACGACCTCCAGCCCATCGCGGAATCCACGCGCGATTTTCAGCGGGGTTTCCGAGGAGAACACTGACTTTAACCCCCCTTCGGTATCCAGGTCATGCTCCGTGAGGAACAATACAAACGATGAAACTCCCACGATCCGAGGATATTAATTTATGTTGTTGGTTCACGATAAAAAGATTACTTCGTAGTCTTCTCACCCTTAATAATTAAATGAACGATAATCGTCAATTGTTAATTAGTCAGGAGTAAAAGTCATTAATCGACAACAAACCTTTTCATGTTTTATTGACTCCTCGGAAGATGTCTCGAATAAGATATAGACAGTGATAATAATTTCTCCTGGGACTGTTGTCGAACAAAATGTTATTAAGGTTCTTTTTAGAGTAGCACGTATAAAACATTCGAAATGATAAATGAATAGTCTTGCTAAAATTGCATTCCGGGTACATGTAACTGTTGGCTCGAGAGAAGCCTGCCCAACCAGTTAGGGGTTTCAAAAAAAGGCTCATCTCGATCGAGGTCCAGGAAGCCATCTCATTGTACTCTTTCTGGCTGGAAGATACGTCCGAGATTCGCCACATCCGTTTCCTCGAGGAATCCTCTTACGATGCCGAATACCAATTGTTGCTATCTCGATAGCATATGTAGCGTGTAATTTCATTACTCATACTCTCCACCACTTCCTCTGCGAGACGGCATTCACACGTTCACCAGCGCCGCATAAAACCATCTCCTTCGCCGACACCTGTATTTGTACTACTAGAATGGATCGGTGGCACCGGAAATGCTCGCACGAACCCGCATTGTTTCCGATATTCTACCTACCGAGCACTGTTTGCCTAACTTGTGGATAGATCGTCTAATGCGATCGCCCTTACCGAGCACACCTTGCCAAGCTCACCGATCTATTTGACAAATCCGGGAACTGTTTGGAGTAGTCTTTGCAATCATTCATTGTGTCGCGTGACCGAATGAATAATACATGAGCTATCGAAGCGATTCGAGTTTTTCCAGCGGAGCTCGTTTACGCTGCATGAATTATACGTTGTTTCCTGACAATGGTGGAACGAGTAGACACAATTGATCGAATTTCGACATCGTTTACACAGAGCATTTTTCCTATTTGTTTTGTGATCCTTTCAATTTTATTTATCTTTGTGGAGGCTGCAGTTAATCGTTCGTGTGAAATTTGTGATGAAATTTACTACGAAACACAAAATTTTAAAGACAAATAAAAAAAGAAATTTTTAAGTACAAGGAAACCTGTATATTAAACAGCGTTAATGGCGTTTATGTTTCACTTTTGTCACAAGATATTTTCCACTGCAGATGATATTCTGAATTTCCGAAATTTTGATCGCGTGCACCTTTTGATTATAGTTGCACAGCAAACACCAAGTGTGTCCTTTTCGAAATTGGTTACATAAGTGGGAACGTCTGGACGATGGTCCTCGTGATTCTTTCGGGTTCCAAAGAGGGACGATCAGTGTCAAACCCCAAAATAGGGGTGTCCCTATTTCCTCTAAATGTGACCCGGCGATTCTTCCGAAACGATTCCTTGCCTTTTTGGCGCGCGCGCAACAGCTGTCTTTACGTAACAGGAAGTTTCCTTACTTCAGAAACTGGGGAAACGCACGATGTGCCGAAGAATTCGTGTGATCTTCAAGATAAGACTAAATTTGACATTCTCCGCAATGACAACTGAATTTTTTTATAAAAGTAGGTTTTTAACCTACACTATACAATTAACAAAAATATGTTTATAGAGTACCTAGACTGAAAACTGTATTAGAATATTTTGAATATACATTGAATATAAATCATGTTGCAAATATCGATTGGTGAAGAAACGGTAGTTTCTTCATTACAGTAGAAAACATTTTAATTGCACATTAATAAGAAAGTCGAATGAAAGAAAGGAAATTGAAGATAGAAACTTTCTAACATAAATTTTAAAATAGGAAGCCTGTCGAGAAAGTGAGCGAAACTTGTTCTATTAGTCAGTTTATTAGATTAGGTGTGAAATAATTCTTTTGTACAATCTGTTAGCTGTATAAGAAAATGTCGTCACAATATCGCGTTTCGGCAGCCGTGTCCACGACGAGAGAGACGATGGGTGGCCGAGAGCCCATGTAGATACACCAACACACTTGCGGGAACCCCATAGAAACAGCTTCAGTTTCCTCGCACCCTCTGCACCGTCGCTAACACAGTAAATGGATAATGTCCTCCATCAGCCATGGAACAACACCGTATTAATTCACGTTAATCTCGAAAACGCCTTAGTATATTCTCAGTTCAACTTACTGAGTCTCTCCCACCTTTCTTCGAGTAATAAATAGACAGCGGATCTTCATGCAAAATAAAGTAATAAATTATTTGACCAATTGATTCGCCCCTTTTTTAATTTTAACGAATAAACAATAATGTTCGATATAGGCGAATTAAAATTGTCGTGCTCTTCCTCACATTCTCCGTAGTGTATTAACATCTTGAGTGCCCTGTTTCTCAGAAGAGAAACAATTATTTGTTCACTTATATAAATTAATTTTTGCGTTAACGTATTGCATGTATAGAAAGTGTTCTGAGTATCATATACAAGCAGTGAAGTAGTAGATTCTACTTTCCCCCTGCTCCTTTTAAATAATTCCAAAGTAGTTCATAAGCTTGGCAGGATTACAAAAATAGACTATCTATTATTTACTATTTGAAACAGTATTTTCCCCAGCTCCGGCTCGAGCAAAAAGTAGCTCGGTTCAGTTTCCTTAATAGACCCGTGGCTAGTCTTTCCCGGGAGATCGTGCCGGCGCTTAACATGTTAATTCGAAAACGAGGAAGGGTGAAGGAGAGAGCTTTCGTCGCAGCATCGGCGTCCGGCTGCTTTTTCCCCCGAGTTGAATGAGCAGGGCCGAGGGCATACAGACACAGAGCGAGAAGGAGGGAAAGAGAGAAAGAGACAGACAGGTCGGAGCAGAGTGGAGCCGCCTGTAGGGACAGGGACAGAGCAGGCCAGAGTTTCATCGCGCCCTCCGTAGCATCTCGTCGTCCCAATGGCTCCCCTCTAGTCCTTCCATTCCCTTGGCGGTCCGCTATACCTTTCCCCCACCACGCGTTGCCAACAGCCCAGCACGTTAGGGACTGTACGCGCAGGCTGCCGGCGAACCAGCCGGGTACCCCCAGTTCAAATCTAAACGCCGATCCGACAGGACCAGCCTCGCGCGACTCTGCTCGACTTTGGGCGCGCGTCGCGAC
The DNA here is from genome assembly GCA_028455595.1 of Lasioglossum vierecki. Classification (NCBI taxonomy): domain Eukaryota; kingdom Metazoa; phylum Arthropoda; class Insecta; order Hymenoptera; family Halictidae; genus Lasioglossum; species Lasioglossum vierecki. Next base: position 7,838,128 of record CM052341.1, read on the forward strand.
ACACCACAGCCACACGGAAAGAATCACGTTATGGACAAGATCGGAGGAGCCGCGAACATCTTCCGACAGAATCTCCAACGGTCCTCGCGAGTGTCACATTAACATCCTTCTCCCTTGACCTTCTCCCTTCCTTCTTCCTCTCTCTCCTTCTCTTTTCGAAGAGTACACTGTTCCGCGTTTGTCGCGACGCGTGTACCCAAACCCTCCCCTTTATCCACTCTCGCCACTGATAACAACGACCATCTGTTTTACCGAGCATCCTCTTGGAAACGGTCCCAATCGCGAATGGTGTGTGTACGTGTGTGTGGGATCCGCGGCTGCCACGAGGGTGCATTGTTACCGACAGAAACAGACAAAGCCGGGGACACGGAATTCTTATGTTTTCGCGAGCCTCGTGGGAACCCGACTACATTGTAAAGCCTCGTGGACAGACCGTGTACCCACGCGTGTTTCGATCAAATATGATCCTCGTCGTCGCCTCAGGATTTTGAACTTATCGAGGCTCTACCACGCGGTATTCGCGACAAAAACGAATCTCGACAATGGTTCGTAACACGTGAATTTCTGCTGCCGATGTACTGAGGACAGTGACGGTTCGAGTCTTTTCGACCGAGGCCCGTCCAGCTTTCGCCGGACCCTGACCGCGAGTTTTCTTGGAAAACTACCCTCGTGAGAATGGATGTAGTGCCGAATGGACTCCTCGTGCCAGCGAAAATCCTGGATATTGGTACCTACCACTCGTCGTTCTATTCGCCGCCACCCACCGAGGCGTAAGTAATCATTTACATCTTATCGGGATGACAACGGGCCTCTGTCAAACCGATCCCTCCGACGCGAATTTTCGGGTAGAGATAAAATTGAAGAAGCACCAAGGTAAAGGTTCCCGTTGTCGTTAGAATTGTCGAAGTGTTTGGTTCACAGTGATCTTTTTTCAGATACAAGAAATACCTGAAAACCAGTAATAGATATTCCTTTTATCAAGTGATACTTTATAGCAGTGCTCGTTAATCTTCTTTTTTCTTCGGAAGGTCGTTGAATATCAATGAGTTTCTTTTTATTGAGACATTTAACCGATGTTTATATATTATTCATGAAAAGCTTTTAATTATTTCAAATTTTTTGCCGACCCACCGGTTGACAGACACTGTTGCGTAAAGGAATATACACTAGAGAAAATTTGAAAATATAATAATTTAAAATGTTTCTTAAATAACCTTTCTACATAACCTATAAGGGTTTTGCAAAGGAACATTTACTGTATTGTATATCGAATTGTCAATTTAGCATAACTTTAGTGGAAAGTATTGTCAGACAAATGTGCATTCATTTTTTTGAGGAGTGAGGGAAGGGTGAAATAGTTACAGAAGTTGAAGGTCAGGAAAACAATTGTAAATCGCAAAAGTATTCAGTTTATAACGAGAAACCAAACAATGCAATTGAACCTGCTTGTGTAACCACGTTTTATTATTTAACGTTAATGACCTTCTTTTCTAGCATTAAATTTACAACAACCTCCTGATTAAATGAATTACGAGGCATCGTAAAATAATTAGCTAGGATACCTGAGAATGTGGGTCACTCTTTAACCTGAAAACTTTAAGTTCGGTACCCATTAAGCCGACGAAGTTGTGAATGATATCACGAGACAACTCGTGTAACCAGTTAGGATTATGTTCGTCGATTAAATCGATCCATTAAAATTCCGCACGATTCTCGAATCTTTTGTCATTCGACATATAGGAAACAAAGAAGAGATGCAACGGCGAATCGTTTGCAATCTCGTTGGTCGGGTTCGAACAGGTTCCCAGGTTTGGTTGCAAAGTTATCTTTCCATTCAAATTCTGCTCGGTCCTGGGTTTTATCTCGCGCGAACTGTCACCGGTAACGAGGTAGCCCGTTTTGTCAAAACACACGCGCAAAGCATGCTGTTGTACACGCAACGAACGTCCTGGAACGTTGCGCTCGAAACGGAAGTCTCTCTTTCGGCGTCGATATCAAAGGATGCGGCCTTATCTCTGATAGATTGTGTCGCCGCCGCGCCGGTTGTTTTACATACATAGTTTTTATATGGCCGTGTCCAACTAGCATATTTATATTATTTTAAATCTCAAACACCATTCCGAAAATATTCTGGGCGCACCACTTGATTAACAAAGTAAACAGTGTATGTATATTTTTACGAACCTCTCAACACATTTTCAGACTGCAGATTTCTCATAATAATTTACTCTTTCTTGAAGTAAAACTAATCCACTGAATGTTCATAAATCTTTCGAATGTGTCTACTGTTTTGCATCGCACCCACCTTTTCTTTTGTCAGAGATGCACAAAATCCACAGTCTACTTATAGTCTTATGGCCGGGGTAGGTTGAGTCGTAAATCGCTTCCGACACGTTTAAACAAGCACTGTCCCCTGAGAACCATGGGTCGTCTCATTGTAATCGTCTTTACCCTCTGGAAAGCCCATGGAATAAACAGATGTTTAAAAATGTTTCTAGTTCCCCGAAGAAATATTCTTTCCGAGATTATATTTTTTGAAAGACAGCTGGTGTACAGATCTCGTCACAATAGCTGTTCACGCTTTACTCTTAGTATGCAATTTGAATTGACAAAATGTACCTTATCCCTTTACTGTTACTAATCCTCAGACGTAAAGCATTGTTTGGACGGTGGGTTTTGTGAATTTATAGTAGAAATAGATAATCGTAATTTCAAACAGTGGAAATCATAAAAGAACATAAAAATATCTAGAAGTCAAGAATTTATCATCTCAATTTTTATTCCAACATTTATAAACATCATACGAACGATGACAACGCTGAAGATTATTGGCCATTTAAATGGCGCCCAAATGGAATAATTACCACTTAGCGGAAATGTATCTGGTATTCGGAAAGGGACTGATCTTGGAAAGAAGATCTTGGAGTGGAAAGGCTAATCTTCGGTAATGTTCTTGGAAGTTCTGTTTCTTTGGGATTCCGTTCGAGTCCCGTTTCCGTCGACGATTACGAATGCGTCGGTAAAGACGGGGCCGTATTTTTAAAAAGTCACCCAGTGGGTTGCGGGTTCCGAGCGGGCCTGTCAGGCCCGGGGCCAGGGGCTTGGAGGAGGGGTGGGGGAAGAGACAAACACGCAGGCAGGCAGAAAAGAAAAGCAGCGGGCACCTCTTGGAAGGAAGCATCCTTCGACTATCCCTGTTGTTGCCTAGCAGATATCCCACTTTAGGCTCGTTTATCGGCCGTGGTCGGAGCCGGGGCCGGAGGGAAAGACTGGGCCCGTATATCCCGGTCTCCTCTCGCAGGTCTACAGCCCGGCTCGACCCGTCCCCGACTAAGGAGATTTAAACCCGGTTTTCAGATCGAACCCGTTGAGAATTCCCCTGTCGTTTATTTCGTTTGCCGGCACAGACGGGTTCGCGTTTCTCTGTCCTTTAACTGGCCGCCGGCGCATTGACTATTTTCTGAATTGCCTTAATTTGGACCGTATTGTCCACACTCCAAGTGCGCGCGTTACATATTCAGTGGTCATTAGTCAAATGTCCCGCAACCGTCCCGAAATCCGCGCTAAATATCCGCCCGGTGCATAACAAATCGCCGATCGCGCTCGAATGCCCTTGCTCGACGCAAAGACACGTAACAATTGCTACCGCTGCTTTGAAACAAGATCTGCATTGACTGAAACATTATGAATTTAATATCCTGCGTGGTTCTCAAAAATCTTAGAATCTAAAAATATCGAGTCCCAGAATTAATACAATTAGAATCTAACTTACAGTGATACAGATATCTCTATGTACTTTCAAAGCCATTATCAAAACATGCTGGAGTATCAAATTCCACAGAATTTAGCACGATGTTTGTTTATTTTGCACCTACAAATGTTATTACCAATGAAAGTAGGATTTTATTTGGTACCGCTTTCTTGAGAATTGTTTCGTTATGAATTTCCTTCGTATAAATTTTCTTTCCTGGTAACTTATAAACCCCAAAGAAGTTGTAATCGTTGCAATCATAAAATTTTAGTGCAAGGGATAATCGAAGCTATATGCTTTGTCTCATGATTAATGAATTACTTCGATCAAGTGCTGGTACATTTCGAGATTTCAAGGAGGTTCTTACGAAGGTTCGCGTAACCTTCCTGTATTGCAGGATCTGATAGCCGAGCGCCGTTATCCTTAAAGTTCGCCGGGAAGAGGGGCATAGAGCGGGAGAAAAAGTCGATCTGGTAAATCGAGATTCCAGGCTCGTCGAACACACGCGGAATCACGCGACCGTAGAAAAAGGAAAGCATCAAGGCCGCCTCTCGGAGAGGCAACAAAGACGAGTCCAGTCGAATGTTTTAAGACTTCGCACCTAGGCGAGATCCTGGGAAGAAGCTGGAAAGGTTCGAGAGCCGTGAAACGCGGAAACCCATGGAATTGCAACGAGTGTGTCCTGCGAAACACGTGGCCGTTGATCGCAAACATTCCTCGGCGATTCGTGCTCGTCCTCGAGACACGGGGAACGGGAACGAATAGAGACAGGAGTAAAAAGGACGCGGGTCGGCAAGAGAGGCTGCCCAAAGTTTCAAGGCGAATCCACGTGTTGAGAGTCGAGAGGATCGTCGGCACGTGTTACGGCCCGAGGTTTCTATCTCGTCACGGTTTCCATGGAAATCTATCTGTCGATCTGCGAAACGTTGCTATGCCCTTTCTCAACGCAGGATGCTACTCGCGCGGACGGAATAGGACAGGAAACACGTGATCGGGATTCTTAGCGACGCGGTTACGGATTTATTGGTTGCCAAGGGGAAATCCATTGTCGAGGTTTCGCGATTGATTTCGAGACTTGGCGCGCGACGATCGATGCTCGTGTTCGCTGTATCTTGTGCGCTGCGATCATATCGTTTCGACTTCGCACCAGTTTATCAGACTTCCTTTAAACATTTGCAATTAATTTAACTTTGGCGCAGCGTTTGTATATGGGCTAAGTAAAAAATTAATTAAAAAAAAGTCGTTTCGAGATCCAAGCTAATTTTTTTTCATCAGAAGCTTCAATAATTTAATAGTTTAATACCGGAAGCCTATTAATACGATTGCTTACAGAAATGATTAGCTCTCGTTACTGGGGAGTTGGTTATGAAATAGTCGCTGGTAATACGTTAACACAATTTCATAAGTAGACGTTGATCATTCGATAACAAATCTTCCAATTGGCGGAATAAATTGAAAAAAGTAATTTGCATAAAGAGTCTACAAGGTTTTCATGGATCTTCAAGATGTCGTGCGGTTGATAAAAAAAAATCGACAACATTCAAAAACAGTTTCTTGAAACTATAGCATCCACTCGACCTCGTTTTCCATCTCCGTTTCTCCGAAGCAGCGCGTTAAGACCCGTAAACCGGAAAAGCCGAGTTAGCTCGTCGGTTGCACGCATTCAGCAACCGAGTCAATTAGTACGATTAGCGTGGTTCGAGGCATTAGAAACACGAGCGTGGCAAGAGAAATTATGTTGCTGAGAATTGGGATGAGCGGACACGTACGATTCGGTTTGAGACAGACTCGAGATATCAGAGTGCAGCAGTTCGCGGCGTGTGGTCGTTTCCCAAAGAAACGAAGCGGGGTCCCCCGGGAGAGCAGGTCCGCGGGAGCGATAGTAAACTTAGAAGGCTCCCGTCGTACTCTAATTTTAGAGGAAATGCAAAGAGAGCCGCGGGGAACAACAATGCGCTCCCGGAGCGATTCACTGGTTTATAATAGCGGGGTCCAGCGTCTTTCTCTCGAACTAGATAACGTTTAAGATCTGTTGCTGCAGTCCTGTCGGACACGACACCCGTGTCCAGGCTTTTAAATTCGCAACAGTGCGCCGCGTCCTCCCGGGTTGACAATTAAATAACCGTTTCGGCAGCTGCGCTTCTTTTAAAGGCTTCTCGACGGACAATGACGCGAGGCAACCACCACGTGACGGAATACAGAGCACCCTAAGACGCGTCTCGTCGGCTAACAAACATTCTCGTACCGAGGGATTCCAGTTTGCTACGACGAGATTCGCGAGGAATCCCCTCGAGGAAGTCTCCCCCCGGGGAAGATGGAACCACCTTTATAAGTCCCGTCTCTCTTTCTCTTTCCCCGCGTTTAGCCCCTGTTCTCCTCTTCTGGTCGTATGTCGTATCATTATTTCCGATGCCGGGCTCGGTACACTCGTCGCTCGTCGTCTCTCTCGTTTCCGAGGGTCGACGACGCCGATCGTCGGGGTGCACAAGGGCGAGCCTGATTTCCAGCATCTGCTCCAGTCAAGAAAGACCACAGTCTGGAACGACTTTGCCGATATGTATAGCGAAGCCTTTGCATGGCTTCTTTCTCTTTCTACTTCTACTTCTTCCTCTCTCTCGCTCCCGCCTGCGACGCCTTCTTATATTCCATTGAGTCTTCCAAAAGCACCGGAGCATATGTTTTCGAATTGTTCCTTCTGCTCGGGGGACGACTAAATGATAGACTGACGTTGCTTTTCGTTCAACAGCCACACGATGAATTCTAATGATACCTCCCCCCTCTCTCTATGCGTTCTCAAGTACGGATCTTCCTTCCCCGCAGATTTATAATGATATCCGTCTTCCGCTCCTTGATCCTCGTTTACGTGGCCGTGTATCACCTCGTGACCCTAGAGAGAGCTTCTTCGGCAAGCTCTTTCCGTTGATTTCTCCTCGCCGCCTTTCTTCGGGCTGAACGCGTGCCCGACCGATCCTCGGTCGAGCGGAAAACGCGAACGGTCTTTTGTTCGCGGCGGACGGCGATGGCGACCGGAGTCAAGCGTTTTGTGCGCTCGGGGATTTTAGTCATCGGTTCCTCGAGGGTCCGATCGAAAGACTCGTAAATTGGTGGCGGCTGAGCATTGTTCTTCGGCGACTAGGTATTGGTCTTTTGTTCCAAGCTTAACCTAAATTTTTCAATCTGGACCGACAGTTTTCGAGACATGGCGTGTTTGTAGATTAACGTGAACGAAATGTAGATCAAAGAGTCTGGAAATAATTGTAAAGAAAAACAAAAGTAGTCTCCACATACTTTGAAAAGTTTTCTGTCCTCCAAAATGTTTCTAAACGTGAACGAAATGTAGATCAAAGAGTCTGGAAATAATTGTAAAGAAAAACAAAAGTAGTCTCCACATACTTTGAAAAGTTTTCTGTCCTCCAAAATGTTTCTAAAACAGCATGGTGAAAGTGAACAATGTGAACGAACAGAAAGATGTTACATCCTTTATGCCCAATAAAAATATAAATTTCCAAAACAGAAGGGATGCTAAACAATATAGAAAATAGTATGGTCATTTTTTCATAAGGCAGGTTAATTAAAAATTTACAAACGTAGTTGTTTTCTTTTGAAAAGGACCCATATTGGGGTCCTACAAACTACACTACGATCGATAATCAACAAACACAATTATGGTCATGACCTTGAAATATTAACTCCACTGAACACGATCAAAAATCTGTTTGAATTAAAAACTGCGTGTACGTATTCTGCGAATAAAAACCCCTAATTATTGAAATAAAAAGTAGGATCGGCAGCGTCAAAGGAGTGCGTACATCACGTTTGATTGTGTTTGCCAGACGCGCAGTGAAGGAGGAACATGTGGCGGGAGCAATCCAGGGGCAGGAATGCGTGCACGCTTTTCACCCTACCCGTTCTCAATTAATAGCGATGACCAGCTACCGAGTCATATCGGCAGCTTCCACCCGGTTCGTGACCAGCGGGTCGGGTCCCATGTTGAATGAGGATTGCTCTCGGATGGCGGACCCTCTAATCAGCCGGCATTAGCAAGGTGCGCTCGAATCGGATAGGATTCGGGATCGTCATCGTCTTCGGTCGGGCGCGAGATCGGCTGGGTGGATTTCCCCCGATTCCCACGGTGGAATTAAAGATTCACGATGGAGAGAGAAACTACCCATCGCACTTGTCATGGGAACGAGCACCGGGTGGCTCCTTGCTCGATTTACAATTGGTCGCCGGGCGCGTTCGCCACGGGGTTGAGGCGTGGCGGCGACGCGCACCTCCAGGCCCAAAAGGGGGATGAACCTCCGAGGGGCTTCTCACCCCCTCCCTCCTCTCTCTTTCTCTCACCACCCTCCCCTACTTTTTGCATTTTTTTTCCACCTCGACACGACACACCCGGAGGGGCTGCGGGAATTTCCCTTGCCTACCTTGCCCGGGACGCGGCCGCTTTTGAGTGACATATGCGCGCGTCAGGGTTGCTCAGTCGGTCAGACCGGCAGAGGACATTAGGAAGACAATGACGTTATTAGCGAGGGGCTGGTCGAAGCCTTTCACCGTGCCCCTCCAACGAGAAATATTTATTCTATAATGTTTTTTTTATAAATCTTTTTCCGCATTTATCCAGAGAATAGTCTCGAGATATTGATCAGAGGTGTTCTTTGGCTGGTTACGAATTTTGAGTCCATCTTTATAACTTTTTTGTTGTGTAACCAATTGCTAGGATAATTAATTAATTGGTTCTCAATCGTAATTTATCTTAATGATAGTATAAGAATAGTATAAGATCATTTATAACAATGGAAAAGAAAAGGAAGGAGGTTATATACGGGATGCTAGAAGGCAATTTGGAAAACGCATTTACGCTGAAAGGTGCTAGAATACGATAAATTGTTTTAGAGGGTGATTAGGGTTCCTGAAAGATAAAATGCTACCTCGGAAGAAGAGGTGTTAGCGGGAAAAGAGTGGGGCTGATTCGAGCGGATCGAAGCGTGTAGATTTCTTGCAATTTTCACTGCTGCATCGCGGAAGTGACGAATTGGTAAAAATCCGTGGCAATTTACGACCTGGTCGTGGAAAGAGAAGGAAGAGGGCAAAGAGCTAGGACATGAGGCGATCGGGGGAACACGTGCATCCTCGACTACACGTGCATCCACATGCATGCGTCATAGGAGCGGGTGCGTATGCTCGGGGAGGGTTCTATCGGAGGGGAAGTTTGGCAGTGCGAGGGCATCGAGGCAGGTGGTAGCCAGATGTCTCTCGCAAGGACTTCTACCCTGATGTCGTTGCCTGGCAAAGGCTCCCGTTGTATGGCGGTGCGTGCACGTTCACGTTCACGCGTTACCAGTACGCCAGTACTGCATGTACATGTAAACTTATATCCTGCGTCGCCTAAGCTAATCCACCCTATATGCCCGATTCGTTTTATTTAGCGTCGCGACCAATTGATCCGCGTCTGCACGTCTCGTTCCCCCCTTTGCATCACGGGATGAGTCCTCTCCGGACGAGTGGCTCGATTCTCGATCTCGAGGAGAGGAAGAGAGAGAGCCGTTCGTCGGCTCAGCCCGAGCACAAAGACAGGAAAGGCCGCGCTTCTAATTGGACACGAGACTTTTATCTCCACTCTCTACGGAATTTTTATGACGGAATTAGAAATCAAACCTACAGTCTCGGTGGCATTTGGATCATTAGAGGACTCGATTCTCGAACTTCTTCAGTCGTTTGCGACTTCAATTCACTGGTGAAACACGCCTTATCGGGGCTATGGGAATTGTAAGTTGTGTAGTGGCAGTGCCATAATGGGTGGACACAGCAATTGTGATATCACCGATTCGATCACTGAAGTTGATTTTTCGATTCTTCTTTTACTTTCAATTTTGATTAAGTTAAACCTCCGTCTGCAACCTGAGTTTTATTTTTTGAACTTCAAAATGCATTCCTGAATTTTGTAGATTTTTTCAAACCTAGAACAACAAGAAAATTAGTCTTGAACAAAATAAAGTTGCTGACGAAGGGTAATATCGGGTTGTAATGTTCTATGGAGATCCAAATAGGGTAGGGGCAGTTATTGGATTCATCTGAAGATATTGATCCACGAGAGACATTAATTCTGCAGCTTTCTCTCTTTCGATTTTGAATTTTCTATCCAGAGTCATGATTGCTATCTTGTGAAAACATCTATAAGTGATTCATAATAGATCTCCATTTATAAAACGAGAGATAAACAAATTCAGCAAAAATTACAGTTTCCTGAAACATTTTGTGAAATGTCTAAAAATTTTATGCGTACAGGACGGTTCAAACGAAGGGGTCCTAAGACATCTAATCTATTCAGTGGCTCTGCAACGTCACGCTCCAAGTAGTTTTCACCGCTAACTACTGCACCGTAAGATTAAGATGTTAGATATCGAATAAAAAAATGATTGTCGTTTAAAAGTAAATAACAATGATGCTGCGGATCTATTCATATTCTTTTATGCGTACTCACCGAAGGAAGCACGGAGCGCAGATGATAGATCCCCTTTGTGTATTCGGCACATTATGTAACATCCTGTATAATCAATACTTTCGAAACGTGTTTAGGTAAGTAGTAGCGACGACGACTGGTCCGACGACCAAATGGCTGCCAGTGGAGCAGGTATACCGTGCTCGTACGATTTCTCGAGTATCGCTTTCTAATTCCAACCATAGTTCGCGTCTTCGTCGGTTGTACACGTGCCTCATCAATTGTTGCTCGAGATTTGCATATCCCGGATGGAATTCTATTTCACTACCTCTTTCGTAATAACGATCATTCGTAATTTTAATTATTCAGAATTTTTTTGCGAATTCATTTTCATTGTCATTTTCAAGCAAGGGGTTGAAGCGAAGGCAAATTATCTAGCAAACCATGATTAGTGGGCGTTCAACCATGATCTTGATTCTGTGCTAATCTTCATTCAGGACTTTTCCGTTATCATCTTGACGCTTAGGCGTCATTCATGAATGGCTAGAGATCACTAAACGCTCGAGTAAGCGCGTCCATGACTACGGTTCATCGAGTAGTTCCTCGCGGCGAGATTACCTTGCACTTGTCCTCTCGGCCACGTAACCCGTGATGTCATCGAGCAAGCTCCATTATCCACGGATCCGTGGCGATGCTCCGCTTTTTGCTCCTCAGAGATTGCCCCGTAAACGAAGCAGCGCCATCCGTGACGACCGTTATCCGCTCGACACATAATTCTTGCGAGCGCCGAGGTCGATCTACTGCATCGTGCGTGTAATAACAGTAATCCATAGTAAACGCGTGCTACTCTTGTCACGTGTCTAGAAACGGTTTCCCTTTTTCTGCATTTTCGTAACACTCACTCCTCCTTTATTATCAAACTTAGCCCACCGTGTACGAAAATGTGCTATTGAATTTTTTCATTTTGAATATTCATTCTTTTCCATTAATGCGTTTGTTCGAGCTTCATTTAATAGAATATACATATGTATGCAATACTCTCAATGCGAAATAGTGCATCTCATTTTGTTACGAAAATTTTCAAACGAAAGGATGACCGTCTTTAGATGTCCTCTTTAAATTCAATTTCGAAGTTCGTTGTCATTCGACGGGCAGACGATCGAACACGCGCGAGCGACATACTCATTAAGCGAACACGTGCTCAAGACAAGATAAGTCTTAACTTCACGCTCGTCTCCCGCAGATATACGGGTTTGACGTGACCTAAAATTCTGCATTTAGTTGCTATTGTATTGCTGAACAAATATTTAGTTCCTCGCCACCATCCTTGGTATCAGAAATTTTCTTAGTTCTTCGTCATCCTTGGTAGGGTAACTGCACCAGTAAATGAACGCTTTTGTATATTTTATTTAATAATTATTATTAATAAATATCAATAATTATAATTATTACTAATAATTACTAGAATGTAGTGCTCATTGACTGGTATCCTTTATACATTTTATTTAACATTTAATAAAGAAAAAAATAATAATTTCATTTTATTTCTGTTCATTTATTTTCTACAAATGAGGTATAGAGATTCCTTTAATTCACATATTTAAAAAAAAATAATATATCTTCCTGAACAATTTCTTAAATGTTCGTTCACAGGTGCAGTTACCCTATTCGAAAAAAATGAAGAAATAGTTAAAAATTTTCTTTAAGAGTTTTCTTATTTTGTATAGCAATTTCGACAGCATTATCTACAAACAATAATTCTTCTGAAAGCTTCCAAATAATATAAATTTCCACAGTAGCCTAAATGAAATCAATTTTTGATGCATACAAAGTACTTGTCTTTCAAAAAATTCTCGCGATCGTGTCGCTCCGGAAACATCGCGGTAGGGACTCGTCCAAGGATGCCGAACGTTAATGTAACCGTCGGACACCATGTCATTAGTCGAAGAAATACGATCAGTCAGCTCGAGCTCGCATTCGACTCCACGAGTCATCGAGATGATCGGCGACAAGCAGCCGGAACCAAGACGTAAAACGTAGCGCGTTCCACTCAGGTAATTTGTCACGATCACCTGTCTTCCCGATGATAAAGCAGAAGACCGTGTTCCCGTAGGATGGTCCCGTATAGCCAGCCGCGCACCGGTCTCACCGCCGAAATTCCGCATATTTTATCTGGGCGTTCCCTTTTATCGGTAGTCCCGCGGCATCTTTTTAAAGCCACAAATTGAAGAATGCGCGCGCGCGACCGAGCTCGAGCCAACGATCATGGGTGGATCGTTCTTGTTGGTCCGAGGCGTGTGCAACGAGAGGGGGTGGGTCGTGGGGGTAGCAGCTGACGCGCACGGACGAATGGATGTTTGCACCTGGTCCCCGACTTTGGAGAATCGACGACAGAATCAATTGTGGCCGTAGCACGCGACCAAAGGGGCTGGCGTCGATAACAGTTCGCATTAGCCTTCGGTCTTGACCCGTTACTCCAAACGAATATTGACTCGTCTCGCTGATAACATCCCAGGTCCTCCCGATTCACGCTATCTACGAAATACGTAATCCTTTGCACACCATAACTCTCTGACTTCCCTTTGTTCGAACATACAAATGTTTCGATACATGCAAAAAATTCGGGAGATAATAATTTTTCTCAATTTACTCGCTTAACCTCTTATGCACTAGGCACGGGTGTCACCTTTCTGTGCGACGCACCACTATAGTAACATATCACAGAAAATATCACAGAAACATAACATAGAAATATCATAAAAATATAACATAAAATAAATTATAAAGTAAAATATAAAATAAAATAATACATAATATAACATAAAAACATAATACATAGAAATATCACAGAAACATAAATTATATCCGAACTAACCACTAGAATGACAATATCCAGGAACAATTGCCTAATTAGGGCACTAGATTAGATCTTTACCGATTTGTATAACGGATGGACCTTCACCTACTTCGTTAAAATCATCTAACTTCATTTTCCACAGGGATGAGTCTCAAACGATCCAAACTCTATTCCATGTGACTTACTATTCCGCGCAGTTAAGTCTATTCCCCGAGTGATCAATCTCGAGCTATCTGATAGTTTTCTTCATAGAAATTCCTGCGGTGTACAGGGAAAGCGGAGGTCCAATAGGAGCAGGTTAGAGAAAGACGTTAATCGGTTCGTTGCCCTGCATCGAATCAGTACGGCGTTCGTTATCGGCGATTCTTCTTTGAAAATCCAGGCTGATCTCGCCGGTTCTTGTCCATGGTAGAAACAGTTTACGTCCAGCTGTGCTCCTTTATTCCGTCGAGGCAGCCGATACGCTGACCCAGCGCAAGGCGGCCGGCCCATCGGCGATACGATCTCGGAAGGATACGAGAAGCAATGGCACTATGGGTGCCGTCTGGTTTTCCCGACGAACCATGACCACGGGTCCTCTGCCGCGTTACTCGAGAAAGGGACATCGGCTGGCACCGCGCGCAATGACCTTATTGTTGCGTGACGAGCAACAGGCGGACGGAAGGAAGGAAGCGAGGAAAGAAAAAAAAAGAAGAGAGCTATCGGGGCCCAAGGGCCGCTGGAGGAGAGGGGAGTACGCGCGAGTGGAAGCGAGTGGAAGTAAGCCAACGCCAGACAAGAAGCAAGGAAGTGGCCGAAAAGAGGGGAAACCTTCGGAACTTCGGGGCAGATGTCCATAGAGAGCTACGCGGTGGCACGCACATACGATGGGTTCCCCGTTTCTCTCCCTTTCTCACGAGACGCTGGATTTTCGTCCCGAAATTCGTAAACTCCGAGGGGAACGAACGTGTAATCGTGTATCGACGAGAACCATTCGATGAATAGGTTCGTTAACCCTCTTCCCTGCTCGCGAGGACGATATTTATTAGCCAAACCCGGCCCGCGCGTCAACGTGTTACCGATACGGTGACGATCTTTCTCACAAGCCGGCCGGAATCGAGCGTTTACCTGAAAATTGCTGGACGACGTCTAATCAAAGCACCTGAACATCTGTTCCTTCGTTCCATTCTCACGACTCTATGGTAATCGGATGGCGTCGCGTCGACGCGTGACTCGACTATGTTAGCAGTTGTACGAAGGTTTGGGGACGAAAATGATGTTTCAAGTTTTCACGATATACTCAGTTTATTTCAAGTTACATGGTTACACGATTTATATTTTATCAAATTACTTGTGGAGAATTTTTCTAATCTGAATCTTCATCTATCGACCTACATGGTTTAACCACTTGAAGCAACTTTCTTCCCTTAATGTTTTAATTTCGATCAGTAGGCTTCCTTCACGTTGTTTACTTAAATTTCTTATTTAAATTGATTAAGTATGAAAACAATTAATAATGTGCAAGAATAATTTGAATATTTTGAATAATAATTTGCATGCTGGTAGATTCGTCAAATGCATAAAACCCGCAGTTTGATCGCGTCGTACACTGTAATTTGATACCAGCGGCCATCTTACAACTTCGATCGCGTATTTCGAACGAGGTATGTTATTTTTTAGTAATCTGCAGTCCGAGTTACATGCACAGGCGACGCGATACACATTCGAACGCACGCAGGGTCGTCGCGGTGCAACGCAAACGCGACGCAGCCATCGAAAGTAATTACACGATCGTTATCAGCGTAGTATGACGCCGAAAAAGTCATGCAACACGCTCGCCAGTCCTAGACAAAGAGGGCAGCTGTTGCGGAGCACCTGCTTCTGTCGCCACCTTTCAAGGAAAAGCTAAGTGCGAGGGCTCGTTCATTCATTTCGTCTCGCGACAACCGACGCTCTTTTCCTTCGTCGAGGTTGAGCTAACCGATTGGAAATTTCGACCGGACGTCCTCGACCTCCGACAGCGGTTTCGCATGTTGATTCGCAGAGGAACGGGAACTCGCCAGCCGATACGTTTAATCTATGCGATCAGACCCATCCGCTGCGAAAAGATCGGCCGAAGAACCAGCCGACTGGTCGTTCCGAATTTATAATGACTAATTGTTCGTTAGTTTGTTGAACGATACCATCGATCGTCTTCATTTATCTCCGTTGATTACTCTCGTGGAAAAAAAACTTATAAATCTCCACTTCGTAAAACACATTCTGATGGTATCTCTCCGATCATGGCTCGCCGTACTCTGGGATAAAAAAGCATTCCTACACTTCAACTATCGCTCCCAATGTATATGTATTTCTTTTGAGAACCTTCGGAAGTGACTGAAGCTTTTATTTTACAGTGTAACTCGACGCTTGAGCATCCAGACATCTTTCGAGTTCTATCTCGAAGTTTGTTGTGCATATTTGAAATAGCACCAAGGAGGAAATAGTAAAACTTTTTAGTTAAAAGATATATCTTCAGGATATGTATAATTCGTATAGGTCTATAAAACAAATTTTTTATATTTTTGTTACAGACCCAAACAAAAATGTAGTTGGCAGGAAAACTGAAGTTTGATCAAATATTTGAAATATTTTTTTAATTAAAAAAAGAAACGATATTCTAATCGAAAATGTGTGTCATAAATTACGTGACTGACTGTATCCAAACGATGTAATTCTGTTTAAACGATCCTTCGTAGTGGAGTCCAGCTGCAACATGTGGTTTGAAACGAAATTCCTCGGGTTTCTTCGTAATGGGGGTTTTCGACTTCCAGGGGTTAGAATCCTAGATTTGTGGGAGGGGGAAGGGATTAAGTAGAATCTTTATGAAGCACCGGATTTTCGAAAAGGTCTCTACAAAGTTGAAGTACCGGTTTGACGTCTTCTCGCAGCCCACTCCAAGGGACAGACCAACTTCTTCGGTTTCTACCTCCACTTATTCGTGTTCCTTTTGGTTGTAACTTAGCCACTTTGTGGTGCTGGCGGTTGCGTCAGGAAATTTCAATTACATACCCTGCCGGGCGACAGGAAGTACGAAGCACCGAAAGTAAGAGGATAGGAAGATATAAAATCCAACAAGATCCGATCACGTATTATCTCCTTTTCTTTCCTGCGTGATCCGTCTCGCTTCCGCTCGGTTTTCGTTCTCTCTCGCTCGTGTCCCTTCTCGATTTCTTTCCATCTTTTTCTCCGACCGTCTGCTTTTCTCTCGCTCCTGCCACGACTTTCCACCGTGCACGAAGTCGACGCCCTAAATAACTTTAACGAGTGTCGTAGCCATTTCGTTTCCTTGTGTCCATCGCGATTGTCACGTGTCGGGTCACGAAACAATCGTGACGATTTTTATCTGTTCCGTGCCCGTCCACGTGCCTTCCTTTCGCCTATCGCGATCGCATGTGCACTATAGTTTCCTTTCCGCTTCCGTTTTATTTTACCCCTTTATTCCGCCAAATCCGAAGAGGAAGATGTCACTTTCCTTTGCAAGCTGAACAAAAAAGTACAAATAGACCGCGGAGATTACACAAAGTTGCACAAATTGAAAGAAAATGGAATTGAATAAAAATATAGGTATCCACTCCTTGTAATAATTTGAATAAATTATGAAAAAGTAGATAATGAAAAAACAAAATGTTATTTTCTACATTCTAATGTTTTATGAAAACATAATCTCGAGTGCATTGATAACAATGCATCACTGTCAACGGGACAGATAAAGGTAGCACACCGAGCCCTTATCACAGTTGTAAATTTCCCAAAGATAGAAAGTGTTAAACTAATCTTTCTTGAGCCCTGATTAACAAGGTTGAATAGGAGAAAGATTTCTTTCGAGTTCCAGGAAGCACGCCCAGTACAGGATTAATTAGGAACCCGTTACGTAAGATCAATAATGGACGATGTAGCTTAACGGATGTCGGCAGTTTTTGTGGCAGTTATCTAGCGCCACGTGTTTCGTAATTAAAATGAAATTTAACATGAAACACGATGACGGATCACCGTTCGGTACATTTTTCGCAATCGCCGTCGATTTAGCGTTAGATGCTACATAAATATTCATCATTCATGGCGGACAGTGGTTGTAATTTATTCGTCGGTCCGTCTCAATCGACCGGGACCATCTTGTACTTCGAGACAGTGAATTAAATATTCAAATTTTTGTGCAATTTGAGGGAGTCAACATATTAGAACAATTTGCAAAGTCAATGTATAATTTTCAATTTACCAAGATTATTGAAAAGATCGCTTTATAATATTTCGTTGCAAATTGTTTGTAATCTTCTTTCTAACAAAATCAAATTTATAAAATTCTCCATCTCAGCTGTGTTTGTCAATAATTTATCAATTTAATATATTGGTAAATATTCATAACAAAGTTTGGTTAAAAATTATAGGATTTTTGCGTGGATTTGTTGCTAACCTTCCTATTCGAAAATTTTCGGATCTTCATTTTTCATAAATGTGGAAATACATAACAAAACTCTTGGACAATCTAAGCAAATATTTGTTACAACCCTCTATCTTACCATTCTTTTTTGTTAACAAGTTTCACAGGATATAGGGCAAGGTGTCAAACTGATAAGTCGAAGATGACTGATAGTCCTTGATAAGAGTATTCAAAGCATTTCCGATTGGGTGGAGTAAGTGAACGCAGTTTTCCCTGTACACTTACTAAATTTATAAAAATATATTCACAAACTTGTTTCGCATATTAAAAAAAACTAGTGCAAGAAATGATAAAGAGTAATCATGTTTACAAATCAGTTTCTTTGTTGATAGTTTCGATGTTACCAAGAGAATAAGCAACTCGAATTATGAGAACCTCAAATGTTTCGGATTTGAGCGGCGAGGCAGGTTCAGGGTCAACGGTGAGTTAGTATTGACAGGGTTAAGTCTCTCTAAATGATTCGTGCCGCTGGTATCGGGCCGGGTTACGGCCCGACCGGAAACATTTTATTCCGAGCCTATGTATACAGTTAATTCTATCTATCTGTCGCGTAGCGCCGCTATCTGTCAGAGTATGTATACATAGTTCGAGCGGGAGCGCGCGCGCAGAATTTCGCGGATCGTGAGAATGCTCGGAGGAGTCCTGCGCAGAGCCACGTGCCTCGGGATTTAAACTCAAGGATGCCAGCGACCGTTAGACTTCCACGAAGGCGAAAGCCTTTACATAACGCGGCGGACCGAAGGGAAAAAAAAGAAACGGTTACCGATCCGCGTTCTAACGCGTGTTTACGATTCCCAGGTCGATTCCTGCCGTTTTTTCACCCGGTTCACGGGCAAACAGCGGAAGAGTTTCCCGTATTGAATGAACATAGGGGAAAGACGCGCGCCGGATCAACACACACAATATGGCCGCCCTGTACCGTTCCCTATCTTCAACGGGATGGTTCGAAACAAACGAAACGGCATTCTTGAGAGAGCCCTTACGTCGCAAATAAAATATTATAGTATAAAATAAACAGTCGAATAATTTTTTTGAAATTATTTCATTACTTGAATTAATCAAATGTAATTTTCTGAGATGGTGGAATTTATATTGAACATATATATTTGGTTTAATACGTTAGACGAACTTCTTGGTTTAATACAAATTAATTATTAGGAACGGTTTTCGATTGATTCACTAGTTTAGAAATTAAGAAGGAACTAGAAGCTTTTGATTAATAAAGTATTTATCCTTTATACACCTTCGTGGTCAGAAATGTAAATAGAGATTTTTATACGAACATTCCAATTACTGTGTTTTCGCAGATTATAAAAATCAATCATCGGCGACTGGTTTAATTATTTGATCACTACTTAATGTCGGTACTTATTTCATTTTTGGGGCGAGAAAAAAAGAGTTGATAATGGGTGGAACGTGAACGTGGTTTGCCGGTACGAGACACAACTGGTTTATGAATTCCATGCGTTTATGATGTGTCAGTTCACACGTGACCAGTGGGCACATTTGCACGTGGTACGCAGCCACCTCCATTCTCACTTTCAAATTTGAATGGAGCCTCGGATACCAGACGGCCGTTGAAGAATTCCGCGCACGTTCTGCCTTCGCTTCGGACTTTCGATCCGACGTACAGATCTGAAAGTGAAAAGGAAGAGACGCAAGAATGCGATTCATACCTTCCGTCTATCCGACGTGAAAATCCTTGCAGAAATCTTTTGTTGCATACAGATCAGCTCTTTTATCTTACATATTAAGCTTCCATCTTATTTCTTTCGCGACAACCCTCGTCGAGACTACCCCATTCTAATATTTATCACTCGTAAACCAATTGACAAATTTCGATTAAATTTTCAACATGTGTATCACTTCTAGAAAATGCATTTCTTAAATTTTTCTTACGAGTCCAAAGAAAAAGGTTATGAGGAGCAACTTTTATCATCTTTTTCGTTCAGACAAATTTTGCCAAAATCTACTAAAATATCTATGTCTTAGTATGATTTCAAGTGTGTGCCATTAATTATGAAACTATATTTACCAAATTGGCTACGGTAATTGCTTATGACAATTTGAAAAACTCTACTGAATTTATAATATTTTTCACTGGGGCACAGACTCATTTAACTTGCGTCTCTGAAACATTCTGGTACCTGAACCCAACGGAATCTCCAACACCAGTCTTCTCATGGGGGTCTGGCTTTGGTAATAGATATACCGTGACTGGACACCAAGCTTGTCTCTAGAAGAACCCGTTGGAATTCTTCAGATTTAAATGTACTGGACTGTGCTAGTAAGACTGTCCCTTAGCACGTACATTGCACAATTATAAATTATGTAGGATCGACGAGCTAAAAAATACTTTGATAAATCTTCAAATACAAAAATTGCAATCTTACTATAATTCAAATATAATTAGTAGACTGCGGGTCTTTATACATTTATAGGAAAATTGAGAAGATGAAATTCAAAATAGTAGAAAAATTTTGAAAATTGAAAATGTCAATATATGATCTCTCCTCCTTTGAAATCATTAAGGGAAGAATTAACATCCAAGTTGTAAAAATAATAAAAAAGAACATAAAATATAAAAATAAAAATTGTCTGTATTGATTGCAAGACAAAGGAATTATGTATGTTCTTCTTTTAAGAATATTATAGAGTTGAAAAGAATGCAAGAATATACATTTAAATTCTGCAAATGTTTTTAATTTTCTGATAATTCTGTATAGTTGAAATATACAAGTGAGTCTTGGGTGAACAAAGAAAAGACGTTCGAGACGATCGAACGCGGCCGTGCATCATCGGATCGCGCGCAGGACAATTAAAGGATGCAAGGGAGCATTTATTCGCATAGTGTCACGAATTCCTCGGTGGCCACGTTTTTTCCAGGCAACGCGTCCCGTGTGCAGGAGACATTCCACCTGAACAAGGCACTCCCCATTTCGCTTCCTAACATTCCCTTGCAACCGTGCACGCTTCATAACGTATTCCCGACTTGTCCGCGGCCGTGAACGTAAACATATGTGCACCTGCAGAAAACCAATGTGCTCGCGTCGAAGATTGCGTTGCTAGGCTTCGCCAATTAGACGGCCAATTACAGGGCGCGTTGCTCTCCGCGGCTCGTAAAAGTTCCCTTTCGCCGTAAAACAGCTGCAATGATGGAAACGCGCAACCCCCTCGCGCCAATTTCGAGATACGGAGCTCGTAAATCGAAGAAGAGGACTGCGAACCGTCCCTTATCTCTTCCACGAAAATTTCGAGATACAGAAGATCGAAAAAGAAAATTTTTTTTAACTCTCCATCGTCAGAGGATTATTAAAGTATAATTTGACTTTAATCTGAAAGAAATGAATAACATTCGTATTTATCGGACTCTGTTTTAAATCTTGACATTAATCGCAACTGAATTTCGTATAGTAAGGGTGGATGTTAACCCCTTGTTGTATTTTTGAAGTCCAACAAATACGAATGTTAAGCGTTTCATTTCAGATGAAATAAAATTTAATTAATTCGCAACCGATATTTAGGCATTAAAATAAATGTAGCCATACAAAAAATACATTTTCTCTTGTAATCGGCAAGGGGTTGAAATGGCAAATTTGCTAGGGTGGTGCAACAATCCAACAGTGTTCGCAGGATCATATACAATATACAGATTAGTGTTTCTAATGTAACAAAATAAAAAAAAATCGTAGAACGGAATTGTAAATGTAACTGAAGTTTAGGGGTTGATTTGAGAAGGTGTATGTTTGCGTAAAATTCGGCAGTATACGTATGCGTGAACTGTAGCGATGCGAGGGCAGCTCGTGATACCCCTTGTGCTTACAGAAGCATTTTTCACCCTCGCGATTGCCCTCCTTTCTTTCTGTGTCTTTCTCTCTCTTTCACCCCCAAAACAGCTGCGTATACCGAGAGGAAGGTGGCCCTATGGCGTGTCTCGTAACGTGGTACAATGGGAGGTTATGAAACGATATAGCGTTTGTAGGATATACCACGAGTACGTGAACACGAGACGGGCAAACATATGCGAGACGCAGATGGCTGGTGAACCTTATCGGTTCTCCATTATTTCTTGCGCGACCCGCGTCAAGATACTCGCAATTGTTCTCCGTTTGACCCAGAGCCCCAGATCGTTCGCGATAAGCCCATTACCCACACGATGAGTAAATTAACACTGCTTTATTATGAATTCAAAGGTAAATGGTAATCTCCTGTATTAAATTTCTGTTTCCGAGCCGGTGCTCTTCAAGATCCATTATAGATTGCGGAACGTGGCGGGCGTAAACAGTGTAACTGTATTCCTAGGGCTATTAACCCCTTTGCCGTAACATTTTCTTTACTGTTACAGCGATTAAAATTTCTTTATTCCCACAAATGTGAAAGAGAAAAGAAAATTTATATTTTTCAAGTATTTATCACAAACAAATCAAATTGTATTTCTTTCACATTATCATTTAGACTGTTTAAAATCATCGTCACAAGTGCGTTTCATTAAAATACGAGTACCTGGGTATCTCACAAGTAAGAGCTGTACTATCTACCCTAGAAATACTTCGAACCCTTTTATTTATTATCCTATACAATAACCACTTACGAACTCGATGACACTGGCAACGAATACTTACCTAGACAAACACTTGTATCGATTTAATCACAGAAGAGGTAACTCGTCCACGGTATCAGCCATGCGCAAATTTTTCTTGAAACGAAGATAAGGACTTTTCCAACGTTTTACCACTTTCCGTTGAAATAATTGAAATCATATAGATGAATAAATAAAATAAGAATGATCTCGCCACAAGGTGGTGTCTTGCTTTGTACCTCCATCTCGAATAGAATTTGTGCTTGATAGCGGTGTACAAGAATAAACCGATCTGTTTCGCGATAATGTTATCGCCGCTGATAGCCTGAACATATACTCAAAAAGTTAGTGTTGCCAGTAGCCAGAGTTGCCAGCTCAGGGGAATTGATTCGAATCGAGAGGAGAAAATTATCCCCTCCCTCTCTACCGGATTTAAATTAATCTTTTATCTAGCATTTTTGACTAATAAAAAACCCCATTTTTGTATTATCGAGAAATGAGAACGCGAACACCGCACCCTTACAACCTGGAAAAAGGAGTCTACTCCCTTAATAAATAAATTAATGTAGAGGGACGAATAGGTTGTTAAAAAATTAAAAATTGACAAAATGACAATTACTTCATCCATTTCAACATGATAAATTTTATGTTTTTGTTTAATTATGTTAATTCATTAGACAATAGCTCCCGACTTATTTCGCATAAAAATCCGCAGTCCAATTATGAACAGAATTAATCGATAACTAACACGTGACGGACGTTGCCAGTCGACCCGTTAAAACTACAAAAGGAAGACACACACACATACACATCGCAGTTGGTCAGAAATCAAGGACCGCGCCGCGCGTTGTTGTACAACCGTTTGGAATTCCAAAGAAGCCGAGAAATTACGCGGTTCGTTTCGCTACGCTAATGTAGGAGGTGTGCCTTTACGACGGCCGCTGGCGGAACAAAAGGGTTAAATAAGCGCCGCTCGCCGAACGCTCGCATGACACGGCCGTGTGCAACGGAAACGCGGTCGTAAGCTGCTGAAACAGTAAACATAATAAGCACAGGACCGTTGCGTTCGATTCGCCTGTGTATGTGTCGCACAAGCGATACGCGGTTTCCCATACACGCCCGTTTCATCTTGGGTTAACCGGCTATCGCGATGAATTGCGTCATTCTGCGAACTTAGACGCTGCAACGGCCATGATGGAATGTAAATGTGTCGCTAAAATCTAGATCTGTCCTTCGTTCAACGCTCCGTATCAAATTGATGTGATGCTAATATATCAGCGCGATGGAAATTAATAACTACGATAGAGGGTAGGTTTAATTCTTTGCACACTACTATTTATTTTGTGGTTATTAGAAATTCTTCAGATTCTCCTTGGAAAAAGAAAGTTTATATTTATTATTATAATAAATATATTAAAAAATGTCGTACTTCCTTAAAAGGGCAGCTAAGGTCATTTGAAGTAATTTTTTTCTACATTAAAATCTCATAAATGTTATTAATGTTCTTTAAATCGAAATAAAATTCTATTTGTGTACTATTCATTTGTTGGAGAACATCCAGATTATTGATAAATTGTCTCCTTTTTCATGGAAATTAGAAACTGCAAAATAAGTTCTCACCGAGATCGTAAAATAAATTGTTGAGCTGCAAATGTGGATTCATCGAGATTGAAATTATTCAATGGTCAATTGGAAATCATTTCTAGCCTTTGTAAGATCGTTTATGAGAGACTCTGTATTTTATGGGGAGCCTGTTCTAAACAATGGAGTAATGAAGTCAGGGGTGAGAATGAACGGTGCGACGACTCGCGGAGGAAGTGGACAGGAAGTCCTTGAAAATGAAGACGACGCAAAACCGCCTGTAACCGCAAAAACTGACACTCGCCGGGCTGTGGTCAAGATTGCCTCTTGGCCCGCCTTGGTTCCAGCAAGGGTGGAGAACAAAGGGGTGGCGAGCGCGGCGGTGGTTCTCCGACAAAGAAGAGGAAGAAACGCGCAGGATGGATGGTCAGCCATCCGTGATTTCCCGTCTTCGCTTTTGTACCGAAAAAAGTAGCTGTATCCGTTACGCATTCGCACGTATTCGATCTTCTGGCGAATTTCGGACCCCGGACGATAATGAGTTTTCGTGGGTGAGGGGATGAGGGATAAGAGGAAGCGAAATTGAATGATGGGCTGCGCATAAACATCGTTTTGTTTCCAGTTCTTCATCTCCATCAATTATAAAATGATCCTTAGCCATTAAGATTTTCTCCATTATTATAATTAAATTATTCTTCAAGAGATTATTAGGAGATTCAAGGTACTCGTGCAAGCTTTTAAAAACTTCGTTTTTGTCAATAAAATCTTTTGAACATTTTTGCAGACGGTAGGGGTCTATAAAAAAATTTGTATTAATCAACAAAGATAAATAAGATACATATACATATATAATACATATATAAATATACATACATAAAAATTAAAATTTTAACACTTAAATTCAGCGAACTGCGGTTGTCCCTTCGAAAGTATTCAGAAGCGAAATTTTCAAGCAGAAACTACTGGGGTCTCTGAGACCCTACATTACCTCGCGAGATTAAAAACCTTAAGTTTAAAAACCTTCGCGAGGTAATGAGGGTTTTTCAAAGAAATATTACAATGTACCTTTTTACGAGAGAAAGTTTGTAAATGCATTTATGGCAGTGGGTCAAACTTATACGGCGTATATAAATCTCAAAACGACTTTGGCAAGTCCCAAAAAGCTGAAATTGACATAAGAGTGCGACGTTTATGATTCTCACCTATCTTCTAGTGACACGAGACCGGAGGGAAACAATGTACTCTTTGTTTTGGTTTTAGATCGCGATCCGGGTACGATTCTAGTAGCGGTGGAGACTCTGACACCGAGTACAGTGGCAGCGTGTGTCGCGGTGCTGCCAGTCAGTCCCAGAATCCGGCCGCAACGAATGCAAGCGTACAGGGGCAAGGGAAGCATATAAACAAAGGAAGGTGGACCAAGTCGGAGGTAATTAAACAGGAATCGCTATTTCAATTTTATGAGCGATCTTCATCTGTGACCGGGCGCCTCACGGATTAGCTAAGTACGAAAAAGATATTTCATTCATAAGGCACTGTGACGTCATTGTTCAGTGTTGACAATACCGCGGAAGCGACGTCGCCGATCTCTAACAGTTGATACCTGACGCTGCTGTGGCGTCATCGGTCGTTGCGATACCGAGAATCCGTCCATTCAACAGAGACTCCGATTTAGTCAATGAAAAAGCTTATTGATATTGCAGATTGACAGTTATCCGAATAGTCAAGTTGTTTCTACGTAAAATGCATCAGTTTAATTATCATTTTATTTAATATAAATTTTATTTATCATTTATTATCAATTTAATATAAATTTTATATCATGAATTGTATTTATCATTTTATTATCAATTTAAATTTAATTTTTATGTCATATAAATTTTATTTACCATTTTATTATCAAGCATAAACTTCTTTAAAATTATTACAGAATTAACCTTTTGTATTTGACAATTTTCTCTGGGTCGTCATTAAACATTAGTACACTGTAAATTAAAATAATCTCTATACCAGGAAACAATTTTGTGCTTAATGAATAATTAAACGTTAAAGTGTGATTCCAACAAGACAAAAATGAAAATATTTTAAATCAGACGAAATGTTTAAATTTTGGAGTTAACCCTTAGCAATCAATCGATGACTCAGAGTCACTTCTAAAAATTGCTGTACCATTATTCACAATATTGTTTACATTATTAAAAATGCTAGTATCTAATTAATAGCTTGAAGATCTTTATACAAAATAAAAAAATGTTTACATTGATTGCAAGACACATGATGCGAAATAAAAATGGCCTTCTTTTAATTATCTGATGAAGATGAAACCAATACACTGATGTATTTAAAAAATTTCAATATTTCCACTGCTTTAAATTGTGGATACCCATTTTTCTCATAAATGCATCAATAAATGTTTAATTTTCAAGTTGAAATAGTTCCGAGTACGAAGGGTTGAATTTCATGACGTTGAATAATGTGCCAAGTAAGAAATGAAAGAGGTAAATCCTTTTATCGAAAACTCAAAAATTCTGTGTGTGCGAGGCTCGTTCAAGTCGCGAGATGCTAATTAATTTTCATGAATCTGATGCATTCGTGATGAAGCGCAGTATTATAGTAGACCAAAATTTCGCGAGGGTCGAGAACTTCTGATCATCGATACGGTTGAACAGAGCACGGCGGCGTCCCATTGTTCTTCCCTTTATCTCGCCGCCATGAAAATTCCCTAACGCACAGGCGATCGCGTCATCGTGCCGTGACTTTGATCGGATGTAACACGAGGGGAGGGATACAATAAGCATGGGCCACGAAAAAAAAGAGGTCCACCCTTCGTAGCTTCTACAACGAGTTACGTCCGCAGGCAGATGCCCTCGACCACCCCATAGTCATATGCTACCATAGAGCAGAGGCCGCGCCGTATGGTTTCCCGTGGGAAACATCATAGAAGCGTATCGATCCCGTGTGCGCGTTTGTTACGCGACCATTCTCGCCGTTCTGACGCAATTGCGAATTCAGAATCACAAGCGTGTCCAATTTGTGATTTGCGCGGCCATTATGCGACATTTATCGATCTATCGAAGCGGCCAAAATCGAATCTCGGCGAGGTTACTGTGAATTTTATGCTTTACCAACAAATGGTAGTTTGGAAGAATTTTTTATCGGTACGCAGTAATTTGTTTTTAATATCTCATGGAAAAAAAATTATAAATTATAATATTTATTATACTATATTTTATCACCAATTTATTATTTTTTAAATAAAATATTAAAAGATTTTGAGAGTGTTACTGTATTATTTTCATCACATTAAAATTATTAATGAAAAATATAAATTTATACTTAGCTCCTGCATTTTGCAATTGATGCACGAACTTCTTATTTTGCATAAACATTCGGAGTCTAATTATTACTAGTATCGATTATCTGGTGAGAAAGGAGAAGTTGTATCACCCTGAGGGGAACATATAAAGTTATACATAGTCTCAAGTGCCTACAGTTTGAAATTTTATCGTGTCCCGCGATATTAGATACGGGCAAGTGTTTTATAAAACTAAAAAGATGCAAATTAACAAGTTAAATTTCATACATCGTTGTATCGTCTCCTCGATTTATCGATCACATTTCGACAATCTTGATTCTGTTCGAGAACACCTGCTGCCGAACGAGGTCGGCCATTGGACTCTTTCCTCGTGAGGTATTAATTTTCGAAATGGCACACCGCATATCTACATACGTCTTTCATTTACTAAAACCCATAAATTCCTCAAAAGTGTATAATCTACTAACAACTTGTAAGTTTGAGTTAGCAAGATTACAGGAAAGAAACAGGTGCCATTTTCTTATGGTAATGTCGTCGCTATTGTAAAGTACAATTTTCGAACCTGATAGCATCGATCTCGTTTTTATCGGAATAATGAGCGTACAGTTTTGTTGGTTATATTAATGGTCGAGCGATAATTTAACATTTCGCTTATAATTGTTTCAGGATGGTTTGTTGAAACAGTTGGTGAGCAGCGTGGAACAACGGGGCGCTGTGCTCCGATGGGACACCATAGCCGGTCATTTTACAGATCGAAGCGACGTTCAATGCCAGCAGAGATGGGCAAAGGTCGTGAATCCGGAACTGGTGAAAGGGCCCTGGACGAAGGAGGTACATATATACCTGAATTTTGTTGCACCCTCCTCCCATCCAGTCTCTTTCCGGCCATTGTCTCTCGAACCCCACGAAGCCGGCATTGAAATCTCCACCACTTAAGGGTGGTTCTGGTGGCCATTCTTTTTTTTACCTAAAGTACACTCTACGCGCTACCAAAAAGGGAATCGAATGCAACCAAGAAATAATGCTTTTTATTGCACTATAGTAATATACATCTCTACAATTGCAACAGTACAATTGAAGACAATGAAGACAACATATATTAACCTTCTCAAGATAATCTTAACAACTTCAGATTTTTCCTATTTTATATACCATATACTATATAATATATAATATAAATACATATATATATATATATATATATATATATAAAATAAATATATATAATGTAGTATATACTATATATTATATACTATATACTATAATTAATTTTTTGTAACTTCCGGAAATAGATGCCTAGTCCTAAACCTTAGGACTCGAACGGTGACTCTAAAAAAGGCGCCACTAAATATTGCTGTACCATTATTCGAAATATTTACATTAACAGAAAGCATTTAATCAATTAGTAAACATTTAGGTATTACATTTATTTACTAAACATTCTAGGTATGAGCAAATATGTTATTTTCGTTCTCGAAGTGTGAAATTGTTCAGTTTAGGCTACAGTCGAGAATTGACAGCTAAGCTGAACTATACATTCAGGAAAGAGATACAAATATATTTAGAACACAGTTTGACAGAACATAGGAGACTGTTTCAAGAAATCCATCAAATCTGAACATTTTTCAAAACGGCGAGACTCAAGTTTATCATTTGTGCACTTCGTCATTTGCTTTCCTCATTAAAAAGTACGTTACTGCAACTCAGTGCAAGATTCTGTTGTCAGACGTTGGAACCCGTTTCCACAAGTATTTGGACTCGATCAAGGGGGCCGTTTCTCTGGTCGTCGACAGAAAGTTCGCAATGTACCGTTACACCCCCTTTCTCGAAAAGTTTCGTCTACCATGCCAGCGTATCCGGGTTGAGTTCGCCCGGAGCCGGTAGCCAGTACAGTGTACTGCCTATACACAGGGTGTTTTTTTTAAGATGTCTGTAGAACGTCCAGCTAAATATGGAATCGGAGTACGGTACCCTCAATTATATTATTTATGTCGATCGGTTCGAACATACATTAAGCGGTGATTTTTAATTTGTAAGTTTTTAACCTTCATTCAGACTGCTGTTTGATGGTAGAGTTGTGCAAAAATGTAATCAACGATTAACGATTAAATTTCTACTTGAATCGTTAATTTGAATTAACAATTAAATTCAATAGATAATTGATTAATGATCAATTGCTGAAGTTTCAAAATGAAATACGGAGTCAAAACAACAATTTCAACAATTCAACAATTGATTGAATCAGTCGTTTATTCAATAATTACTTTTTTAATTGTACACATTAATGAATCAATTTTGGTTAAAATCTTAATCGATTCAATGGTTAAATTTTAAAGAATACAGCTTTATCAATTAACTATACAGTCACCATTCTAACTACAATTTAAAAATGCCGGTTAGTATGAACTTGTACAATCAACAAATAGAACAGCAGAGAAATATTCCAATTGTTGTTGCGTACCAAACTATTAAAATAAGTAACTCTATTAGTTAACCCCCCGCACAATTCGAGAATTTCAAACAAAATCTACTAAACGTGTATTCGATTAATTCCCTTGCAACCCAAACAAAATTCTATTTCGTTATCATCACATAGTCTCGAAGAATAGGCACGAAGACCTGTGAAGAACATAGACATCCGATAAATATAAACTTGTTTCTTCTTCCACGAAACGACGAACGTGAAAACAAGTCGTGAGGCAAGGGGTTATAAAATAGTTGCAGGATGATGCACAATAAAAACGAATTCCTGTAAAAGTGATAAAGCTACGAGTGAAAAAATCACTGCTGGGTAGAAGGGAACTCGTCGGAGTCGGAGTTGTTTTGAAGTTGCGGCCCTTCCCGGCGTGATCCTGTGTATGGTCGGTACTGTACGCCTACACGTTGGGCCAGGCAGAAAAGAAACGAGCGAAAATGCTCTCCACGGTCGCCTCGGTGGGGTATGCAATAAGAAGAAGAGAGGTCTGGAGCCGTGGAGATGCTGCGTCGTCGTCGCCGTGCCAATGCACTTGGCAACAGCCAAGGGCAAGTAAGCCGCTGCCCGTGTACCGAACGCGTGTACACGCGGTCACGGGTCCTCGTCGGTGTGCACCTGATTCGTGGTATGGGAGCGCAAACCCATCGCGTCCTCGTTGCCCAACTCCTACGTCTCTCTGTCTTTCTCTCTCTCTCTATTTCTTTCTCTCCTCCGATACCCCTCTCCAAAGTTCTCCCTGGAGGTTCGTGCGCGACGATCATCTCTCCTCTCCTCTCTCCTTTCTTCGACCTACCGCCACGTTCTCCGCCTCTCCGTGACTCCGCGAGGACCGGAGAAATTACTTACCAGACTCGAGCCGATGGGATCACTCGGACAACCTTCCGGTGCTCGTCCGTCGGTTGCACGTTTTTCTACGACACGTTCGATGGAATGTTCCCCTTTTCTAGCTTTCCAAGAGCCCGTGCCACTCCATCAACAACTCTGCCCTTGGATAATCGAATGCCCACGGGGGGTGTACGAGAGAGTTACTGATCCAACGACACCCGAGTCCCAGCTTCTATTAGACGTTCACGGAAAATGACTTTCAGAATGTCGAGTATTGACTAGAGATCAAAGAGCCTTGTGAACCTGCCGAGGGCTCTTGAAAGGGCACAAAGGCGACCAAGAATCCATTAAGACGTTCAGTTTTGTTGTCACGTTCGCTGCTTAAATGTTCACTCTTGTTTTATGAATGAAAACCTATATCAGAATTAGGGGGGTAGACTCGTCTTTAGAGTTGCTATATATAAGATCAACCTAGGTTGTAATCGCCCTCAAAAAGTACTATTTTTACGTTCACGAGGCGTAATTTACATTATTCAGAAGCATTAAGCTCTACATTTAGCTATTTTCATAAAGCTCCGTCAGCTATATGCTGCCGAATAATATAAATTGCGCCTAGTAAACGTAAAAATATTTATTACGGACAGACAAGGAAGCGAGGTAATAAAAATGTGGTAAAACAGAACTTTTGAGGGCGACTATCTAACGCTTCTGTTCGATAAAAATGTCTTTTGAAAATTCAATGGTAGAATTTCAACTGCTGGTCAAAACGACCGGTTTTATATTTTTCATCTTACAATTATTGAAATTATGAATTCATTATTACATGGTACGACCTTTAAATAAATAGACCCTTTTCATTTTTCTAAGGTACATATACGTATTTATTAATATTCTGATTGTAAAAAAGAATTTGTTTGCGACATCTATGAAAATCGAGCAAGAAGCTACGCAATCGTCTGATATTTTCATCTTCGTGTTAGGAGAGTAGTCCGAACATTCCTCAAACTTTTTTTCCTGGTTCTGGAGTGCGTAGAGTGACACAGGTAGTCGTATGAAGGGCCGCCGCGGGTTTCGTAGGGAATATTGGTCATGGAATGTAGAAAACCGGTAAATCAGGACGTTTCCGTTCCGAGGATTGATGATTGCCAATGTTTGCAGGAGGATGAAAAAGTAGTAGAATTGGTGGAGCGATACGGGCCGAAGAAGTGGACGTTAATTGCACGGCATCTGAAGGGTCGTATCGGTAAGCAGTGCCGGGAACGATGGCACAACCACCTGAACCCGGGGATCAAGAAAACAGCGTGGACGGAGGCGGAGGACAGGATTATCGTGGAGGCTCACCGCAGGGTGGGCAATCAGTGGGCGAAAATCGCAAAATTGCTGCCAGGAAGGACGGACAATGCGATCAAGAACCACTGGAACAGCACGATGAGGAGGAAATACGAGACGGAGGAAGGGAGATCTGCCACCGGGACCAGAGGTTCATACAACTCATTAGTTACACGAAAAGTTGTACCTTCTGTGGGAAAAGTACCACTTAACTGTTACGTCAATAACCAAACATTTCGACGATGTTCTAACGTATTGCACTTTATAATTCCAACTTGAATAATAAGGATTAGTTTCAAATATGAATTGAAGATCAAACTAATTTTAAAATGTTAATGTATTCGTATTCGATTTTTATTTTCCATAATAATCACCATTATAAGAATCCACAATAGTCTTGCTATTCGTCAACGAAAACATTAGAGACGTTTTAAAGAGAAATTGAAAGTACGCACACCCGGTTATATTGACAGAAGAGTTAATCAGAGATGTAGATCCCCTGGGATATTTATTTGTGACATCTTGTTCTATATAATATTCCATAAAATGTTCACAACCACAAAAGCTACTGGAGGTAGTAAAATCTGGCTTGGTCCTTAAAAGAGGACAGAGACAGACAACTTGTAAATGTAGATTTAGATATTTGAGCTGTTGCGCAGCATTCATACAGTTACAATTGTTAAATGGTCGCTCAAGGTCGTCGAGACACACTTCTGTGCAATGTTTTCTGTCTCGGATAGCTGGTCGACATTGAGCGACCGTTTTACATTGCAACGAGCATGATCCTTAAGCGCGTGTAATTTGGAGAACAGATGTTCATATAAGACCGATGTTTACAACAGGTCGAAGTCGAAGAAAAGGCACGGAGCCACCAACCGCTGCGAAGGACCCCCTTTGCACGAAAGAAGACGTGTCCGGTCACGCTCGCCTGAAAACAACGTCCACGAGCAACGAGAACGCGGCCACTATTCCGACGACTATGCAAACATCGCATACTCTGGATATTGACCAACTGGACTGGACCAGAGCCTGGGAGAATCATCACACCATTCAGACGTTCCAGGGCCTTATGAGTATGCACGATCGCACGCACGGCACTGAGTCCCGGTTGGATTCTCCGTCGAAAAGGGCTAGCTCGTCCTCGAAAGTCAAGACTGAACCAATATCACCGTTTACAAAGTACGTTTTAAGGAGATAGACTCGTTTCCTCAAAGATCGGCTTTTCCAGTAGCGAATAGCACTAGATAAAAGATCAATCTAGGTCGCGGTCACCCTCGAGTCTTATTTTTACGAGGCGTAATTAAAAGCATGTAGTTTCCAAACAAAATTGTGAAATGAGAAATATAAAACCGGTCGTTTATCCGGCAGTGGTAGGTTCAGTGTTAAAGAACAAAAATTTTGAAGTTTTGTAACGAGGAAACGAAATCACGTGACTATCTTTTTGTAGGTATTTCGATTTACAAATACAAGGTGAGGTGGCCAACTCGAGAAACTCGGAGATCAGACTGGTGCCCATGCCGGACCTTGAAGACATGTCGGGCGGCATGACGGAGAAGGAAAGAAGCACTCCACCCCCCATTCTGCGAAGACGTAAAAATACTCATACACTTCATCAGAGAACCGACACCTCCGATAGCGGGAACCAGTCTGATTATTTGATAATAACCCAGCACCAACCGCAACAGCAGCAGCATCAAAGCAGCGACGCGGCTCCATCCACTCCCATTAAACAACTACCGTTCAGCCCGTCACAGTTCTTGAACAGTCTCAGCCCGGACACATCGTCCTGGCCACGGGCCAGCACGCCCAAGGCGAGCAGCCCTGGTCCGCTCACCACACCACAACCCACCGGTCTTCGGCGAAGTCAGAATGGTAAATTACCGACGAAGCATTCTCACTTTTACAGCTTATTCTATCAACAACTTTTTCCTATTACCAAACGGGAAATAATTAACCCGTTGATTCCAGAGAATGTTAGAATATAAAATTTTACAGAAGTTAGTACGATTTTATTTATTCCAGAACTACAAAGACTACTACACTGAAGCTAAGACGTTACATTATTCCGCTTTCTTAAAGCTTGCCTACAAAATTGAAAGTTGCATAGACATCCGTAGTTCATTGATGTTTTTCAGTCTAACTCTAGAGAACCTATATTTACAGATGGCAACAACACGCCGAGGACGCCAACGCCGTTCAAGAACGCATTGGCTGAGCTGGAACGGCGCAGCGGCGCGACTACTCAGTTACCTGCTACCCCAAGTCGTCTCGATGCTTTAACCGAGATCATCAAACAGGAAACCGATCGTGAAAGCTTAGCTGGGACCAGTACTATTCTTCAAGACTCTGGTTATAGCACGATAAGACGACGGGGTAAAGAGAACAGCGCTCCTGGCGGAAAGAGAGCGCGGAAAGCTCTCTGCCAAGCCTGGGCGAATACTTCTCAGGATAATTCGGAAATGAGTTTCGTTGTAGAAACACCCGTAAGTCGAATGTTACGTTTGCAATTCTTATTTGCCGAAAGCAGACTGCAGATATTTATAAAAATTCATTGTATCAGATTGAATTTATTATTATCATCATTGTATTCCGAGTAATTTGGTAAACATCCCCTTGAAAAATTATAAATATCGACGATCTGAATTCAAACATATCGTTTCGCCTAACTGAAGTACCTTCGATATCTCATGTATTATTGATACTGGAAGAATATGTCAGATTATGTTTTCTCTGAGATTTTTTTTATTATCAATAATAAGCGAAATACTTAAGGTGTACAGACATTGCGGGAAAATATTTAATGCAACGAGACTTCATTGTTCTTTCCAGAGTAAAAGTTTGGACACATCTGTATTATTCTCCCCGGCATCGATGGCACTGGAAGATAGTTTCTTAACAGCAGGGACTAGTCCCGTAAAGGTAGAGAACCATATCCATCATAATCAAAATCATTTTCAAACTCAACCAGCCCTATCTTGGTATTATTCCCGTACCAATCGCCTTTAGACACGCTAGCCGGCCTAATTCTCTTTTGTTTAACACTCTCTTGTTTCTGTCATTCTCCTTACGTTTATTTTATTTTTTAATTCTGCCTGCCTCTTAATAATGTAATGCCTTGTCGCTTCTTTCTCTCTCCATCCAACTTGTTTCTTTTTTCCTATTTTTTTTTCTTTTTTTTTTTTTAAATCATTAATTTATGAATACATGTTAATCACCAAGGCGCGCGGAAAAGAAACATAACCACAGTTAGCTAACCTTCGCGACCCTTAATCGACCTGCTTTCGTCGCCCTGGTATCGTCCAATCCAAAGATTATTAGCATTCTTTTTTTGTCTCGTAAGTTCTAAGTGTAACATGACTAACATTAACGCGGCGTAAATATCGTCTGATTTATTTATATATATGTAGTAACTTATTCCAACTACGAGTATGCTTATCCTGTTAAATTATTTATATGTGGCTGATACGGTCTGAATATTTTATAAGTGTAATTTACGATCATGTGAGCAGAGAACGCGTTATTTAAATAATTGTGTCGAAGTTTAAACGGCCTCTCGATCGAGTACTTAAGTTATTAATCGCGCGTATACAATTTTTTTTTATATTTAACTACATTATTAAGCATTGGAAACATTCGTACTTATTCGTATAGTCGACACACGATAGAACATTGTTTCGTTTTTGTTTGGTTTAATCACTGGCTTCTCCTTTGATGTAGTTTTCGTAAGCAATGAATTCTGTTTATGAGTATCCATGCTCGTTTTGATTTTCTCTTTCTTTTTTTTCGTTTTTGAAACCTCTTTTTTGTTGATAATTTAATTCGTGTAAATTGTTCGTGTACGTTAACGCTGCCGAGACGATGGAACTGTAATTATTTATCCCAGTGATGTCGCCATGTTACTAAAACATTTGACGCTTTAAGTTTGTCGAATGACCGTGTCTGTCGCTTTTTTTTCTAAAAAGAAAAAACAAAACAATTGGAGAACAGGTATTTGTACATACGGATAAAATAGCGATTTGGTTCGATGACCCGAAACGAAACTATAGCACAGGATATACGTAAACGAGGGGTTATCGACCTCTTTGTTTGCAAACGCGCTGTACGAACAGCCGTTTGCAGTCTCGCTTTCGTCCTCCGAGTTCTCGGCTATCAAACGAAAGAATGTAAAAAGAAGATTGTTTTGCTTTTGGGAAACGGGCCACTGGTGACCCTCGCGGCATAGAACGCGTTCGCGTGCATCAAAACACAGCGAGAGAAAAAAGTATACGCTTACACCATGATTCTATCTTTCCGTCGACGATACTGTCTTCGCATCGACCAGTCTGAGAACTATTCTTAAACTAATTACTAAACTGCGAATCTTTATGCATTTATGAAGAAATTGGTTGGGCGAAATGTAAAACAGTAACAGATTTAAACGATTCAAGAATGTCGTGACGTTGCTTTTAATGTAACAAAGTCCTCAAAGGATGAAATCAATTATTATGTTATTACTGCTTTCGACAATCAATGGAAAACATTTTTATTTTGCATGAAGATACGCAGCCTGGTAATCATCTTCAGTAATATTCTTGCAGACTAATGTAACACGGATACTTGTTAACTAATCACTAGACTGCGGATTTGATGCATTTATCCTTGAAGAAAAACAGAAATGTTAATTTATCTATTGCTTCTCGCAACTGCTTCAAGTAGTTTTCATCTTGCACAAAGATCCGCAGTCTATTCATTAGTTTGGATACAATGCTAACAAACTGAGACATCAAAGGTGTACGAATACTTCTTTCTCTTAGAACAGTACTTTCGTAAATGTATCCCCGTGACTCTCCTTCGTTCTTAGAGCGATGCCTAGATCCTGCACGACGGTGTATGTACATATATACATATCTATATATATAGGTATATAACACAAAAGTATATATATATAAATAATATCTTTAAATATTTATTATCATATTAATATATTAATATATTTATATATTTTTACTTCTTTCGTAAATAACGTTCAGTTGCCGCATGTCTACAAACTAACTAGAACGTAAAACACCCCTTGTATAGGCCTGGCCTAGCGTACCAAAGTACTCCTCCCCCTCTTCCCAGTCCCACCTCTGTTCCAAGTACCCGTCCCAAGAAACGACGAGTCCAAAGACGATTTCGAGCGACCGTGTCGAAACGACGCTTATTCCGAAACCGACATGCAACCGCGCAAAGAGAAACGAAAATATAAAAAAAATGAGAATAAGGGCTAGTCATGTCGCGGCAGTTGTTCTGCTAGCGATGGCGCGAAATCTGCTCCGGTGAGAGAACACGTGTGAGGACGAGTCAACGCAGTCCCCTGATTTTCTTCGAAGTGAGTCCCCCTACGAGTCCCCTCTGTTTCTATTCCCTCTCTTTGTCTCTCTTTCTCTCTCTCTTTCTATCGACGCGCTACGTTTTGTAGCCGCCTTCTCTGTCGACTCTGTATCGCCCACTCTGTCGAGTGACTTTCGAAGCGTGAAATCGATCGACGCTCTCTCGTCGATCATTAAACGTACTTTTTCATCCCCGAGACATTCTTGGACAGGAATGTTTCGAAGCGGAAATACTATTTTAATTGCCGGCTGTAGCTAGTGTGTCTATCCTTTCCAGACTTCCCACGACTTTGCGTCCGTACAGCGGAAGCCTAACGCCAAGAGAGCGATCACGTTCGACGCGCATGACAGTCCCTGCTGTATCATCAGCCCTCTGCCGCTCAGGCCGGCCAAACGCGCCAAGGTGAGTCCTTGTTCTCTTTTCTTCTCTTCTCGCAGTTTCTCAATCTCCTTTGTTTACTAGTCAGCTGGATCCCTCGGTACTTGTATCCCCGTTCTCTTGTTCACGCGACACTGTGTTCTTCTAATGACTGTTCCAACAAGAGTGAAATATTTAAATTCCAAATAAAATGGTTTTATTTGATTTACTGCCGACATTTTGGTTTAATCATAAAATAGACATGTGGGAATTATGTATGGCACACTTGCGTTCTTCCGACGAAATTTTCAATCACATTTTGGTATAATTCTGGCTGAATCTCAGGGATACAGCGTCTCTTCCTTCAATGCTTGGGTGATCGTGAGCTTGTTCACATAAACATTTTTAACTTCAAAAAATCCCGCAGAAAGAATTGTGAGGATTACAAAGGTGTAGGATTAGGTCGGTTAGCCGTATAGCAGAAGTAGCAAATAAATTACGTTGCTCTTAATAAAATGGTAGAGGTATAAAATCTGTTATGAACATGTCCAACCCAAACACTTATTATCTTCCATGTTTTTGGTAAGATTACACGTTCGATGGTTGATGATGGTAGTATTCAAGTAGTTAGAAATGTTAGTTTTGAACGACAGTTCTTGGCATTTTTAAATTAAAATTTCAAGGTAAAATTCAGATATTTATTCATAGATTTATTGAATAACATGACGAATCACACCTAAATAATGGCAAAAAGTAATAAAAGAGAGTGGGAAATATATGTTATTGAAGAAATCTATGTATAAATATGTGTCCTAATTTTATCCGAGTTTTAATTTAAAAACGCTACGAACCGAACTCAATATTTGGTACAATTTCGGATTGAAGCATAGAGTCAGCTGTTGCAGTCCTAAGGTTAATGTTATTTATTCTGTTAAAGCTACAGTTGGAGGCGCAATGGTCGACAGTGGCTTGTGGACGCACACGCGATCAACTGGAGATGACCCGAGCTGCTCGGCGATATCTCAACAGTCACGGGTACCTGCCACTGCGTCCTCGTTTTCTGAATTTCTGAGAGCGTTTCTACAGCCGTAGGGGCCTCGGGTCGCACTTCGTGGTACAAAGGAAAAACGCGACGTTGAACTAGTCGTAGTTTAAAACTATGCGGCGCTTCCGTTTAAGGAATATGGCCTTCTGTGTTTTCTTTCCATCGGATATGAATCGATCGGACGAGTTTAAGGAAGAAGCAAAAAACGAGATAGAATTCTATTAGAAAATTTTACATGGACTGTGCACACGACACGATTACGCAACTGCACCCGCGCTACGAGGGTGCGATGGCGGGTCGACGTTTGCAGTTGATCGAAATTAACTGATCGCTCGAAGTCACTAAAACTTTTGCCCGCATCGATCAAATCGAATAAATGACTCGCGATATTAGCGACTCTGATAAGCCTACTTGTTAGGCGAGGAAGAATGATCGTACAGAAAAATAGATCTATTTGATTTCGATCAGACTGCACGCGCGTCGACGCACAGCGTGTATGGTTCGGTGAAATGCTAAAGGAACCACGGTGCAACCGACATTGCATCCAAAAGGAGAAGGTCACGTCACGAGCTTTCCGAACTCGTTCACAGTTTGTTGTTCGCGTCGGGACGCGTGGAGCACGGATGAATCGCGAAAATAAAAGCAAAGCAAAAGACACTTTTTTTTCTCTTTGTGGGTGAGAAAGATGTTGCTACAAGATGCGGGCTCGTTGTTAAACAAAAACAAAGCGTCCCTCAATGAGAGAACGCCCGAGTTTGTAAAGGGTCGTTAATTATGCTGCGCTATTTCCACTCGTCGTTTCTGACAACGAACGAATGTAGATATTTCTACTAAAATAATGTCAATCGATTAGATACAAGGAATCCAGCGAATTCAATTCTCTCAGACATCATGAATGAAATTTATTTGCAAGTTTCTTAGCGACGATTGGATAGGCAGCGATTATCACAGAGATCATGATGATCGTTTAAAGATCTAGAACCTGGTAGAGCAAAGCAGATAGTCAACAGAAGAGAAAGAAAGGGATTGTGAGTGCAGACAATAAGGAGACAATAATGATACTGTTCTATTGATTTTTTTCAAAGATCATCTACCTTGTTTTGCCAAGCGATGCCGGGAGAAGTGTCCTTGTTGCGCGCAGATTGTAGCGACTTCTTTTGTCACGTGTGTACGAAAAGCATTAAGATGAACGAATGAAATAGTAGCTGGTTTGTTTGATACAATAGTATATATTATATATAATATAAAACAAAAGCATTATTGCGGCCGTTATGTACAAAGAGCCTTTGTAACTGGTATTTAATTTACAACTGAATAATAAAGACGTGATGAGAATCACACCAAAAAAGAAACGTCGCAATTGCTCCTTGAATCTGTGGCCGCACCCGTCACGGTCCTCCTGCAAGATGGACACGGTGACTTGCTCCGTGCGGCCATTAATAATACGCTAACAATGTGCTAAGACGTTACGCATAACAGACCTGGACGTAAGTTACTTTAAATACGACAACAGACATCTGAAATTGCTCGAAACAGTTCCCTCGTGTCCTCGTTAAAAATAACTTAAAATTAACGTTCCTTTCAATGCGAATACAAACGATCTCAATATAATTTGTCTAATATTAAAAATCTCTTACGTAATTAAAAATTATTCGCAGCAGGTTATTCCAGCGAATGTTTGTTCGATTACAAAATTAATAAAAAAAAGATCTTTCAACCCCTGTGCACACCCTGGAGGAAAATATCAATTTCACGGAACATTTATAAATGTTTTCTAGTGTTCGAGTTTGATGTTGAAAATTGATATCGGTGCACAAGGTTCAAAAGCTAACAAATAAAAATAATTCCGAGACAACGGTTCCGTTGTCGCGTCGAATAAATTATCGTGTAATTACGTAAACATTATTTCCGTTCGATTAACATGATTCGCTAATTGAGCAATCACTCCGTGATCGATTAATTGAAGTAATGTCCAAGTCTGGCGTATAAGTAAATAACGACAATTCGGTTTTCGGCGTACGTCAGCGTGCTGCTCATTCACGAAACTTGGAATGCCATGGAATGAATAAGAGGTATAAGTGCTATGTGATCACCAACTTGACATTGCTCAACGAACAAGTGGAAAATCCCAACGAGCGAAACTTTCCCTGACCGACTCGAACCGTTTTGAGCTTGATAAGCGAACATCATCGTTCGAGAACCCGTCTCTCCGACTCCGAGTCGAATTACAGGGTTCAATCGTACACACAGAATCATCAAACAGTACAAACTGGACACGATTAGCGATATACATACAACATGAGCGATCCGATGAGCGTGAAACATAGCCCTGGGGTTCTGTTTGTTGTACACGTGTTCGTAACCACGTGGAAATCAGGATTCTCCACAGTAGTGCTCAATAAAATATTTAGTACAGTGCCACTGATTACACTGCAGCCTTTAGTAGTCTGACCTTCGTTACCAATTAATATACTACATTCTTCACGGTCCGACCTCATTTCTCGATTATTCTATCTTAACATCGAAACAGTAGAATAC
This sequence comes from Lasioglossum vierecki, assembly GCA_028455595.1. Lineage (NCBI taxonomy): Eukaryota > Metazoa > Arthropoda > Insecta > Hymenoptera > Halictidae > Lasioglossum > Lasioglossum vierecki. The sequence goes on from CM052341.1 coordinate 7,879,029, forward strand.
AACTAGTTCCTCGATTTCTTCGCTACGTAATTTTTTCTCCGAGGACCGTACGATAATGGATACTCTCCTCGCTTCAAGATTAATCGAACTCTACGCTTTTGATCCGTGACGGACGCCTAATCTTTTTGTTGTTTTTGTTTTATCAAAAATTTAACAATCCGAAATTGAACTATCTGCACTAATATTTATTGTACAAAACAAGCTAAATCGGCCTTACGTAACTAACAAGGGGACTCGTCGCCAACCACTATGGATTTTGATGAAATTCGAAGGTACGTTAATCGAGAGATCTCTTACAAATACGCATTTTAAAAAAATAATTTATATCTGCATTGTAAAAGATTGAAAGTGGTTTTCTCTTTTGACAGTTGACTCGTAGACTGAAGGTCTTGGAATTTTCATTGTTTACAGTTTTATATCATCAAGAGGTGTTCTACAAGACATGCTTCTTCCAGTTTTACAGCTGAAATTTCATCAATCTCGATAGGAAAGTTGTACAACCTCGATATAAGTTAGCTTCCTAAGAAAGAAACGAATAATTTCGTTCGCGACGCGAGAGCACGCGTTAGAAGTGTGCGATTAATGCCTCCTCATCGAGAAACCAACTGTTTCGTTATAACAGATGCCGCCACAGCTGCTTATAGCAAGTAGAATTTCTACTTAATTAAAAAAGATCTCTTACGAAAAGCGAGATTGAGAAAATGAGGGGGGAGTGATCGAGTACAAAGCGAGTTCATGACGAATAAAAGTACAAATATGTTGGGACAGAAACACATTGTCACATTGCATAGTCTCACATTGCTTCGCAAACATCGAATACAAATTTTTCATTGTTTATCACTAGACTGCAGATATTTAGATAAATTCAAAAAAATTATTTCATTGTGTTTCCGATAATTTATATGCAATATAAATGCTTGAAATTCGCAATCTGTTCGTGAATCAAGGTCTTGGCTATTTTCATGTGAGATCACGTGACACTAATTTATTCCCATTAACTAGACTGTGGAACTACATTGCTAGCGTGTAGAACGATTTTTCATAAAATATACTGTTTCGTTTGACTTTCCATTCGATGAGATTGTTTATAAAAATGATTAAAGCTTCAGTTTTAGTTGCACAGACTTCCACAGTCTTCGAGGACTTGAATCTTTAGTCTGTGTCTTGAAATCAGTGTCGCGTGTAAGGGACAATGTGTTTATGCGAACCCACATTTTTTTTATACACACATCATAATTTTAAAAAAGACCACATAGATTTGGAATTACCGATAAATTTTCAAAGAATCGTCACACGTCAGGTATCAGGTTTATTACGTCACCCAACTGTCATAGATTCTCCCGCGCGTTTTGTTACGGAGAGAAAGTATGCTGACACATCGAGAAGACCCGAGTGATCCTTGACTAGATGGCGATCTTTTCGAAAATTGCGCGTTATGATGTAATCCCATTAACGAATAGAAGGCATTCTTATCAATTAATAATCTCATTGTCATTCTATTTCTACGTGTATCTGTGTAATATAAAATCGGGGAACTATATGCGTAGTAGATAATCATAGAGGAACTCTTAGCTGATTACAACAATAGCTAAAAGGGGATTCGTTTCGATCTTCTTTCATTTTTTTTTGCTCTGACTAGTACTACCGGTACATGTTGGTTGGTTGATTAGCATTTGCGAAAAGATTGCATCGAAAGAAAATGGTCACGCTTCACGAAGTGTAAGAATCTACATTCGAAACAAAAATGAAAATATAAACAGCGCAAGAAGAATTTTGAAGAACGGGGACACCGTGCGTCGAGTCACCGATTAATGATAATAAAAAAAAATAATAATTATACCGAGAACGCGTCGTACCGTTCATTTCGATTTACAGTGATCAATCAAACAAAATCCTCGCGAACAGAAAATCATACGTTCTTCATAATTCGAGCTTCATATTCATTTCCACCAGGATTAATATATCCGCGTTACGCCTGACATCGTAACGCGAGTATTTAATCGTACTCAACACGGCCTTTCAATGAGCAACTGATTTGAATTAGCTGCTGCATCTTAGCCTCCTAATAATCTAACTTCTGTAAAAACTCTGAAAACAATCAACAAAGACGTGTAAATTCGCTAAAAACAAGTAAAGAGGTAAACGCAATTCTCCTACTGTCTTTTTGAAAACGTCTGGGAGCGACACTTTCTCGGGAATGATTCTGTATCATAGTCCCATTAATACTCGGAGTTCTGACGTTGCGATTTCTCTTCGTCGCCCGTATTCGTGCTGCCGCCGGCTGTATCGTCCAACGTTTCGGGATCTGCTGAAAGTTTCGAAAGCACGTTCAAAACTCTGTGTTCATAGTTATACTAATTATTAGTAAACACATCTTTACGCATGTATATCATAATTGTCGTTTTCTCCTCTATTAATATCATTACGGAGAGAAGGAAGTAACATTCAATTCAGTTTATATTACTTTGCAATAGATGCAGAAAATTATTTATTTTGCATATAGATCAGCAGTCTACTAATAACGTAAGCTTCAATGTGTAGAAAAGGCAGAAAGTGTTAACATTTACCTGGAGAAGGAGATCCTTTGACTCTGCAGGTATTGTAACTTCCACAATTTAAACATTTCAAACCTACAACGTGAAACTTCACTGTCGACTCCTGCAACATTAACGAAATCCAATGAATAAATCTGTTACTGTTCTACAATCGAAGACGACGCGTCTAACATTTAATATGCTGTACCTCGTGGCAGTCTTTACAGAGAATATCAACTTTATAATCTCTATATTCTTCTGGCATTGGTGTTAGTGACACTTCCATGTCTAAAAATCTCCATAAGTCAGTCATATCTAGAAGAGACACTTGGCAAATGGGGCATGCGTAATGTCCTGAATGTAACAGCTCCTCGAAACAAGGGCGATGCAGTAAATGACCACATTCTGGAATGTGACAGGGTATGCGACTCGTGTGAATGTCCTCCAGACAGACAGGACAATTTGCATGTGAAACATTTTCCACGCACTGAAAATATTAAATCGAAATTAGTACCATGATATGTGTATGGGGTGGACTCTCGTTTTCAGGGTTGTAAAGGTGCGGGGTGCGCCTGTTCATTTCTTGATAATTATAAAATGTTTTCAACAGACAAAGGTGCTAGATAAAGGCCCTCGAAAGTCTTATCTTTACGTTTACGAGGCCTAATTTCATTACTCGGCAGCGTAATTTGCATTATTTGCATAATGCTGCACATGTACCACTATTTTCATAAAGCTGGGACAATTACATGCTGCCGAATAATTCGAATTACTCGTAAACGTAAAAATAGATCTTTTATCTAGCGTTTTTGACTACTTTTGAAAGGAGCATACAAGATTTTCGATTTTGATATTATTAAACCTTTGCACTCGGAGCTATTCTATACCTATTGTACATATATCGGAACTTGAAAATTAAATATTTCTTCCGACCTAGAATAACTTAATTCTATACGATTCTTTTTCACTTTATTTAAATGTTTAGTAATTGATTAGATACCACCATATTTAATAATGTAAACAATATTTTGGATAATGGTACAGCAAGTTTTAGTGCTACCATATAGTACACTATTTTTTATCTAACGCTTTTGATTACTGGGAAACCCGATCTTTGCATTATCGAGAATTGAGAAGACGCATCCCGCACCCTTGCAATCCTAGAGACGCGAGTCTACCCTCTTAATATAATTTTAAAAAATCTATGGTACACAACTAAACACTTTTTAATAGAACCTTTAATGGCAATAGCAATTTCCATTGTCAATTAACAAGTCACCCTTAATAACGTCATCTACTAGTTTCATTTAAGATTGCAATGTAAAAGAAAATTTCTATGCTTCCTTTTGGTACATCACGATTATTGAAAATCCTATTAATACGCTTCCGGTAGACAAAGTGTTAAATCCACGCGCTCTTAGAAGTGTCTGCTCATTTGAGCCATTCGCGGAGTCTCATCCAAGCGATATTTTCATCAACATTCTTGCCGGGGCGAGTAAATTGGCAATAAAATGTGCAACCAGTAATACCAGTTACACTTTAATAGACACTGCATATTTGCGCGAAGAGTAACAATTGCGGTTGACTAATCGAACATTTTAACACTTTCAATTCGTGAAAACGATTACGACTATAATCTGTACGTGCTGCTGTTGATCGAAACGAAAGGAAAAAAAATCGTGAAACGTGTTTCTCCTTCGAATGAGCAAACACTCCCATAAGTGTGCACACTGTTTACCGTGTGTCCATTTTGCAACTGAACCGGCAAGCACATGTTGCACTTGGCACAGTGGAAAAATCGAGCTCGACCGCCGACCCGGCATATCCCGCAGCCATCGCAGTGGTACTGATTCCTATCTTCGTCGTCGAAGAGATTGCAGACGAGACACGTGTATTTGCCGAAACGGCAGTGACAGTTCTGGCAAGTGGCTTGCACCGGCTGACGGGTGTCGCACAGGACGCATATCAGCTCCGTAACTTCCTTTCTGTTCACCGTGTGAGTCTCCCGTTCGTCGTGGCAGAATCGACACGTGTATACTTTGTTGCAGCAGGGCGTCTGGGAACAAATAATTCAATCGTTAATCAAACGCAAATGGTAATAATTAAATCGCGAATTTTATGCATTTATCACAAAAATGGGCACGTACAATTTAAACCAGTGGACATGTTAAAAATTTTGACACTGGGTTTACGGAGCTCTAGAAATAACTATTTTGCAGTATTTTGTAAATATAATAAGTCTTTAATGTTTTGAATTGCACTTAATCATTTTTGTCATAAATAGCTGGAGGTGTGCGAGACCGGGACGGGATCCCGAAACTTTCGGGTAACCCGAACATTTTCGGGATCCCGGCCCAATTTGATACGAGGGGTTGATTCCCGGGATCTCGTTCTAATAAATGCATGAAATCCACTGTCTATTTATGAATATAATTGTTATTGGCATTGTTAACCTTGGATTCTTGAAAGACTATTAGCTAAGCGCGTATGGACACTGCTCTAATGAGCCAAATAGCGATATGATAGGGTGGTAAACCCAACGGGGCAATAAGAAGTTCGTCTGCAACCAATTAAGCTCTTGAGGCTTTTGCAACTTGAAAAACTATTTGGTACTTATTTGAAGGACAAAGTATTACATATACAGTGGGTGTAGTCCATAAAAAAATGTATTCGCACACCTTTTAAACGAGTGTAACATTTCAAAATTGAACCCAGAAAAGCTTGATTTTTAAATGATTTTTAAAAAATGTTTATTGATCAATATTGCAAAGGAAAAGGGAATATAATTGATTGAAAGTAGAAAAAATTTCAAGAATCTGTGATTTAAATGAATTGCAAATCCCAAATTCAAAGATTTTTACATCTTACAATGCCCATAGCTTTTTTATGGGATAACCGATTTCAATGAAACTTTATACATGTACATAACTTACTTAGGCTACAAAATACGTGTTGTAAATTTTCATTACAGGCACAGATAAAAAGTTTAAAAATCCTTTACTTTTCCCTTCGCAATTGCGACCAATATCAATTACAAAAAAGAATTAATTACACATTAGCTAGTAAGCTAATCCTTCTAAAGTTTCCATAAAGAAAAACTCAAGCTGTTGATTTCAATATTGAAAAAGTTATTCGTTTTCAACACTAAATCTACCGAGCACTAAAAACGATTAAAATATTCAATAAATAAAATAAATAATAAAATAAATTCATTTTGTGCAATTTTGATTACGACGTGTGCTCGGATAAAGAAATTTATCGAATCAATTACCATATAAGCAACTTCATAATTTCAGTAATTGTAAGCTGCAAAACGTAAAATCGATCATTTGACCGGTAAGTTTAGTGTTAAAAGGTGTGCAAATACATTGTGTGTAGAATGTTCGCGGGGAGTTTGGTAGAAGGGGCCGTGTTTCAAATTTGTCAGTATACAAAAATCTTTCCTCGGCTATCCTGGTTCAGAAAACGAAGGCCTCCGATAATAATCCTATTAGCCCCCGTATGAATCCGTCCTTGATCCTTAACCGTTCCATCGTAGCGAGCGGTTATAAGCGATCGGCAAATCCATTCGGCGGGAGCGGTAGTTTACCGTCCACGTGCACCGGAGAGACACTGTCAGTTGCGGTCACTAACTGGCCGTCTGCCGCACGTGGTTGCATTGCGCGTTATTACGAAATTCGGAACAGAGGAATCGTTGGCCACCCAACACAATTCGAATTCATTCGGAACGGTTCGAACCTCTCGCCACACGAACACAGTCAACGACTTGCGTCACGTTGAGCAATAATCTCGGGTTTTCTGGCCGCGCAGAAGTTTTCTCTTGGACCGATTTTTGCGAAACGGATGTTGGGAGAGCCATTAGCGAGGCTGCCAGTCCAAAAATACATCGATGCAGCAACATCACTCTTGTTCCTTGTTAGTATACAATAATTGTTAACACGTTCACCGCGCGAAATCTATTTCGAATGGCTTTCCGTTCACGCCAATTGTATAAGTTAACAGACCGCACCGCGGGTACGTCCACGTCGTTTTTCAATATTTGACTAAAATTACCGAAACGTGTGCTGCTTTCCGTGTACGATGTACCTACGTAATCGCAAGTGCTTCTTCAAATCGCAAGCCTATCTAGATTATTCACGGCACGGTGTTTCTCGGGGCAATATTTGTGGAACAAAGATTTCCAGAGTCTTATCTCCCAACTCCCAGGTAAACAATGTGAACCGGCGTAAGCAGGTGAGAAGTCGAAATCATGCGGCCAGCGCATGCTCCATGCAGCAGAGAATAACTTCGTTTAGTTTACATTAAAAAATCGTAAATCTTGGAACCGACAGTTTTACTATAAAATAGTCTGTGTATGGTGTCTGGTTTCTCGGTTATGTGTTTCGCATTAAATAAATTAACGTCGCGTAGTTTCGGGGAAATGTACATAGGTAAAGAAGTAATAGTAATAAATAAAATAAATAAATAAAGTAAGTAATAGTTAAGTTATAGAACTTAATTCAGGAAAACTGTGCCAAATTGACACGAAGGACGGATGAGGGTTAAAATGAGTTCAGACTTGAGATTCTTTGAGACATTCGAAAGATTAGTTTACTAGTTGTTGTACAAAAGAAACATTTGAAGAAAAAAACACTGTTTTTGACAACTTTTGATAAAAATTTTAGAAAACATTTCATAGATCTCTATCAATTATACCAGAATCGCCTGATTAAGACTTGTGTCCCTACTCTACCTTCCCCTTCTACGACGCTATTCCCCCCTCTCCGCCACGGCCCGGTCACGTGACGTACTAGCAAAGAGAGAGGGTAATTTTTCCCCTTAATTCGTCTCCCTTCCTCTTGTCTGGCAACTCTGAATTATAGCAGACCTGGGCCAAATTTTATTTATCATATTAATCATGAAATAAAAATATCTCTGTAAAACCTATCCTTCAAGCATCATCTAATAAACTAATTCTAAATTCTTGAAAAGAGTTCGCTTTTAGAAAAATTACACAATTTTTTAAGGGTGTACGGAGAATTTACAACTGACCGTATCTACTTTCTCGATTAACGATCTCCCCCTTAAAATCTTCCATATGTACTTTTTCTCCCCCAGATGACGCTGAAGCACTGATCGCTACGACCAGTATACGACATTTGACTTATCGCGGCAATTGGTAAGCAACACTTTGAAAGAGGGCGTCCCGTTACACAACACGACGAAACATCATCGATTTGTTTGCTATGTACACATGCACTACGCATACACGCGAGTCCTGGTAAACTGTATTCTCACTTGATACGTTTCGCCCTAGACGAAACGTGTGACGGAGGAAATTCCCTTTCCTAGATGCGCAAGAAAAATGCGCACGACATCGTGCTGACATCAGTCATCCGAGAATATAGTCAAGACGCGGCTTCTACGGCTGACTGATACCGGTAATTGACAACTGACATACCGAACGTCTATTCGGCTCGCGTTGCCCTCTTTTTCTATTCGGGAACAATGTTTTTGAAATGTACCTTCGTAATCGATAATTACACGTGCCGTCTGTAAGGCAGTTACGGTCCGGTAACTGGTCTTGCGGATGTCCATACGGCTCAGAATTTCGAAAGGAAATTTTATAAAACTTCGAAAACCGTTTTCTCTTAGGAAAGTTTTCATATTTCCACATGAAAGGGATTTAACGCTTCAGCAGCGTAATCCTTCTGCAAGGGGTTGACACGTTCAATGCAAATGTTTGATTGTTTTATTCCACGATTGCTGGAACACATTTATTCATTCTGATATCGCGATTAATATATCTTTTCTAGGAAGGGAACCTTGCAGCATGCGTTTCGCATAGGGCGTAACGAATCGTCTCCCGCTGCATGGCCATAAACATGCGACACGTTTCTGTGTTTACACGCGATGGGGGAACTGAAAAAGCTCGTACACGGCCGATTTCGGAATCACTAATTGCGAAACCGCTACGTCATTTATTGTATCGATTACCCAGCAAGTTCAAGGATAACCGCGGAAGTATCGGACTCCGTATACGTATATCGACTACAATAAACAAATTTATTTGATTCTCTAATTTAATCTTAAGTCGAGACATTGCATAGGTCGATACGAATATGTTCTAAAATAAACACACGAATTTCTATCGTTGCGCTAAATAAATAATTCCGGTGAGTACATATTCGCTGTACCGTTGACAATAGTCCGAACGGTGAGCTCATTTTCTCAAGGAATTCACGAAAATTCTTGTCCTTATCAATCCAGAAGCGGCGCAACGCGAATTAATGATATAATTAACCCTCAATTGGAGGCGTGCGTCACTTAGGCAGCAATTTAGCAAGCAAATTAATCGTTTTACATAAAGAGCATCGATTAACTCTCGTTACGTCCTATCTGCCGGAATCAATGACAAAAATCATTGAAAATTTCGGAATAATAATAATGTACGAGTCAACGATGTCTTCCCGAACATGTACGAAAAGTAGTAGGGACATTCTTGCATGGATATTTAAACAGCCCCTAGCAGAGCAAAATATTATCCCAAATAATAAACACTGTATTTCGTCTTAATTCGCGTTAACCGAAACATCTTTAAGTGTTCTATTTGGAGTCCACGTTTTCGGATTCAGAAAACATTTGAAATTGATATATTCGATTATCCGCTTCAGATTGTTAGAAACAACAGTTTGCGCTGTCGAGGATATCGTTTGATTCGGACCGTACGGAGCGTCGGTCGGTTTGAGCAATATTGGAAAGGCTGCTGTTCCAAATTCTGCTCGGCACCGAGGAAGAACTGGCCGAGAATGTGTCGGGTGAAACCACGGCGAGCGATCATCGGGGAACCGCGTGATCGAGATGTCGAATACGGAGCGCGGCTGATTACATACCGAGCGTTAACGTTAGAAAGGCGGCGAAGCAGCGGGAAGAAGACTCACCACGAATTTGGACTTTCGCTTGTAGTGCTTGCAGCCGTAATCGTGGCCGGCAGTCCCGTCGGAGGACGGTTCTTCCTCTTTGGACGTGGACGCGCGTTCGCCGATGGTCTGCGCTTCGTCGTTACTCTCCATCGTGTCTTGTTGATCCCGAAATTCCTGCCTCTTTCTCCTCCGCCGTCTCCTTTTTCCCATCGACTCACCCGTCCTTTCCAGATTTTCTCGCCGCGTGTCCGATTAACACCGCCCGGTACACAATTTGTTTGTTTAATTAACACGCTGGCGACGATTCGAACGGGATGGCGGACAAAATAGAAGGAGGCGGAGAACACGCTCGGAACACGCGGCCGTCCGCGTATCCCAACACCGCGGGTTTACCCGGGGCGTCCACGGAACGAATCCGTCAACCCGAGCCGACGGAAAATGTCGGCAACCTGCTGTCCTTGCTCGCGGCCGTAACATTTTCTCGAGCCATCGCCGCTGCTTCGCGTATGTGTACGATTCTTTATGTACGTCGCGAAGGATTAGCGGATAGATCTCGCTACGGTCAGGTTTCAATCGCGGGCACACACACAAGCTCTCTTTCTCTCTCTTTCTTACTCCCCCTCGTTCCCCTCTCTCTCGTCAGAAGTTACATACGCGAAAGTAAAACGACGATGGCTACTCTTGGTCGCGACCGCACGAGAAAATTCGTGAGAAAAGTCGTCACAACAGAAGCTTTTAAACGGGCATTTCGGGGAAAACCGATCGACACTCGACACTTCTGACACCACTTGGCTTCGCCGTACTGTCACCACGGTGTAATGATTACAACGGCAGACGACGTCCCGAAAAAAAGATGCAAAACCACCGCCGGAAGTCCGAATGGCTGCTGGAGGTACTATGTTGCTATCGCTGGACGTATGTCCGGACCGCGAGTATTTGAATCTTGTATCTATACTAAACCGTATTCACAGTATACGCAATGAAATTTTGTTTGAATTTTGTGTTGAGCTGGTTTACTCGTTGTTTTGGTTTGATTTAATGAAATGTCGTGGTTTGGAATTGGAAAAATTTTCTAATGGGGAAATGTAGTTGTCAGACTTGATGTAACAGTTTACTGTAGAGAGGCAACTGAACGTGATTCAGCATTAATTTGTGCTCGGATACAACATTTGTATTGTTTTAATATAGTGCCTCGTAGAAACGTATGTACATTCATTGTTCAGATGAAGGTAATTTTGTAATCAAAACTTCATTCGTGAAATTGTTTATATTTTTTAAATAAAGCTTTCCCCGATATTGTGGTTCAAATATTGCCGCGCTTTTTGAGGTTGTGGTTTCATGGAAACGACACAAACTTACGGGCATAGACCATATATACTTATAGACCTGGGATAGATATATATTTCTTTTATATTCCAAGATAATGGAGTATCTGTTGCCCACAACTGACGTCACAGGATAATTCAAATTGGTGGATAGCAATCTGAAAGCAAAGAGGATACTTTCTGAGGAGCGAGGCTCCCGGTTTAATATTGTCATTTTTGTGGTGGAAAATAGAAAAATTGACAAAATCTTAGAAAATTTCTAAAAGTCGTACAAGTCAACGACAAGTCAGACGCTCGAAAAATTTCCAAAATTAATTAGTGCAACTCAGTGTCAAGTCAGACGGTCAAAAATGGCCGAAAATTTTTCGAAAATCTCGAAAATTGAACTGCGTATTAGGCGAACATGATATCTAAGGAGGTATCCGAAATTCAGTAGTACAACTCAACGACAAGTCAGGAAAAATTGGTGGTTCAATAAATATATAATCAGATATGCTTTTTTATAAATTGTCTTTATTTATTCATTGTACATAGATCAACATAGATACATAGAATGGTTTATAGTTTATGTTGACGTGGTAAAGCAGTATTTCAACCAGGTATCGCCCGGAGTTTCGCCTCTTGTTACACGTACTCTACGTCCTTATCTCCATTGATAGTACTGCGGGAATCGCAGCGCAATTGCAGCTAACTTCTCGCGGTAGTGTAGGAACCAGAAATTTTCCGTTTATATAGTGGCCACCTGTCGTTGGTAGCACGAAACTACTCTTTGGTAGCACTGCGGTAGGGAACAAGGTGTGATAGTAAATGATGGGTGTCAAGCCCTGAGACGAAGTCTGTGTAGTTTGATTGCACCGATTGATAATCGGGACGCCGCGTCCAAGCATCGTATTGGGTGACATTGAAAGTGTTTCACATACAGTGCGAAATATACGTTCACCAATGTTGAAATGAAACAGAACTGCGTCATGTCTGGCGACCCAGGGAAGTTATGCGATAGGCACACGCAGTTCGCCCCGCACGGGCTCTGCAATCCGTCGGATTAATGATCAATGGCTTTATTCGAGAAACGATATACGAATAAAGTGCTACTAGATGATACAGAGAAGCTGTCGAGCATCATTGAAAATGCAAGAGCGATCGACGGTCACACGGTACGGCGCACGCATATACATACATATGTCTGACATTTGCTCGATAATAGGCAACGTTTACGCACATCGGGCTTAGCCGCAATTTCGTATCATTGAATAAGGTGACGAGTCCCCATTATCCGTCGACGTTCTCGATCTTTCCGCCACCTCCTCCCCGATTACCGTTGTATTCTTTCCCGATTTGTAATCGGCGTTCTTTCCGGTGTTTTACACCATTACGCAAGTATTGGTGCATTTACGGGGAACCTTGTTTCTAATGTTTTCAGAAAATAATTAACGACGCAGGATTATTTCTAAAATTTGTCCGACGTCGATTTTCATCGATGTTATTTAACGGTCGTAATTAACGTACATATTAGCAGGTGTTATTATGAATGGAGCAAACTGACACTCGGTCATAATAAAAAGCGAACTCGAATTCACTAATATGAATTTATATTATATTGTGCAAGAGGCTCCCGGTCCAAGTAAATTAACTTTTGTTTTGTCAGCGAAGTAACATTTACCGAAAGTCTACAGAAATATTATTAGACGGATAAGATATCGCGTAGTAGAGATATATCGAAATGATAACGAATCTTATGTTTGTTTCGCAATGTAGGAGTATGTGATTAGAACACAAAGAGGTCCATTACCAGACAAATTTTGGCGAGTCAGCAGACGCTACAATGACTTCTTACAGCTCAACGCAGCTTTGTCAATATCAGGCATCGACCTGTTCCTTCCTCCAAAGAAAATCATTGGTAATATGGAACCAGATTTCGTAACTCAGCGTCAAGTAGCACTACAGGTCAGTTGAAAGATATGTTAATGAATCAGCAAACGTTAAGCAACAGCCAATTACAAATCCATATTTTCTAATGTTTTCAGAATTTTCTAAACACAATACTAATGAATCCTATATTGGCATCGTCCCTTCCCATGAAAAAATTTTTAGATCCAGAAAATTACACAGCACCGTTACATGGTATGATATCAATTTAATAATCAAAAAATAAGATGTGCATACCTGTCGATATACCGAGCTGGGTACCCGATGATCTGAACGGGACGATTCTCGAGAATTTTCGGGATTCCAGATCGTGAATCCCGACATATTCGAGAACCCTAACATGCTCGTGATTCACAAAATTTTTTAAAACCGATTCCGACTAAAATTCTCGACCGTCCGACATTATCGGGTTCTCTGGATAAATCCAATCCTCCTAATTGCCTAATTTTGCCTTTCAGAAATAGCACTGCAACAGGTGTCCTTAGCTTTACGTAGCGAGGCGAATTATGAAGTTTGTAAGGCGATTCCTGATATGGGATGGCGGTTAAGGAAGCATTATTACACCGTGAAAAATCGTCAGAATCCCAAGCAAGAACTACTGCTTGCATGGGTAGAATTCGGCCCGGACAAACACTTGCAGGACAAAGATATGCAAGGTGTTTTCAAAAGTTTAGGCACCTTAAAACATAACTATATAGAACCAATTATTTACCAACATGTGACGGAGAACGGAGCTCTAATGATAAGAAACTTTTATCCAACGGGTACACTGCGCGACACTTTATGCGTAACGAAACCGAAACAACCGTTCATAAAGAAATATGGAAATCCGAAACAAACCAAATCTTTAACAGTGCCTGAAATTGCAATGTATGGTTACCAGGTTAGTTAAACTATCTCCATATTATAATAATGTTTAATCAACATAGTCTAGCGCTATATACATATAATGGTGTTTTAATGTTCCAGATTTTGGAAGCTTTAGGATTTCTTCATGAGAAAGGTCTACCCTATGGGCACTTGCATACAGGCAACATTCTTCTAACTCAAAGATGTGCTAAATTATTAGACGTAGAAAATGGTTTGCTAGGTTTGCCTGCATTTTATCGGCCCTACGTTGTGCAGAGGCGAAGACTTCACGCTACGGTACGGTACAAGTTATTATTCACGTACGTTGAATACGTAACGGTGATTAAACCAAGTAATCGTTCCCAACAGACTCAAGTAGACGTGTACTCGTTTGGGCACGTACTGTATGAAATGGCATTTGGAAGGCCACTCTTAGAGGCCACGTGCTCCGACTTTCCATACTGCGAGGCAAATCTAAAGAATCTGTTGGAAGTTATCTTGTCGCCGGAAGATGTGAAACAAGACCTACCAACAATATCATACTTGCTGGACCACCCGTTTTTCGAATCGGCCAGGCGCGGTGCGATGGCGATTGGATCTGTGGAGAAACCACACTTTAAGTTAAGTAGTCATTTAAAGCAAGCTCTTCAGGATTCGGTGAATAAAACAGAGCAAAGACTGAAAGACGAACAAAAAGTGGCTAGACATCAAAAGCGGCTCGTTAAAGTCCAAGAGATGATGAGTTCGGACGAGGAGATGAAAAAACGGAAACAGAAACTAGTAAGCGTATTTTATAAGTGACGTACGTCACTTGTACTGTCGTAAATAAAATCAATCTTTCCGTTTCCACAGAAAAAGGAACAAAAATTGGCACAAGAACAACGCGTTGGGAATCAGTTAAGTACAAACGGATTGAAGCAAGTGAATGGCAAGAGTCCAGAAAGGTCGGATAGTCCCACAAGCACTTCCACGGCCACCAGTGTTGGTACCTTGACACCACCTTCTCTACGTGAGTACCAGACTATCTGCGAACACAGTTCACTAATAACTAACGAAATAATCTTACGAAATTTTTACATTAGCTGGACACAAAAGTTGATGGCGCATACTACGCTTGTTTCTCTCACGTAGGTCATATCATCATTCATTAATCATCGATTAATAAGCATTCACGCATCTTCTCATTTGACCATTGCTTGGATACATCTTCAGTGAAGTATATTTCTCTGACTTCTGTACGTTCTTGTAGATTTCTTTTTTTTATCCTTTTTCGAGTATGCGCGCCCCTCCTCCATAGTCGCCTAGCAGTAGATATAAACGAATCGACCAAAATATTAACGTAGCGGGTGTCCAAGCGATGTCGCACGAGTATGGTGAACCAGTTGCTCTCGATTTAACTGAAGGCTTTCTTATGCCACAAGGTGATGCAGCCTCTAGTAAGGGTAATATCCCTCCGCCTCCGATGCCACCATCCAACGACGTAGCCGACAACGTCCCGAAGGTGACCAACGAGCGAGCTGCTTTGCTCGGGAGTATTAGTAACTTCAACAAAACTAGTCTTCGCAAAGTTGCGAACGGGCCCCGTTGAGCCGGTAGGTTAGACAACAGATGGGAAATTGATAAACAATCTTATTGTAATGGAAACCGTAATCCATACTTGCAGGAGTGCTATTTTCCTTCGTCGAACAGTTTAGATGCGACAGAGATGATACGTTTTTATTTTGATCGCGATACTTGCGAGTAATCGTGGCATCCAAATTTTTTTTAAAGAGTTTTAAAGGTGTTCGCTGCAATGGCAAACAATCATTAATCATATTCGAAAATTCCTCTATTCGTAAGTATATAGCCTGGCAAGAACAATTACTGTCCTGGATATCTTCAGAATTGTAAAGTCATAAAAATTGCCTCTTCCAAGGTCATATTCATTGAAGTAATCTCTCGGAATTTCGAATATATTATTGTGCTATTAGTTATTGTTTCGCCTCCTATAATGAAAGCACGATGCATTTATAGAGTCGGCTGTTTAGGTCTATTTGGCTGATGATTTTATTTTCGGAGCACCGTCCATAATCGGATTTGTGATTGTAGGCAAATGAACTAAAGTATGGAGAGATTTAAGAAAAAGTGATCTTTTATAAACCGTGATCGTATATGTGTAATCGGATATAGTAGTTGGGCAATCAATGTATTTAAGTAGAAAGTCATTTTCCTCTTAATTCCGTTACACATTTAAGGATTAAAGAAAATTTATCGATAACTAATAAATTTTATTCGTGTAACAATTATCGCACACACTATCGCAGGTGGATGCATAATAGAAAAAAAACAATAACAATTATATAACATTGGTTGTTGTAGAAATTATTTACTTTCGATCCAAGTCTCGCGATCATCGATTTTATCGACTTCGTTTTATCGTTCTTAAAGAGTCCTTAAAGGATCATCGAAAAATTTGAAATAATTATATATGACCAATGCGATAGCAACCATGTTCGTCGCGTAAAATTCGTCTCGTTAATGTGTACCGTTTCGTCTATTTCAAAGTTTATGTGTGACGTATTAATGTACAGATCGATTCACAGTTTTCTGCGAGTTCGTTCATAACGTGAACGTGAATATATTGTATGTTGCTTTCGTTGTGTCGGTCGTAGACTCGGAACCGTTCGTTTCTACGAGGAGAAAATGTGCCAATGGAAATGTATGCGATTTTTTCGTCGAATAGGTATGTTATGGTGACGAATAACTGTAACCTATCTCTAAATGTCACAAAAAAAGAACAGTACATTTATATAGATATAAAAAATATATATATATACATGTATGAGATTTATCTGTGAATAACTGTCACGGAAGCTGTGTAATATAGACGCGATTTTCATACGTGACGTTAATTTTAAATGTAATTTGTTGATTTTATCCGCATAAATGCTATACTTCATAGAGTAATATAAATATTTGTTTTATCGAGAACTGTGAAATCAAAATAAAACGAAATCTATAGTTATCAAGTAACGGAACAAAATATAACTCGTGTGTAACTCTGAGATGTTCCGAGAAACACTTGATAGCAATGAAAAATCATCATTAAATCGCGACATGTTTTGTCTGCTGAAAAAAAATATAATAAACTCGCTCGATCGTTGCGTTTACACGGTGTCAATGATGTGTATCCCCAAATATGAAAAACCATTTATTAGAACGAAAATAATTGCGTCGACAGAAGTATCACATTACACTTTAAAAATAACATCTTACTCCGTAACAAAAATTTCAACACAGAAAGATAGCTTTCATGTAGGAGATATTTTACTACTCGCTAAGAAAGTTGAATAAACACAAAGTATATGTATATCTTTGCAGTATTTTTATCATTCGGAGGATCTTTAATACTATATTGTAAATTCTCAATATATAAAAAATATATATGTGTGAATACCGCTGTCTAAATGTATGATTATAACCGTAAGCAGTACAGTTGGTTTCGTTTGTGCGCGTGCAATATCTACACGATTCCTTTTTAAAAGTCATCGAATATATCTGCTTTCGGGGGAACTTTCCCTCGCATGTATCTTCCATTTCGGAGTGATATTTATTTTTTCCGTACAATTGTACTTCGTCTGTGCGCAGCGATACAAAATCTCGTTCGTCGTCCTTCAATTCCGGTTTTTGTCCGGCATATAGAGAAGCAACTCGGTGAACTTATGAAAATTGTGTTGCGTCAGCCGCGTTTGCAAATTATAGTTTTGCAGTTGTCGAAGCAAGCGTTCGTAGACCAGCCATCGAACAAAACAATGGCAAGGTTCACCACATTACACGTGCAAGAAGCTTTTGTAATTTATGAATCTGTTTTAAAATATGTTCTATACACAATCTGCGCGAGTCTTTATGTAACATGGTTAGTCCTATGTACACATATGTAATGTATATACAATGCTATCCACGCAATTGTGTCACCGTGAGAATGTATATGGCATTCTTGATTAAGTCGGGAGGACTTGCATTTAACACGTTGACTGTCGAACCAGCAAGCAAAGCCAAAGCAATTCGTTTAGCAAAACAGAAATTCGATGTGAAGATTTATTGGATTATTCTTTTTACACAGTTTTAAACTTTTTACATATCCGAATGAACAATTGCGTTACTCACATACGAGGAACGCGGCAGTCAACGTGTCAAATTAACCGCTAAAACCAACTGTCATGAGTGTAGCTTGTTTCCTTTTTCTGAAGAGTTTAACACTACTGTCCCAGTCTCTGTGTATTACATTGCACAACTACACAAGTATTATTATCGTTCACAGGTGATCTCGGTCATTAAAAATCCCAGCACGAATACCACCTACAGTTCATATTATAATTCGATTGTTATCGTTATCTTCTCTTTTGATAAATTAGAGCTAACTGGGGTCGCAATCTGATGGCCCCAACCGTGTATCATAACTTCTCATGAAGTATTTCTGTTACCGTCTTCAATCTGTAAAGAGAGAGAGATCATTTTATATCTTATAAATTACATTTTTGCGAACTTGTTTCGGAACGAGGATGTGAATTACCTTTGAAGCTCCTCTTGGATTCGATCCGTGATCGCTTTCCTAGTTTCTAACTCGCTTGCTTTCGACGCTCGCAATTTATCTACCAGATCGCTGAAATCTATGGGTTCGCCATAGTTTACAGTGACCCTATTCCCAAACCTTAACCAGTATGGCGGCTCGTTTGGAAGAACTTGGTCCATGCCAAGATGACAGATTGGAACTACTAGAGGTGTAACAGGTGATTCCATTATTAACCTTCCCACGCCCCATTTTAATCTACAAAACGGATCGGGATGAAATAACAAAAAATCTAACGATGATCGCATTGCTATTAAATTGAAGGGAAACAAATGGCCGAAAAATATCGAAATTACTTTCTTGTCAAGCGAATATTTTCATATCGGTCATTTATTTAGATCAATTTAATAGAATTAAAGATATCAAACCTCATGTTCTCTTTAAGCATGTTGACTTTTCCCTCGGGGAAAATGTGCAGCCAATCTCCGGCGGCCAGCTTCTCCATGCAGAAGTCCATCGCTTCCTGATATATTCCGCCGCCTCTGATTACGGGTATACACCTTCCCAGCATAAAGAAGTAGGAATGCCAGGTTTTCGTGAAACAAATGTCGTGCGCAGCGAGTGACCATCTCATCTTACGTCGACTCAGGAGATGCCTCAGGTCCAGGGACGCTAAATGAGTTCAGAGATTTTTCTGTCTTAAATTCTTTCATTCGATCGTGTATCGACGTCTGTCTGAGAAAGAAAAGATTACACATGTCTCAGGAAAGGGGAACGTGTCAACTTAATTCGATATTAAAACGAGGCTCGTGTCGGATTTTACATTCGCCGGTTCGCACGGGGCCTTGGAATGCATATCGTATATTGCCCCGTTTTTTTTTCGATTGATCCACATGTCGAACCTTTTTTGGCAAATTACAATATTACAATACGGAATATCACATCGCATGAATATTCACCAAGGCTTTATGCACGGGAGACCTATTAATACGGTTCTCGATGGCCCTGCTCTACCAGAAAGAAGATTAAAAATCCCAAGAGAAATGATTAGACTATATTACTGCGAGTGATTCGATGATCTGCGAGATTGAATAATTGACTAAGAAAAGAAAATTATGGCTCCTCATTTTGTTAACAAAAATCTCCGATGAGCGACGAGGTAAACAATTTACCATAAAATATTCCGAAGGCGAACACAATAGTTTACAATTTCGATGCGAAGTCCAAATATGTGACAAACACGCGAGCTAGAATATTTTTAAACCGCAAGATACGAAGAAATCGATCTTCTAGAGTTACAAGAAACGCGTATTGTTATTAACGCACCGGAGGAACACAGTAGTATTCAAAGATCCTTTTACACAATTGCTTGTTTATGATATTGTAAGGTTGAGATCAGGTCGGATCGGTGGAACAGTGTCGTGTGCTGAACGAAGAATAGTCAATAACACAGACGCAGTGGAATTCCATTTACTACGGCCGAGCTTTTACCAACTATGTATATACAACGCCACGCCCTTACTATAGGGATCAAACCGGATGTAACGGTTCAAGGTTTTCAAGGTCGCTTGAAGGTCAATGCAATACACAATGGAATATCCTTTTCGTGCTTCGCAATTCTTAGACAAGTCAAAGGTCAACAGCCTGGCTGCACCAACTTCTATCAATTTTATTTATTTAACTTCTATCATCTTTATTCTAAACTGTAGGTCCCGTCGCGAAATAATCCTCACGTAAGAATTAAAAAAGCGACGTTAAATAAATTAAAAAAAAAAAATTGCATCCAGTTTGCACATGGACGTAAAATATGTTTCCGAGAATAATCAGATGATCCATTGCGCATATGATGCGGTTAATGCACAAGTGGTGTGTGACATTCTATATGCTGTTGCCCATTTAGAAAATTGCCCATAAATAAAACATTATTTCTACTCGTACGCAAGCAAGATGTCATCGGCATAAACAACATCACTTTTGCATTAAACAGGCTGTTATATTTACGGAGTATTCGAGAGGCTGGGATAAATGGAGTTCCACTGTAATCGTCGAAACGGTTAGGAGAACTTACCCCAGATGCCTGGATCGTCGAAGCAGCTGTAATGATTCGAGACGGTGATGAGAGGAACATTTTTTGGCCGGCAATCTAGCACTCGTGTCATAATATGCTTGTTGTACACCATGGTTTTGTTTAGCCATTCTTAAACATCAAGGAATAGAAAGAAACGGTTCGGTAAATTAACTCGCATTTCTGGGAAAGAGAGGGCTGTGGCCACTGTTTCGTTGCTCGGAATGCGTTTAACTATTACCGTGGAACGGGCTTTGTCCTGACTCTACATAGAACCGACGTTTTTCAACGCGTGCTTGGCAAACCGCGGTCTACGTTCACTTATTAAATACCGCAGATACTTTTTCACTGTATCTAAATATTTTTGAAACGTATAGGCAAACGCATTTTCGCAGAACAATTACATTCTTTTAGAGAAATAGTTAGTGATAGTATCGGATTAATTTGATAAGACTCGATAGCGGAACAATGTACTCTTGAGCTGGTGAAAAGATTCTCAGATGACGATTGTGTTAAGGCACATACAAATGTGGTTTCCGGTGTTGATAACGTATATTGTACAGGTTAGTGAACACTTTTAGTAGCTATTGCGACGTTAATTTACTTAGGAAATCATTTCTATAACACTTTGTGGTTGATCTTGGACTCTTATATTGTACTTGTAATTATTATATTAAAAAAAATTATGATTCACACAGACACTGTACCAATAAGATTTATAAATACTACAACATTATAGTATTGTAAATACAATGTTATCAATGAACAATGGTAACAGTGACGCCTTAGATAATCTTTCATAACAAATACTTTGTCATTCATAATTTCCTAGAAGAAACTTCGTATCTATTGCATGCATATTTTTTTTCTAATATGCTTCTAAGAAATAATTGTACAGAAGATCCTAAGATTCAATTAACAAATTATCAACCATCTAAAAGCAAGCAATGGGCGAATTTGCAGCGTAAAAAAGTATGGTTTAACAAATATGAATGTCACACATGTTTAGCTGAATCTGTTAAAAATGTTCAAACAATTAAAAATCAAGTGAATTAATTTTCTCGAGTCGCTGAGCAACAACGTGCAAAAGAAGGGACTTCTGCGTAATAAAATCCAAGTAAAATCGAGTAGAAAGATCATGCAGTTGAACGATACTCGGTGAAGTGACATTGAACGACTGAACACAGGAGAAACGGGTGTCGCGAGCATTGGTCCTCATTCGCTATTGTTACAACATAGAGAAATTGACAGCGGTGACCAAGAAGGGAGCCATGGAGAAAGAGATACGACAGGGGCAGGGAGAGGAGAGTTGCGCATGTCACATCTATGCGCCTGCCAATTGAGTAATGCGCTTAATTTCCGAAGTTTATTGTATCGTCACTAAGTAAGCGGCCAGGCGTCCTCGTAAATCAGTGCTGTCCACGGTAGGGGCCCCTCACGTGCTAGCTTCCCCCTCCAACCGCTGTTTCGCCTGGCGTGCCTTCTTGGTGGGGGGTACGGTGTGTAATTACGAAAGCGAGCGTTTAGCCATAGCGTCATAGCACTCCGCGCGACGAATACATACATTATAGTACTTGCATACGGTGAAGCGAGACTAATAGCAATGACTGTCACATGCGAGGACTGCCTTCTTATATATCACTTCACTTTAACCCCTTGCCGTACCATTTTATATTCATTTACAGTGATCGAAATATCTTTATTCCCAGAAACGTTTTAGAAGGAAAAAGAATACTTATGTCTTTTGTATGGCTACATTTATTTTAATGCTTAAATATCAATTTCAAACGAATCAAATCGTATTTCATCCAGAGTTGTGCAGAATTGCAATTGAATTACTCCAGAATTATAATTACAAAATAATTGAATTAAATTGTAATTCAATTATGTTGTAATTTGTAATTCAGATCTTCAGTCAATTAAATTAAAATTACAAATTAATTAAATTACAATGTAGTTGAATTATGTTGTAATTTATAATTCAGATCTTTAGTCAATTAAATGGCAATGTAATTCGTAATTGCAATGGAATACAATTATAAAATACATTGTTTTCATGTATTGTATTGTATTTCAAGTATATTGTATTTCAATTATACTGTAATTCAATTACAAATCAGATTGAAATACTTAGTAATTGAATCACGTTGTATTTGAATTATATAGTAATTCATTTGAATTAGCACAACTCTGATTTCATCTGAAAAGAAAATCCTCGTGACCTGTCTAACTCGTTAAAATACGGCAAAGGATTAAATTGCTCCTCGAAAGTGACAATTCAAAATATATAGATTCAATTTATACATGAATTTTCAGAACAGTTGTAGAAGCAATGTTGCAAGACAAGTTTAGCTTAATTTCAAATGAACGACACTCGAACATTAAACTAACATAAAAGAACGGTACGTATTACCTTGACTACTTAAATAGGAGTAAACAAGCAATAAGAGGAAAAAGCGTAATCGCGAATGTATAAAAACCTGGGTAGAGCAAAGAAGTTTGTGACGCACAGTCGAACCTGATAGCGTTAAAATAGTAATGAAAAACCCAATGGAAAATATTTCCGTTTCGCTAAGGAAACGCCTTCCGTGTTTCTACGCTATAAGAATTTCTAGAAGAAAGAGAAATGTGCTGTTCTGAAATGCTACGGTTCGAATCGCGCGCGCAGTTCCCGCGCTTCGGCTGCGCTCGCTGCGCACCACCACCGTCGCGCCGGCGAACGGAGCGGTGACGGGGATAAGGTTTGTCCCTTGAGAGACAATTTTTGGACAGCACTGTCGTAAATCAGTGGTACTCACTGAGAGGCCAGCAAGGGCCAACGACTGATTTCCTGTGCCCTTCGTTGGGCGGTAACAGAATTCTACCTGAAACGAAAAACAACCAACACTTTGTCACACTAAATCGGGCTCTGTCGTTGATGAGGAACGTGGACGAGTTCGTTCACGAAGGTTACAGGAGATTGTAAGACCAGCGAGACTGGTCTACGACAATGGACTAGCAAACAGGACCGTCGTGTACAGTTGGCACCTTAGGCAACGTGTCTAGGAACAACGAAAAAATTGGAGCCTACGAACAAAGTTCAGGATTAATAGAACTCATTAAAATAATAAAAGGTCGCCATGATGGTTCAGTATGGGTGGGGTAGGAGGCGGTGATCGATGATCGAGCACAAATATGATGAGAGAACATTAGTGAGGTTGATTTGACATTCGCTTCTTCTATTAAGTATTCGTGATGGACTGGTTTAAATTATTCCTATATAAGAATTTTTAATAGGATTATATGAATATAGAGGTATTTACTACTTGGAGAAGTTCATGGTCCCAGGCAGAGTTGTGCAGAATTATAATTGCATTATTCCAGAATTATAATTGCAAATTGAATTAAAATGTAATTCAATTATGTTGTAATTTATAATTAAGATCTTTAGTCAATTAAATTACAATGGAGTACAATTATAAAATACATTGTTTTCATGTATTCTATTGTATTTTAATTATACCGTAATTCAATTACATTGTATTTCAATTACAAATCTGATTGAAATACAATGTAATTGAACTACGTAATTGAATTACAATGTAATTGAATTAGCACAACTCTGGTCCCAGATAGTTGAAATAAGATTATTTACCGTGTTACTATTTACTACAGCGAAGATAAAGTCGTTTGTCATGTTACGCACGTGTTTACTTGCTTATTCAAGATGACTCGCACGGGCCACTTTCGAACTACGCGACACTCATAAAACAGTCATTGACCAGACACTGGAATCCACTGCACTAATCAATATTTCATAATTAATATTCCAATGTTTTTTTATCGCATGGTTGAAAAGTGTCCAGTTTATTTATATAGTATGTTAGCGCGCGATCGTATTATCCAACCTACTTTCAGTTTCGTTTGGAAACATTCGAATAGGCGCGCGAGATTCGAAATATGGCCAACACCGAAATATGATAATCTATGTTAACAGATGTAAATGTAATAACTTAACGACTACTGTCAAATGTAAATATGGATAACATGACCTTTGGAAGGAAACGGCGTGAGACACATAGTTGCAACAGGTGACGTCTTTGATCCTCTGGCTCTAACGTATTACGGCATTACAAATCACTTTTCCAACGTAGTCGATAAGTTCGATGAGACACGCACGATACGGCCGATAAAATCATGCGATACGCTCGACGTCGTGTTTGCTTTAATATCAAGTCTGGCAAAAGCGAACCGTAAACCATTTATGCAAATAAATAATTTTCAGACGATTTATTTATTTGTTTCATCGAGCTGCAAAGAATCGCCAAGCGAAAAGGAATACAAGCTTGGTTACAACGATTACGTGTTATCTTACACAAACAGAAATCCCGTGAAAAAAATTTTATGGGACGATTAAACCGGATGATTCCGTGTAATGTGATTACATAAATCGGAGATGTTATCCTGCACGCGAATCCGTTGTATGTACACACGCCCGGTCGCGAAATAATGAGCAATTCCTTCGGCGATTCAACGCCTGGTTATCCCTGCCATTCAAACACGGGTAATAGGGAATAACTATAGTAGCCGCAGTTACAACACGAGTCAAATGCGTTCTGCTGTGGAATTAACGGATTTGTCAGACACGAAGGACAATTTCCAAGCGAGAATCGAATGAATCGTCGACCGAATTATGCGACAACGACGGCGAACAAACCCGAGGATTTTTAACGAAAAAACCGGCTCGTGTAGCCGCTTACCTATAATGATTTTCGAGAAAATCCCTACTGCAACGAAGGTTATACTGCTCGCGATGTTCCAGAGGTTGCCCGTGGTTCGAAGCTTCGGTATGATCCATTTGATATCGTATAACATTGCACTACCTTCCGCTGGCTGCATCCGACAGGGAAAACGGCAGTGCGGCACTTTTCCGGACGATTGGGAAGTGACTTCCCCGCGAGAAATCGTCTACTCTTTCGTAACTCGCGACAACCATCTTCGTGCCAACTTCACGCCATATTTCCCGATATCTGTCACGTGGTCGGCCGACCGTAGCCGAGCCCGGCCGAGTCGGATGCGGTATGCGCGACTTTAGCAATCCCGCTTCCCGCGTTACTAAATTAATAACGGCTTTGTTTTCGAGAAAATCAACCTCACGGAATTTTATTTTCGATTTAGGCTGCGGGACTATCGTTTCTATCAGGCTCACGCGAGCGTCTAATGGGACTTCGGTCTCGCAATGTCGTGTAAACTCTTCTGAAAGGTGAGTTGTGCAGAATTACAATTGAATTACTCCAGAATTATAATTACAAAGTAATTGAACTAAATTGTAATTCAATTATGTTGTAATTTATAATTCAAATCTTCAGTCAATGTAATTCGTCATTGCAATGGAGCATAATTATAAAATACATTGTAATTGAATTAACCTAACCCCTTGCCGTACCATTTTATATTCATTTACAGTGATCGAAATATCTTTATTCCCAGAAACGTTTTAGAAGGAAAAAGAATACTTATGTTTTTTGTATGGCTACATTTATTTTAATGCTTAAATATCAATTTCAAACGAATCAAATCGTATTTCATCCAGAGTTGTGCAGAATTACAATTGAATTATTCCAGAATTATAATTACAAAGTAATTGAATTAAATTGTAATTCAATTATGTTGTAATTTATAATTCAGATCTTCAGTCAATTAAATTACAATGTAATTCGTAATTGCAATGCAGTACAATTATAAAATACATTGTTTTCATGTATTGTATTGTATTGTATTTCAAGTATATTCCATTTCAATTATACTGTAATTCAATTGCAAATTGCATTTCAATTATATTGTATTTCAATTACATCGTATTTCAATTACATTGTGTCTCAATTATATTGTATTTCAAGTACAAATCTGATTGAAATACTTAGTAATTGAATTATATAGTAATTCATTTACGACGTAATTGAATTACTATTAATTGAAATAAAATGGAAATTGGAGTAGTTGAGTATAATCGCATATTTACTAGGTTAATATAACTCTTCTTTAAGAATAGTATATTTTGTTGCAATATAATATAAAAATAAATTGCAGATAGATTTTCAGCTGCGATATTGGTTTATTAGTAGCAATTGCATTTTAGATTTACGAGCACTTTTTATTGCGGAATGAAGTGAAGCTAGACTATAATCGATTACAATGCTCAGATATATTGAATCGTTTGAGTTTCGAAAACGTGTTCTTATCTTAATTATCGAAATGCTTATGTACCTCATTACTACATTAATTACAATTTTGTCTATTGCGTAATCACACAACTAATATACCGGCGATATAATTATACATGTCGTTAATTAATAGCTTCTCGTGAATGTGTTTTAAAATTTTTTAAATTGTGTTTACTTATATGCATCTGATCATTTTGTGAACACTTTTCTACGCCAAGTAGATAATGTTGTAACGTGCCTGCGCGATTGTTCGGCGAAATTTCATTATCTATTGCTGCGGACTTAACCTATGCCCCTAATTTGAGATAATTTGGAAATAGCTACGTAACTATTGATAAGTTCGTACTTGAAAAGTCAGCATAATCGTTCTATTAAATTGTAAAGAAGGTATGACTGATTTTGCTCGCGTTGAGATAAGATTATACATAATTATCTTTATAGAATAATACATACCCTTATCACCTGGATTAGTTCGAACTATACCATTAAGTAAATTTTTTAAACGGAAGGGTGACTCGTAAAACTAAAAGAATGCAATAACGGAGCTACTTATTCGATACTACGGACTTGTTTCTAAATTATGCTTAAACAGAACGCGTATTTCATCGCCTATTAAAGATTATTAAAGTCCCCTTATTATGTCTTACGTTGTCCACTACAAGGTGTCACTTGTCGAGTTTCAAGTAGCTGGCACACTATGCTTTCGCTGTCAGACCATCTTACAAAATGATGATTTTGTAAGTGCCGTTCAACGTCACTTTTATAGCTAGAAAATCTACTACGTCATTACGCTACAAAATCGTATGACCAAAAGCACGAGAAAGTAGCCTCGCCTGGGACCTAATTCGACAACTTAAATTAGAAACCAAATATGTCCATCTGCCACTGACTTTGTCACCGAGAACAAAATGTAAAATGCGACTAACAATACACATATTCCATACGAGGAAAACCAAACTAATTTCACGGGCATTGTTGTTTGAAATGACAATGAATGTTGACAACTCTCCTCTTTCCCTTTATAAATATTTTATGCGAAAGATAAAACGTTGCGTTTAGTGAATTAATAATTTGGAATTGTGCATTCGAAGGTCCTGAAGTGGAATGAAGCTTGAAGAATGGTTTAATATAATAGTAAAAATTAGTTTTATAAATAAATGAAAGTTTGATTAAGAAGTTTAAAATAAATAATGGTAAATTTAGTGCCAGCATCAGCGGTTAAACTATTATCATAAATTAATTTTTTAAATTAGTAGACATATTATAATAAATTAAATATATATTTATTTTTTTAGTGAAAAAATAGTAACGTAAATTGTCGTTTTCATTATATGTTGACAGAATATTTGAAGGTGGACACTTGATTCATCGATGAAATTCAATGGTGTGGCTAATGGGAAGTGAAGAAAAGCCTGGGGTCTTTTTCTCGTGGTGGTATGACGTTTCCCAGTGTACCAAAACCGTTCCGACGAACACAAAAACCAGATATATAAAAAGAAACAGGGAAAAAGTATCAGGAGCGCAGAGAATGCAGCAGCAGAACGTTTCGAGGATCAACGATCGTGATGAAAACTTCCGCCTTGTATACTCTTCACGGTTAGAAGGTACTTGGAAGGTATGCGATTATGATTGGTTATTAGATACATGTTATTTCGTTACTGGTCGAAGTGACACTGTCAACGAATCAGATTATTAACGGGTGTGTGTTTTTTCTAGCAAGGGGCAATAGGCACTTGACCAATGATGTCGGATGAGACGGTGTTCAAAAGAAACCATCGGCTGTTAAGGATGTTCTGGAGGTAATTAAAAACGCAACAAAATTTTTGAAAATTTTAGAAGATATAATTTTCACTAAATTAATGCGATTACCAAAGTTTGGGTTCGATTCACTGCACCGTTTAATATTTATAGCTGCACATTTTAACACGTCCTGTTATAGAGAATTCTCAAAATATTATTATCAGAACATAATTTTACGCAAATTTTACATGTTTATTTTCAATAATAACCATGAATATTGCTTTCTGAGGTATTGTCAATTTATTTAAATATTTATTTTCAGGGGGTACAATCATTCGCAAAAGTCACTTACAATTTTTTATAATATCAAGACAATTTGATTAAAAAATAAATATAACATGAAATTCACTAATTAAACGAAAGTTTTTCAAGTTAATCTATTTTTTTAATGGAAAATATACTCGTGAATGGTCATTGCCAATTTATTGATGGAAAAAAATTTGTTGTAGTTTTGTCTCCCATTGTTCCTCCAGAACATCCTTAACATTCTATGGAACATTTATCCCACCTTCCCGACAGTGGCGAATAAATTTATACACGGATTATGCAGAACGGTGGTAGCTAGAGCTTTTGTTGGTCTTGTTAACGCGATTCGAAAATTGCGCAGGGCGCCTTATAATAATCATAGCACGCCCGTGGCCGTGGTAATAGTAAAATGCCCGGCAGATCGGAGATAACCATTCACGGGTCGAACGGGTACACAATAAGACACAGATGTCTACGAAGTTGTGCCTCCGGCGGTGACTCTGCACTTGCTATGTCAGCCGAATCCAACCCAGCAGAAGCTACAGAGGAAGAACAGGGAGAAGGGTCGATGGGAATCGTGCCAGGGAAAACCATACTAGAAGTTCATGCGAATACACTCCGAGCTGTTCGAGTCACCTATGAATTCCTGCGGAATTTTATACGAAAATTAAGTACATTTTATTCTTAACACTTTATGCATTTTTTTAACCTTCCTTGGATTGAAAACTCACCTATTTTTTGTTTCCAGTGTCACGTCCGGTGGTCCAACCAATTGATAATCAATAAAAGAATCTATGAATTAAATATTTTTGAATAATAATTAATATTAATTAAAAATAGGTGAATACAAAAAGTAGGTTTGACGTCTCATTTCTTCAGTATTTTCATATAAAAAACGAACCTTGTAGTTCGAGTGGAAGTAAGAAACCACATGATGCAATAGATAATTATTTGTCATTTTCCAGTTAAATGACTGCAATTATTGAAACGCCATTACGCCTTCATAAAAAATATTCGCCTAAGACAGCAATTAAGGATTTCAAATTCCATCACTCGCGGAACTTTTCGAACTTATTTATAGACGAAAGAATTACATCCGTTTGGATATTTTAACGATCGTGCTGTAAAAGAAACTGGAAATCTTTATTCGTAAGTGCTAAAAGAGAGATCAATGTTTTTTTATAATGATATAGTAAAGCAGAATTCACAGAGTTTTATTTGAATCTCTGAGGGTGTGACAATCAATTTGGATAAGCCTATACTATTCTTCGACGATGTATTCACCCAAAGGCCAATGATTTATGTAACTTTAATGTGTGAATTCAAACCGGTTGCGTCTATTCTTACCGTTAATCAATGTTTCTTTTCGGTCATTCTGCTATCCTGACGGGCAGAACATAATATATTTCTTATTGTTCCAGCTCGAGATACATGTCTGGACTTTTTCGAAATTGCCGAGTAACTCCAAGGTGTACTGCACTGCACTTCCGTGCACTAAAAGAAATTTTCAAAAGTGGAACGCGTCGAGGCAAGGATAATACTGCACCAGAAATATGTGACCCGGAGGACTAAAAGTTTCGAGGATTTGATCCGGCGAGTTCGCGTTTGAACTGGTTCGATCGGGCACGCAAAGTAGGAACTTTTCCGGCGTCGGTAGGTACATGCATTAGCGGGGTCTCTTCGGCAAAGTTCATGCGCGCGCGAATGGAAGGGCGCAGCACATCGGACGTATACCGAAGGAGGTGAAAAAGAACGGAAAAGATACAATGATGCGAGAGCAAAGTCGTAGACCGCGGCGGGGGAGGGACGAGAGGAGAATGTCCGGTGGCATGTGGGACGGTGGGGTGGGGGGGCCTGACGCGAGAAGAGAAGCAACCAGTTGAAGGGGCCGGGGGTAGATTGGTGGGGGAAAAAGGGCCTCATCTCGGCAGCCAGTCCGATTCCGAGTCTCTCGACTGCGTGTTGCCGTGGCATCGTACGATACAAGACACCCTTCTGGGTTTACAATAGTGCGGAGGATACCAACGACGAACTACCGAACCCGAAGACCGTTCTTCGCCGGGCTCGTGCTGTTCGAGGGGGCCCCCGGAATATCCTCCTCTTTCGCGACATCGGTTACCAACAACGGAGGGCGGGCGGGCGGGTGGTAGGGGAGGGAGTCGGTAGGAGAGCGACGGACAACATCGAACCGGTCGTGATTAAGAAGACGCGAACTAGTTCGACGATTTACGAGCTCGCGTGGACACATCGTTGGCCGGCTGCTCTTTCTCTTTGGTCCCCGACACGAAGAGATGACAGATCCCGCGGCGATGCTCGTTGCTGCTCCCGGGTCTGCAATGCGCGCGGGTCTTACGGTAACCTCGGCGTACGATCGTTGAACCGCGAACAGTTACCGAATACGATCGCGGAGCGGCTTCGCTTGTCCGTCCGTTGTGAAACACGAGATTCGAGTCGCGTCGAGATAGAACGAGATAGAGGGGAGGGAAGGGTAAAAAGACGGATCAAAGAGAAAAGGACGAAAAGGAGAGAGAGGAGGGGGGAATCGGTGGGGCAGAGGCGGGACAGAGAGGGACCGCAGCCATAGGGAGGAGAGAGCGAGAAAGTATCCAGGAGAGAAAGAGAAAGAGAGGAGAGCGAGCCGAGTCGTTCGGCTTGACTCGAGTGCAGTGTACGGTGATGCCGCGAGGATGCCACCGTCGTCGGTCTTCTCGACACGATATAGGACGGCGCGACGGTACCCCGTGATCTGCCGGGGCCCCACGACTCTGTGCCACGGCGTTCCGCTGATAGTCGCGCGGTGCGGTGCAAGTGCAAGTGCAGGTGCAGCTGTGAAGTGGTGTCAGTTCGTCGGCGTCCAGGAGATCCACCGAGGGGGATATTGCGGGGTGTTCGGTGGCCGGCGATGCTGGCTCCGGGGTCCCGTGTGTCCGTTGACTCGCGAGGGACCGCTTCATCGTTGCCACCATCGTTGTTGCTACTGTCGCCGCGTATGAGAATTTGGTCGAAAGACGCGCGTCGCGTTACAGTACCCGAGATACACGATACATCGATACTCGCTGGTGACCGGGGTGCGCGTCGATCCGTGGATTTACCCGCAACGATTTTGGGATCGAGACTCTCGAGCGGTACCGAGATCGAGCGGCTTGGCTTCAGCATCTCGGCTGCAGAGAGAAAGCAACAGGTACGTGTAGTACGCGTTCCCGTATTCTCCGCGGTGGCACGTTGTGTGTAAGCGTTGCCTGTTCGTTCGTTTGTTCGCTCGCTCGCTCGCGCGCATGCTCTCGATCGCAGATCTCGCCGTGCTCAGGGCAATATACGGTGATGCCCGCTTAGTGGCCCAGGACCTTATCGCGACCACTATCCGGGCAGATGCAGCAGAGTCGCATGGTTGTGTTCGCTCCAGGTCTGAATGGACTGCGAGATGGAGCGAGGAACGTGGACAGCTTATTTGGTTAGCTAAGTCCTAGAGGACGACTACAATGCGGACTCGCTCGGTGCACGAAAACGGGACCGGAATTCCGAGAATCGAGGTCTTCGCGAGGAACGAGGTAGCTAATCGGTCGCACAAGATTTCCCACCTATGACTCACCCTCTGGTGCATCGAAGCAGTCGTTGTAGGGCTCGCATCACCTCCGCCAAATTACCATTTTCATTAAACTACGATCAGCAACTTTCGTGAATAATATTCAAGGAAGTTCTCGGAGAACTACTGTTAGCTTGGATACTAGATTCGTTTTGTTATGCTGAACATTTTGGTGGGTTCTGGATGTCATTCACTGGTGGGGTCGAAAATGAAGTCTACTCAACTTGACCGGGTTCAGAAAAAAACTTAGATTCGTTTCGTTAGTTGTTATGGACAGGGATTATTCTGCAGAAGGGCATATACATATTGCATATTCAACAATAAATTTCTATTAGCAAGGAATTGAAAAATTGCCTGGTTCCTTGTACAGACTTGTCGACCATTGCTGAAGATCCTTGGCTCCTCGTGCGAGTCTTGTTACTTTTCTGCAGCTTACTCCGGCAATGAGATGACCGTGCGAAATGCTCGCGGGATTACGCGCTGAATAGCCGAGATTTTTCGCGGATTCAAGGTTGCAGAACGATCGGCCCTTGGAATAGAGTTGTCACGGAGTTCGGTCCGAAGGGTGCGGAAAGGATAATCAGGTCTGGGCGAGTTCGGGTCGTTAGCGATACACTTGTATTCCAATTAAGCCTTTAGAAACTCGAAATTTATGGCAGATAGTTTAGAACGTTAATGGAAAACCAATTTCGATGGTACGTTCCCGGGTCTGTTGCTTTCACGAAGAAAATTTGTGTTCCTTCAGTTTCGGTTTCATTAACTTGAAATTCCTCGATAAATTCCATTTTTTTGTATGCTGAAACACTCGAGTTTATTATATTATATTATTATCTTGTTTATAAAAACTATTAGCGGCCAGTGATTTGTAACAATTTTTTACATGCACGTATAAGATTGTGGCAAATGTTACAATTAGTAGTGTATAAAGGTAGAATAATATAATATAAAACCGGTTACTTACTTGCTAAGACCAACAGTGTTCCGTCTGTTCCCAGGCCAACGTCGTTTGGAATTTACTAATCCATTATATTTACAAATGACTACTTTATATTTCCTTCATTATTCCGAGTTGGTCTAGATAGGAGGTTACATTATTTTTCATTATTCAAATATTCTTTGATCAATGTTAGTCGTACTTCCTGTATATTTCAGACACTAATCAAGGTCGAACGAGTACGTCATTTATGAAGAATCGAATTTTCAAAGTCATTCTTGAGAAATTGCCGTTTTCAAGAACAGTCACGATTGGAAATAACGGGCGGATAGCATCGTCGTTATACCGATATATCCGATTGAAAGTGTTGTTTTTATAACATTATAATAACTCGAGGCACGATGCGCGCCGCGTAAGGGGGCTAAGCCCTTGGACCGGACTTTATGAAACGACGAGGATCACCTTTGATCGTCCCGCGACTTTCAACTGGTGGCCATTAACGAGGATTTACGTCCTCGTTTACCTGCCTCCTTCTTGCGTCCGTACTTCGGGAGTCAATCGAATTCGGTCGGATGTTTGTCCGGAGTTAATAACACCGTAAACCAATCTGCTGGGCATCGCGTTTCGTAACGACGCGCACTGTGTTGAAAAGCCTGTTTTCTAGACACAATTCCATTACTTCAAAAATTATATGTCGCCACGAAAAAAACATTTCAGATGAAAGTCGTAGAATATAGGAGGGACTACGTGATTCAGTTATGACGTTCAAACTTGCCGCCAATCAACCAATCATAGAACAAAATCGTTCCTATAAGATATACTATTTCTTATATTATTAAGTTAAAAATATTTTTATTTTCGTTGCCACAGCAAGTACGTGTATTATAATTTCTTTTTCTGCGTTAATTTTACACAGCTGAACTGCAATATAGGTTCTCGAAATTCACTGAAAACGTATTATTTTTTCAGACGCAAAAATGTATCTCTTGAAGATGATCCACATAGGGGTCGAAACGTCGAGTTAAATTAATTTGCAAACTTACTGGTAGTCTATTAATGATATTCTTCATTTATGTTTATTTTTCTGACAATGTTGTTTTAATTTTGTAAAAAACTGACCTTCTTCCAATCTTTTTTATCCCAATTAAAAGAATCATGCAATGAAGGGTTAATAAATCACACCGAAACGTTTCGATCCCTATGTGGATCATCATCAAGAGATACATTTTTGCGTCTGAAAAATAATACGTTTTCAGTGAATTTCGAGAACCCATATTGCGGCTCAGCTGTGTAAAATTAAGGCAGAAAAAAGATTATATAGAAATTATATGTGTGCTTATATGGAAAATTAAATATTATTGAAGCCTATATTAAATTTTTATTAAAATTATTTGTAAATGAAACTTATATGGAAAATTTAATTATAAACATTAATTATAAAGAATAATTTAAACACATTACATAAAATATAAACCGTATTGTTTGTCAGACGCAAAAATGTACCTCTTGAAGATGATCCACATAGGAATGGAAACG
This sequence comes from Lasioglossum vierecki, assembly GCA_028455595.1. Taxonomy (NCBI): domain Eukaryota; kingdom Metazoa; phylum Arthropoda; class Insecta; order Hymenoptera; family Halictidae; genus Lasioglossum; species Lasioglossum vierecki. Next base: position 7,913,481 of record CM052341.1, read on the forward strand.
TCGAGTTAAATTAATTTGCAAACGTGCTGTTAGTCTATAACCGAAATCATAAAATTTAGTAGGACTACGTTGATGGTTGGATATCTCGGAACACTTTTTCTTTCGATTCTCCTATGGACGAAAATTGTGAACGCACCGTGCGACGACGCAAAAGACAGGTTTCGCTTTGTTGGCGGATTAAGATTACGGATAGTGTTATGTGCGGGGAACGCGGTAACTCGAGCGGGCTCCAGAAGTCGGAACGGGACCACCTACTCTTTTCGGGGAATGTTAATTGGCCGTTTCACGAATTATAAAGCAACCGCGGGGCCCGGGAAGAGTCTCACCGGTCACTTGCTATCGCGTCCATTAACATACCTCCGGGTTCCCCTGGGCTGTCGTCGACCCGTCGCTAGCGACGCGCAACACTAACGACGCAAAGAAAGATACTAATTACACCGCGAGCTGGTTCTTGCGCGTAGCCCACTTTCCTTATTTCCACGTGTTTCGTTTCAGTCGGCCGTCGACCAGCAATTATGGCAACTTAGACTAATTATTGTCGTTTATTTGGCCCCGGCGATCCCACCGATGGAAATTGCCGGCGTGTTTCGTTTCGCCGGTGCTTACCAGCCATGGTAAGGGAGAGAGGCATTCCCCACGAACGAGACCGTGTAATATTATATACGGCATGATCGTAATCGTACGGACAGAATAAGTGAGTAAATTGGATTTGGCGAGCGCGGCTCCGAACACCGGGGACTTCTTCCGGCTGAAATACTCCGCTTATGTTTGTTAACAGCGATCGCCCCGGACTCGTTACGTTTTATCGCGGCGAATGCTTTTCCCTTCAAACACGTTGCGAAATTACATACCGCGAGTATGACTCCTATTACTTCGCGGAGCCGTCTTCGGGTCCAACGCCTGGAAAAGAAGCCGTTTTCGATTTGTTTTTCGTTGGTAGCTACGCGAACTTACTCCGAACGATACCATAACGAACGGCTTTCATCGATGAAATCAGACGTTAACTCGCTGGCTGGTAGTCGTCCGTGTATGTGACCGAATTATTTCTACGGGTATCAAAATCGTTATTGTACCATAGGAGGAATCCGTACAATAATTATCGAGTCGGTTATCAACATGTTCCAAACTGGTTTTATATGATAGTAACGATTTATTTTTTGCCACCTTTAGTCAGACGTAATTATTAGACAATTTACTTCAGGAACGAAATCTTTATGAAATTCTTTCTTAAATAGTCCCCAATTATTTTAACGCTAAACCTCTACCACTGTCGATTAAATGGTCGGTTTTATATTTTTCAATTCAAATTCATTCATTCGATAAATTTCTTTATCCAAGCAGATGTTGTAATAAAACTTGCGCGAAATCTAAATATGTAGAAACTCGCTTTTAATGTTGTAGTGTTAACAGTAAATCTTACCGAACCTTAAAAGTAAGTGGTACATATTCTTTTATAGAAATTAGATGATTGATTTTATTTAGACTTTGTGCAGCTCCTATTGTAATACGTGCTTTATAAAAGATATCCTATTTTATTAAATTACTTTTAATTATATTTTATTAAAGATATCCTATACAATAATTTCTTATGATCAATAAATTTAAATACTTTATTATAAATTTATTCAATTTAAATAATTACTAAAATATAAAATTCCATCATTTATATAAAAATAAAAAATCTGGGCCAGTGGTGGTAGTTTTGTTGTTAAATTTGCGGTAGATAGAGTGTTAAAAACTGCACCAAGAGTTGATTTGCGACGATGCCGAGTTGTAGTGCGGGTGGAAATCGCCTCGCTGAAAGAGCGACACAGGTAACCTCGCGGTTAGGCAGACCAGGGGAACATGATCGCTGTTGCCCGGTTCCCGGGCATCGAAATTCGGCGTGCATGCGAATTTCTCCGGTCCGAGGAGGTGGATCGTATGAGCTACCGTCGCTCAAGAAGGAATCTGTGCTAAAAGCTGCATTCCAGACTGCGAGATAAGGTTCCGAGAACATTTCTGCCGCAAGATCCGTTCGTTTCGCACGATAACATAGCACAGTGAGCTGGAGTCAGAAAAAACGGGACGAAATTCGTGTTTGTGTTAATTATACATTATTAATTATATTGCTAAATGGCAAAACGACCCTTATAGCAGATACTTCAATATAAGAAATTGAAACTGTTAATTGATTTCAACAATTAATGTCTTACGGATATACCTTCGGAAGTAATATTACCGTCAGTCACAATATTTATTGATTAAGAGTTTCAGGAATTTTAAATGAATAGTTAAATTGCAAACGTAATTTGAAGAAAATTTGGCACTGAAATTGTAGCTACCGGAATACCGAATATTATGTTATCGGAACAGTGTTTCTGTAGGGGATGATTTTAATAATGGGTACAAATTAAAACTGTTACTTTTCCGAAGTTTTGAAGGTCTATAAATATCCTCGTTTTCAATATATTTGGGATAAAGAATAATAATTTCAGATCAAAATTCTTTTCAAAAATCTAAAGTGGGAATCTCTGAGACCTCGCATTACCTTGCAAAGGTTAAATGAATGCCGGTATGTTTCGGATTTTCCCATGCATGGGATGCCCCATATAAAAAAGAACTGCGTGCCCATTTACCCCAGAACCCTCAAAAAGTTCAGTCTCCTAAATTAGTTGAGTGTACACAATATAATAAATACGTTCCGTCGCGTCATAAATAATTGATATTATTCATTTTAGGAATATGTCGTTTTATTAAATTATTTTTCAATAATTAATACCGTTATAATAATAATAATTATTATTATAATAATAATTAATACCGTGACCGTCATAATAATTTACTACGGTGGTTCGAAATTCGAAACATTGATTCCCATCGCCTTCGAATTTTCAGAAATCGAAGTTTCCAAGTTTCTGAAATCGAAGCTTGGACTCTTCGAGGGAAGTTGCAGCCCTAATGAAAATACTCGCTCCGATAAAGAGCTAGTTTGAATCAATTTGATAAAAGCGACACACTGTGCGAGAATCACGCGAGATGATTCGCAGTGAGGAACAACAGGGGACCTGGGAATGTCGATTCACGGTGGTATGTCGGTCATCGTGGTAACAAGGTTATTGTGCACGATACACCGCGGTAATTAGAAACTCATGGAACGCTGGAGGCTCGCGCAGTGCTAAAGGGTGCCACCGATAAGGTGTCAGATATACGAGACTCGTAAAGAAAATCACTCGCGAGATCTTGCACGCCGATAAAACAGGAGAAATTTCTGGATACGCAGCTGCATGTTAGAGACTGAACGTTCGCATGAACGGTCTAATTCGACGGGTACCATAGAACGAGGATCGGCTCGCGCAGTCTCGCCCTAACTGTACCTCCATCTCGCTGCTTGCATTATAATAAGTCGCTTGGATGTTCTGGAATACGTCGTTACGTTAGCTCCGATGGCAATGATCGTAGACTGTGTACGATGTTTTATAGTGTGGGGGTTTTTGTACTTATTGTTACGGAAAATTCTGTGCTTCTATAAACACGTTACCTCTTCTAACAAGTGTATGCAAATTTCGTATATTTTATAGAAGGAGCATAAAAATATAATCTCTCATTGCAGATTTTATTTTTTATAGTTTTTTTTATTAGTTTTATATTTTTTTTATTTTTATTTTTTATATTTATTTAAGACTTATTACAAATGTGATTATACTGAAGAGAGCGTGGTAATTATTTACATTAGGTTCTTCCTCAACGATTTTTAAGACCTTGAAATACGTTGTCAAAGTCATCATTCTGAATCAGTTTTCTCTGTACGTGTTACCGCCGCTCGGTTTTAGTTTTCGAGATATTTGCAAAAAACTGTTGCTAATACTGTATTGAATTCTCTCTTGGATTTTCGTATATCAGAGGTATACAATATACAAAATATATATAAAAAAATTTTCTTATGCACCAAAACGCATTCTATTGGTATGATTTTTCCATTACTAGTTGAAATTCCGGATGACAGCTGCAATGAAAAAGTTATGCGATAAAAATGATTTGTGGTTAGGTTGTGGAGGGGGCGAAGGAAATTAAAAGGATCATAATGTGTTTAGAAAAAAAAGTTCAATACAGTATTAGCGATAGTTTTTTGCAAACATCTCGAAAACTAAAATCGAGCGGCGGTAACATGTATAGGAAAAAGTTGTTAAGTATAATCACCTTGACAACATATTTCAAGGACATCAAAATCGGTGTGGAAAATAATTACCGAGAGTGTGTTCGTCATCTTCCCAACTAATAAGTGTCAATTATAAAAAGTTAAAATTGCTGTATTACGAAATCCGTGTATATAAAAGATTTTTACAGTGTGGTGGTAATATTATTAATGTATGTACATACATAGATTACACCTCTAGACATTATCCATGTTATTTGGCGTTCGAAATGTTCCCAAGAACCATAAGAGTTTCTTAGATCGTTCCACCTTATTAGCGCGACAGACTCGGAGGAAGACAAGCTTGCCTTTAATTAGTTGCCGAAGATCCAATAAAATTACAGCAAGGTCATCCTTGTGTCTAAAGCCACCGCGAATCAGTTAAACGATTTTAATCGAAAAAGAGTTTATCGCCGATTATTTTCGAGGGAAATGGAATGGCGAAGCGTTTTTACGTCCTTCGGTATGTCGCAGAGCGGTGGCGCGTGACGGTCGCAAGACCATGAACGGCCTTGTAGTTCCTGTCACGGTCTTTCATAAAAGATCCTAGGCTACGGGATCTACGTAACAACGTCGCGGTCAAACGCTCGTTCACCTCTCGATCCCCCATTCTTTTCCATCTTGCGCCTTCTTATTCTCGTACGCCCACGGCGCGTGACTATGATCGAGTTCGGTGATCGCTCATCGAACTTCCAACTTTCTCCGCGGCGCTGTGGTGGCCCGATTCTAGTTCGAATCTCGCTTTCGATTAATTCCGCAATCGTTGGGCAATTTCCAATTTCGCTTTTATGGACCGTGACCGGTCGGGTCTCGCGAAGAAAAAAAATATAGCCGATCGACGCGTTTCGTTAAACGGCTGGATAACTTATCGACCTGGTTCCACGGTCGCGTTTTGTTGCTCGGTTTTCGCGGGCACAGCTGCACCATTATTTTTGATCGCATCTCTCGAAGGGGAAATATTTATAATGCCGTCGCCGCTGCCGCGCCTCGGCTCCGCGAAAACGAGCAAAACGAGTCCCGTGACGTTTTTCAATGGGCAAGGATACTCGCGAGAGACGTATGACGGACCGTTTTCTCGTCGGTTCGCTTCTCCTTTCCCGCTTCGTACACTCTCCGCCGGCCTTTCGAATATTTTCATTGTAATAAAATTTCAGGAAGGTGTAATTACCTGGTGTCGGTTAATCGACGCCGATCGAGATCTCGCGGGACACCGCTTACCCGTTAATTACCGGCTTCCCATTATTGATTCGAGAAGGGTGTAATCGCTCGTGTTCCAACCTATTAGATGGCGCCTTTAATTAATTATTTTCGCGGCGCACCTTGTTGTTGCCCGGTAACGGGAAGAGGCGGATGGGAAAACGTGCGGGACAGGTGCGAGACGAGGAGGATCGGTTCCTGAATTTGACCAAGATTGATGACTACGGGAGCGGCGATCGCGTAACATTTTTCTCTGCCGTGATGCTTCGCGAAACGGGAGAACGCCGCGGGAGCAACACGCGCCCCTCTCCCTCTTTCTCTCTCTCTTACTCTCTGTACACGTTAATTTCAACCGCCGCCGTAATAAACGAATCATTTGTCTGATTTAATAACGCCCCGGTGGGCCCGACCACGCGGGAATGTTAATTTACGATAATTATTGTAGTTTATGGTAATCGCCGGTATTATCTTGGCCCTATACTCGTTAAATTAAAGATCACGAGAGCGACGCCATTTGCATAAGCCCGGGTAAACCCGAAGCGACAACTGCTCATTACGAATCATTTTCGGTGACCGGACCTTGCTCCACGTGGAAAATGATCGAGAATTTCCGGTTGGTACATCTGGCCAATGCAGGGATTTTTTGTGTAGGCCGTCGGTGGGATTATTCAATGAGGATCTTCTTGGCGATCGAGTTGTTGATGCAGAGTTATTGCGCTGCGTCCTTGGAGTCTTTATTTCATATAATTTCTGTTTTAACCTCTTGCCTTACCTTACAATAACGCGTCTGACACGTGATGAAGATTCTGAACGTATTCTGATAACAATATATGTTAATAATTTTCTTTAAACCAAAATAAAATTTAAAATTTTATTTTGTTTAGCTATTAGAGAACATACAGGCATATAATTCTAAAGTATATAAACAACATATTCTGATAAAAATGTATGTTAATAATTTGCTTTAAACCAAAAATAATTTTAAATTTTATTTTGTTTAGCTATTGGAGAACATATAGACATACAATTTAAACCAATATTCTCCTTTTTTTAGGAAATTACGATCTACAAAAAAAGTTGTAGTTACTGAAACCGTAAAAGAAATCGTACGGCAAGGGGTTGACTCGTATAAATTTTTAAAAAAATGTAATGAGACGGTTTATAACATTTAGAGATTTAACACTAATTTATTGTTGATCAGATATTAATTTTTATTGCTATGTTTATACTTTGCTTGGCTCCATTAACCTCTGTGCAGACTAGAATCTTTTCTAATTAATTTTCAATGCCTCGATTATCCCCGGTTGAATTTCATTCGATCGGCTGACGATTTGCCTTCACCTAATATCGATGACGATAATGATACCGACGAGTGAATAGACTAAAATGATTCATTGTAGCCGGCAGTGTCATCATCTGTAATATCAAACCGGACGATAAAGATGCTAATGCGATTATAATGAGGGAATACTGATATTTTCTTCCGCGGAGACTCGATTCACGGCGAAATCGATATTTCTTTTAACAGAAACCCGATTAATTACATCGGCGCTGATTTATGTCCCCGCACAGCGTTTCTGATGCTACGTTAAACATTTGTGCAAAAATGAACCGGAATTACGAGTTCGACGTGTTTCCAGTTGCCGCGGTAATTCAAAGATCCGATATCTCGAGGTTCGTAATTAATTGAACAAGATGTTCTCGGTATCGATATTCTCCTGATCTTTTTCTTTTCCACAAAACATTGTGTACTATGTCGTTTGCGAACCAGGATACATTGCTGCTCGTGTCTACTCGACACTTTAGCGACCGTCGTCTACATTTCGATCTACCTGTTGTTACAGAATGCTGTCACCCGGTCAAGACGGCCAGGCTAACAGTTACTCGCATGGTAATGTTGTCCTTCAAGGTGCACCCTGCGGCCAGTGTCGAGATTTATGTCCGGCCGGATACGTGCCCCACTTTTGGAGGTGAGTAGTCAGATTGTACTTTGCATGCGACGAGCGCGTTAACCTTTTCGCTTCGAAGGGCACATACAGGGTGCTCCGAAATGCATCAAACGTACATCGGTATCGCTCTTACCGAACGTGTTACAAAACGGATCGTTTTGTGACGAATACAATGATCTACTCGTGCAGGTCATTCAAGAGGTTATTCAAGCTCATTCAACCGTAGTCAACCAAAATGTATAGATTATTTAAAACGTTTTTATATTTAACACTTTTCAATGGAACCTTCAATAGCAACAGCAATTTCCATTGTCAACTAACTTTCTATGCAATCTTTTGGCACAGTACAATTATTGAAAATCTTATTAACAGGCTTCGTGTAGGTACCCTAGTAGCACAAAATATTGTATACACATTCGTGTAATATTAAAAAGCGATTCAAACTTCTTTTAATATTCAAATGTACATACAATATTTATTTTATATTAAGTAAATATCTATTTCATGTTAGGAGAAAAATATTTTATTCTAAATACGATATGAATCTTTATTTAATATAAGAAATAGAATATTTTTTCCTAATGTACAGATAATATTTATTTCATATTATAAAATAAATCTATATGTAATATCAGAAATTATATAAAATTATATAATATAATATAAAAGTTTCTTAATTGTACTAAGGTCCTTCTAAGGTTCTTCTCTTTAATTGAATGTTATTTAAATATTGAATTTATATTTTGCAAATATTCTTTGTAATATTTACTATATATTTTTTAAATATCTTTAGATCCACTATTTATCTCATATGCACAAGAGTGGCTTAAAAAAATATTTTTCTAATATTTAAAAAAGATATTTATTCGATATTTTTGTGCTACTAGGTTAAAGTGTTAACATGTTTGCACAAATTCTCTATAAATTAATATATTAGCGAGTGAGAGGAATGATTTTAGAGGAACGTTAACAAATTGTTGAGAGAAATATAGTAAATGGATACCCGGTTGACTGCACAAAGGTTAAAGGCTTTACATCTCCGTTTATACACGAACTGTGATTTTACATACGTTTGATATTGTTGATGTACATTCAGTTTCCTGTTAGCGTTGAACGATCCGGTTCAATGAAGCGGATGGTAGGGTCCGAGCGTGCATCGGATAATTAGTTGTTGTAATGGCCGAGCCCGTAAGTGTATACAAGGTGTCTCATTTTGTTGAGTGATCAAGCGTTATCCCTCGGGCGACGTAATACGCGATGAAAGCGAAGTCAACGTTGCTGATTCCGAAATGGCACTCGGGCGTTTTGCCACGGCGGCGCGCCGCGACCGGAGAGTTATCATTAGGCGGTGAATGCGATGCCGGTCCCAGGACGATCACCAGGGAAATTACTGACGGATCACCGCGCCGGCGTAAATACTTCGGTAATACCGGCTAAACGAACCCGGTCACGATGCACGCGATCCTTCTTTGATTCCCTCCGACCAGCCGGGATAGCTGATGCTCTCTCGCCGGAAAGGAAAAGTAAATGGCACGAACCGGCGCGGCAGTGGCCGAGTGAAATCCGGCGAGTACGTGCCGCGAACGGAGAAAAAGGGAGCGCAAAAACGCACGGTGCTCGAAACGGAAAATTATCTCGGGATAGCATCCAGAGAAGTATCAGGGATCCAAGATCCACCAGGGTTGGTCACGATCGAGCGATCGGTAAAACGAGGACGACGCGGCGCCACGGTGGATTGCACCTCGAACAACCCGGACTTTATTTAAATTTTCAAGTTTTGACAAAATTTATCAAATTTTGGCTACAGATTCTTCAGTTTGTACACTTCAGTAGAAATTGTCGACTATTGAATTGGAAAATTACATTCTAATAGTAGGAAATATCTCTTATGAGGGTGGCACTTAAGGGTGGTTTCTCATTCGAACAAAAAATAATATTAGAATCTACGAAATTAGACTTATACTCCAAGGATAATCTTTTAGATTTTTTTAATAGTAAAACATCATTACGATAAACAAATGGTCATTTTAATATCTCTCGGTTTTATCCGGAAAAAAATCCAATTATTTATACAGATTTAAATAGTAAGGATAATTTTTTAGATTTTTTTATAGTAAAACATCATTACGATTTATTAACAAATGGTCATTCTAATATCTCTCGGTTTTATCCAGAAAAAAATCCAATTATTTATACAGATTTATACACTAAGGATAATCTTTTATATATATTTTTATAGTAAATCATATAATTTATTCATTAAAATATTTATATTAAATTTATACATTAAAATATTATTTATACATTTAAAAGCGGCATTTGAGACGACGTGGTTCACAACTTTTCCGGAGAATGATAGTCGCAGTAAAAACGAATGGAAAGAGAACGATAAAACTCGCTCGAGGACGGATGAAAGCGAGGAGTACCTCGTGACGGAAAAGTTTGTTTGTTTGAGAAATGCAATGTACATAAACGTTGTTGCTCATGTATATGGATTCGAGCGAAGCTGTGACTATTTCGAATGGAACGCCGGATAACTAACCTCGTCTTTGCAGGAGACCGATTTACGACGTCGGTGCACGCGCGGTATCCATAGAGACGGAGCACGACTAACTGGTTTCCATGATCGATTATTTATCAATTACTTATGACTCCGCTTTTTCCTCGGTTCGTCCACTGCCTGTGACATCGATGCTATTCTTGCGCTTCTTTTTTCTCGCTCGCAGCACTTCACTTGTGAAATGTTCCGTCTTCGCTTTCACCGTAATTCCCTCTCGCACCGTTACCGTCAATTACAGGACCGAGTAATTCTTACTTTGGGTAACTGTACACCACTTTTTCGAATATAACGGCGTGGCTCTCGTGCGTCACTTTGATCAATTTTTTGGTGCTTCTTCGTGATCTCAGAATGTAATAAACAGCTTTCTAGATCATTGAAATGTTTTTTGATAAATTGCAGGCAGAAGATGCTGAACAGTTTTCTTCTTGATAACAGTTTTATAACATATTTAATTAATTCCATCGAAGTTATTAAGATCGCGACGGTGCGATCATATTTATCATGTCTTATATTTATTTAAGTCTAAATATCTAGTCTGCTTTCGATGTGGTTTTTCATTAACGCCTAAGAGGACTTTTCGAAAAGTCCTTCAAAAATGCAATAATTCAATATTGAATTCTATACAAGGATACTTACCGTAGTATATAAACATTTTTGCCATAAAACTAAAAAGTTGAATTTCTTAAATGAAGAAGCAAGTACTGAGATAGGTGCAGCTTCAAGTTCGGAAAATGGAAGCGATAGTAGGACCAGGAATAAATTCTCCGGAACATCTAAATATACTCCGCAATAGCCGGAGACCGTGAAAGCTACCAGGTACCGGTCTAGCGGACGAAACATCGATAAATTGAATAATAAAACGTGGCGAACCGAGGACGATTGGAACCGCAGCCGCAGGAGTACGGCGCGGAGGCTGCGGAACCGCCATTATTTTCCCATCAGCATAATAATCTCGTCCCTGGCGAAAATTTCCTCGGTCTCCTCCGGCGAGAGTCCTTCGAGCGATGCCGTGGCCACGGTCGTAGCCGGAGGAAGAGCTAAGTAAATACTTCACGGAGCATCAACGATTATCCCCGTTGCTCCCTAGCGAATTCCGTGGTAGACCTTGAGACGGGCTCCCTTCGATCCCCGGGCTGGTTCTCCTCCGGGGAAGCGCGAAACGCTTTCGAATCGGAGGAACGTCTCGGGGCCCGGTGGTATAGTAATTGCCGACCGATTTCCCGTGGGCAGCCCCCTCGACGCGAGAAATCGGCCGGGCCAGGGGAACCCGAGGAGGAAGCAGGGGCGGACGAAGAGGAGGAGCGGCGAAACCGGAGGAAGACGGAGAAACGCGGAGAAGCGTGGCCGTGGTTTCGAGCCAGTCGGGCAGCTCGCAGGAGATCGAAAGAGGGTAAAAGGAAGGTTTCTCGGCTTCGGGTCGTAGGGTCGACTCGTCGGTCTCACGCGAGCCCTGCGTGCAACGAGACCGGCGATGGGCCGTTCCAAGACGAATCGGCTGGCAACCGAGCTAACCCGATGAGAAAGAACGAGAGGGGCAACAGTACTTCCCCGGCCCCAAAGATGAGAGAAGGGGCAGACGTATGTTGGCCTGTAATTAACATACCGAACCCCCTTCCCGCCGCGCGCAAAGTTGGTCCGCACCGTACCGCGCCGGTTCGGTTCGGCTTCGGTTCGCAGGTTCACCAGAGGAGATCCAGCAGTTCGTTATTCCCGCGAAACCCGCGCCGCTTTGTTCTCTGTCAGCGTCATCGTGTCCCAGTGTCACCTACTTCTGCCGGGAGTCCATTTTGTTTGGGGGTTCGAGTCGAGGGGGTGTCAGGAGATCAGATCCCCGTGGGAGTTCGCTGCGCGTGCCGAGACACTCCACTGAACCGACTGTCAGCGGTATCCTCGCCCGCTGCTCCTGATACGTTCCGAGTAAGTAGATTAGCCTGGCGACGCTGGTCGAGTCAGACAACGGGCCACGATGATTGTCAACGACGTGCAACGCAATCTATAGCTGGATCGATTGCATCGAGACATTTGGTGACGTTTCACCAAAAAACGAACGTTCTTCTATCGATATCTACGAACTTTCACAGACCTCTGAAATGAAGGTATTAGTACAATTTAAGAAATATCACGGTTACTATACATATTGAAGTTTGAACATTTCGAGAACAGTATTTTTCACAGAAAGAGTTGCTTCTCTTCGATACGATCCCAGACGATTTAATATTTTCATTCATTAATGCTTAATGGACTAGTGAAACTTTTTAATATCCTTCACTGATTGCCTTTCGAATTTATTAATAACGAATCAACTCGAACCTAGTAGCACCATCGTGAGATTGTTAAAAGACTGCTAGGACCGTTCTGCATACAAGAAATAACGTAAAAGTATCGGTATAAATATAGATGAAATAAGTTTTACCGTTTTCCATGCGTTTCTCTTCCTGGCAATTATTCGAGTTTTCCATTTTCTCGACCACGGGAAGCTCGTATCTTTAACACGTTCGCCCCCACGTGGCTCCGTATCGTTGTTTTAATGCTCGCGATCGATAAACACACAGCAATCAGTGTTCGTGTTCCTTGAAAGTACAAGTTCTAATTTGAAGAGCGTGTATCGAATAAAATATCTCGCGTCCGATGGAAGGGACGAACGAACGAACGATACGACCGAATGGCGAAGAGGATCGTGTTAGTAGACTCACGAATTAAATTCATCGGGGATCGATCCTACGATCCGATACGTTCAGGCTCATAATTACGGGAAAAGAGCGATTGCTTCGTACCCCGTATGGCTTCATCTAGTTTTTTTCCAGCTGGCGTATACTTTAATGTCGGGGATTATTACCGCTAATAGATTGCGCGCGGATTCATATTTTTCACGTCGGCTGCGATCGGGAACGATCTCTTCGGATTCCAGCCTGATTGCTCCGAACTCGAGCCCTTCTAGTTTTTACGTCTGCAACGGAAATAACCATAAGTGCAACGAGGATACTTAACAAGGCGTGGGCATATAGAAATTGTTGCAACAATTAGTGCACATAATAAATGGACGCATTCGTTCTTCAGTGAAAAAGAATTTCTATATAAAATGAAGTTTTCAATGTGGTACCAGGCCAGGGGTCGGCAACCTTTTGAGTCGGAAGAGTCAAAAATTACAATTTACAAAATTTCAAAGTTTTTAGAGAGCCACAAAATTTTTTCTTGCCAACAATAAATAGTACTCGCATAAATAAAGTTTTTTTGATAAAAAACTAATCTATTTATTCATATATAAGTAGTGTTTTTCACAACAAATTAGATAATATATATATGTCATTATTAGAATCGGTGCCTAATCGTCGTTAATCGATTCAGAACGATTTTTAAATGTTTTTTTATAAAATAAATAATATTTGCGTATGGAACTAAAGAGCTGCAGCTTCACATCCAAAGAGCCGCAGGCTGCCGACTCCTGTACTAGACGGTGTTTCGGGAAAATTATTCGAATAGCGTTGCTCTGCAAATACTTAGAAATAGAGTCACACAGAATTACTTTTTTCCAGCTGGCGTATATTTTAACGTCGGGGATTATCACCGCTAATAGATTGCGCGCGGATTCATATGTTTCACGTCGACTGCGATCGGGAACGATCTCTTCGGATTCCAGCCTGATTGCTCCGAACTCGAGCCCTTCTAGTTTTTACGTCTGCAACGGAAATAACCATAAGCGCGCAACGAGGATACTTAACAAGCCGTGCGCGCCCTTATGATTTAGCGGTGTGCGCGCGGACGGAGATCGTTGAACGTTAATTAAATCGATGGTCTAATAAATTAGAAAACGCCGTGGGTACACGGTCGGTCGTATTGATTAGATCCTCGAAACGGGAATAGAAAGTTCAGCTGGTGTATCTGGGCTGCGGATCTTCATTGTGGGCCTCGTGCGCGCCTTCTCCGCACGGATCCACGTTGAATCGGGCTCGCGGTTAAATTGGCTGCGTGTTTCCCGATCGCGAAATCATTTCTGACGAGTTCGCCTTCGCAGAAACATCTGCTCGCGCCCCGGTAAGAACGGAAACTTGTTTTTTCCAAGTTTCGCGCAAGTTGCCGGCCAGCGTGCCGCAAGAAGATATATATTCCTGTCGGCGCTTAATGAAGAAGAAACTGCTTCTTTGGAAAGTTGGGAATCTGCCGGACTCTCGAAGCTCATTCTGACCGGTTGTAAATCGATTGCGAGCACGCCGAAGACTTTAAACGGCAAATAGACGTCGGCCGAGATGGGGTGCGATATTCAATTTCATATCTTGGATAATGTGTTATAATTCATTCGGTATCTTCAGCGATAGATTCACTGATAGCGGAAGCTAGAGAAATTGGTTGCGCAGTCTGCCGAACTGTGGCAAGACCAATATGGCCGCTGTGCCCCATCATATCAGTCAAAAATGTCTATTTGTGACAGAAAAATACATCGGAATCTGCTGGTGTTTTTCACCATGTTTGCTCTACTTTGGACTTATTTTTCTGTCACAAATAGACATTTTTTAGTGATATAATGGGGCACAACGTGGTGCAGTGAACCTTCCTCTATCAAATGAACCCTTGTGCAGCTCAAAATATGCTCGTATAAGGTAAAAGAGCGACAGCCCGTGATTGCATTCAATTTCCCCATATTCCATTCATGATGCCAGAGTCTAAAGCAAATCTAGAGCCAATTTTAGTTCAGCTACTTAGACCAGATGGCGCCTAGTCAGGACTGTCAACGTGGAATCGTAACAACAAAAATAAATGGGGCTTCATTAATGTCTTTAAATAAAGACATTAATAAAAAAAGATACATTATAATACAATTAAGTTAGACTGATACATATGTATGTTTATCAGTGTTACCACAAAAGAAACTTTCTCTAAATACCGACGAAGTCCCAATTGATTTCTTCTGGCAGGCAAGAACCCGCCGGAAAATAATGAGCAAAGTCGATCGTCAGGTCCTGAGATCACTTCAGCAATTTTCCCTAACGCGGAGGAAACTGAATGGGAAAAAGAGTAATTTTCCGGCTTATCACTCCGAGCTCCTATTCAAGACGCCAGCTGATCTTCCCAATTTGTCTAGGAGATTGAGAGAACCGGTCTTTGGAGGTGCACTTGCTGCTGAGGGTCGTTCGTTTATTATCGCTATCTGCAGCTTCGTTGATCTTCCAAGAGAACCCAGCTTATCCTATTGATTACGCTCGCCGTGAACGACTATCGATAGTCACAGGTTACTCCGCGGTATGATTAACCGCAGCGCGTAGTGAATTAGCGGTTGGATTTGATAGGGGATTACTCGACGCTAACGACTGTCTGCGAATAAGTCCGCCATTCAGCTCGTGGGTTTAATGGAAAAACGTCTGTGTTCGAATATTTGAGTAGTGTATAAATTTTCCATTTTATCTTATAATTTGCGTCCTTATCCGAGTCGAAGAGTAAGAGTCTCATCCGAACGGGATGAGATTTGCCAGCTCGGTGAGCTACGGACTGGTCGAGAGTCTGCTAGTCGACTGTCACGGGAATAAATGGAGCGAGAGAAAAACTTGTATCGCCGTGAAAACCACGAGCGCTGAAAAGTCGTCAGCGGTCGTCTCGCGCAGGACTATGGCTGAAGTGGAAAGCCTGAAAGCGCTTTTAATCCTTTGATTCCGATCGACTTTGATTGATGCTCGCCTGCTGGAACCTGGCTGGCCTTGATCGAGTCTTTCACACCGCCGATACGCATTTTTCCAACTCGGATCGTTGATTGTGCCCGGGGATGGAAACGCTAAAACTGTTGTGCTTCTTTGCTCAGATTAAGCTTTAGAGGACTGGTTAGTTTTCCATTGGAAAAACGAACTTGATTTATTAACCCTTCATTGTACGATTCTTTTAATTGGGATAAAAAAGAAAGAAAGAAGGTCAGTTTTTGCGTTTCATTTAAGGGAAAAATATATTTAAAAAATTAAAACAACATTGTCAGAATAAGCTTAATAAGCATAAATGAAGAATATCATTAATAGACTACCAGTAAGTTTGCAAATTAATTTAATTTAACGTTTCGATTCCTGTATGGATCATCTTCAACAGAGACATTTTTGCGCTTGAAGAATAATACGTATTTAGTGAATTTTGAAAAAATATATATTGGCACAGCTGTGTAAAAATATCGTAGAAAAAAGAAATTATAGCACATGTACTTGTTGTGGCAACAAAAAAAAAATTTTAACGGAATAATGAGTTACAGAAAATTAAGTTTTCGTCCATAGTGGCAGATACGTTACTGGAGCATGTGCTACGCGAACTCTTATAGGAACGACTTTGCTCTATGATCGATATTGATCGATATCGAACAATGGAAATTCGATAACATATTGGCGGTAAATTTGAACGGCGTAACTGAACAAATATTATTAATAATGTCATACATATTGCAAAAGTAAAGATTTATATATAGAAAAAAAAAGGAAAGAAAAGATAACCAAAAATTGCAAAAAAATAAACATTAAGAAAGGAACTGTAAGAAAGAACACTCTTAGTTTACTATATACCAGATTTATCAACTGCATCAGATATGATAAATATATGTTAATTAATAAAATAAAATGTATTATAGGAGAAGTAAGTGGGTGCATTTAATTGTTGGTTAAATATTTGCACCACGGGTTGGTTCTGAAACTGTTCTTCGGGTTGGTCTTTGTCGAGGTTAAAGGAAATCGTTCCGCATAAAAATTCGAGTTTTATCGGCAAAGTCACGCGGAAGGGACACGTTGGTACACTCGGCTCCGAGGAAGGTAATCGGAGTCCGTGTCAGCAAGACGCAATTAACGCTGTCCCCGGTCTCCACCGACTACCTCACCTGACCCCGAATACTATCCGTGACCCGAAATAGTCTCGCGTGAGCCAACGGGCGCCCCGTTAACGCCATCGGGAACGGTACACCGAGTGTAGCCGTTGCGAAATCACCGGGTCCCATTGTTTCCGGTGAAGACGTTTCAGCACTTCATACGCGGACGTGACCGTGATTAACATCATTTGCACCGACCCTCCCCGGTAGGGGAACTCGTTAGAGAATCGTTAAGGTAGTTACAGTGTCGGAACACTGGGGATGGACAGGTGGTTCCTAGCGGGGAGGCGATTCTTTAGTATAACGTACTACCTGTTCGTGTTAACGCATCGACGCCATGTCGGCCATACAAGGGTGATGTAATTCTTCGGTAATATTCAGCACTGGACCGGGACCGTCAAAGTGGCGGATATTTTCTTTTGCAATCTGTCAAGTGATAGCAATACTCTCTTTAGTATAGGGTAACTGCACCAGTGAATAAACGGGCACCAGTAAATGAACGCTTTTGTATATTTATATATTTTTCTTCTTTAAAATCATTAATTTTATTAATATTTTTCTTTTTTTAAATCATTAATAATTATTATTAATAGTTATTATTACCAATAATTACTAGAATGTAGTGTTCATTGACTGGCATTTTTTATATTTTTTATTTGACGTTTAATAAAGAAAAATAATAATAATTTCATTTTATTTGTGTTCTTTTATTTTTGACAAATGAAGTATAAGAATTTCTTTAATTCACATATATTTTTAAAAATAAAATATCTTCCTGAACAATTTCTTAAATGTTCATTCACTGGTGCTGTTACCCTACTTCTTTATCCAAGTACATAGGACCATAAAAATTCTTTCATTATTATTAGACAGCGGGTCTTTACGCAAAGTAAACATTTTCTTCGTCACGCACAAGATGCTGGAACTATATAAAAATTTTAATCAATTAAAATTAACACATGGATGTTCTTAAATCGTTCTAATGTTTTTACTGTTGTAAATTATATCCACTCAGTTTTGTCGTAAAAAAAAGTTTTCTCTAATGATTATAAAGGAATAACAAATACACTAATGTTATCGGTGCGCAGTTCCGATCGATTGCTTTTCAAAACCACTTTCGCAAATTACCATATTAATTTCACCGTTTCGATCTTACTTTAGATCATTTTGATGCGACTTCCTCTCGAGGATCATTCTAAAAGGAAAAGTGTATAAAATCACAGTGACATCTCACTATTCACGGACCATTTTCGTCGTCTTGTAAAACAGACACGAACCCGTAGGATCCCCCGTATAATCCAGCACACAGTCGAAGTAGTATAATAGACGAACAGGTAAAGGGGACTGAAACGTCTAATCCTCGAGAACCAGTTCCGCTTATCGCGCGGTGTACAGTTACTATGATATCACCGTACCCGCACAAGTTATCGCGGTATGTACTCGATTCCTCTATCAATTCCGGCCAAATCGTGGCGATTAAACCAGAAGGATATTTTGCATAACAGCTTGGACTCCACAATAACTTACCTATCCCGAGTAAAACGCTTACAGCCTATAAACATGAAATTAGTTTCAGGCTGACACAGGAACTACCATATCTGTAAAATATTAATAATTATATGTTGCGTTCCATTAACGAGAATCTGTATTTGTAAGGTACAACTTAGTAGCTCTGATCGGCTCGTATTTTCAGAATAAATCTTAAACGAAGCCGCGAAGAACATTTTATTTCGTATTCTCTTCAAGGAAATACATTTTTATGGCAACCTGTAACACGGTTCGTTGGTAAAGACATCAGAACAAGCCCTAGTAGCACAAAATATTATATACACATTCATATAATATTAAAAAGAGATTAAATCTCTTCTTAATATTTAAATATACATGCAATATTTATTTTATATTAAGTAACAAATATTTCTTTTCAAATATGCAGGAAATATCTATTTAATATCACGAGAAAAATATTTTTTTCTAAATACAAAAAATGAATCTTTATTTAATATTAGAAATATTTTTCCTAATATAAAGGTAATATTTGATATTATATAATATAATATAAAAATTTCTTAATTGTAATAAGATCCTTTGGAAGATGAAATTGAATATTCCTCATAACTTTTTCTTACATTTGAATATTTTATTGAATGTTATTTAAATATTGAATTTATATTTTTCAAATATTGAATTCACATTTACTTTATATTTTTATATATTTATATATTTAAATATCTAGTTTATATTCTCTGAATATTTAACTTATATTTTTTAAACATTCAATTTATATTTCTTGTACATGTATGCAATATTCAGATCCAATATTTCTCTCATATGAAAAAATGTAGCTCAAAAAATGTTTATCCAATATTTTTGTGCTACTAGGGAGTTTACGCCAAGCTGAAAATAATTTCGCTAAAATCGATAACTCGTGTTTCCCTGGTCAGCGAATTTCGCACTTAACTCACGTATATCGGCGAGGGGCAGGTGACACGTCTGGGCCCGACGCCCGATGAGATACGATTCATACCTAATGAAAGGGAAAAAGCGAGGAGTCCGTGGGCCCGAATCGTCGAGCTCGATCGCGCCAGCTTTATCTGCCATTCTCGGTTTTAATTTCACCCGGCTATCGTCGCGGTTCTCGGAACCCGCAAATTACCTTTGACGGAGAAACTCTCGCGGCGACGAGCGAAGCAAGGGAAAAAAAGAAGATGGAACGGGGACACTGTCGTCGTTTCACGTTCGTCAAAATGAAGGCCTTTCTATCTCCGCTCGTGTGTTCTTGTTGCGACGTTTTTCGTGTCCCCGTCATATCGGGTACGGTCGCGTTATCGCCGGGGAATCTGTACAGCATTTTTATCGGGGCTCTCGAACGTTTTACTTTAGGAGATTATAGTGGTTCCGATGTTAGTCCTCCGTGTTATGTTTATTGGATAGCTGATTGCCATGGGTATCGAGAAAAAGGGTGTATCGACCGGGCAAGATTAAAAGTTCGTGAAAGCAGATGCCGTTCGAGAAACGGGGAAACCGGCAACAGCTTTAATGAATCCGAAGGCATTCGCGGACTCTTCGCGGAGGTAATGATGCGTTTGCTTCGGTAATGGATGGTTGAGTGGTTGACGAATAATTGTGGACTGTTGACACGATTTTTTCGAAGAAGGTTGGACATTTGGATCAACTGTTATGCTTAATACGCTTCTCAACAGTAATTGCACTAGACATTCTTGGATGATATTCACCCTGTTTCGTTTCTCGCTTTAATTCGAACGATTAAGCTTCATTCGCAGCCTTATATTTTAAATAATTTTTCTTAGGTGTTGTTGAAATTGTGCAAATTGTGCTTCGTTATTCAAGATACAATACAAACAAAATTGTACGATGTGTGACCTAAATGATTCATCAACAACATACACAAAATAATTGTTTTATTAATTGAATCGTCTTATCCTATCTCACCTATCTATTTTATTAGATATTCATATAAACATATATGTTTTCTAATAATTTTATAATCAATTCTTTAAATTTTGTTGTCTAAAAATGAAATATCTGTCTTTATCTAAAATCATCTTGGCGATTGGAAATTTAATTACGTTAACAATCAACCAGGATTTGTTATTGCAAGTTCACAAAGTCGGGGATACAGTTAGTATTACGATAAAAACCGTACGAAGTCTTAATAAACATAATCTGTTGTTATAAAATAAACTATACAATATAAATATAATATTTAAGTTATAATATAAATATAAAATAATAATATAAATATAAAATAATACTATAAATATAAAATAATAATATAAACATAATGCACCGACATCATTTCACGAATGATTTCCAGGGGCATCGTTCGCGGCAGTACGCAGCTAACGAAATTATCAATTCGATCAGTCGTTAATTCGCGAGATAAAAACAAACAGGAGAAAGTTGGAATAATTGTTGGACCCGGTGACTGGCAGGCTCGTAAACGTCCTGGCCGAAGATAAACGCTTTTATCCGTGGCCGTGCCGAAAAAGTATGCCCCTAAAAGTTCAGTCTCCGGACGCCGATTTCTTCACGTTCATCGAACCGCGAACAGAAAGGGTTAGAAGAGAAGAAGAATGTCGCTCCGCGTCGCAGGTTTCGTACGCGCTTCGCTCGCAAAAACTTGAAGACCTTTCGGTTCCTCTTGTCCCGGCTCTCGGGTCCGCAACCCGTTCGCTCGTTTCGCCTTGCTTCGCTTCGCGCCGGCTCGTCCTTCTTTCATCGACGCAACCACCATCGCTCGCGCGAGTTTCGCTTGTCCTCGTCGTTGATATTCGTGCTGTTCTCGGCTCCGCTCTGAGACCATGCGATCCTCCAACACACCGTCTCCATACTCAAAACACATTTATCGACGTTGCGCATTTTTGCCATTTACGAGCACTCCATTTTGTGACGTTGTCGACAATTTGAGGCGACGATGTTGGAAATAAAAAATTTCATCAAGGTATCTTTATTCTAAGATAAATAATATTCTGTACTGTTATAAAATAAAATATAAAGTATTGATAATTCGAAGACGGTCTCTTGGTAAAATGGCTGCGATGTCCAACTAGTTTGAGATAATCAGTTTAAATTTTTTGGTTATACCAATTAGTGCACATACAAACGCGAAACCAGTAAGTAACAGGATTGAATCTGATACTAATAACCGGATAAACAATGTACTTTTCAAGCCCAGTTCCATTCCATTCATACCAAATTTTCCATATTTTTTTATTTTGCAATTAGAATCTCAAAGTAGAGATTATTTTGCCATACAATATTTTTCAATACATTGTTATATATTAGATAATACAATACAATTACATATAAATAATCGTTGGATGGTAAACAAGCAGTTTTTAAACCTATACAGATTTCTTAAATATTTAATTCACAGGCAATCAGAAACGAATAAGTTATTTTACATATTTCCACCGTAGGTCTGGATAGTATTTCCATATGATATTATGTATCATATTATATTATGATATGATATAATGATATTATGTATATTATGTATTTCCATATGATATTTCCTTATCATAATTTACATATGATAAGCCACCATTGTTTAGCTCTTCATAAAAATCTACGTGGCAGTTAAAAATAAAGAGCTAGTGTATGCTCATATACAAATTGTTACAACAATTAGTGCATATAATAAATGCACGCATTTGTTCTTCTGTGAAAAAGAATTTCTATACAAAATGAAGTTTTCAATGTGTTCCTAGATGGTGTTTCGGGAAAATGCCATTCGAATAGCGTTGCTGTGCAAATACTTAGAAATAAAATCACACAGAATTACTCTTGCGATAGACTTCGATGAGATTTTCCTTAGAAACAGCGTTATATGAGTGTTTACCATCGGTATGGAGTCGATGGCGGGACGTCCGGCGGTCCCTGAAATGATAAAGATCGGTAGCATAATTTTCACGGAATCCGAGGCGCGGAGATACACCGCTGTCGTCGGTACGATCGCGGCGGGGGAATGATTTTTACGGCGAAGAATCCGGCCACTTTTTCTGAATCCTCGGGGCCCACCTTTTCTATACACGCGTCCAGGGTCCGTGGTCGTGTCCTGCCTTTTACGGTGCACGCTGACCGCCTCGAAAGCCGCTAATTAGCTTCGCCCGCGTTCATCTCCGAACGTTTAATCGTCCCCGGCCGGCTATATTCAGACTCGCGCGGCCGTTGTTCTGGTTTACTTTCAGCGGAGTCGCCTCGTTCCGATAATCCGGAACAATTATTGAATTCTCTGTTTTCGAGCGAAACGCTTCGAACCAATATGCTCGGACGTTCTTTATCATGTTGAAGATACGTTCCCGTACGCTCCGTATTTTATAGAATCGATTCCGTGTTTTTACGAGGACGTTACGAACTCCATGAAAATAATCTTTAAATATTATTTTACCGTTTTTGGATATTCACTTTAGTGTGACGAGATTAACCCTTCACTATATGATGTTTTTTAAGTGGGATGAAAAATTGAAGGAAGGTCAATTTTTGTTTTAAGGGATAAATATATTATTAAAAATATATTAAAATATATATTAAAAAATTAAAACAACATTTTCAGAAAAATAAACATAAATCAACATAGTAAGAAGATACATTCTTAGTTTACTGTTGAAAGAAGGTTAGTTTTTGTGTTTCATTTAAGGGAAAAATATATTAAAAAATTAAAACAACATTTTCTCCTACTCCACCCTTCCCCTTCTACGACGTTATTCGTTCATGTACCAGTCACGTGATAGTTTCGTCATTGTATGCTTGTTTCACAATGTCACGTGACTAATTCGCTACTGGCAGAGAGGTACCATTTTCTCTTCAATTCCACTGTTTAAGCTGAAGCTTCCCCTGATTTGAAAAACAGGTAATAGCCTCTGCTAGGTACTTTTAACTGCACAGAATTAATTACCGGTGTGAACACGTGTTACGATGCCATAAAATCTGGATCGCGAACGAATATCGCTTGGTACGCGGCTACCCAAATATTGAGTCATCCCATTGACCCAAGGATGGCCGACGGTGCTTTCCTCTCAACGGAGAATGATATATTTCCGAGATACTTCGGCAGCTTTAACTCGTCATCGTTTTTACGAGGGGCAGATTTAAGGTGACGATAAAGTTTGGCATTTTCGAATGTCAGGCATCGTAGGAACGCAATAAACACAGTCGTAAAGTCGAGTGCGCCGGTTATGAAATGATCTCGCTCATTCCGGCGGCTTTCGTCATCGAGAAAGTTGCGTGAACTTTCCCAATCGACTCTAAAATTAATTAAAACGTGAGGCGAAATGCTCTTGATTAAGCGATAAACCGAGACGAACGGATACGTTCACTGCTGAAATTAGGGGCATCATGTTTTCCGCATAGAGTCGGAGTTCTTTCAGATTTCAGCCCTCTTTACCTTCACTTCGACAGAGAATCATAAACGTCTCATCTATGAATTTATTTTATTCATAGTTAACGAGTATGATTTTATGAAACAAGGTAAAGCATATTGAGTTCAACGAGAGGATTACCATCGATCTGAAAGCAGTGGATTTAAGAAGATATGTGAAAGAAAATTGGTACACATGGATTTAAATGGCTCCAGCCATGAAATCTTTAAAAGGGTCCGCCATCAAAGGATTAAATGCATATGCAGCAACTTAATGTACGTAAAATTGAGCATAGCCGATCCGAAGACCGGTTATCGAAGATCGACGATGAGTAGTAGGGAAAACTTAATGTAAAGTTCATCAGCAGCGTGGAGAGGTTATGCTTTTAAGTCGCCTATCTACGGAATGATTCGAAACGAGGGTAAGAAGCATTAGTAGCTGCAAAATTACGTTCCCCGTTCGAAGGAATACTCCACTTCCATCAGAACAGCAGTTTTTGTCAGTGAGTTGGCTAGCAAGTTTATTCCCAGTGGCTAACTGGAAACGGAGTGGCCATTCCGCCACGTCTACGCCAAACCTGATGACTCTTTCCACTCATATGTCCCCCCGTCCGTTACCCTCGGATACCTATTACACCTGTATATTTACACTCGGCCATCAATCTTGAGCACCTAATCCACTTGCACGACTACTTTCAGCCACTAAGCTGGCCATCCGTTTCACCTGTACCTACCTTTGCTACCTTACCGGTCGTGAGAACTGAACTCGCGTTTCGTTCGTGCGACAACCACTGTCCGTGAATAGCCCTTCGACATACGTGCATGTACGCGATCTCTTGATCCACCGAACGTCTCTAAAGAACTTTAATCATTCAACCCCTCCACATCCGAGTGGTCATCCATAATAGGTGATTCTTGCAGAATTATTATCGCAACGATAGGAACAGTTGTGTTATTCTTTAATTTTTCTAAATATTTTCCAATCTTTCTTTTTGATATTACCGTCCATTCTGATGTACAGAATTGTTTGCTCTCGCCTGCCATAGGCGTGCTCTACATCTTTGGATTTATGAAAATCTGTAAAGAAAGGTAGCAGCAAAGCCCTTGGTGAAAAAGACTTTTAGGTCACTGAACAAATGTATGTCATGCAAAATTTCAAAAAATGGACAGTTTTGTTGTTTCAACCCTTCAAAAGCCTAAGGTCAGACCAGCAAAGATGTCACTTTCGGATCAATATAATTATAAGGGAACAATATGAATTTTCAATGAACAAAATAGTTAAAGAATAATTGTTTATGGCAGTATTGTTTCTGTTTAATAGTACTTGTTCTGTTTAATAGTACTTTCACAACAACATATTTCAAGTGGTTTAGTAAGAGGTCTTTTCTAGAAAGCCTAATAATGAAAGAAATTGATACATTTATGAAAAAAAGAAATACATTTCCATTCATCTTCAGCCTCCTTCAACCAACATGGAAAATGTTTATTTTTCACGAATATCCCGGACGAATATCACGGACGAATGATTTTTAATTTAACCTGAAACTTTTTCCGAGAGACGTCTACAATAATTGCATCGGAGGGGCAAACACACATGTCGTGGAAATTTGAATTAACCAGTATATTTGCATGAAATAAGTACGCAATGTCTATAACGTCCCCGACTGGACCGAGCACACCCGTGTAGTAGGGGTTCAGGCACCCTCATCGTTCCCCGTCGGAGCAATCATTCCACGGAGACGGTTGGTCCCGGGGCGGGGACACCAGGTGTGATTAAAAGTAACACGATGGCAAATATTTAATAAAGCACGCGTCTAATCAAGCGGGCTCTATCAGGGTCGCAGGGGATGGGCAAACATTGCGGAATCGCTCGTACGTGACCGACCGCCGCCGAGCCCGCAATTCCTGTGAAATCGGCTTCCTCGATTATCAGTCGTGTAACCACGCGAAAAACCTCACGAAATCGGGTTCTGTTGCATTCCGCGCGTTCCCCACCGTGGTCGGGAATTTTTCTCCGGTGCCCACGCGTTTTCTTCGCATTGCTCCCGTGCCCGGCGTAGCACTAATGAACAAATGAAAAACCATGCTTCTGCTTAACTCCTCTCGTAGTTGCAGCCTGCCTGGTATTGTCTCTTCTAATGATTCGTCGACCGCGCTATCGTTCCTTGAATCTGCGTTTCCCTCGTCCTCCTTTCTCCTTTTCTCTTCCAACCCGCCCCACCCTCTCTCTCTCTCACACACAAAGTCTTTCTCTCTTTTCCTTCTGTCTTGCCCTTGGTACACGTTCTACGAAACGATTCTTCTCTTTTGCTCGTCACTTTGCCTTTCCGGAATCGTTGACGGACGGTAATAAGGTCTCTGGAGAGTTTCCATGTCACTGTCGAATTTCATGATACCTACGTCCTCCAGCCGTTCTTGAATACTTCAACGATTCGCGGAAAATCAAATCTAGAAGAGAAGCTTCTTCGCATGAGCCTCCTATCAGCTATTTTATTATACCCCCTGTATGTCTAATCAGTCCAGCCGTTGTCAAGTGATGCGTTTACTAACGAACAGCGTTTGATTTTTATTTATATAGATAATTAAATAAGTTGTTCTGATTTTGTGTGATTTTTATAGACATTGGTCTTCCACCCAATGTATCGACATATACTAATAGCAAATATTTCATCAAGATTAACGGACAGCAAAGAAATGAAATATACAACCACATAAAGAATATCATAAATAAATGAATAAACGTGTGACTACCTTCGAATAGCAAACAAGATGGCGGCGCCTCGTAGTGCGAGCCATTCGTGGTTTTCATCACGCCAGATTAACCGAACCATTCAAGCACGATGCTCATTGTCCCGCGGAGGGTTCATTTTAGTGAAATTTCCGGCGCACATCCGTTCCGCAAATATTCGAGAAAAAAATTGAAGATGTAGAAAGGGACAGGGGCCCCGGTCCTCTTGCAATCATGGAGATGCTCATCGCGCGGCTCCTCGGAACCGTTAATCGCGTTTAATAGGCAGATTTACGAGGTTTTTTCTGCGTGAAAGTCGTCGGCCGTCTGTTCCGCACTCGACACGTTGTTTACGCGACCGCGTACCTCGCCGGTCGTTTGTCAACCGTTAAACACTGGTCACCCTCGCTTGTCCTCTCCCATTTTCCAGCGGATAGGGCCGCGAGCGATACCGAGGTTCCCTTGATTAACGAGACACCGCATATATCCGGCCTGAGTCTCCCCCTTTTCCCGTGATGGGGGATCGCGGAGCATTGTTGCACTCGTGCTTTACTGCATATTGCCAGCCGATCGCGTAGCGACCTTTCGCTGCTCCAAGGGAAACTACATCTTGGCGCGGTCCCGTTGCCACCGGAAATTGAACCGTCCGATATCGCCGAATCCTTCAAAATTAAAATGTGAAATATCGTACATCAAACTGATATACCGAAACTGAATTTAAAAAGTAGCTGTGAAGTTTTGTCGTTATCAAAATGATTTTGTTTATATTACATTTTAGAACATTATATTCATTGTATTCTATTATGCATTATATTTCAAGTGGCACACATTCATTGCCAACGGCTTCGCCAAAATATAAACTGACTGAGGAATGAAAATATTAAGTTGCCCCAAAATGTTTCTTTCGCAATACGTGTATTTGATATCGTTACATCATATTGTTGCTCGAAAAACCGTTTTATTACCAAGTAATGAAAAGTTAATAAACGGATGGTCAAGTTGTTTGTGTATTTATACACAGTTAAAAGAATTTTTAAAACGCAAAAGACTGAACCAGGCTTTTTAGTAGTAACCTCAGTGTAGCTAATAGATTTCGAGTTATCAGACTTCCAACGAATCCTACCTTGGTAACGCTCTTCTTGTGCTTTGTGACCAGAGTTATAGTTTCGGAGTTTTTATTAATTAACTAGTATTTTGTTTATCCTAAACCTACAACGTTAATCCCTCTTCCGGAATACACCACGCTATTAAGTCTCCAGTAATTTCCTTGAAACCCCCAGGAACGTTCTAATACTTACGATCGCATATAGAAAATCGTAATCCGATCGCTAGCGAACCACTGTAAAGCGGTTCACGGAATACCGCGTAAATGTAATTTATGTAATAGGTGGAGTACAGAGTGTACGAGCGGTCGCTTTAACTCCAGATAATCCCCTCGAATTACGAGCGATCGAACGTAGCCCCTGTTTCGCCCCGTTTCATAACAAAAAAAATGAACACAAATAATGAACATCAATTTCTCCGATTCGAGGAGGCCGGCTGAATTATCGTCGAATAAAAACCGGGCAAACAAGAATCGAAATTTCGCGGTTTTCAGCCGCGCGCGGTTGCGCGGAGAGACTCGTCGAATCGTTCGAGTCTTTCCCGTCACGGGAAATAACAGGCCGTTCCGTCAAATCCGTGCGTCAACGGCACGCATTTGTACAAATCCGACTGGTTACGGGGCTGCACTTTTTATTTGGTGGTTTTCACAGAGGAGGGCAAAAACCCCGGAAAAATTATGGCAGAGATAACTCGTGTTCCCCGCGACTCGGCGAGCACGCGTGTCTCTGTTACTCGCCGCGCGGCGCGTTTCTTCGGCTGACAAATTACATCGAGATCGCCGACGTCCTCGTTTCCTGTCGCGCGATGATGTTCGCGGGGAATAGTTGACATTACTTGAAAACAAGTGGAACGACGTCGTCGGCTTTCTTCGTCGTGGCGACTCCGGCGT
Organism: Lasioglossum vierecki; assembly: GCA_028455595.1. Taxonomy (NCBI): domain Eukaryota; kingdom Metazoa; phylum Arthropoda; class Insecta; order Hymenoptera; family Halictidae; genus Lasioglossum; species Lasioglossum vierecki. The sequence goes on from CM052341.1 coordinate 7,941,785, forward strand.
CGTGTCGATGGGACCCCGGATTACACGTGTGCATTCGCATAAAATTATACACGGCCCAGTCGATGAGCCGTCATCCCGAGGTTGTAATTTATGTTATTTTTACGGAGAAGCTCCGTTGAATTTAATCCCTTCGATACGGCTAACTGACTTCGACTGCCCGGAGAAAATACTCCAGGGAGATGTTAATTGGATACGCGTATAATTTTTCCAGGCGATTCGAATGTATTATCTCGAATCTGGGTTATTAATGTAGAAATTGCTCAGCTGGGTTCGGTAAGAAAATCAACGAGCCCTGAGATGAACCTAGTAGCATAAAAATATTGGAAAAATATTTTTTAAGCCACATTTTTTCATATGAGAAAAATATTGAATCTGAATATTGTATACATGTACAAGGAATATAAACTGAATGTTTAAAAAATATAAGCTAAATATTCAGAGAATATAAACTAGATATTTAAACAAATATAAAGTAAATGTGAATTCAATATTTAAATAACATTCAATAAAATTTTCAAATTCTAGAAAAAGTTATAACAAAAATTAGAAACTATGAATATCTATTATTTTCTGTGCACTGCTTGAGGGAAGGATCTTATTACAATTAAGAAATTTTTATATTATGTAATTTTATATAATTTCTGATATTACATAAAGATTTATTTTATAATAAGAAAAAAATACATTTTTTATAATAAGAAATAAATATTATCTGTACATTAGGAAAAAATATTCTATTTCTAATATTAAATAAAGATTCATTTTGTATTTAGAAAAAAATATTTTTCTCGTAATTGAAATAGATGTTTCCTCCATATTTAAAAAGAAATATTAGTTACTTAATATAAAATAAATATTGTATGTATATTTGAATATTAAGAAGAGATTTAATCTCTTATTAATATTATATGAATATGTATATAATATTTTGTGCTACTAGGGGAAATATTAATAATGTTAGATAATAGGAGCATGTACAAGTAATATGATCATCTGTTTATTAATATTTTATTTCTTCCCAAAAATTGCCATTGAACTTATTGATCGAGAATGAAACACACATTCTGGAGCAACTAATTCTTTCAGAAATAATCAAACCAGACATACCCCTAGTAAAACAACAAATCATGGAAGAGTTCCAAAACGATTTAAGGGAAACTAATACAATAAAAATTGAATCCAATCCATGCACGGCAGAGCTTTTTTTATTTTTATTTAACATTGCTTTCAACTCTTTTTTAAGGTTATTAAGGTGGATTGCGAATCACCTTGGTCACCACAGTATTAAATGGCACATGGAATTCGGTTAAAAGAATGCGTAACTGCCCAAACGAATTAAAAACTGCCATTTCTGCGATCGTCCGAAACGTCTGTAAGGCAAAACTCGACCGAACTAATTAAGGCCGAGTACGTCGGAAAAAAATCCGACGATTACTATGTACGCTTTCAAATGTATATACCTCTCAACGGGAGCATTCCAAACTGGTCCAGTGGGTCCGAGAAAATCGAGAGATATATCGTTATTACGCATGCTTTCGAGTTTCTGTATCCTTCGGTACACTTTAATGCGATATAAATATAAATTAGTAATCCAAGCATTAAACGTGGCTTTCGAATAGCGTGACATTTTTTCCGGGCCCGTTACTGCAGCTTACGCGTCACCCATTACACCGGTCTTAAGCGGCAAAAGAGTTGAACTATATAGCCGAGAAAATATTGGATTACTCATTGCCGTGGTGCACCTTGATTCCCCATATATGTAAGCGAGAACGGGAATCGAAAAAATAGGCGCGGTCTCGTTGTGGACGCTGCCTTAAAACCTCGCTAACCTTCTGCGACCCTTTGAGTAATGCGTCTGGTTCGGCTTTAACTTGGATCGTGTGCACGCATGTCCTGGTCACGGATACGTCCCCGCAGACTCATCGTTTTAATGCAGCGTTAACCATCGATCGCTGATCGAGTCGATACACCGCGATAACCACGTTAAACGCCGCCTGGAGACAATTTCAAAATCTCGCTATCTGTCAGCTTCTCGTGGGAGCGACGATCATGGCTGCGCCATTGTCGCGTGAATTCGGACGATTTGTCAAATCAGTTGTGCCACACTCGAACCCTATATTAATTTTTAATTGCTTTCTAACCTTTAATTTAGCTGTACTCTACAACCCCTTCTTTCACCCCATCGTACTTTTAGCATAAATAATTCTATTTGATTTGACGTATTCATGTGGTATATGTTGTTTTTATACATGCAAGTGGCAAAATTGCTCAGTTACAAGTAGACTGCAAAATATGCAAAGTAAATATGTTGTATCTGAATTTCAAAGTTATTTACTATTTTTTTAGGAAATCTCATATGAGATTTATTAGAATATAATATACATTACATTGTAATACAGTGTATTTAAAAAAGCAAGAACATTAAAGAAGTTAAACAAAAAGGAAACATTATTAAAATAATTTACTATTTTAATATAATGTTTAATAGGCTGGACATAATGCATTTGCTTGCACTGTAGAGAGCACTAAAAATTGTTCACATTGTTTTCATCAAAATCGGTAAGAGAAGTATACCCTCTTCTGTATAATTATCAAAAATATTATTATAGTTTCAATTCCGGAACGGTTGAATCGATCAGCGATTTTCATGGGGCCCGTTCAATTTATAAATAAAGCAGCGAATGTTTCTGGGCCCGTTCCAGTCGAACTTCTCGTTAAACGAGCGACAGAGGACGTCCCGGAGGGTTAGAAACCAAGAGAAGCCGGGAGTCGAGAGCGGAACAAGCGACCGGGGGCCAAGAATGTAGCGTTTTTATTTACGAGCCAGGGAAGATCCAGGTCTCGACCGCGCGGCCGGTCGACTCCCGTTAATTAAATAATATTTCTCGAGGAGCCCACGGGAGCAGGGGCGTAAAGCCACGATAAGAGCCGCGGGGGAAACGTCGCGTCGCCTCGGCCCACAGAGGGAAAAAGAAAACATGGCCCTGCTAAGAGCACTTATTGCAGTATTGAGATCGTAATTCAGAGGAGGCCTCGTCATAAACGTTCCCTCGGCTGGACCTCTGGCCGGCTCGGACGTTTTCTTCCCTTTTCTCGTCCTTCCGCCGACCGGCTGACTATTCTTCTCGCATCCCCACCAACGCGTCTTTCATCGTACGCCCCCGCGCGCACCACGATTTCTGGGAGTCATCGTTAACCGCTCGACGGTCATCCTGACTGATCACGCGAAAATTGGACACGCCTGTACAGACCGGATCAATTCTCGGTGACTCAGACACCGGTCTGTTCATTGTCGACGACCGGTGTTCGTTAATGGTGTTCGATGGTTCCTCGTTTCTGGTGTTTGTGGGTCAGACGCTCGTTTACGGTGGTCGATGGGTTTTCTCTCGTTTTCGATCTTGCCTTATGGCTGCGCTCTTTGTATCGAAAGTAATTGGGTTTGCCAGCAACGTTCTCTGTCATAAGTACCAGCCAAATATTCGATGTTATTTTATGGCGAGCCACATGTTTCCAATCGTATTCTTGTGTCTATAAAATACTTAGCAATCTAAAGATGAAGAGTATTCATCAGTTGTGCTTCATTTATCTCTAGGTGATTACTAGACTGCGGATAAAATCAGTAAAAATATTCAGACAATTTAAGAGCATTTATATGTTATTTTCAATTTAGAAGAATTGTTAGAGACAGAATGTAATTTTTATATGATTCCTGCATCTTATACGTGACGTCAGAAAATTTTTATTTTGCATAATGATCCGCAGTCTGGTCTCTAAAAAGTCTTTTAGAGACAGAAAAATAAGTCCAAATTAGGGGAAAAAATCGAGAAAAATTCTGCAGATTCTAATGTATTTTGTATCTCTAAAAGACTTTTTTTTATTCATACGATGGGGCACAGCACTATGCGTTGAACCTTTTTCTATTAAATGAACCTGTGTGCAGCTCAAAATATGCTCGTATAAGGACGAAAAGTATTCCCGATTAAATTCATGTTTCCACCTCTATATCTAGTAATATTCTAGGGATATTACGTCGGTTTGTCTACCTACGATATTTTTTCTTGGCGGAGACATACGTGTCTAGCCGCAGTTCTGACAAAGTGTGACTAATGGAGTGTAAAAGGGGTTCCATGAGAATCACCGACACGAATTTCCCCGACTCGGTTTTCACCGACAACGATTTTGACCGACAATAATTTTAGATTCGTTGTCGGTCAAAACCGTTGTCAGCCAAAGTAGTCGTCGGTCAAATCTGGTATTGCTAAAATGTTATCGATGAAAACCGTGTCGGGGAAATTTGTGTCGGTGATTTCCATGGGACCCGTATAAAGGGCGCTGGGATAACAAAACGCTTCATTTTCACCGACTTCAGATTTGACCGACAACGCCTTTAACCGACAAAATTTTTAGATTCGTTGCCGGTCAAAATCGTTATCAGCCAAAGTAGTCGTCGGTTAAATCTGAAGTCAGTGAAATGTTGTCGGTGAAAATCGTGTCGGGGAAATTTGAGTCGGTGATTTCCATGGGACCCGTATAAAGGGCGCTGGGATAAAAAAACGCTTCATTTTCACCGACTTCAGATTTGACCGACAACGCCTTTAACCGACAACATTTTTAGATTCGTTGCCGGTGAAAATCGTTATCAGCCGAAGTAGTCGTCGGTCAAATCTGAAGTCAGTGAAATATTGTACGTGAAAATCGTGTCGGGGAAATTTGTGTCGGTGATTTTCCACGGGACCCGTATAAAAGGCGCTGAGCTAACAAAACGCTGCGCCCAGACGCGCAAAGGAGATCGCACCTTGAAACGAGTTAGGCCGCAAGTGTTTTCGGCGCTGCGTAAAGGACGAAAATCCAACGGTAGGGTACCTATAAGGTCGGGGTCGGATCGCATCCCGGAGCGTTGCGAGAAAATCGGATAGAGGACCTCGCAAGAGAGACGAAGACGAGGACGAAGAAGAAGAAGAAGCGGTGGCGGGACGTTTTACGAGACACAAAGCGGCGCCGCGCGCCCATCCCGATCCTCTCCGGAATGAATCTCTTGCTGGGTAATTAGGCAGATTACTTTCCGGAGTCGTTCGAGTCCCGGTTTCTTACCCGACTCCTAGGCGCGGTATATATTTCGAGCGCGTGCTGGGGTGGAGAACAATTAAACGAAGAAATTCTTCGGGTTTCGGGATCGAGGGACGACGATGGGGATGGGACTTCAGGTTTGCCAGGACGAGAGCAACGTCGGACTCGTGTGCGGCCGATTCGAGCGGAGCTTAAATTCACCGCAGGGCTAATCGACCAAAAGGCGCGTTTCTAGCGGAAGTAATGTCGCGCTTAAAGACCCTCCTCCCTTGCTCCTGTAGCCTCGAGGCCTTACTTCCAGAAACGGTGCCATGATTGCCGAAAATATCGCGCCGCTGCGAAACCATCGGCACCGGGGGAAACGAACGATGATGATCACCGGGGGAAGGTACGCGGAACGAGTCGGCGCGGGCGAACGGCCGGGTGAGAAGAACGATGATTGTTGCGCGTAAAATGGACGCCGAAGATATTATTTCGGTTTGCCGCGTTTTGGTGAAATTTTTCTAAAACGAACAATCGTGAGCCGTTGAATGTGTTCTCTGAATTACATTGGAAAACAGGTGACACGTTTACTACTTCGAGTTGCCACTGAACATTGTTCTACTACTATGTAAAATATTATTTACATTACTACATATGTTGTGGTAGCTAATCAATTAAAACATTTAAATTATAATAACGAATATCATATAAATATAATATAAATATAATAATAATAAATTGAGAGACATGCATCTTACTAAATGCAATTTCGAAATTTTCAATACAGGTCCAGCTAAAAATGTTGTAAAATTAATCTTTAAAACATTTTCTCCGCGATTCTGAATAATTTTAGACTCTAAACTAATCGTTCGAACATCTTGAGAACATTCAAGCCGTATGGTCCAATTTTATAAAAAAAAATTATCTTTTTAAAAATGTTAAAATATTACTTCCAGTAAATGAAGAGAAATATATAATATACGCCGAAGTATCGGACACAGGTGGTCGGCTTGAAAGAAATCCGAATATGCGACCGAAATGGCGGCGGTAAAAAGAAAGGGTGAAAGCGAGATTGGCAACAGTAGGATACACTTTCCCTGGCCGTGTGAGGAATCGCTGGGAATCCTGATTGAATAAGGAGAAGCTCGACGGAAGAGTTGCGACTCTTGGTCTCGGCTCAGTTAGGTTAAGAGAGAGAGACAGTAGAGCGAGGGTGGGAATTAAATGGGGCGGACTCTTGATTAGTTCGGTCGTCCACCCTGTCGGTGTAGCAGCTACCCCGAGCCACACCCACGCCTTAATCCTGGATTATGAATATTTTCTCCTCGTTCAGCAGTCGTTGGTCGTAGAGGAAGAAAGTCTGTTTTGAGAGGACACTGGACAGCGGTCACCCTCGCGCCGCGTTGCGTCTTGGGACGCTTTTATTGTCCCTGTCGATGCTCGCACGCTTCCTCCGCTCGTTTCGCGCGTCTGGCCGATCTCGTTACGCCGGACCGTCGCGGAATTAAAACGCATTACGTCGCTGCGGCCAGAGGGGAATGATGATGTCGACGAGTTACGGCCTCTCTGACGGCCGATCGTCTCGAGGGTTTGCTTTTCTCTTTGCTCGCTATGATTTCTTCCGTGGAATCGCGATACCGATTCGGAGGCTCGTGATTATGCACCCTGCGCCGGCTGCAATTGCTCCTGGAAACGTTTTCTGTTGATTATTTAGCGGAAGGCCGCTTCTCAAAAGATTTCTTCAGCTATTTATGCAAAATAGTTTCCGAGTCAATTGTAGGGAACAGAAGACAGATTAAAATGCTCTTCCTTTCGATCAGCTTAACAGCAAGGCGGACGCTTCTGATTTCAGGGCAGCCATGACTGGATACACCCACATGCTCGAGCATCAATTTTGTTTTACATATCTCTGACCTTACTTCTTGGAGATCAACACAAATAGCTTGAAAATCGTGATGCTTTCATCAAGTCCGCTACTAGCATTTAATTCATTGCCCATCCCTATTGTTAACCTTTACTATGCGTAAAATTTACAAAATTCCCTTAGGAATGACACACACGATTACGAATTAATTTTCGAGTTGAAATAGCTCCGAGTGTAAAGGGTTAAATTTTTCGAAGCACACTGCAATCTGAAATTTCACGTACTCAATCGCGTGCTCCAAATGCATAAAATCTAATGATTGTTGCGACCGCGATGCTGCGCCGAAAATGGTTCTTATCGACGAGGCGAGTTAATGAACAAAGGGAAAAAGAGCTGAAGAAACGCGATACAAGCCGGCTCGTACGATCAAAGCAAGCAAGGAAACGAGCCCTCGTTCCTTTTATCGCCATCGACATAGTTAAATGGGACTGTCCCGTAAAAACTCGCGCGAGGAGAAATTCTGAGCTCGGATAGGATTCTCGTTTTACGGGGAACTGCAAGAAATCGTTCATTCGCACGGGCAGGTCAGTGCTTGGGCATAATGCGGCATTAAAACCGATCGAAAACAACGAGCAATAAGACTCGACCCTGTTCCCCGAGATATCCGGTATACTTACTAAAGCGCCTGGCCAGGATCACCAGCGGCACTCGCCGCTGTTCTTGCACGTTCCTCGTAAGGAAGCCTCCCGATAACCTAACGAGCGAGAAGATCGAGCGAGCCAGCTGTGCCAAAGGGTTAATGACCACCCGCCGATCTCAAAATCTAGCACGGAAAGGTGGCCAACTGTAACTCTGTCCTCTTAATGAAGTTTTGCGCGCCGATGGGCCCCGTAACTCCTTGAACATGCTTTTTTTCTGTACACGTGGGCCTGCAGTGTTCAAGAGTGCATCTCAGTTTATTTACTCTTTTACCCTTTTAAATGAACTCTTACGTCCTGTAGCGCATCGTTTCCTTGCTGTGCTACTCTCGCAAATGAACCCTCACGAGTAAATCATTTTACTTCGGCTCTTCCATGAACTCTTTTAACTATGCTGGAGTGTAATTACACCTCTAGCATGTTTTCCGTGCACGATGTAAAGAAAACTCTTTGACTGCATAAGTATTTGTGAAATTTTATTCGTTTTCATGACGTAGACATGTGAAGATGAACAATAAATACTAGTACAGGAATTTTTAGTGACGCTCAAGAGGCGCCACTCGAGTGCTAAGGGTTAATAATGTATGAGCACCGTGATCTTTTAAATTTGGTGAATATGAAGTTAATATAATACCTCGTACAAGACGTAAATGTTTAGTAATTAGTTAGATACCGAAATATCTGATGTAAACAATATTTTAAATACTAGTACAGGAATTTTTAATGACGCTCAAGAGACGCCACTCGAGTGCTAAGGGTTAATAGAACAAACGAAACAAACCAGGAAATCGAATGTAGTAAAAGTAGGATAAAATCCTTTCAGCACAGTGTCTAGGATGTAATTACAGGTTTCAGTAGACCGTGTCCTTGTGGAAACACTATCCTTAACGTGTCGCAAGCATTCCTCCGTTCCAATCTCGAATGACGTTTACATCACTGATATCGGGGATACAGTACTTGTGGGACTTTTTCAATGAGGAAATATTGCTCTTATATGTACAAGTCGCACCGGTTCGACGACCTCGAGTCTGACAGTGAATGCCCCTATTCACTGATTAGGTTGCAGTAGAGATATCCATTAGCGGATAGACGCGTAAATAGCCAGACGTTCTATAGACCAGAAGTTGATACGAAATCATAAAAATTCTATAATTCGTCTGTAAACAGATTAACACGTCTGGTGCAATAATTTTTCCCCGATTAATGCTTGCGCCGATAAAGACTGGAAAGCCGTTCTTCTTAGCTCTTTTCCCAAAATAAATCACTTGGCGCAAAATTTAATACATCTGCGTATCGTCGAGGCCGCTGCATTAGCTTATATCAGTGTCTCTAACAAGATAACGTCGATCTCGAGGCTGCTTTTGCTCCCGGGGGATTACATTTTAAGCCGAAAGGCTCGCATAATTGTCGATAACGATGCGATACATTAAGCATCGCGAGAGACTTCTTTCGCTGGGCGCAGTCCATCTTTCGAGTCGCGATTAAAGCAGCGAGTGAGATTTTTTCGAAACATGATTTATGTCATTGTACGGATGGGACACCGCGGGTAGAACAATCTGGTATCTCGCGATTCCTCGAACGAAACTGGATTCCATGGAAAAGTAGTCGCGGCGGAGCGAGGGCCCGGTGCCATTCATCACAGGCGAGGAATCTCTCTCGTGCTCCGCTAATCAACTTCCGGAGCCGTGCTCCGCCGGTCCGAACGAAGGTTGACTATTAATCTCGGTTATGGTTGCTCGTGTTCCCGCCGACCGGAGCGTCCTTCTTTCGTGCTTTCCCGAGAAAGTACCGTCGGTTGGTCGCGTTCGTTTCGTTCTCCTCGAGCGCGCATCACTTGCCGCTTCCATTTCTTCATTCTTCGTTCTTTCGCCCCGGTTGTCCATTACAGGCAACTCGTAGAGAGCGTCGTAGAGCGTCGCGACGCTTCGCCTCTCCTTTTCGAACGGTTTCGTCGGAATTGCCCCCGTCGCGTTCCTTTTTTCCGGCATATAGCTCGACAAACATCGCCGGTCGTTGTCCCGGCGAGTCTAGGACACCCGGCGCCCGGCATCCGCCGGCGTCTGGCGTCTCGGCGCCCGTTTTCCCGCCTTCTCTATCGCTCTCACTCTCCTTTTCCTTCTTCTTCTTCTTCTCCTTCACCCTTTCGTCCCATAGTGCTTTCTCTTCGCTGCGCTGGTTCGGTCTCCGCACCACCGGCTGCCCGGCCAATGAATGGACTAGACAAATTGGCAGACACATCTGACCACCTTCTCCGCCACCGTGAAATTTTCCGTCTCTTTCTATCTATTTCATTCATTGTCCATATCCGGACCGATCGCTCCTTCGTTTCGAACTGGATACAATAGAATTCTACTTTTTTGTTTGTGAACCACACGAGGAAGAATCTTAATTTTTTTAATGGAATCGTATAATGCATCATAGTATTCTGAATTAAAAATGTGACGTTTGTGTCATTATTTTGTTTGTGTAGCGCGAAGGATACTCGTTTTTCTACAGTATTCGATTCATCTGGGCATTCCAAATAAAAATGCACGACCCTATTTATTTTAATATACATTGCGTATTGCATATTTAATATTCAGAATTTTGTATTTTATATTTAGGATGTACATGATACTGATATAATTGCAACGACTTGTATAAACTTGTGCCCGAAGTTGTTCTAGTTTAAAGCGTGTGCCAGCAATTAACCCTTCGCTCCATGATTATTTTGATTGGGATGAAAAAATTGAAGGAAGGTCAGTTTCTGTGTTTTATTAAGGGAAAAATATTTAGAAACGTTAAAACAACATTTTTAGAAAAATAAACGTAATTTAGAATATATCAGACATGATACACTATGCAGCGAAGGGTTGAGAGAATTATTGTAAATTCTACAAGCCAATAAACAAGACAAAGACGAAGAGGGCGGTTGGAAGCTTTGGAAACGCTGCGACCTATCGGCCAGCGTAAAAATAGGGTTGCCGGATTCAGGGTAGCCAGGATCCTGCGGATCGGGCGCGGCGACGAGTATGATGTACTGCGCTAATAACCGGACCCACGGCCGGCTGTGGCAGATCCTAACGATGTTTTAAGCCGTAATTAATTTACTGGCCGACCCCTTACCTACGGTATACAGCCGGCGTTGCACCCTTAAATTCGCCGGGATCCAGCAACGTCGAGGCATCGCTGCACGCGGATATCCATAGCTCTCGGCCTAGGGTACCCGGCCGTATCGGGTTGCACGGGTACAAGCTTGAATGAAGCACGAAACTGCGTTCGATGATCTCTTCGCTCGGCCGAGGAATATCTAAATAGCGATCAGTTTTGGCGGCAGGTATCCCTACGGTCGGCGAGAGGCAACGTGTGGGCGTGAAGCTCCGGGCTCCGAGTACTTTTCATCTTTTTGTTCCCTCGTTCCATCTCCTTCTCTTTCTCCTCCGATCGGAACGAATCGTCTTTTCTCACGGGACTGCTTTGTATCGCGTGCAAACCGACGCGATGCGTCCCACCGGTCACGGGAGCGTTCGAATGTTATCTGTAATTCGAATGGGCCAATAGCCGCGGATCTGATTTCGAAGCATAGTGCTTTCACACCTCGACTGTCGCACCGTCAGACGAAATGATCCGATAGCGATCATAAATCGAGCTTTGTGATATTATAATTTTTTGGGAAAAGCATTGACGTTAGTCGAGAGACATTTATTATATTTTCTAATATTCTCTTACGTTCTCTCGGAACCGACATTTAACACTAGTTCATTTACACTAACGTGCCTGGAATAATTTCATTGTATATATTATATATTGTATATAATATATTATGATTAATTTTATTATGATTATTATGATATTATGATTATTACGATATTATGATTAAATATACATAAAAATATATATTAAAAATAAAAAAAATAAATTAATATAATACTTCAGAGAATATTTAAACGTGTAGTAATTGATTAGATACCAACATATTTGGATGATGTAGACAATATCGTGAATCAGATTGAAAAAAGCTTAGTTGGATGATATAATATGGATGGATCTAGTATGCAGGAATCAAAAGGAAATGCTAAACGTCGATTCTTCGAATTTCTACATCGGTCTTTTTCCATAATATATCCAAAATGTCGATCTATGGAATACTGTGAAAAGGATAATCGTGTTATGAAAATTTCCAACGAATTACGTCCCCTTTAATTAATGAATTGCCCTGCAACTCTCTGCACGACACGTTAATATTAAATTCCTCAAGAGTATCAGAGCATGATATATGACTACTGAGTGCTCGCACATATTTTACGGTCAAGTAAGCTGTCAAACTATATTCTTCTATTTTCTACGCTTCTTTTCAGCATTCCGATTCGAAGTGTGCGTAATCGATGGGCACATTATGTGCATTCACGTAATAACATTATAATAATTGCAACCGATTAAACGTGCTAAGAAAGAAAATAAATTTCTGTCTCATTCCAGTTTGTTGCAATTGAGGTGAAAATTTTCTACACTTCTTTTCAACATTCCGATTGGAAGTGTGTGTAATCGATGGGCACATTATGTGCATTTATGTAATAACATTATAATAATTGCAACCGATTAAACGTACTAAGAAAGAAAATTAATTTCTCTCATTCCAGCTTGTTGCAATTGAGGTGAAAAGAATTTATTTTGCATCTCCAGTACATAAAATGCATTAAACCTACAAGTCACTGATCGCTCAATCTGTTGTACACGACATAACAATTAATAATGTTCAAGAACTTTGTTCAATACAAAGAAAAATGGATCGCAGTTCCAACATCCGATGCAACTCGATTTATTTTGTAACAAATAAGTTTTCATGAATGTTACGTTTGCACAACCCAGTATATGTATTCATTTTTTTTATTTTAGATTTTTTAATGTAATTTTGTAATTTATATACATAACTCTTCTTTTTTATTCTGTTCCACACACGGTAGGTTTTTAATTAAATATATCTCCGATATATCTCTGCAAAATAAAATAATATTTATTTAAATTAAAGGTAGTTGCACGTGGCGTTGCAACACAACCACGTATCCGAGTCACTGTACGTACGTGAAGCAGAAAAAGCCTTGCCTGAAAATGTTGGTTTGGCAAATGAACGGCTGTCAGCGGTGAATGAAATGACCACAAGGTGATAACGGTGAATCTTCCGAGCATAGATTTTTGTTCTCGACGGGAGGGCATTACGGCGAACGTTGATGCGGACGAAAGCAGCTTCGGCCGAGCACTACTTTTCCGGGATTTAGCACGCTTTTTCCCCGCTCGGAACACACCATTGCCAACTGTGTCTCGTCGTATAACTACGGATTACCTCTCTTTATCTCTCCAACCCTCCGACCGAATCCCTCTCGCCATCCCATTTCCCTGACTCGTACATCTCGTCGAGTGGCCCCTGCCTGCACGCGTCGCGATAGGCAAGCGCAATTCCTCCGGTTGCTCCTTTTTGCGCGATTTAAGTAGACGGTTCGGCGAACGTTCATATCCTCCACGGTTCTCCAGTTCTCCAGGCCGTGTGGAACAACGTAATTAGCCACTCCGAGTCATTTTTTTATCCAGCCGGTGAGAGAGAGGGCGAGCCAACCTGTCCTTTACAGTCATTTGCATTCTTCGTTCGTTTAAGGTAAATGTCGCGATCACGTTCTCTCCCACCGTGGAAAGAACTAGAAATAAACATTCAAGTTAATGGACATACGAAATTATTCGAACGCCCATAAGAAAAATTGTTCAAAATCGGACCCAAAGACCTGACTGTTTTTTAGTCGTCAAAAGCATTGGCTAAAAGATGCACAGAAAAGATTTCGAACGAATTGGTAGGAATTACATGATAAAATTAAAAACATTTTTTATATCAGCCCTTCGTTCCAAGTAGATTAATAGAATATATAAAAAAAATTTTAGAAACCATGCTTATATTAAAATGTTCTAAAAAGGAGAAAATAATTTTTTAAAGGTATTAGTGGCTATAAATAAAAGCGTGTTGTATCTTTTATTTATAGTCACTAATAACTAAAAAATTATTTTCTCTTTTTTGGTGTATTTTAATACAACCGTGGTTTTTGAAAAGTTTTTTTATTTTCTACTTTTTAGTCTTGATTACCGAGCGTATTTAGTAAGATCCGGGTTCGATTCCCGCTGAGATCTTTTTCATCTCTTAAACGCTCAGTTAAAAAATATTTTTTGTTTTAATATTGTATCCAGTTCTGAGCAATGTTTGAAATTTCAATTCTCTAGCGCATTGGAAAGTGGTTTAAAATTCGATTACAAGATTTGATCTAACACGGCAAGCTAATTGCTAATAAATAATAATAAATAAAATAATTAAAAAAAATAATAAATAATAAATATAAGCGTGGCAAATAAGAATGATTGAACTATATAATTGTGTAGCAAGATCCCAAATAAAATAGAGGGGTCAAATGACTGATATAACTTCAATTCTGAACCGTGTTGCACTCATCGCTATGTTCCTCGCGTTGTCTCAACAATCGTTGGGGCTCGAATATTGTAAAATATCGGGGGTCCCGGCAATCACAGATATTGGAGGGCCATGGGTTAAAGAATCGAAAAAAAGAACCGAAGAGAGAGAAAGAAACACAGGGCGATTCGACCACAGTGATTAAGGCGGTCGTAATCGAGGATTAACGCCGCCCCAGCGATTTTCGATATGCGTCCTGGCCCGAGCTCGTTTGCGGTCGCCAGCATCGTGAAATCCCACGAGTTTTAAGCCGCCACAGAACGGAAAAGATGAAACTCGAGACCCAAGAGCAGCGCGCGCGGCTCAAGGAAGCTTATCCAATTATATCGACACGCTCCGGCAGTTATAGATTAGGGCTCCACCGGGATACTTTGCGAATCGAACTGAACCGAACCGAACCGAGCCCCGTGGCATTATCCGCGCACACTCGATATGCCGATTGAATTTAAGTTGGCTACAGTGTCGCGAGATGGAGGATCACGATTATGGACAACGGCTTCGGAATGCAAGGGGAGAAGGAATTTATGATTATATTGGGAAACTGGGCGGAATCGCTGGAAAAGAAGACAATGTGTACTGCCAGGAGTCTAGCGAATTCTTTTCAGGGATTAGTGAACCGGATCGGGAATAGTTACTGTTAAAAGCAGCAGCGACGATGGCGGCAGAGATTTGTGTTGATCTCGATTTTGTACCGACGGACGCAAATTGGATCTATCGGTGACACAGATTGATCAGGTGAAGTAACATACAGTTAGGTCGAGAGAACAGTATTTGAGTAGTTACTCAAAGATCCACGAAGAAGATTGTTTGGATTTACAACAGGGAGCTAGGTATTCTTTGAAATCTTAAATTCTAGCCAATGATGTTTCGAACTCTTAAGTTCAAACCAAACACCCTAAGCGATCTTTCGTTTGGGTCTTTAAGTTCAAAATTCTCTGTCTTTGACAGTTTTCAAATTTGATTTTATCTCTTCGGTCATCACCCTAACGTAGTCAGTATGGTTTCGAATTAATCATATTGGAGTCTGCTATCTGCAGCTGCATTTTGCAAACTTGATGTTTCTAGATCTCGAGTTCTCATCCCTTATTACTAGACTGCCTATTTTATGCAAAATAAGAAGTTCCTGTCTGAATTACAAGATACAGGAGGTAAATATAAATCTATATTTCTCACTAATAATTAGTAACAATAATATATTAAAATCCTTAAAGTCTGATAATGTTTTCACTGTTTGAAATTGCACCCACTCATTTCTGTAATAAATGCATAAAATCCGGAGTCTACTGAGTACACAAATTGTAAGATGGTTCCAACTTGAATCTGAATCTAGTAGAAATAATATATTAATACTCTTAAATTCTTATAATGTTTCCCTTGTTTGAAATTGCATCCACTCATTTCTGTAATAAATGCATAAAATCTGCAGTCTACTTAGTACACAAATTGTATAATTGTTCCAACTTTTTTATCGATCCAATTTGCGTTTCCCAACGTTGCGAGGAAGTAGACATTCACCCATTGAACTTTCTCTGTAAATAGTGTTTACGTTCTAAACAGCAAGACTATCCGCGCCTTCTCAATGTTCGAGTTCCTCGATTTCAACATGGCCATTGTCTGCAATCAGTGTTTAGTATTTATTGCAGAATGTCGGACGCAGGGGTCAGGAAGGAAAGCAAGAGTTCTCCCGATCGATTTTACATTACGATTCCCGTCTGGTACTTTTTGCTTTTATCGAGGTTGCGTTTCGGAATCCTTAATCGGGAAACGATGTCGTGGGTATGTAAAATCGGGACGTACATCGGAGAACAGGTCGTACGAGCAATCGCTTGGCTGAATGCATCGGTGTACCCACGGCAAACAGGTCGGCTTTCACTTTAAGCTCTGTTCACATTAAACTTGCCACTTGGATCCACCGCGGCATTATCTACGACCTTCTGATTCTGATCGGTTTAAAATTAAACGGGTGACGGTGGCTGCAGAATTTGCACCTATTCGTTGTAGTTATTAATTATTGAAACTCTTTAGTCTCATTTCATACGTATAATATTCATCAGGATCTAAAAATTAATTTTTGTGCATGAAAAATAAAAATAACCGTGTCCTGTTTCGTCGTTTGAGTTTCTGTTTGATTAAATAAATCCCTTGTTATGGCGTTTTTTATGGGGGGTGGTTCATTAGTGGAGATGTTACCACTCAAAATGATGCGAAGCGTGTGATTGATAGGGGATTTACATACACGTGTAAACGTGGCTTTAGAACTGTGAGAATGAACCGCGACCTTTAAAGTGCGTGGATCTTCCTAACCGCAGGTAACTATGACTGACAGATAACTATGACCGATTGCTCGATACAATATAAAATTCCATCGATTTTGTACAGGTGTTTTGTACAACTTGTAGAGACGAGTTCTTAAAGAACGCATAAGAAAAGTATAAAGCCATAAGAATATTTGAAGTTTGTGAAAATTGTAGTTTCTCACTATTTTTACCATTTTTAATTGTTCATTGCTCGTGAGGCCCTTCGTCGATTTTGATGAAACTTTGCGCATGCATGTAACTCGGATTTACAAAATGCATGTTTTGAATTTTCGTTACAGGCGCGTAAAAAATGTTAAAAATCATAATCATTACTATTTTTCTTTACAATTACCATTAACGATATTTTTTAGTCAATTGTTTTATAAATTACCCATTAAACCCTTCTGAAAAAGTAATTTGCTTGTAAAGGGTAGCAGATATTACGACTTGTGTCCCCACTCTAGATTTTACGACGCCATTCCCCCACTCTTTCGCCACATGCATAAACGCGTCACGTGACTGGCAGAGAGAGGGTAACATTTTCCCCTAAATTCGCGTTTCCGCCCCTTATCCGACGACTCTCACCATTATAACTATTGCAAGAGTAAAGATATTTAAATTGTTAATATTTATTTAAAGAAAGCACATAACCTTGAATAACAATAAATGTATAAGTACTCCGGACACTGAATAAACGTAAACCTCTTTATCCGTAATTCTCGCTCGTATTCCGTATTTGTGATCGTATCGTATCGTATTTAATTATTTAATATCGTACTTAATTATTTAATAAAATTTAATAAAATATTATTAATTTCGTTTATCTCTTTTCACGTCAGCTGTTCATTTATGCCATTGGCTATATTTGCAATCGATGTATGGCACAAAAGATTTTCAGAATCTCGCTTCTACACTGTTGAAGTAGAAGTGAATATAGTGTCTGGCTCGACATGTAACCGGGGAAAGGGTATCATGGCGCGGGGCACGAAAATCGAAGGGATTTGGATAGCTAGCCTAGTTGGGTCCCAGGACACGTTGTCGGAAAGTGAAGATCGACGAGTTGAAACCGGCGATAACGATCGATCAGCGTCTCTCGGCTTCGGTGCTTGGTCCTCCTCCAGAGTTGGCCGCCCTTACACGCGTCTCCGGTGCTAAAGCAAAAGCTATCGAATTTCATGTATATGCCTTCCTAGGAATGCAGGCCGCACGGCGCGCGTAACTCTATACGTCGGTCACGCATCGAGGATTCGCGGGAGCGACGTATATGCTCGGTATTATGTATACGCGTCAGCCATCGCCGATCGAGGAAGGATTTCCAAAGGTTGCTCGTTCCTCGGTCGCCCGCCCGTCTTCTCGATCGACTGACTCGCTCCCTGGAATGATCACGCGACGGAGAAACCAGCGAAAAATCATGCTCGACAAGGATTCTTCCACGAGCAATGCGTTGCTGGTACGATGATGTACTGCGGTATCACCCCTGTAATTGTCCGACCGATTTTTCCATGTTCTGCGTCGGAAAGGGATCACTTTCTTGAACAAAAAACCGTTCTACATTTAAATATTTATTTTAAAACTTATATTAAAACTTATATTAAATATTTATTTTATAATATTTATATTAAAACAGCGAACATATAAATATTTATATTAAATATTTATTTTAAAACTTATATTAAAACTTATATTAAATATTTATTTTATAATATTTATATTAAAACGGTGAAAATATTAAAAGACTTTAAGAGTATTAACATATTATTTTCATCGCATTCAAATTATTAATAAACGATATAAATTTATATTTAGCTGTTGCGTCTAGCAATTGATGCGCAAACTTTTTATTTCGCATAAACATCCGGAGTCCAGTTATCATATATTATTTGCTTGATAAGTTTGGAAAACTGTTAATGTAGGCAATAATGATTTAACAATTTTTGATAAAAAGTTGTTCAGTATCGTCTCGATAAATGTCCAACCCCAATATCTCGATTCCCCACAGAAAATGATAATCCAAGTACAGTAGCGCCTCGATACCAGTACAGATTCCTTATTCCAAGAAAGTCACTCCTGCTGGGATAGCTTGCCAGACGCATTTAATGTAAATCGACGGAAAAGTTATGCCACACAAATACTCGAATACCGACGATTCCGAATAACCAATTTGTCGGAGTTTTTCCAAGAAATAGCCATCGGCTTTATTGCGGTTGGATATAAAACTTGCCAGTATCGCGCCTTGTCCATCTACGATCAGGTGTATTCGCATAAGATAGGTTCATCGGGGGCCCGTTTCATTCCAGTCATGCGCTCTTCCCTAAGTTATCGTTCACGCTTATCTTCGTGTCCCGTGTAAGAAACTCGCGGCGGCACGGCATGGGACGCGTTCCAGCAAAACGCAAATCCCGTTTCCGGTTTAATACCGGCGTTCGCGTCGTATTAACCGTGTGTTCAATGGCCGCCGTGCTCATTTTTACACTGTCTCTCCTGGTCGTCAGCATTTCCAGCAGCTCTGAATAAAAGCTGGTCGGGTTAGGGGAGAAGTGTCTCGCAGAGGTGCGTTCTCCGTATCGTTGATCCAGTGTTATCTGTTTAATGTACAGTATTTTATCCATAAATGTCCCAAATGTCTGGCTGCTAAATGTCCCGAAACTATCACCACTACTGAGAAGTGTACCCCCTTGAGCGGCTGGGAAGCTCAATAGGCCTCGATCGCCGAAAATTGTAAACATAACGAATCCAATCATATTTCATTATTTTTTTTATGGAACTTTCACCGACATATTCATGGCATTCGTGGCAAAGAACAGTATCCCTGGCGGATAATTGTCTCTGGGCAGAGCCGTGTTGGGGACAATTATCGATTAAATACTGTAGCTTGAAAATCGTGATGCTTTCAACAAATCCGCTACTACAATTTGTTTCATTGCCCATCTCCACTGTTAACTTTCACTCTGCCTAAAATTTACAAAGTTCCCATTAATTTTCAGGTTGTCTGAATTGTAGGAATATTCTTATACTCTATGTCAATTCATTATTCTATGATATACCACTGCTCTGTTGTTTAAAAAATTGAAACATTGTCGTCGAAGAGTAAGGACGTGAAACCATTAAATAAAACAATTTTTCACAATTAGTCACATACTGGTTCCTAACCTCGTACAGAACAGTATCCCTGGCGGATAATTGTCCCAGGGCAGACCCGTGTTGGGGACAATTATCGATAAAATACTGTAACAGGGAATCTGTTAACATAGTAACATCGGTTACATGGCAATTTACACCTCGCCTGACATTATCGCCGTCAACTTGGAATTCATGGTGGAGGGTTCTTCTCGCGAACTACGAACGTGCGACGCGCCGTTCGGTAGCGTCCGGATAAAAATAATCCACGGAGATCGTGCTCCGAATAATTTCCATATCGTCGAGAATGGGCTGTCCTAGCTCGAGGCGGATTGTATTCAAACCAGTGTGCAGCAACCGGGACCGCGTTAACGAAGCGGATCGAACGCTGGAAATTATTTGTGCAACGGCCAGCGATGCACGTTTCCCGGAATAATCCGCGAGAGATGCCAACAGAGGCTCCGCCGATTAATCGAACCGTGGTTAATGGGCCACCACGGAAAAACTATGGACGTCTAAATTGCGACGCTTTATCGCGTAAGATAGTAGTCTTCGCGGCGCGTTCCGATGCAAATCGCTATCAGCGGGGTTGCAGCGTTCGTTACGATCATCGGCGCGCGCGTAACCCTAGTTGTGTACCGGTCTAATAAAATTATCAGCCGCGGAAACCAGAAACCGCCGTGCACACCTCGGGAAACCACTAGTATTACAAGCTTTATGATTTTATGCAGCCACCCGAACTCGAATCGCGCCGCTCTCAAGATGCAACTTGCACGAGAATGCAATTGAAAATATGTGGGCGAAATAGTTGCACCTCTTTGGATAAAAATGTCAGCAATTCAGATCAAGCTTCTATTTCAATCGCTTCTCATTCCTTGTGCTTGTTCAGATTTGTTCATATGCATAAATTTTTGGAATTTTTGCACTCGTATCCATTGGTATTTGAAGTACCCGTGCAATTTCTTGAAAGTAAAAATAATAAAAATTATACAAATTATAAATGTTTGTATATATTTTATATATTCCTCAATTTTTAATGTTCTAATATTTTAAATTTGTGATTATTGAGATAAAAGTTTGGATAGGTACATTCTTGTCTTTTCTACAATATAAAATAGTCACTTTTAGTGCTTTGCGAACATAGTGTCGGAGAAAGTAATATTTTTATTTCGCACGGAAATCCGCAGTCCATCAGCATACGCCGATAAAAGCGCGCGTATCAGAAACATTCGAACCGCAAATTCATGGCTATTCATTGTCGCGGAACAACCGGTTGGACGATTCTCGTGTGCTGATTCAGGCGTCGAAGAACAGAAATTACGCGCGAGAATGGGAGATAAAAAACACCCGAGGAGGAAAAACATCATTGCGCACCGTTAAGCAGAAACACGATGACAGAAGAAATGATAGCAACCTTTCACGAGGGAACGCGCGTTTTCTTCTGCGGTCACGAGTCGCGATCTATCCGCAAGAAACGGTTGTGTCCATCACACGACTAGTATTAATACTGCAACATGCATGCGTCGACGATGGCATAATTGTGGTCGATGCGATTTCTTCCTAGCGGACGACTTTCCATTTCTGCCGGACTCTGTGTCGCGGTTGTTTGATGACATAATTGCGGCCATTTACATCGATCATTATCATCTTCTTTTACCGTCAGGAATTTATAGATTTGTTTTTGTTCCGTTATTGTTTCCACGCGTGGACCTTCATGGAACTACCGCGAGGAAATTCTTTGGTCACTGAAATCGTTTCCTTTTTTCGAGATCTACGTGTACATTGGATGTACAGAATGTGCCTCTTTTTAGGAGACTATAATAATATTTAACTTGTACATTTTTATTGATTTTAGTTTTTCGAATATAATCTTCTTTGAATTCTTACATTTCCATCTTTACTCTCTGCACTGATTGACGAATATTTCACAATTTATTATATGAAGCTAAAATATTGATACACTTTCCTGGATCAATGTATACTTTTTAAAATTTGATGATGAATAATCGACGTTTCACAAGGTATAAAGAAATGCATTGTATTTGAAGGTTAAATTAATTTTTATTGCATGATATATGATATACAATGTTTCTTCAAAGTATCAAACATTAGTATCGCTTCTCCGAGTCTTATTTATCAGGTTACGAATTGAAATGTACATCATTTAGAAAAATTGTAAACCACTGTGAAGATTAAATATTAAATAATGTCAATCGTAAATTGCTTTAAGTATAAATTAATGATATCGGTGCATAGGTTCAATTAATTGTTATGTATACTATATATACTATGAAGATTACTGAGACCGAGTTGCATATACATTGCGGACACATTGTTTTAGAGTAAAAATGGAAAAGCTGCAATTTTATTCACGATCGTAAGTAAATATGTAAAAGCACTTCAACGCTCCGCCTAATATTTTCAAGAGTAGAAGCCTCTTAATGTCGGGTCAACGAGTTGGAATGTCCCCTTAATTCAATGTCGACTCTATTAAAACGGACCCTTGCAGGGAAGAAGGAGAGCCAGCACTCGTCGCGAAGGACAATTCAGCCGATACAGAAATTTTACGATCGGCGTGTTCGTTTGAAGTCCCTTCACGAGGACGAAGCAGCATATTGCGAGCTCTGCGAGTCCTCGAGAGAACGAACGCGTTCCGATAGTTCGGTCGGCGAACCCTCGCAGCTGCCCCTGTCCCGTTCAAAGCTCGTTTTTTACATGAAGTAATTTTTAGGGGTGCCGACCGAACTGTGACCATCGCGGAGGGTAAGGGTACACCGGTGCAAGGGAAAGGGCTTTCTCTACCGAAGAAGAATCGGGCCACTCTGGAGCCTCTTTTCGCGCCTCCTCGCCCCTCGGTTTTCTTCGTTTTCCATTCTTCGAACACCCCCGAACCACCCTCCACTCGCAGAAACTCCATCGGAATACCCCATTAGGAGCGTCGCGCCCGATTTTTTCGAGATAATGATCCTCGAACTTTTCGAATGGCTTTTCCCAACGAATAGCCTTTTAACTTGCCGCGCGGATTATGGGAAGAGCGATCGGGACTTCTCTTTCTCAAATATTTCCCGCCGCGCGCACCCACCTCCTTTATCTCGCTCGAGGCGGACAGCGTTAATAAGCAAGACTTCGATGGAGAGATTCGATTATGCGATCGCGATTGTTCGGTACTCCGAGAAAAGACTCTTTTCAGGGAGTTAGGGCTCTAACATCAATGCTTTCGGTTGTCAACAATATTTTTTTTCACTATATTTGTTAACAAAGTACAAAAGTAAATATTCAAAAATAATTCGTTCAGTTAAAATTCATATTTATTTAATCCCTGCAGTCGAACGTATTTATGTTTTAATTTAATGATAATATTAGTCTCTGTACTTTATAAACTTCATAAACGATGAATCATTTTTAATTTTGGTTGTACATACTTCTTCCATTTAACAGCAACGACAGTTATTCTTCTATAAAATTTTCAAATGGTCACGTTAAAATGTTCAGGGACTGGCTAGTATCCTTGAAGAAATACAACTTCTTCAAGGTTTGCAACTGTTTGATGACTTATTCAAAGTTTTATGAAGATGATTAGATCTTCAGTTTGGTAAATGGAGAATGGGTTAGCTTTCTAATGAAATGAGGTCTACCGGAGGGAGTGAAGGACAGGAAAAATGATTTTCTCCGGACAGGACGATTCTCGGATACGTTAACTGTTCCAGTGCCGGCTCAAGCTACCAGTTCTTGCTCTCTTTCGTATTATTCTGGTTTCGAAGAAAGGGAACACGCAGACACGCATAGGCGAAGGCGGTGGGGGTCGATTCGTAGCGGAAAGTGAGTTTTCTACCAACGCCACCCTTCCGTCTTTTCCTTCGTTTTTCACGCGCGACGCGGAACGATGCTCGCGCGAGAATGTACAGGGTGTCTCGTTTTTACGTTAAAACAATCTAACACTCGCACGTTTTGCAGAAATAATTTTTCGAACGTTGAACAATCAAGTAGATGTCCATCGTCATAATTAAATTGTGAAATTTATCAACTACAAAACACTGTAGCCGCATAAATAAATATTTAAAAAATGTAGTTAATCATATTTATTCAAAGTAAACATAATGTTACTATGTCCCGAGAATTCTTTCAATCAACATTATAAGAGAAACTGGAGATTAAAAATTGAAAAAAGTCGATAGAAATGTTGAATATTTCCGTTCCACTCTGTACAACATTGGAAAGTTGAAAATGGAGACACCTTGTAGGTTTATTCTGCACGCGTAGGTATACGGGGTGGGACAATAACTTCTCTCGAGTCAAAACAGCCCCTAGGTTTGTCGCAGGAAAAAAATCGTTCGGTTGAAAGCCAGTCGATCTCGATGGACACCCTCCGCGTTTGGAACTATCGCTCAACCGTAATCGGTTCTCGCAAAAGAAGCTTTTTCCTACCCTCGCAGTAATTCGTTCAAAATCTAATTTGGATCTTTAACTATCTAGCTGGATCTGTTGTTATCTGTCTAATTTTTAAGACAAAAATAATATGATTGATGATAGCCAACAAATTAACGGCTAGCACGTCAATCTTCTATTTTAATACTGTAGTACCTTCAGGCGAACGTATCGTGCGCGACATAAATTAGATAAAATGTGGTCTCGTGCGCTACTCACTGATTATAGTTTCAACCCGCTATTACCCCATCACTCATGTTTATTCAACGAGGTAAGTTATCGCAGTTAAACAAAACACCGAGTTTCCTCGTTTGTAATGCGATATGAATGTTAATCGACGTCTTCCCTAACTGACGATTCGCTTCATTGAACGCAATCAACGAATTAGACACTTTCCTTCGTTCGACGGTGGAAAACAAGACTCCCATAAACAGTACTAGTATTATCGACTTCAATCTGCTGCAAAGTGGGCCACTTGATATGCATTAGGAAAGCAAAAAACGATAGCACGAGCGACGCTTGTAAATGCACCGAATAATTCATGATATGGTTTTCGTTTAAGTAAGAAGTTCGTCTAATCGAACTGTGCATTGCTAATTGCTACGTTAACCTGCAAGGTCACGTCAGTTCTAATGTACCAGCGTAGAGGTTCGCTCGGGTTAACGATTCTGGAAAATGTTAATTCACTATTTCTTTTTATCTTCTCGCGTAAAATGATACTAGGAACGACGTTCGTGAATATGCTGATCAGAGGAAACAGCATTCGCATTGTTCCTTTCACGTTTCCCGGCTTCGTTTAGTTCTTCAACCTGTCCCTTTTCAATTTTCAAGGAACGTGACTGGGAAAATCTAAGAAAAGTTATATTACAAGAAATACCAACCGAATATTCTAAATTTTTATGGAAAATAAAGCTGTTCCTTTTATTGCAAACATGTATATTTTCAAACATTTTTTACTGCAAAGACATTTGGTGAGATTACTGTATTATTTAGTAATATTATTAGACATTATACCTTGTCCTTTTGAATTTAAAAATGGTCTGTACACAGTGAATCAAATGATACATTCAACCCCTATTTAATTTAATTAATTCTGTTTGAAATCTTCAGAATGAGCTCGGCTCGCGAGGCAGGTCGTTAAAACGATAAACCAGTTTCTGCAGCTGATCTATTTCCAAGTAATTTTTCGGACAATTGTCGTTGGTACCTAGGCCTATTTTACGAGAATAGAATTATTGCTCCACCCTGTATAGACGCCAAGACGGAGAGAAATTCTCGTATATCTTCTCGGCGGCCGGAGGCAGCACTCAGCCTTCGGGATAAGTTCGTTAGAGGCCCCGGTGCTGTCTTCTGCTCGAAGACACTCCCGAAGGACGGAGGGTCCTTCGGAAGTTCGCGAGCTATTGCCCTTCTCCCACCAAGTCGGCTTTCCACGCCCTTGGTCGCCGGCTGTCTTACTAATTCCCAACGTTTCGACAACCGTTCAATTTTCGCAATTTACGAGCCCGTTTAACCACCCCCGCCCCACCGTCTCTCTTGAACCGTTTCGCCGCGCGCTTTTTCTTTCCCCCGTCGTCGTCGAATGATTTAGGATCGTTGTAATGAATAGAGAGAAGAGATCACGGGGCCACCGGAAGCTGCCGACGCTTCCATGATTTCATTTGCATGGGCGGGACTGCGTAATGAATGAACGAGACGCTGTATTGAATTAACAACGCGGTGTTAACCGTAATAAAGGGCTGACTTATTGGGTGCGCCCGTTCTTCTTCATATCTGCGAAACTTCCTTATCACCGTTTTTATTCTATTCCATTAATCCAGCCTGCAACGACCAATGGAGATAGTTTACCCTTCGTGCACTCATGGTATTCGCGAATTAGGGTAGACGAATAACATTTTATAGTCTTTTGTTTGGTTAAACAGCTGTTTTAAGTTATAAACGCCTGTATTTGGCAAGACTGATAATATTTTTATAGTAGTAGTAATATTTTATTTGATTCCCTTTGGAGTTACAAATCCTCATTTCACAAATTCTTTCCATACGCTTTTTTTACACTTTAACTTATTCTAACTTACCACTAACTTAATCTCAACTTAACCTATATATATATATATACACAATGTAATTCGTAATTGCAATGGAGTACAATTGTAAACTACATTGTAATTCAATTATATTGTAATTTTTAATTTAGATCTTCAATCAATTAAATTACAATGTAATTCGTATTTGCAACGGTGTGCAATTAAAAAAAAATATATATAAAGAGAAACTATATTTACAAAAGAGACACTGTATTTAGAAAGATCTTATATGACTGATAATATTTCTTTTTATATTATATCCTTATCTCTGTTACACTTTCATTTCTCTGTCAGATGGAGTTCTTTTGTAAAATATGTCGAAAGTACAATAGAAGTAAAATCAGCTTAAGAAACATTATTATAATTTTTTAAGAGAATTGCCAAGTTTTTTAACTCGTGATCTATTCTGTAATATTTATCCTTGTGGTGAGTAGAATAAGAAGCAATAAAAAAAATATCTCTGATATTTTCATATACATTTATACATTTATATATGTACATTTATATGTACATTTATATGTACATTTATATATGTATATTTATATATATATACATTTATATATATATACATTTTCTTCCGATATCGGAACACGAAGAAACGCAGGTTGTCCTATCTCCTCCTCAAGCTCTGACTGTATCATCCAAGATTCCAAAGTCACCAGGAGTTCTACGTGGAGCTGGGCAATGCTCGCGTAGTAGCCACTCGCAAAGAGTCTACAGCCGTAAGTGGCCCTCCGCGAGGTAACCCCAGGACTCCATTGTCACTTCTTGCGAGTCAAGAGCCAGTACTTAGAGGCCGGCAAAGTGGCGTCCTCGGGTTCTCCGGTTCTCGGTTATTCCGATTGAGTGCTAATATTACACGGGCCGATTCCGCGAGGAGAGTGGTGCAGGCTCTGCCACTGTTCCACCAATTAATTTCCGCGAGGCTCATGCCATGTATCATTACGATCCTTTGGTCGATTGGATAGCGGTCAGGCTCTTCGGGTTTCATCCTAATGATCGGAGAAGAAGAGGGGCCCGCGCGGATCGCGTGCACGCGAATCGAAATCGTTCTCGCTAATTAAAATAATCGCCGGCCTGGTCGGAGCGGTTTTTTGCCCTTGGCTGAGGTAGATAACAGGCCGCGTTACTTTTCAATCGAACCGCGTGACCGCGGAGAAAAATCGAGGCCGATGGAGTGGGGGATTTGCGAAAGAGTAAGGTGAGAAAAAAGAGTGAGTCGCTAGACTGAATTAACCTAACGACAAATTGGCGTTGCGCTTAAGGCAGCGGGCTTTATTCGAGCGCGATGATGATGATCGATGCGGCACGCTCGATCCCCTGGCTTGAAATTACTCGCGTTTCAGACGGGGACTGGCTCGCGCCCGTCGTTCGCCATCGTTCGTCGTCGTTCGCGATCGTTCGCCGTCGCTCGCCGAGGACGACAGGACTAGTCCCCTGCAAAAAACATGCTTGCTCCGACGACCGGACCCCGAGACGAGGCCCCGAGAAACTCGCTCGACCGATCGCGGAATCGCCTCGTGAATCCCGATTCCTGGGAAAACTCTCTCTCCGGGAAAACATTTTCCTCGAACACGCCGGCCAACGATTTTTGTTCCTTCCAGTGGTCTCTCACATTTCGGACAGCTACTCGTATAATCGATCGAGTTAGATCCTGAGTTGTGCAGAATTATAATTGAATTACTCCAGAATTGTAATTACAAAGTAATTGAATTACATTGTAATTCAGTTATATTGTAATTACAATGTAATTCGTAATTGCAATGGAGAGTCTCGATGATATTCTAGTTTTCTTTACGGAACTTTTATATTTCTGACATTTTTCTCACGTGTCTACGAACTCTATTCTAGTCGGGATTCTATTTAAAAAAATAATTGAAAACTTTTTCGGGTGTCCTAGCATTCAGAAGAAGTAGAATAGGTTGGTGATGATCAGACACGCCAGTAAATATTTTGAAACGTTGTCATGTTTAAGATATGGCAATCTGTCTGACGGATTTTGTGATTGTTTATGAGACACGACGAGATGAACATTTTTAGAATTGTATTATTCATGGTATTTCATTAAATCAGTCCCATGCCATCTTTATCAAGTGTCCCATAATTTATGGACAAGGAATTATCACTCATTTCATTGGTATTGCAGATAAACATCGTTAGCAACAATTATTGATTATTCAACACGTGACTCAATGCCATTCTTATTCCCCTATTATCTAATTAGTTACGTCACCACAGACTGTTTTTCGAAAAAAACAATATCCGTTACGTATTATGTATGCAAAGAAAATACGAGCTCTGGTAAATGTGTAGTTTAATATTTTTACAATTCGTTAACACCTAAAAAAAACAATTCGTTTATTCCTTGAAGTCTACTGA
The DNA here is from genome assembly GCA_028455595.1 of Lasioglossum vierecki. NCBI lineage: Eukaryota > Metazoa > Arthropoda > Insecta > Hymenoptera > Halictidae > Lasioglossum > Lasioglossum vierecki. The sequence continues at coordinate 7,970,182 of CM052341.1, forward strand.
ATATCTATGTGAATAATTTCTTTTAAATTGCAATTTATTCCTATCAATACAGAACTATTAATTAATAATTAACATAGGCGTTCAATAGATATTAATTTTCTTCTTCCAGGAAATAATAAATAATATAATGTTCAAGCATATTGAGGCGCTCACGTTTGAGAATAAGAGTTTAAAACCATTCAGACAAAAAGAGACTATTGCCTGGAATAATGGAATCCGGACGAGAATGAGAACAAAACGACCTTCAATTTTAATCGGCTCGTCCAACAAATTTCTGAATATTACAAGACGTTTTTGAGACCTCGATTAAGGAAAACCCATTAATGAGGACGCGAACGATTCGCACGGATACCTCGAGCGAGCCAGCGCTCACAAAATTTTAATTCCTCCTGTAATGGATCCCGCGGAAAAAGAAACGGCGATAAAATGTTAATTAACATCGGATTTCACAAGTTCCCGAAGATTTTCGTGCGCGGTAAGTGCATAACATGCGAGACGCTTCTGGGAACAGGATCGAGGATGGATCCGTGATGAGAGGTAAACGATATGACTTCATCCGGTGGCGATATCGCATTCGAAATAACGCGGCGCCTCGAGGAGCGTGTCGTTAAAGAGACAACATAATTAAATAAAACGACTATTATCGAATTCATGACGAAGACACGCGATGACCACGCCATGGTGAACAGGGGAACGATGGCGACGATAATTCCTTCGCGGTCATCGCTTAACGAGCCAGTTTACGATTGACATGATTCTCACGTTAATTTTATTTCTCAATTATGGCGAATTCAACCGGGCCTGTTGCTTTCTTTGTTCAGGCCTAACAGGATCGTCTCGGTAATTGGCTTCCGTCGACAACAACGCTATGGAAACCATCGTCTGTTGAACTTCGATACGAGTTCATCCTCATGAGATCCTTGGAAACACCAGGGAATGGAATAATACATATTTTCAAGCACTGTTCCGAAGAAAATTGCGCCAGTACCACAACCACTGAAATTACAAAAACGCTTTTACAGGAAACGACAAGCATAACCAAGTTGAATGGTTTTGAGAGAGGCACATTCTGATGGTACATTTTTTTTGTAGGTGGAAGTGTAAAGGACATGTGAAGATCATTAATGTTTTTATAAATGGAATCATATATTTTTTATTGCTTTAGCTGATGCTCCTTCATATTCTTTACAAAAAAGTATTAATCTATTTCTGTAAAAAAAATCATTAGTTTAGGAGATATTTTAATTATTATAATTTGTAGTGCTCTCCTACTACATTATCACATTGAATTGGATTTTTTTACACAAATAGATTAATACTTTTTTTGTGAAGAATATGGAAGAGCATCAGCTAATGCATTCATATGTCCTTTACACGTCCACTTACAAAAAAAAATGTGCCATCAGAATGTGCCCCTCTCAAAACCATTCAACTTCATCTGAAACATTGTTTGCTATGCGTAATAATAATGAAAACACAGCTGAACTTCTTTTCCTAGAACGTTTCCAGCTTATATTTCATAATTGTTAGCTTCCGAATGACGGAACAGCGATATCGGACTCCTGGCCGACACTTAAGTGTAGCCAGCAAAAAGTGTTTTTGATGTTTCGTTGTCGGCACTGACTGCGAGTGCACTATCCCGCGAATCACCCTGTAAAGAGGGATAGCAATCATCAATGATCCCTGCGTGGCATTTAAATGTCTCTGGAGTGGCTAACGAAGGCACAAAGGATCGCAGCAAGGTGATTCAACCTGGTCAGGAGTATATTACCAAGACTATAAACGCGGCTAACGATTCAACTAAAATATACCACTAAGAGCACAAATAACTAGTCATTCAGCGTGGCATCGAGAGCTGAGGCATGTTCCAACTAGTGTATTTATTATTTCCGGTTGGTTCGAGATCCACAAAGTATCACGGAGGCCGCTGCTCGTCGTTTCGCGGGTTTTCATCGCGCTAGCAGCGGGAACGAAAGCCTTCTCGATCTCTATATTTATCTTAATCGTCCCATTCCTCTCTCTCGTTCGCTTCTTCCCACCCGGTTGTATCCGGCCGATTCCGGTCCCGAAGTTCCCCGTTTTCGGATCGATCGTCCAAGCCAATCGCCAAGGCAAAGCGTCGAGGACCGCCGCGATTTACGAGCAGCCGGCTTAAACCTCGTCCCGAAGATCCTCCTCTTTCAGGTTGCTCCTTACTTACGCAGGCACTCCTCCCTTTTCCTTCGGTTACCCCTCAGTCTCTAGCTCTCTTCTTCCCAGTGGTGTGCTAGTCTGCTTTGAATCACGGTTAGAGAGTCTCACCCTGTCGACGAGGGGCGGGCGGCAACCCCCGACGATAAACCCTCTCATCGGCGACGGGCTTATCGCCTCGAATTATCCGGAAAGCCGCGGCGAAGAAGAGGGAAGAGTGGCGTAGTCGTACCTGCCGGGATCGGAATGGCATTTCGTCCCCGGAGCGGCGCCGTTTCAGCACAGACTCCCTCGCGAAATCGAACAAGGCGACACCAGCTTCCGAGAGATTCCATTGGATAACAACCATCGCTTATCCTGTCACGCGACAGACTCGCTGATGTAATCCTGTCCTGCTACGGAATTGCCATATTCACGCAAACTAGGTTCTCTTTGGAACTACTTCGGTCCCAGAAAGTGGACGTTTCTGATCACTGGGATTCAAGCATTGGTTAGCCTAAGGCTTAAGCAGTTACAGATCAATCTTCAAAAAGTAATTTTGAAGATAGGTTTTTGACTTCTTTTATTGTAGATATCCTGCTTTGTAATCTGTATTCATAATCCTCAAGGATTCTTTTGAACTACTTTATTCTGAGAAAATGGACGCTTTTGATCAATTTTTTAAAAGCTATTTTGAAGGTAGATTTTTTAGGCTCTTTGAGACATTACGCGGCAGACTCGCTGATGTAATCCAGTCCTGCTAGGCAGTTGCCATACTTTCGCAAAGAAGGTTCTCTTTAAAACTACTTTAGTCCCAGAAAGTGGACGCTTCTGATGGCTGTGAAGCAAGCATTGGTTAGCCTAAGGCCTAAGCAGTTATAGGTCAATTTTCAAAAAGTAATTTTGAAGGTAGGTTTTCTAGATTGACTTCTTTTATTGTGGATATTATCCTGCTACGAAATGCCGTATTCTCAATCCTCAAGGATTCTTATGAACTACTTCATTCTCAGAAAATGGACGTGTTTGATCAATTTTTTAAAAGCTATTTTGAAGGTAGATTTTCTAAGGCTCTTTGAGACGTTATGCGACAGACTCGCTGATGTAATCCAGTCCTGCTAGGCTGTTGCCATACTCTCCCTCTGCAAGTCCTGTTCTGAATACTTGACTCTTCTTTAAGTGCTTTCGGTATTGAGCAATCAGATCGTCCGTCCTCCTAGAAGTTAGTCCCCTACTTTTAGAATCAAATAATTTAAAAATTCAACACAACTGTTGAAATTATTTAGTTCTAACAGTGGGGCTAATTTCTAGGAGGCTCCATCTCCATGAGCGTTTTGGGATTGGCTAAAGTAATTCAGGAAAACATCCTTCAAGATTACCATTGGCCATTTTCCCTGCCACCATCATTGTACAAATAATTTTTAAGACGTCCAGTCTATTGACCAATAGTATAATTGATAAATGTCTCGGCTCTTTCCAATCGTACTCGGTTAATATAGTTGGGATTTCATATTTTGAACAGGCCTGTATAATGGTACAACTAAATTCTTAAGAGTCTTCACTATGTTCGATCTCGTACTATCGATATTTCTTGGGTATGTGTTTACCGAACGTCGGATGGTATTTCATGTAATTTGAGACGCCCTGTAGTGTAGACACACTGACTACTCGGGTTCTAGGTAGACGGTACTGATAATACAGAGCTGTCGGCGGTTAATACTCGGTGTATGGAACATTACGAGGTCGTAGTGATAATTCGGTACCCTAAGCAGGTGATGAGTTTGGGGTCATGGGAGGTCACACCGAGGATTCTGGGGACTTAGGAGATGATGCTGAACATTATGTATTGTTAGACGTGGATATAAACGTCTCTAGACTCCCAGGAAGGTAGCGACGAGAACGTGGAGTAATTACTACTCGGCGATAGAGTCTAGACACAGTTCGATGAACTATAGACTCTCTAGAACCTGTCGAACCACCAAAATTGGTAACGACGATCGGATCATGATAATCTTCGATGCTGAAACTAACATCCTCAAAGATGTTCATTTCATTGAAAACTTGCGTGTTGATATTATTGGATCTGTAACTTAAAAACCGGAATTTTTTTAGGAAATTTGAACGTTTATTAAAGAAAATCTTGTATAATTCTGTTATTCAAAGTATTGTCCATCGGAAGTTACAACATTTCTCCATCTTTCTGGCAATTTGTGGATGCCATCCCCAAAAACATCGGTCATCTTTTGAATTAAAGAACGAATCAAGCCAATTTTCGATGAAATGAAAGTGCATTCTGCATCGACCGAAACAAATGGTCGAGCGTACACACAAGTGTTGGCATCTAATGTCAAATTCCGGTTTTTCAGGTATAGACCCAATACTAAATTCCAACACACTCGAAAGCTGATAATCTCTCGAGTTTCACTTTCGACAAAGTACAAGCAATCACGAGAAATTGTTGGCCATAAATCAAAGCTCGAGACAAGCAATTCTCGTTGACAATCAGGAGATCGGCGGTTTAAAAACTGGTACAAACTCTGCCGCGATCCGGGCGAAACTGCTCGTAAAAACGAGCGCGTAAAATCCCGAATTGAATCACTTTGTCATAATTAGATATCGATTACCGGAGCATGTAATTACCGTATGGATCATAAATTACGATCGGACTGGCAAAAAACCTGATTTTGGAGGTTCCGCGCTAATTCCCCGGCGCGCTGATCACTGGCATTCAACCTTCGTTTTCCTTTTTCCCAGAGAGATCGGAGAGATCCGAAAGCCTCGGCGAGGTGGCACGTAAGCCGTAAATCGAGCGGATCGCGTAATTCGTGCCAACTTTACACCCCGAATCGTGTTTGTATCTTGGTCCCCCCCGCTTAAGTGTAGACTCCGATAATTTATCGCCAATAATAACGCAGCCGGCAGTCGTTCGCTCGTCAAAACTTTCCTACCCGATGGGTGCACATATATCACGGGCTCTCTTGTCCCGTCCCGTACCGTCCCGTTTCGCCTCGACGGCCAACTTTTCCGTTTAATAAGTCTCTACAATTTTTCACCCTTCCGAGAGCCCCCGAGCGTCCTGTCTCGAACGCACTCTCTCTCCGCCAGAGAGCACAACAAGAGAGAACGAGAGAGGAAGCTACCACCGATTTTTCTTTTTTTTCTCCGAGGGGTGAAACGACTTCTACTCTCAAACTCCCGTTAAACTCCTTCCCGACTCTTAACGGCCACTCCCAACCGTGATACCCGACGGTCACGAATGTTATCATAATTTTCTAAATACCCACGCAATTACCCGTTCGATTAAAACTTAACCTTTTACCTACTGTCGTTCCGCGGATGAGAATTAAACAATTCTTACTATCCAACTTCTCGGGTTCTCTCAAAAAGAAGGTTTTCTGTATTAAAATGAAAGCTGAAGAACTGTTTGTATTTTATTTTTCGATGATCTTCTCATTTGTTAGATTTAACAAAATTCCTCGAATTTTTTTTTACAATGGTCCTCTCATTTGTTCGGTTAAATATACTCTCGAACTCGTCGATATTCGAGCAAGTCGAAACAAACGGCAAAAAATTGTTCTATTATTTCTCTTGTTTTAATACAAAAATTAAGTACAATTTTTTAAAGTTCATGTCATATACTTCCAAAGGAAAAAGTTGTTCAGAATTGTGTGACCTCGACAATTTATTTAAAGCTCATACAGAAATCCGAGAGGTAGTAACCTTTTCGACAAGTTTATCTTAATGTTTAATAAAACGAACGAAAACCCCGCTAAATTTAAAACCCCATTAAAATCGAATTAGCAGCGCAGATAATTTTTTCACAGCGATTGGAAGCGAATGAGCACGAAGAGAGTTTATCGCTGGTGTCCGTGAAACTATGGAATGTTATTCGCTTGTGGATCGTGTCGAACTGGATCTAAATCGTGACTTAAGCAGGCAGTGATCGAACACGCTCTCACTGGCAGCCTGGCGAGCGTCGTTAATTAAAAAAAGTGATAATTAGTACCTGTTTAGCAAATGATGTAAGAAGGAAGGAAGCTCTTAGCTAGGCATGCTCGTAAAACTCGCAAATGGCGGCCATTTGCTTATGCAGCGTGTCGTGCTGAGCCGGAGACCGCATCGTGATTGAACGGACTATTCCGTTGAAAGTGCGATATATCGAGTAACCTTGATTAAAAAGCGATGAGATCGGTACCAGTTTCGTTCAGGGAAAATGAAAAGATTCAAGAAGCATCTTTCGATCGCGGGGCAGTTTGGCACGACGATCGGTCATTTTATGCGCGTCGAACTGGATCCAAAGGTGTGACTCAGGCCCTGATGAAAGTGCAGGTAGAAACCGTGTGGATAAAATCGTGGATTCACGCGTGGGCTTGCTTTACGCGCGGCAAGGCTTATCCGGATTTATATCGTAATAACGATATCGAATTGCCCGACGACTACTCCCATATTAGGCTTGATTAGAACGGTGCACCTATCGCGAGGAGACGTGTAGGTTTCGCACGCTTCTCCGCGCTGTTATTATAGCCTGATTATTTATTGAAAGCTGGATAGGAAGTGAAACCGCGCCGCCGAGAAGCTTCGCACACTAAATACGGCCTCTAAGTGATTGCCGTAGAAATTGTTCCATACAACGCCGTCGGAAACCCGGGCAATGCGGAAAGATGTTCGGCGCATCAATCGTGACGCCCTTTTACTTCTGAGGATATTCCAGAAAGTCTCTATGTGCAAATATATATTATAAAAAATATATAACAATAAAATAATAATATAATAATATATAAAACTATATATTCATAAAAATAAAAATTAAATGCAATTTGTTGGTAAGCGCAAATTATTATAAAAAAAGTTTTTATATTGAAATTTATATAGAAAGTATGTATCACTTCAGAACAGCTGGACGGATTTGGCTAATTAAAAAGAAATGTTCGTAATAGTCCGAATAAGATTTTTGGGGAAAGAAACATTGGAAAAGTTGCCCGGAAAAATGGGGAATTTGGGAACAAATAAAAGTGCTATTTTTCTATAGGATTTTTGTATGAACTCAAGACTCAAAAATAATAAAATAATTCACAAACAAATTTATTGAAATTTGGACAGGACAACGTCTGTCCAACTTTCGAAAATTCTGTATAAATTTTCTCGTGCACCTTTAAGCAATTTGAGATTATATAATTGAAATCTGTAAATGAGTTACAGAAACTTGATATTTATAACAGTAATATTGTTGGAATCTTGAGAAACGTCAGGGTCAAATTAAAAAGTTAAACAACGTGGAGCATCGGTGAGAATTTTTCAGACTAGAGAATACTAAGAGCCCATAATTATTGAAATCATTTTTACAACAGCGAAGTAAATTCTAGCAACGTGGAATTATTCTGAAATTGGTCGATTCTATCTCCGTAATCTATTTAACCGAGAAATTACCCGACCAGCAAAACACTCAGACAGGAAACTGTTGTTAAACATTCTGTTGTTAGTGTACCATGTAATTGTAAGCCGTGTAATGGGGAACGATGCGCTCTGAGAAAGGAAGAACAGAAAAACTTGGGAACTGGAGCGACGCAGTACTATTGTTACACGTGGCTAATTGCAAGTCGAAACTGAGCAAATCCTGTGGCTCGCCGTTTAAATCATTGCGATTGTAGACGCGATCCAGTTTCACAGATGGAGGTTCGTTACTCGAACGATGGATCCGACGTTCTAGCCGAATTCCAACAGAGAACGAGGGACAACTGAACCTTGGCTTCGCTTCATTACAGCTGTCCGCTTGATTAGTGCATCTGTCTGTGGAGCTGTTAGGGAACGGATATCCGTAGACTAGACAGGTCTGTCTTTATTGGAGGATCTTAATTAACCGTAGACAGTAGAAACTTCCATTTCTAAACAGTACATTATTCTTCGTGAAATTTTAGTGAAAGGAAAACGTCATTTGTTTTCCACTTTTTTAAAAATTGTTGGTATGTTTGTGCTTATAATTCTGGTCTTATCTATAATCAGAAGATTAACTATGAAGTATTTTCAAAATAATTTTATAAAGATCGTAACTAAATCAAGGCACATTTTAATGTTTTTCTAAATGTGTTTAATATTTTTAGCAAAGTCAATTAGGTTATAAAAGTTTTATTCACATGAGTTGCTTTTGTACAGAAGGTACAACCATTTTGTTCAAAGTAATTTCACTAAGATAGTAATTAAATCAAGGTACATTTTAATGTTTCTCTAAACGTGTTTAATATTTTTAGCAAAGTAAATTAGGTTGCAAAAGTGTTATTCACGTGTGGACTATTTTTACAAATATTTGCAATATATCATAGATATGAGTAAGGAACAATTAGAGTTTGAACACAATATTTTTACAATTTTCGTGAGAACTAGTTCCGTCTCGGAAATAGAAATATTTGCTGCAGAAAGAAGTACCATACAGCATATGTTCCAAATAACAGTACCTCCCAAGCGCACTGTGACCCAACAAGGGTGAAAATTCAAGGGTGAAAGATTGCGTGTTGAAAGAAGCACAACCCCTAAATCAGGGTTACTATTCCCAATCAAAAGTCAACAATGTCTTCCACCGCGGGAAGATTAATCGAAAGAGGCGGTGTCATCGAACCTCCCAAGAAACACAAATTAAAAAAAAAAAAGAATACAACAAACCAAAGAAGAATGAAAGGGGAGAACGAAAGGCGTAGAAATTGAACGTGACAGGGGTGGAAGATGGCTGAAAAATAAATGAAAGTAAAAGTTGGAACAGATAGGAGGAAACGTGAGAAAATGAGTGTTGCATCCTGGGAACCGAGTGAAAAAAAAGAAGCGAGAGATGCAAGACGGCTGTTTCGTATTGTTTAATCATTTGAAAGTGGATGCTTTTGATGATTGTACATGTAGATTATATTGTTTAGTTTACCAATCTTCCCAACATATTTGTAACATTTTCATCCGTTCTTCATTTTTCCAAATTAATTAAAGTACATACACAGCATGATCTTGAGGTGACCTTGAGCACGAAAAACTGTATATATTTAAGGGATCAAATAGGAAAAGCAGGCAACGAGAGAAAAATGTGACAATAACGCTCGAGTTAAAGCAGAATTCTCCACCCTAATTGTGAGACGCGAATGAATATCCGATGACTGCAATAATTAGAAATTGGACAAATAGAGGCTAGGAAAACAAACGGTGGCAAAAACTGAAAGGTGAGAAAGGGGATGGGATACATAGGGAAGTACTAAATAGAAAGAATCGGAAAGAGATAGTTGAAGAGAGACGCAGACGGCGAGAGAAAAATATAGCAAGAAAGGCTGAGCTAAATTAAAGGGCGTCGCGAACAAAGGCGGATGTGCCTCGAGAGCAAAACAGCGGCGTGTGTAGGCGGGTGACTGTGGGGGTGGTGTCTACGTTTGGCTCTTCGCCTCGGATCAAAGCGCGTGGCTCTGGTCTTGGCTGACAGGAATAGAGATGGAAAGCGAGATTCGCGGTGAATTTCAATGTGTTCCGCGATTCGTGCCTGGAAAACCATTTTCGGGGCCGGGCTGGGTTCGGCCACGAAAACGAACACGCAGGTAATACAGCCTCGGCGGAAGAGGTTGGGGATGAAGGGGGCTGCGGAGCAGACAAGCGAAACGAGGGTACCGATCGGACTTGGAAGGCTCCACAGTGGAACGAAACGATTATTTTCTTGGACGACAAGAACGTAGTCCGTTTAAAAAATGTTCGATCTTGAATAACGAATTTTCACGAAAAATAAAATTTTTCTTGCATTATTGAGTAATCCTGTTTTCAACGCTACACTACCAGTGGAATGACCGCTTTTATATTTTTCATTTTACAATTATTTATATGATAAAGTTGTGTACATGAAAATATAAATATCTAAAATATTAATCGTTTGAATAAATTGAAAATATTGAAACAAAAATTGAAAGATAAAATTTATATTTTTTATTTTACAATTATTTATATGATAAAGTTGCGTACATAAAAATATAAATATCTAAAATATTAATCGTTTGAATAAATTGAAAATATTGGAACAAAAATTGAAAGAAAAAATTAGGACATTTATCTGGGACATTTATGCACGTTGTTTAGTAAACCAATGCTTCCAATTGTTCATGAAAGATCATATTGATTGTAGGTACATTCGGAGTAACAAGAGTTACATTTATGATTTATCTGCAATTCTAAATTTCACAAGTAGCAGCCTCGACAGAAGTCTGAGCGTACCCGCGAGAAATCATATTGGATGAGAAAGAATTTTTCCAGGGAATCGAAAAGATAATTGGCACGTTCAGTGACGTCTTATTGGTTGCACAGTGGGTGGGGGGCATCCGGCGCAGAGGGTCATGGATCAGGAAAATTACGGACAAGGATGGAGCCTGGAATAGGACGGTGGAAGAGGATCGATCCGTTCCTGTGCTCGGTCCAGAAACGATAATAGGACACGTCATAGCGAGCAGGAGCCAGGTGCACGTAGAAAATGTGGGCGCAGCCGTGCATGCTGATGAGGAAATCGAGACTCATGCAAATAGTGGGAGGGGCGGTGCGGCGGTGGAGCGGCGCTGAATCTTTACCTTTCCGTTACCGTTTCCTCCGGCAATTACGCCGGGCATGTTCTTGGGTAACAATAAAGACGACGGCCGAGGGATTAGACGATGCAACAGGAAATACACGGCTGCATATGTATTCCGGCGGGGGAACGACGACGGAGAACGTTCGATGGGCGCGAGTTGGTATGCGGGGACGAGCACGGGGTTCGTAACAGTCTGCCGAAGAATTCTGCATTCGAATTTGGTCCCCAAGGCTTGAAACGCGACGCTCCACAATCGCGCGAGCACGCTGTTGACATTTGTCTTATATCCCTCGCGAAATCTTGTTTGTTCATCGGGGAATCTGCTTCTTCGATCCGTGGCGATCATTCTGGAGCACGAGTATACGATAGTGCTTTACAGTTTTAGATAATTAGGTGTAATATAAGAATTACATTTTGGTTAACCTTCGCAAAATGGACATTTCTTACTCTTCAGCGAGCATTCGGACTCAGACGCGATCAATATATATTCTAATACGAATGTTTATTAATATAATTATCGGGATAACAAAATACTCTTTATGTAAAAATAATACAGCAGGACTGCGAATTTTATACAGGATGGGGCGCCACATTTTGCCATCTAGATTTACGTCATTATTATTCCGCATAGCAAACAATGTTTCAGATGAGGTTGTATGATTTTGAGAGGGGCACATTCTGACGGTACATTTTTTTGTAGGTGGATGTGTAAAGGACATGTGAAGATCATTAATGTTTTTATAAATGGAATCATATATTTTTTATTGCTTCAACTGATGCTCCTTCATATTCTTTACAAAAAAAGTATTAATCTATTTGTGTAAAAAAAATCATTAGTTTAGAAGATATTTTAATTATTATAATTTGTAGTGCTCTCCTACTACATTATCACATTGAATTCATATTATTGACCAGCGAGTCGAGGTTTCCTAACAAATTATAATTAAAATATCTCCTAAACTAATGATTTTTTTACACAAACAGATGGATACTTTTTTTGTAAAGAATATGGAGGAGCATCCGCTGATGCAATAAAAAATATATGATTCCATTTAAAAAAAACATTAACTACTACATTCGAATGAGATTGCAATTGATTGATAGTGTTGCAACAGCACATATGTAATTCGACGATCAATTCGAGGAAAGAAGGTTCATTTAATGATCCGACGTTTTTAGCACAACTGTTCGCAATGTTGAAGATGCGTGGGCTTCTGCGGGCTCGCGTGACGGCGAGCCTCGCCGAGGATGCTCGCGTGATCGATCGCGATCTAGATCGAAGGAATTTCATGGAAACTGAACGGGGGATTGCAACAGCTCCTGCCGCAACTTCACGTGCGCTCGGAGAGGGCGGACTCCGTAACGAGCCGAGATGTAACCTCTCGAAACCAATCAGCTCGTGCACCGGAGTTATTATTCCTTAGCATGATCGGGGCAAATTATTGGCCGAGATCGCGTCAGCCAAGTGTGAAGTTGTAACAACGATCGGCCGCATTTTTTTCGCTTAGCGAGCGCGATGGTATGCAGTATGACAATGGATGGGATCGGTTCTAGTTCTAGGTTGAACATCCTCTTTCTTGTTGCTCGATCCTTCGGCGAAATAGCGTGAGAAGCGACGGACCGAGGATCAGGGAATTAAAGCGTGTCGTGATTTTTTTTAGCATGCAGTTGTTGGTAATTTAGCTATTACTTTTCGCTCCGGTTAGGTTTTACTCTTTGCGGTAAGCGATCGTATCCTTCCGCGTTTTTAAATGAAACAAATAGCGAGCTGTTTGATCATTCACCATTTTAAAATCTTTTTACCATTTTAAAATCTAGTATAATATCTAGTGTTAAAAAAGTTTGATTAGAATATTTCTTATATATATTATATTACTTATATATATTTATTATTATTATATATATGTAATATAATATTATTATATATAATATATATTATTATATATATCTTATATATATTATATTTATATTTATTATTTTATATATATATATATGTATATATCTTATATTATATTTCTTTTATTGATTAAAATAGTGATTACACCACGTGCCAGACATTTTTTAAGAATCATCCATGGAATTATGCTAACTGAAATTGTTTGATGTATTTAGGATACATCTCTTAGATCTTATGATAGAATTTTCTGAACGACTTGATACGATGATGCTCTGTTATTAGGAAGCGATCTTAATTGAGAAGGATCATGGCCATCGCTAGTCGAACGTTTCGCGACTCGGAAAATCGAGTATGGGAACGCGGGAGAGGCGACGACCGAATCACAGGCAGCGGCCGGGCCCCCCGCCCTGGTTTACCATAAGAATGGTCCCCATTATCCCGTAGATCCGCGCCGGGAGATATTCCAAGTCGAGAATGGCCGAAGCCAGCTAAGGGGCTGGTGACAGATGCTCTGTATGCAAATTCCCGAGCACCCGTGAAAACCCCATAACACGCCATCCTCCCGCTGATTCCCTCCCCCTGTCGCAAGTCCTCTTTCCACCTGCGCACTCCCTCTTCACCGCTGCTTCAACATTGCCGTTCTCGATGCCAAGACGTTCCCCGTGATAAAGACTTTCCTCCGGTTTGTCCGTCTCTCTCGTTCAATCATCTTCTTCGCGATTCTCCTCGCGTTTCTTCTTCCTCTCCGAGGGTCCTCCGTCCTTGTCCCTTCTTCGAGGTAACTCTGATTATGTTCTCTCTTCTGGTGCTTCTCTCTCTCGCTTCCGTTCTTCCAATGTTATGGAGCAGCTCCCCTGGCCCCTTGAAGAGCAGGGAAGACCTCGCCGAGAACAAAGGGAAAGGGAGAGGCGTATCTCGAAGGCCGGGAAAAGGCGTTAATTGAAAGGAAGCGAGGCAGGGCCCAATAAGATTTCGTCGTTCCACCGCGAGCTGAACGTCCAGCGGCAATTTCCTCGATCCTCCAGCCGTGGAAGATGGCTACGCTTAAGCTCTACCCTGGCTGACCCTATGCGTACACTCCAACAAGAAATTCGCACGTGCGATCCTCCACGAGGCCGAATAAAATCGATTCTTGCGGCGATGCGGCGCCCGAACTCTTACAACGGTCGGAAAAAAATTAATCACTTCCAAACTAATCCGTTTGAGACCCCTAATACTTTTCGAAGAGGAGTCGAAGGTGTGTCAATTAATAAAAAAAGTAAGGTAACTGTATCAGTGAATGAACATTTAAGAAATTGTTCAGGAAGATATTTTATTTAAAGAAATATATGAATTAAAGGAATTCATTTGTCAAAAATAAATGAACACAAATAAAATAAAATTATTATTACTTTTCTTTATTAAACGTTAAATAAAAAATATAAAAATACCAGTCAATGAACACTGCATTCTAGTAATTATTGGTACCAATTATTATTATTGATATTTATTAATAATAATTATTAATAATAATTATTGGCCCAAGAGTCATTATCGTTATTATGCCGTGCGGCTTAAAATTTGTTGAAATATTTTATTTCATTTTAATTGAAATTTATTACGGGGAAGTTACTGTCCAACTTTTGTTTGAAAATATTTTTGATCGGTTTATCGAAATATTAATTGTGAACCTTGCAATCATTGGATGAGCAACCTATGAAGATTGAAGATCTATTAAAAGAGTTTATTACTGAATAATTACTGGCCAACTTTTGTTTGAAGAATTGTTTATATCGGAAATGCAAGTTTGTGGATTAATCATGAATCTTGCAATAATTTGTTTAGGAACCTCGTGGTTGGTGTAGATTTGTATAATTTTTATTCAAGAGGTATATTGTCTCGCATGTTTGTGTTAGAAGGGAATGGTTCGCCACGAACGACTTCAGTTCCGTGCCCGGCAACGGCCGTTTTTCGGAACAGGAAGAAATTAATTAAATAATTGCACGAACGCCGCTGTTCGAAGCGAAAATTCCCCTAGTCATTCGCCCCAGCCCGACCTCCTCCACCAACTCTAATCGTTACTGGATCCGTGACTGGCAGTTTAGATGTGGGCGACAGCGGCAAGACCGAGAGCGTGTCTTGAAATTAATTTAATTAGCGGTCGGCGCGGGTCTAAACTTCAGTCAAACGCTCGTTAATCGCACCTGTCGTTACAATGATCCAACAACGCTATCGCGTTGGCCACTTGTCGCGCAACCAGTTTCTCAAACGGGGTTTCTTGTCCTCGTTACGCTCAAACAACGGCGAAACCACGGCTTTAATATTTCTCGCCTAAACGTTTCGTGGCTTTTCACACCTTGTAATTACGAACTACGATATTATTCTTGCTAGACTTATGCAACATAAAAATTTACTGCGACCATTCGAAAAAAACCATACACTACATTGATTTCTACAAATGATTTTAAGAAATTATAAATGATACAACTCAGAAAACTTTTCTTAAATTCTCCAGCTATTTTTGCTAGTTTTTATTGTGTTTATTCATGTTTTTCATATACGCTCAATGGACAGTCCAATTATTATTTATGATTAAAGACCATATTAAACTAGGGAAAATCAAATCGTGCAGGTAGAGGCTCTTTATATTGTTTTCTAGATTCTTGTAGTTTATTTGAACATACACAAACACATTTTACCAGAAAGATCTTTAGAAATTTATTTAAAAAATAAATACGGTTGGGTTACATACTCGAGACTATGTTGAAAAATGTGCAACAGCTACGTTGGTAAATTTCTTATAGTTTTTTGGGATATAAAGCACTTTTTAATAAATTAAAATTATTAAATAATAATTAAATAGACGAATTAGAATGATCCCCTTGAAATTCTTCATTCTACAATTGTTGAAACTATCTCTGTAAAAAATCATTTAATTAAATTGATTATCAAGTATATTGGCAAAAAATTAGGAGATGTTCAACAGACTTTCAGTTACTGGTCTTTAAACAAAATTGTCAGAAGACTTCTTAAAAGTGCATCTCATAATTCTACCTTACCATCTTACAACGCATTATGCAACAGGAGTGATCCCCTTCAAATTCTTCATTTTACAATTGTTAAAACTATCTCTATAAAAAACATTGAATAAATTGATTATTTAGGAAATTGGAAAAAATTAAGAGATGTTCAACAGACATTCAATAACTGGTCTTTAAACAAAATTGTCAGAAGACTTCTCAAAAGTGCATCCCATGATTCTACCTTGCCATCTTGCAATGCATTATGCAACAGGAACTGGAGTATCGATGAAGAGGATCGATCTACAGACCGCATTTCCGGTGGCAGACGCCTCTCGAGGTGTTTATCGAGTTATCGAGACTATCTTCTGGTAACGTGTCGCATAATCGTCGCGGGCACTCCGCCATTTGTAAATGCTCTTGCCGGAGTGTATGCAAAATGGCTGAAAAATTGCGCGCACAAAGGAGAAAGGATTCGAACGAGATCGGTGGCTGGTCGGGGATGAGGCTCTCGGTTTGTCGACGGGAAGAACGAGCACGGTGTAGATTCTGTAGTGAGGATGGCGGCTGTGGAATGGTCTCTCGACTTAATACAGAGCCTGGAAGAGAGAATAAGAGTGATGCGGGTAGAAAGGAGGAGAGAGAGAGACAGAGAAGAAGAGTGTGTATGATGAGGCTCCAGAGTCGACGGATGAAATTTCATCGCGGGAATTCAATTAAAAGTAATATACCGAAGGGTCGGATTCCGGGCGAAAAAGCAGTCGCGCGCTGATGGATAGATAAGTAAATACGTGAATAGACGGACAGATTTATCATCTGTTGGCGTTTAACGTCTCCATTAAACCATCGGACCTCTGACCATTCCGGATATGCGATGGGGACTGAATGGGTTGGTAGACTCAGACAATGCTGGTTCTATTTGAAAGTAATTTTCCTCGCGTGTTCGCCAGGCTGTTTCATTATCGGCTACTTCTGTCAGACTTCTCCTGCGAATGCTTTTCGGTAGAGACGTAGTTGTATTGTTGAATGATATTGATCCTGCAATTATTGAAATTATAAACAGCTTATACCAGTGTTTCCCAAACTTTCGATATCTTTGTACCTCTTCTATAATTTTTTCTTCAAAAATTGCATATACTTTAATAATAATCAAATATATTTATTTTTTTATTTCTTAGTACATAAACAAAGTAATAATAAATGAAAAATAAAATTCAAACGTAATAAAATATAAATAGAATTTATATCATAAATAACATTCATTATAATCAATGAGACAGATCATCATAATTTCAAATTCTTCCCGCGTCCCACAATTTGGGAAACATTAGCTTATACGTTTACAGCAATGTAAAAAATTAGATTATTATTGGACGACTTCAAAGAATTTATATTTATATTGATGAAGAATTTAATAAATCGACTACAGGACTCATTTTGTCGTTGATTCTCGAAATTATTTCAAGAAACTCTGACTCTAAAGGATTGTAGTGTTATTATTTTATGCAGTACCAACTATGCAACGCAGTTACAAAAGATTTGGTACACAAATAAAACAGATTTTAAGGAACAGTTAAGAATAGAAGCAGAAATAATACAAACAATAATTGATAGGCTACCGCCGTAGTAATATTACGGTACAACGGTAGTACGATCGGTATGTAAATAGAGGAGATATACCATACCAGATATAAAAATGGTAATTGGATAGGAGGTCTGTGATAAGAAGATTGCTACATATAACTAAAGACTACAGCAGTGCAAGAATGGCATTTAAGCAGTACAAAACTGATACGGGGATTTGAAATTTACAACATAATATTTAGATAAGAAGTCGATAACGAAATAGTGAAGGAAGCTTGACTATCAGTTGCATTAACAGCCTAAACATGTTTTAAACAGCGATATATTCCCCATCAGCGAAGCCAATGGTTCGAAAACGTCCCCGTAACGGGACGGTTTGGTTAATGCATACAAAGTGGAGCTGTGAATTACGTTACGTTCTTCCTATTACACACTTCTTCGACACCGTGTAGATAGAGAACGTAGTAGTCGTGAGCCGTTAAAAGTCACCGCGAGTTTTACTCGCGGAATGTTGATGGCGGCCATCGGACATCGAAGAAGTCATAAAAGCCTCGAATTATGATATCGACCGTGCGCGCGTGTGAGTTCTCGTGCGGAGGTATTAATTTCGAATGGAAACTCGTACGCGTAACCGTAATGACACCGAATTTAACCGAGCATGTCTCCTTGTAAATGATCCTATTTACTCGAGCCCGGAGACGTTTAGTAGACGACGACTCCTCGCGTGGACAGGTTGCGGTCGAAGAATCGTTCGCGTAAGTGATTCATGCCCTACTCTGCAGTCCATAGCATTCGCCCGGCGCGGCAAGATTCATTCGAGCACGGTCTAATTAAGATACCGAGGCTATAAGCACGTGAAATTAGAATTTATTACCTAATTACCGATCGTGTGCCCGTCTATGATTATAGTGTCGCGGAAAAATTTAATCAACTCGTCCCGAGACGTTAGCTGAAGCGTTATTACCACGTTTACAAGTGTAGAATATATTTAATCGTGTTGTAGATAATTAAATAAACTCGAGACAATTTTTCGACATTTTATCGTTGTTCGTTGAATCTCCGACTTTTGTTATTTAATTTGTTCTTGCCTGCTGACGCTGTTAAGCATAATTCGGCAGATTTCCAAGTTCTTTTGTTAATTATATACTATTGATAAGAAAACTTAAAAATCGTGACTTGTAGTTGGAAAAATAATTTATGCATTACCTAGTAAGTTTATTTAAAATTTTAAAAGGGTTCACGAATAATTTTACACTGACTGGATTATGTAATCATTGGATTTTTAATGTACATCTTGAAGGTCCACTTTTAAGGGTTGAAATTCCGCACACATCTGATTGCTAAATTAAGCGGCGATTCCTCGCGACGTTAATTATTCTGCATCTACGACATCAGGGTCTACCGAGCGAGTCGGGTTCCCGAAGGGTTGGTCGAAGAACGAAAACGTCGGCCATGTTGCGCGGGGGGTGAAAGCGCTGGAACAACGTCTGGACATCGGCGGGAAATTGGAGACGTACCAAAAAAGTTTTCGCGAGTCCTTATTATTTCGAGGACAATTAGAGAAGAGGGAGCGGAACGGAGAGGATTTTCGTCGGAGTGCAAGGACCTCCCTGTTGAGGGGTGGTTAGAGTGGGGCGAGCAACGGCCGAGTCATCGTGAACTCTCCTCTCCGACGGAAAATTCGTTCAAAATGGTTTGAATTCTTGTCTCGAAAGACGAACGGTCGACGCGATTTCGGAATACTGATGCGTCACACCGAATATCGAGGGGCTTCGGGACCGGGGTTGTTTCTTTATTCCCGCTCTCTTTCTCTCGAAACCACCCCCAACCCCGACACCACGTAGCGATGGGGTGGAAAAGGGAGAGCCTCGAGCGACACCGAATAACCTATGTAAGAAATATCGCCCAAGTAATAGCGGGAGAACGTGGGACCGAGACTTACGTACATAATGCATTCTTGCGATGTGTTGCTCGAAGTGTCAGACACTTGTAGTCGAAATATCAACTTCTTCGCATTTGTGTTAAATATAATCTGGCAATTCTTCTTATTATAAATTATGAGGGACTTTAAATGAATCAATTAATAATTATATTTTTAATAATATATATAATATATATAAATATAATATTTACAATATATATGCTATATACAATATATACAATATATGCAATATATGCAATATGTGCAATATATGCAATATATACAAAATATACAGTATATACAATATATACAATATGTATAATATATAATAATAATAATTATATTTTCAATGCGGAAATTATTTTCTGTACATCCATTCTTTTATGTAGGTGATATACATTCGTTGAACCTGTTTATAATTTGTTACAATCATATCTGTGCGCCTGTTACTTTCTATACACGGTATACATAAATTAAATCAATGCAGCATGCCAATTGAACCTGGACATCTGTTATTTTCTGTACATACTATAAATTAGTTTCATCAATTTTTATTTTTCATAAAGATCCAGAGTCTACTTATAATTTTTTTAAAGTGCAAACAAGTGCAGGGCGACACCTTGCCATCTACCATTACACTGTCAATCTGAAAGCCACTCCTGAAGCCAGTCGGGTGGTCTAAAAATTGTAAAATGGCCAGCTTCCTCGAATACAAGCTACGCTGAAAATAACATCGCGAAACGCATCACAGAGTCGATAAACAACTCCTAATCAGCATGAATTTTCTGTAATGATAGTAATATCGTCGGGTGCAATGACGAGCCGATAGGAAGCCGGAATAATTGTTCCGCGCGTAGTATAACCAGTACACGTAACACGTGTAACACGCACTTTGTGTACATTTCTCACTGTCCGACCACAGGAATGTGTCCAGCGGTCGATGCTTCGTTCGTTGCCCGCGTGCAACGTCCATTTGTCTCCAACTTTCGTGCGTGTATTCGGGGAGCTTCGGCTCTCATTCTGAATAGCTATATTTTCCCAGCGCTGACGTATGGTTGGAATTTTTAATTTAAAAACGAGCCCGCACTCGAAAGAATTCGGAAACTCTGCCGGACACTCCAATAACGCGTGGCTGTGAAACGTGGGTGAGCGTACGTTTACCTAAGTTCTCTAATTCGTCATTTATAAATGGCTCTTTACGACTGTAATTTTTTACAATGGTGCTGACAATTTTACATGAAAATTCGCAGTCTATTAATCGCAATTATTTTTTTTGCGACTTAGAAATGAATTTTTGGAAAGAGCACAGATTAAGAATAATTATTTTGTTCAAAGATCCACAGTCCAATAATCACAATTTTTTTTTGTGACTTAAAAATGAATTTTTTGAAAGAGCACAGATTGAGAATAATTATTTTGTTCAAAGATCCACAGTCTAATAATCACAATTATTTTTCTCGCGACTCGGCAATTCATTTTTGGAGGAATCTCGCAAAGACATGAGAATAATTTTTCTTTTTATATTTATTTAACGTCATACAATTTATTAAGCTGGCTTCTTAAAAATGAAAATAATTATTTTGTATTCAGATCCGCAGTGAAAATGAATTTTGGAAAGATTGTCGTACAGCATCGAGAATAACTCTTCAGTAATTTAGAGAGGAGCTCCGAAGCTCTTAATTCACTGGAACAGATTGAGAAATTAAAGGCGCAGAACCCTTCGACAATTCGACAGACTCGTGTTTCAGTTCCTCGGAACGGGAGCGATCTCATCAGCGCCGGCACTTTGCATGTAAACTGCAAATCGAACTCCGCGGATTCATCGGCTCATATTCAAGGAGCACGAATAGGAAGAAGACAGGAAATTCCTGTGGGTAGAATACCATCTGTTTTCCTCATTTTATCGGTCCCCGTTCGTTATCCGCGCAATCTGCTAGCTCGCGAATCGATTTAGGGCCTCGCGCTTTGTTCCGCGGTGACAGTTCCGATATTTTTTCCGAAGGGGGCTGCTGCGCAGGGGGTGATCGGGACGCATTCGTTCAAATCCCGTCGTGACACTCGATTTTCGCGACGGGAAAGCGAGCCACGAAGCTGCGCGGAGAGTTTGGATCGAAAGCGAACGCGGTCGGAACTGTGCCAAAAAAATAAAAAGTAACGACCGCCCGTTTTCGAGGGGGGGTCGATAAACGACGGGAAATGAAACGGTCCTTTTTCCCTCCGGTTTAGCGTTCGTTCGCGGAAACGCGCCCTTGAAAAAAGCTTCGGCCTCGCTTTCACCCGTTTATCACAGGCGACGAGTGGCTCTCCACTGTCCTGGACTCTCCGGTGATTCGATATTTGCTCGGATAAATGGTTCTCTCCGAACGAAGACACCCCCTCTCCCTGTACCATTCCCTTTAAGGTGAAATGCTGCGAACGTTACCGCGGCGAAATTTAATTAAAGATGGAGAGATTAATACTTTCCTCGCTGTTCTTTTTATGAAAATAAGCGCGGTTTATTCGCGCGATGCCACCTCGCTCGCTCGGCTAAATTGGCTTCTCGAGTGACGGGCTCTGATAGTGCTCGGGGTAGGCGAATTTGTGGAACGGAATTATGGCAACCCTTTACGGGCCAGGATACCTTTAATGTACTTTTTTTGGGACGCTAAAAATATACTGCCATTATCGATTCAGGATTTTTAGGCAAAGTAAAAATATTCTGCATTGATCGTGGGAAGCAGGAATAAAATAATTGATTTCATCCCTTAACAACTTTATTACATTAAAAACAACATTACGATATTCTAGAAGTTTTCTAATCCTTTTTTATATTTCACCCAACCAAGTTCTTCATACATTCATAAAATTTCTTTGCATTGATTATGGGAAGCAGGTATACAATAACAATTGATTTCATCCCTTAATAACTTTGTTACATTAGAAATAATATTACGATATTTTTGAAGTTTTCTAATCCTGTTTTATATTTCACCCAACCAATTTCTTCATACATGCATAAAGTTTCTTTGCATTGATTGTAGGAATTAGGAATAAAATAACAATTGATTTCATCCCTTAATAACTTTGTTACATTAGAAATAATATTACGATATTTTTGAAGTTTTCTAATCCTGTTTTATATTTCACCCAACCAATTTCTTCATACATGCATAAAGTTTCTTTGCATTGATTGTAGGAATTAGGAATAAAATAACAATTGATTTCATCCCTTAATAATTTTGTTACATTAAAAACAACATTACGATATTCTTAAATTTTATTAATCGTTTTCTATATTTCACCCAACCAATTTTTTCACACATGCATATAGTTTCTTTACAATCCCTTCTCTTCAAAATTGCGAAGTCTATATCCGCATGAATCGCAACCCTTTCTCCTACGTCCCAATACTTGTACCAGTTTTCCAGATTACGCAAAGTACGTATAATTTCAACTAAATTTACGACCGATTGAATAAAGAGGCCCCGAACTTATTTGCACATCTAATATATGTAAGATCAAGACAAGGTTCACACAAGCACGCACACACACACTTTTCTCCTTCCCCAAGCCAAACATATACTGCGGCGCTCCACACCGAAAGGGGCATCGTTACACGTTAAAAGTCCGAATAAAAAGATACATCCCCGAAACTAAATGAGCTGTATAATCACGGTAACGCTTAAAGCGGCAACAAAACACGACCGAGAGTATCTTCCCATTCGTTTTCCGTGATCGGCGTTCAACGAACCGCTCCGACCACGTTCGCCGGCGTGCCCGCGCAAATCCAGAGTTTATCTCGAAGGTAGTTTCTCCCCGATGAGCGATTCGCATGTAAACGACATCCGGTATACTGCCCTTTGGCGACCGCTCGTAAAACCGGGGGCTAGAACCAGGCACCTGCTGCCGATCGTCGCGTCCGCCTCCTCTTTCTTTTCTGTCGGCGGCCCCCAGAACTTGCCGGACGCACATACTCCCAGCAATCTCAGCCCTTGGCTACTGGCAAGCGAGAGGGCTGAAATTTCCGGAATAGCAAACTGCGGGGGAGGTGGCTTGAGACGACCGGCGACGAGGAGGACGCCTCCGCGGGACGAAACGCCACGAACGACCGCAAATTCTATTTGCTCGATGGAAAACGCGCACCGTATGCCGCGAGGGCTCCCTGCAACTGTGTCCCACCCTGCGACATGCTATACAGGCTGTTACGGAGCTGGTGGCACCGCCAATAAGGGTGGCTCGGTCTTGCAGAAAGGGTGAAGGGTGGCTCTGCAAAAAGGCGAAGATACACAATGGAATTTTTTTTCATACAGTTCCCAAGATAATTGACCTTGAAAGGTTGTCGAGCTGCGGTCTTATATGCAGCAGGAATATTGGAGCGCAAAAGGGTGTTTCTGATGTGGTGGTTGAACCAGAAAGTGCAGTAAAACTTTTTCATATGGAACGCCATTTTAAAAAATTGACTTAAAAATGTCGTCAAGTTGTGTGACTATACGAAGCAGGAATATGGGACTTCATAAAAAGTGTTTCTAACCTGGTGATACACCCAACAAGGGTGGGTTGGTTCTGCAGAAAAGGTGAAGGGTGATTTTACAACAAAAAAATGTGAGTCGAAGATGTCCAATAGAATATTTTCATATAGAACGTCATTTTAAAAAATTGACTTAAAAGTGTTTCTGATCTGGTGATACACCCAGGAAGGGTGGTTTGGTTCTGCAGAAAGAGTGAAGGGTAATTCTACAAGAAAATGTAAGTCGAAGATGTACAATAGAATATTTTCATATAGAACGCCATTTTAAAAAATTGACTTTAAAATGTCGTCAAGTTGTGAAGTTATGCGAAGCAGGAATATGGTACTTCATAAAAAGTGTTTCTGATCTGGTAATACACCCAGAAAGGGTGGTTTGGTTTTGCAGAAAGGCTCAAGGGTGATTTTACAAAAAAAATGCAAGTCCAAGATGTACAATAGAATAATTTTCATATGGGATGACATTCTTAAAAAATTCACTTTAAAATGTCGTCAAGTTATGTGGTTATACGAAGCAGGAATATGGGATTACATAAAGGGTGTTTCTAATCCTGTGGTACAAAGAGAAAGGGTGGATGGTGACTATCAAATCCAGAATCTACGCACGACTTATTAACCTACATTGCGATAAAATATGCATGCAAAGTCAGGCTCCCCGCACTAGTATTTACAGCAAGTAGAATAGGCAAACCATGATCAGACACGCTAGCCAGTTCCCCTTAAAATTCGACTTTCTCAGGAATGAGATCTCAGAGAAGAAATTTTTGATTCCACAATTTTCGGGTTATTTTTCTGTTTAACTTTGGTCTGTGTTTGGTTGTCGCATCAGATCGGGAACACCCTGTATTTCCTCGGCTGTTTGCTAGCGTTCGCAAGGCAGTGTGCGAGCGAGTATGCGAGTGTGTCTCCTCGTGTGCGTCGCCGGATTCTAATGGATCCCCGACTCCGTCCGCTCGTAAATCCTGCCCTGCCCCCTGCTGCCAACTGACTACCCCTACCCGGCATCGATTACCGGCCAAGATATTTCCGGAATAATGGCTATTGCCGAGTTGACGGTAAACAGAACCGCGACCAGACCCTGCTCGAGTTTTTGGGAATCTCGAGAGGATCTGCCCCGAGGAGACGTTCTAGCTCTACCCAACCCTTTGCGCTCGAAACCGCTTTACAATTGACAGGTCCGAGTTTGTTCGCTGGAAGGTCGACGGAAATTATTGTCGCTAACGTGGGAACGTTGTTTCGTGAGAACAGTGATTCGGAAAGTGATATTATTGAAACATATTAAAACACGATTTCTGTGCTATCGCTACAAAAGCTTTGGAAATATGTCTTTCATTGTAAATTCGATGAACGAAGTAATAATTGTTCAACTAAACTATCTTTATACATTTATGGTAAATTGATGGAACGCAAAAAAACATTTAACCAAGTATAATTTTTAGTTCAGACTTTTTATAACGAATCTCCCAATCAGCGAAGGAGACGGTTCTTCTAATTCAATTTTCAGAAAATAATTTAACAAAATTTGGGAGATCTGCAGGAAGTTGAACTTCTCGAAGGTGTATCCCTCGTTAGTAAATTCATAGAAGTTTCAAGGGTCGTGACATAAAACTGTGTCTTCGAGAGCGCTCTAGTTTAGCTGGAACGCTTTAAGTGGAAGACAGTTCTAGTCATTTGAACTTTCACTTCGAGGTATAAACTAGATGGCTCTACAAGGGCTAGCGTATTTGCCTTGGCAGCGAGAGCTTGCTCAAAGACAGCGTATCGTTTCATATTTTTAGCACCGGTGTATGCTAACCAGTCACAGGCGGATGACACCGACCGCAGTCCTAAAATACACCCGAGAAGTCTTTCAGCAACTTCCACCTTCTTCAACAATTTTATATCTTCATACCAAACAGTTACAGTATATTTTATATAACATACGACGAAGACTTTCAGTATATTTTGCATAATGTATAAAAAGAATTCCAGTATATTTTGTACATCATACGACGAAAACTTTCAATATATTTTGTATAATGTACAACAAAAAATTCCAGTATATTTTATACAACATACAACGCAGAGCAGAAGAATCATTAATAATCAGAGTTATTTCTACCCTTAACCCTTTGCACTCCAAATTAATTTTCAATCTTGTTGGCTACAACTCCCTGCTATTTTATTTTATCAGATCATTGACTAATGATATTATATATAGCTCTCAAACTTTATATTTATTTTTAACTAAAAAATAAATAAAGGAAGAACCAAATACATATAAGAATCCGTTGTAGTTACATTTTTGTTTTAGTGCAAAGGGTTAACTGAAATCAAGATAAGATAAATTTTTCGAAGAAATTAAATATAACGAATCGGTTCCTCGAGTCTAAAGTAGTGTCACCAGACAAAGTCTTGTCCCTACTCTACCTTCCCCTTCCACGACGCTACTCCCCACCGCCGCGGCCTGGTCACGTGACGCGCTCCATAACTTATTCCCCTTAATCCATGCCCCTCCCCTCGCTGGTCTGGAAACTGTTCTCAGCACTATTTCCGTAAGAGTTTCAAGTTTCCATCGCTCATTGCGGGACCGTTGATCTCGCCGAACGATCTCGTTATCGACGACGTGGTTCGTGGTTTCCCTTTTTTACGGCACTTTGAATTCCAAAGTCTTTCCCTTGAGCAGACAAGCTGGAAGTCGCGGTTATCGTGAAGGGGGATGATACGTCAGCCGTAGCTCATCAACGGTACGGGCATCCATCGTGAATACTAATGCCACCGCGATCTCGCACAGGGTGCTGCCGTAGGCTATGGTTATAGTGGTAGCAGCCCTGGCCAACCCCCCTGGTAATCTCGTGACCGTCCACCGTTACCCTGTAAATCCACCGTGCGTGGGCGGACGATTCTTTTTCCTTTCGACCCGGGCTCGCCTTTTGCTTTCGCGGCACGCCGGCCGCGTATCGTATTCCGATGTCTAAACAGACTTTACGATTGTTATCCGGGAAATGGAAGAGACCAATAATGACGGGCCCGGAGGCTCCTCCTTCCAAGGAGTTTGCATGATTCCGGAGGGCGACGCAAGATTACGCGGGATAAGATACGTCCGAGGGGATCAGACTCTATTTTTGTGGTTCGCGAGGGTCGCTTTTGCTGGACGATCTTTTGTTAACCCTTTCCGGCTCAAGGTCAGCAGAGTCTAAGTTTCTTATTTCGACAATGCGGTTCATTTCGATTGGTCTTTATTTACTGAAACGAATGCTCCTTGAAGATATTTTCATAACGAATTTATAAATGATTTTTTGCATCGTAACAATATTGAGTCGGTGAAGTACCAATCTGTGAAGAGTTTAGGAGAATTTAGAAGCACTGTTACTATATTATGAGCGTATTCAATTTATTAAAAAAAAAGTATATTTTTATAATAACTGTTGTACCTCTTTATCACTACAATTTATTTATTTTTTATTTTTAAAGGGTTATTCTCATTTATACTTGTAAATTTTAAACCACTCATGAGACCAAAAATGGTCGTGTTTTATAATTTTTTCAATTATCTTTATATTTAAATTATTGTATTAAAGCGGCGTTCTCTCTCTCTCTCTCTCTCTCTCTCTCTCTCTCTCTCTCTCTCTCGTTTCTATAATTTCTAAAATTAATTTATTTCATTCCTTTCAAGTGTAAGTATTCTCAGTGAGGATCAAAATTGAACTCGTGACATAATCTGATATTGGTAAAATGTTGAAGGCAATGGCGCTCAATGGTGATCTCCACGGTCAACTTGTTAATATGTACAAACAATTTTGATTCCGTATAAAGATCCGCAGATTAGATCGCACTGCACGAATTGCAAACAAAAAATAAAAGCACTGGCGAAAGGGTGGCACGGCAAGGTGAAAAGGGAAACCGGAAAGGGACAGCGTGGCCGCGCGGGAGCAGCCACGTGCTCCGAGTCGAGCATCGCCGGATACCACCGAACACGGCCGAACGCGAGATTTCGTGTCCGTACCCGGTGTCGGAATGCTTTGCTCTCAGTCGTAGGCGCGTGCCACGTACCGTCGTGTCTCTGCTGTGGTTCGGTCATTTTCCACCCTTCTGACGTTTCTCTTCGACACGTGTTCTTTGCAATTCGCGCATACACCCCCGGTGACATTCTTTTGCATATTCGATTAAATAAAAACGAAATGTGTGCGTGTGTCTGTGCACTTGATTGACGGTTCTCAGTGACACGACTGTGCTCCAAGATACTACTACAACACTCTGGTGAGAAGTCAGTGATCGGATGTCAGTAACGCTGTGGGAACGATGAGGGTGTTCATGTTCGGGGATTCATCGGTAACGACAGTGGTCGACAGTTAAGGTAGAAATGTTGCAATAATAATTCTTTTATGTGCGAGTTAATTCTTTTAATAATAATTCTTTATTGTGAGAGTGGTTTTTGAAGCAGTTCGGTAAATGTACGTTCGATTCTAGCGGCGTTGTAGAATTGTGAAAATGCAATGACTTTTAGTGACGAGTAGACTGCGATTCTTCGTGCAAAATTGTTTATATTGATTATCAAAAATAGAAGCTCCGATTTATTCTTTTTTTCTATATTTTTAAAAAGCTCAGCCTACTACATTAATGTTCTCAATTTCACCTAGTCATTTCTGCCATAAATCTTCTATATAAAATCCGCAGTCTAGTGGCGAGAGTAGACTGTGGATATTTATGCAAAATAAATATTGTCTGCATTAATTTCAAGACGCTGTGGTAACGTAGATATTTATGTATTTTCTTAACAATTCTTTAAATATTTTTATTATTGTATATTCTAATAATCTTTATCGTAAATTCAGTCAATCCGTAGTTTACTTCTAAATAAACGAATAAATACATTTTTCGGTTCCTCGACACAACTTAAATAATAGTCGAAAATAAATAAATTCATTCAACGAATTACCTGCAATGGTACCTCAACGAGCTAAGTAGCGAGCTAAGTAAAAGTAAAAGTGAAATTTGCTATCTTAAATGAAAGAAATGGAAACCATGTAGAAATTCAATTCTTTCTTTAACTTCAATGTGCTAGGATTATATTGGTATTATTAAATTATTTTAAATCACACACATCCATTTATCATAAATGCATAAAATACGCTGTCTACTAGAAATGTATTGGTAGTATTAAATTGTTTTAAATCACACACCTATTTATCATAAATGCATAAAATCCGCAGTCTTCTAATCGTTAAATAAGAATCGTTAAATAAAAATCATTAAATAAGAATCGTTAAATAAGAATCGTTAAATAAGAATCGTTAAATAAGAATTCTGAGACAGAGTTACATTCCGACACATCTCCTCGTTTGTAACATTAAAACAAACATCAGCAACATTCTTAGCTTACAGTGTTCGCTGCTTGTTAAAGGCCCGCGGTCAGTCCCCGGGCCTCCGGTCCCTGTAGGTACCCGAAAACAGGTGAAATTAGACCAAGATTCGTATCTGGACGTCGCGAGAGATCTCGCCGGTGTTCGTTCTTTGTTTTGCGTGTCAGCTCGCAGTATTTTCTGCTCGGAACACAGAGATCCGTTAGATTTATCGCGACGATTATTCGCGCGACAAGAAACACGGAACACCGGAAAGGATGCTAAAGCGGAACAGAGGAAGAGAGTGTGAGAGAGAGTTCTACGCGGGTCGACAGTCTTTGAAGATGCGCCAATTAGCGGGCAAGTTTCCAAGTCTCTTCGACGGGGGGAGAAAAGGGCCCCGAGGACCGTGTGTACCATCGAGGCCCTTTCGGGCGCGCATCTCGCGTTGCGATTTTTAATTAGCTCGCGTCCGAGGCCGGGACACGAGATTAAAGCGCCGCGACGCGTACTCCACTGTTGCGTTTAAGTCCTTCGTGTGCCGCGCGCCGGAAAATCTGTCGAGCCTCTCGCGTTGCGAGGATTAAAGAGGAAAGGGTTCCCTTTGCCGCGGGTGCTTAACGGGGAATCGACGGGACCGTTGCTTTCTTTTTATTCTCGAAAAAAAGGACTGCACGCTGCTCACCCTTTCATTCGAGCCCAGACGACACGTAACTTCGTTTTGAAACATTTTTGTTCTTAATTTTCTTCATAATTCACCCCTTGTGTACTATAATCGAATCAAACGATAAAGTTAATCCACTGACTAACATTGAGTCAGACTCGTAACGATGATTTCTGGGTAAATAAAATTTTAGTTTGTCGTAAAATCTTTTAAACACGGTGGTTTCACTTAGGAAAAAATTTTCCAAAGCTTTGACACACGTTTGAGTATTCACCATTTTTGATAAAAAATACGTCTTCCGTTTCTCCAAGCTTGTCGTCGTGCAATCATTTTTTTACGAAATTATCACAGCTTACATATATGCAGACAATTTTTCGAAGAAAATATAATTAATTCTTAAATTAATTTTTCCTGGCAAGAAAAATATTCATCTAGGAGTACACATATTTTTATGAAAATCCACAATTTAATGTAAATAATTTTTTATCGAACATTCTGATAAGAAACAAGTGTTCTTCGTCAAAAATCAGTGTCAGTTTACAAATATTGTTTCCCTATCATCGTAGAAGGTAATAATAATAAAAGAATAGTTGTAGACTGTTTTCGAACAGATCGATGTCGACATCTCGTAAAATTTAATTCACCAGAACGAAATTCGTCGTCATTAATCCTTTCAAGAAGACAGTTTTAATGAACCTGAAACGTATATTGCAATAATAAAGATAGAAGAACATTCCATACGAAGAAACACTGAAAAATTGGAGACCTACAAAAATAAATATCTATAAAATAAAATCAACCGAAACTGGTCACAGAGAGGCGTGTTAGAAGACACTTCGATGCACTTCCGCCGTATAAGGAAGCGAAAAAACGAATAAGAGCAAGGCGTCTGCGAAATAAAAATAATTATACGAGCTAAATAAAATTTAATGAAGCGGATATAACGTGCAGGAGCGAGCAATTAATGAACGCTGTTATTAACTCCAATATATTCTGCAAAAAAAATGATAAAAAATCGGATCTATGTCCTGAATGAGCGGTTACCGGTCTGAATCCGGCGAAGCAGGTCTCGGGGACGCAGCTCACCGGTTCTGGGCTTGTCGGTTCGAGACAAATTCCGGACGAGCTTTCCGAAAAGAGGGATCCCTATCGGAGTCCAGATCTCCAGGAGCTTGGTCCAGGTCGCCGCGAGCATGCAATACGAATCTTCTCGGATCTCTCCGGGTCCTCTTTATCTTTCACTCTCTCCCTCTCTGTTGCCGTTTACCCGAAAGGGATTACTTTCCCATTAGGATCTTGTCTTTCGTGGACAAATAGTCGAAACTTGAGCCCGGCAGCTACCGGCACGGCGATTTTTCCCTCGGGCTGGTGGATCGTCTTATCAGGGACTCGACAGGAGGCCTCTTCGATTTTTTACTTTATCGCCGGCGAAACGAATCCCTCGGAATACCCCTGCTTTATGGACCGACCACGGAACTACGCTTCCACTGTCTCTCACTTTTATTTCGGCCAGTTGAAAATGATGAACCTGCTGCCAGAGATTACCGTTTTACAGCTTCGTGCCGTGTCCGGACCCGGCTCCGAACTTCGAAATTAATGTTCTGGAGAACAGGTTCTCGAGCTTTCTTTTTTCTTGTTTTTTTTTATTGCGGATTGAGACATTCGTTTTGACAAATGCGCTCTCACCGGTGGCTTATTATCGAAGCTCTTCGCTTGGCCAGACTTGCCTTTTGACGTCTGTGTTGCTCCGGGTGTCTTGAAGAATGGCTGAAGGCTCGGTAGACGTTCGTTCCTTTAGAAATACATTGATACTTTGGTCGGTCGCCAAGCCCTTTGGAAAAAATGTTTGTCCACGATGCAGCTCTAATTGTAAATACGTATAAAAGCAATACTTTGAATATCATTGCTCTTGAATGTACATCGAACATTTTTCTCAATTAAATTGTGTCTTGCAATCGCTGCAAACATTTTTTAATTCGCATAAAGATCCGCAGTCGAATAACAACAAAAGTTTATAAATATTTGAATGTTAAGCTATTTTGCAAATTTACATAAAATATTTCGACGTTTCGATCCACGATTTGGTTCCAACGAGCTATTTTTCTCGGAACGTTCCAAACCTTCTCAATTTTTATTGAAGTCACGAGTAGACTATGGATTTCATACAGTTTTCTTGAAAATGATCCAAATCGTGGATCGAAACGTCGAAATATTTTATGTAAATTTGCAGTGCGCCAATAACATTCAAATATTTAAAAATAACTGTCTATCGAAAGAAAGGAAAAGTAACAACAAACATTGTGCAACACACGTATTCGCATTTAAAAATAATAAATCACCAATCACATGAACCACTCGAAACTCTACATTGATAATTTACAAAGAATTATTGCGAGTTTCGCAACTGGGGAACGGATAGAAACTAGTCAAAGAAACATTTATAAATCCGTCTTTATCGCTGAAGGTGTCGACAGAGTAGAAAGAAAGTGTCAGTTCCTTATAATTTATTGTTCAGCCAACGCGGTAACAATACGAGCAGCAATTCATAAAATGGCTTCACACCGTAAATAGCCAACGAGACGCATGAATAATTATCGTCCATTCCGGTTGCTTAAATAATTCGTTCCACTCACACGCGACCGAGAGATTTATCCAGGAAGAATCATTTATGCATTCTGTAACAATGGTGGCAAGTGAATCTTCGTTAACATTCGTAATTCATTCCGACCAGAATTGTCTCCATCTCTCATTTTTCATGAAGCCATCAGCGATGAGAATCGTCAGTTTTTCGCTCGCGTGACGTCTCCGAAGTGAAATTACACCCTTCTTCATCTTTCTCACTCTCCCTGCGTTCCTCCCCGGTGAGAAACTCGTCGGAAATAATAGTCGTCTCATCAGACGGAAATGAATGCTTTAGATTACTACGATAAGCTGGTAAGCGTGAACCTTAGATGTAATACCGACCTCCCGGCACCGGAGCTCTCTGCGTGGTTGACGACTTCGTAACCTGGAGATTCGTCAACGTCAGACCCCATTAGCAGCCGCCCTTCGCCCACCGTCAACTCGCGTTAATTCCCTCTTACGGTGGGTGTACGCTCGGCTCTGTTCAACTGTATCGTCGAATATCTCGATCGTTCCACGCCGAACGACCGAAATGATCGTTTTCGAGGATCTCGTAAACCCCCGCGATCTTACAAAGCCCCGAAATGCCCCTGAAGAGACCTCTAACGAGCTACTTTTCTCGGAACGTTCCAAACCTTCTCAATTTTTGTTGAGGACATGAGTAGACTCCGGATTTCATACAGATTTCACGAGAATGAATAGTTGTAATTTCGAACAGTGAAAAGATTTTAAGAGTATTAATATATTCTTCTGACTACGTTATAATTACACTGTCTAACAAATTTCAACCTTTTTCATGTTTCTATATAGCTGTTGGGTGGATCACAATATTTGTTCAAAGTCGAAAAATACGTCTTTTTTCATTTATATCTCGCTACCGTGTCTCGCGATTGACAATTTCATTGTGATACATATCATCTTTCAATCTTTTAGAATTTATTTAGTTGTCTTTTCGTCACGTGTGTTTAAATAACGAAACTAATTTTTTAATTGCATTGAAAGAATATCTAAAAATGTAGCAGGGATAGAATTGGACAATTACTAAACATTTAAGTATTCTGAAGTATTTATACCAATATTTCACATACATAAAATTTCAAAAATCATTAGAAATGGAGATATTCTAACTCGAAAGAAATGTTTAATTTTCGAGTTAAAATTGCTTTGAATGCAATGGGTTAAACTCGTTTTCTAATTGGATTAAAAAATGTCTAAAAATGCAGCACGAGAGAAATCGTAATTAAAGATTTATTATCGTTGTCGGGAAAATTTCCCCGTCGGTGAAAAGTCCAAGAAAAAGATTTTATTTCGAGTGAAATGGGTTAAACTAGTTTTCTGATTGGATTAAAAAACGTCTAAAAATGCAGCACGAGAAAAATCGTAATTGGACATTTATTATTGGTGTGGGGGAAATTTTTTCGTCGGTGAGAAGTCCAAGAAAAAGATTTTACGTTTTGGGAGAACGTCAGACAATTAGGGAACCAGAGGTGAGGACGCGACGACCGGTTGATTTTGTCTTGGCTGTACAGGTTGGAACAACGGTGTTGGCATCGCTTGTCGCTCGCCACCGAGATAAAGGTTAATTTACCATCGTTACATGTAGGCTGGAGGGCCCACCGTGCTACCAGGCGAACGTTAAACACGCGTTGCAAGTTCTGTTTCCACGCGAAATCGTAAACTCGGCCGAAAGCACCGGTTCCCTGCATTTTCGACCGTTTTTCACGACCCAGACGCTTACAATGCATCACGAAGATAAGGGGCTTCTCGATTAGGGTGTATTCTTAAGTGCCGGGCTTCGACTGTACTCGAAACTTGCATTACCACTTGACGAATCACTGTTCCGCCCACACACACGCGCGCACACTTTGCCGTGTCGACTTTCAATATGAACAATATCTTTTTTATATTTATTTAACGTCGCTTTCAACTCTTTGCTAAGGTTATTTCGCGACGGGACCTACAGTTTATTAAGGTGGGTTCCGAACCACATGGAATATTTCCAGAGGTGCCGGAATATGAATAATATGACACGTTCTTTATTTTAAAATTGTTATTTCAAGATTTATCGTTATTTCCGTCTTCAGGATTGACATCGATGAATCTTTCATAACTTCTTCTGAAACAGGTACCTAAATTAGTTTTTTTACTGACCTCTTTTCTTTTTATATTTCAGGTGAGTTCGCTGCTTGATTATTTAATCGTCTATGGTTAGACAATTGTTCGATTCTTTTACCTGACAGCAACAAAAATTGGTGAGTTATACTAGAGCACGACTTATTAGGAATTCATAAAATGTTAAGAAATCGTGTATAAACTATATTGTCATTGAATAATTCATCAACGTTTATGTGGATCTTGAAAATATAATTTCAAAATGGAATGATTAAATTAAATTCTATTTGAAATAGAATACGAAGATCTTGAAAATATACTTTCAAAATGGAATGATTAAATTAAATTATATTTCAAATAGAATATGAGGATCTTGAAAATATACTTTCAAAATGGAATGATTAAATTAAATCATATTTGAAATAGAAACACGTAGTGGAATATGAAAATTTCATCTGAATTCACAATATTTATATTATTAATAATTTAATTTAAGCATAATAGATAAATTTAAGTGCGGCCACATATATCCCTAGTGGCTCTGAAGTTCATTCAAGGGTTCGTCGACAAGATTCATCTTGCCACTCCATCCGAATCAAATAAAAATAATGGAAACCCGTAGAGTGTGTACTCCAACCATGACCGATTCAAGCTTAAACATTCGCCGACGCCGGAGTTAATCAAATCTCCGGAATGAATGATGAACATTCGCTTTTACGATCAATAGGTACGCGAAAACGGTAATCGACTACCCGCTGCGCGAACTACCGTGTCCTCGCGAAATTTTTCAATCCGCACGCGAGGCGTTCAACAGGGACGACAGAATATTCGTAGAAAGTAGTTTCACGTGTTCGCGTGTCCTCAACGCGATGCAGTTTATAGCCCGGCTATGACACACGATGATTTATCGCGGAACGTAAAATGTTTCTTCGTTTTCTTCCTCCCTCGCTTTGGGGCTTTGTCGCGCGTTTTAATCGGCCACTTTTAATGCCCGACGTCTGCCTGCACTTTAACCCGGTGTTCAGGTAATAAACGTTCTTTAACCAACATCGGGGCTCCTTCTCTCGTAGTACTTGTGCGCAACTGTCGTGTATTATCTTCCTCCATAATCGCGCAACTTTGTTTCCATTATTGGCAGTTTTTATAAAATCACCGGCTTTCAATGAGACGCGTGCCATTGGACAGTTTCGATCAAATCGCATGACGTTTATGTCGTTAGAAATGATCTCGGATATTTCATTCGCTGAATAATTTCACCGCTTGCCTTAAAATAACGTCTCACCTGAAATGACGGGTTCTCATATTTTTAGTTCTTGATTATTGAGGTTATGCATCCATGAGTTATTCAACAAATTTATTTCTGTAGGTATTTCCCTCGAGTGTCACTCCTAGAATATCTTCTTTGAATTTGACAGATTAAAAGGTAGAATGACTAAAGAGATTAAAAGAGATTAAATGATGAGTGTGTCCCCGAGGATATCTTCTTTAATTTTGACGAATTAAACAATTCTTTATTTCTTATATTTTTAATGGTATCAAGTGGTCAGTATACTTTAGGGGTTGTTTTTCTCAAAGTTTTAAAAAATATATTCAAACATGTACCGTGATATGACTTGGAACTTCGAAGATGAACTTTAGATTTAAATTTCGTTTTGATTATTGAGATTAATAAATTTATTTCTTTAGGTGAATACAGGGTGTCTGACTCAAGTGTGACCCTGAGAATATCTTCTTTAATTTTGACGAATTAAACAATTTTTTATTTCTTATATTTCGAATGGTATTAAGTGGTCAGTATACGGTAGGGGTTGTTTTTTCTTCTTATATTCTCCTTATATTTTGAATAGTATCAAGTGGTGTATATATCGTAGGGGTTGTTTTTCTGTTTTTCTGTTTTTTTTTCATGTACCGTAATATTACTTTGAGCTCCGAAGATTCGTTTTTACGAGAATGCAAAATCTGTAGGAAGTGTCTTTCGCAGCAGGGGGTGAGAATTCTATAAAAATTGAGGAAACAAAAATTGTGGGTACTCAGCGAGGGTCACTGGATCGACCAGACCAACCGTGTAGCTTTTATTGCGGCGAAGGGAGGAAAACTCAGCTGTCAAGGCTTCCATCAAGAGTTCGCGTCCAAAACCGTCCGCGGACGGAAGCCCGTGTCACCCTCTCGGCTGCGGCGCGTTTCAAAATAGCTCGTCGTACGCGGCAGGTTCTCCGTCAGTCAGAATTCACAACAGAACGGGGATCAGAATATGGCCTTCGTCCTGCCGAGCTGCGAAGGGGGGTATCGTTCGAAGATCGCGCGTTCAGCTTCTATTTCTGTCGGATCGTGCACGTTGCGACGCGGAGCCATCCGTTTCGACGGATATTTTTAAGGTTCACACCGTGTACAGGGTGAACCGTTTGCGGTCGGTCTGACAACTACATCCTGATTCGACGAGTGATTCGATTTTATTGCGTTTAGGGGAGATAGATAGTCAACTGTCGATAAATTTCTCACGATAGAATTCACTGCTTAGATCGTTGCACGTGAAATGTCCGATTTCGAAGTGTTTCAATCAAGATATATTATTATTATAATGTACATGTATAATGTAAAGGTTACATTTTCTGATCATCGTGTTTCCGATGTTTGCTCAAAATGCTGTCGTGATTGTGCGTTACTGTTAGTCAATGATAGAAAACGGTAAAAAAATATGGTTGATGATAATTTAAAAAATGAGGAAGTTCAACGACCGACACATTCAATTTTAGTATAATCGAAGGACTTGTCATTTTATAGATTTTTTTGCTAATCTGCAGTGATTTTCTGCATATCGTTATGATGTGATTTTTTGTGAATATCGTTAGTCTAATACATGTACAAATGTAACTTGCAATTTTTCTATGACAATATCGATTTTTATATTTTAGAAGAGGATTTGAGAGGATTATTAGAGCTAATATTCTCTTTTATTGAATTGATAAATAGAAGTTCAGTTTGCCTTGTGGGAAATGTGGTATGATAATAATAAATAGTTATTAGCGAACTCGATGGTCTTCAGGAATATTCGGGCTAAACATTTAAAACAATTGCACCACGCTCCGACCTTTTCTTGGCGTGCAATTTAAGGGTTACATGGAAATCACCGACTCAAATTTCCTCGACGTGGTTTTCACCGACGACTACTTTGACCGCCAAGTACTTTGACCGACAAGTACTTTGACCGACAAGTACTTCGACCGACGAGTACTTCGACCGACGAGTTCTTCGACCGACGAGTACTTTGACCGACAAGTACTTTGACCGACAAGTACTTCGACCGACAAGTACTTCGACCGACAACTACTTTGGGCGACAACGCCTTTAACCGACAACGATTTTAGAAACGTTGTCGGTTAAAGGCGTTATGGGCTAAAGTAGTCGTCGGTCAAAAATTGGTAAAAACCGTGTCGGTAATTTCCATGGGACTCCAATTTAAACAGTCCTAGAATTTTTTTGATGAGATCTCGTACACGTAGCAAGTCCTGAGACGAAAGATGTGGACCAAATTCGTACCAGAAAGAGTAAAATAATTTCGGATGTGTCGAATCAGTTGGAACACCCTGTAGATGAGCTAGCCGGCCGTTTCCCCGCGGAATCTCCTTGTGCGGTATATACATATGCACGCGGGAACCGTCGCACCGCAATATTTTCAACCTGCCGTCGCCTCTCGAGACTTTCTCTTATCCTCGTAATTCACTGCGAGCGGCGGATGCTTCTTCGCGTTTGCCGGAAAACCTTCGGGCGACTCCGATACAGTGGACCAGAGGGATGTTGTTAGCGATGGGATCTAGCGTATCGCGAGATGTATCGAAACACGCGGCACCGCGAATCGTTTATGCTCGAATATTATAACGGGTGCTCCTCGCAATAAACATCTCTGGAACTTCGTATAGATACCAACGAAAGTTACAGCCGAAAGTTTATCCGTTTCGAACGAGCTGTAATTAACCCTCCGAGCCGACTGCAAGCCTCGAGGCATCTCATCCCGACTGCCACGGAGAGAGATCGTTATCTTTTAGCTTTTTTCCTCTCCTCCCTTTTGTCTGACAAACCGATCCTTCGGGATTCCTCTGTATAGTTTTTTAATTACGGACAGCCCACATTTATGACGAGACTGACATAAATTTATTATTTTCGTTGTATACATTTTAATAATAAAAGTTACGATGACGGAGTTACATTCTCAGCGAAAGAATTTCGTTAAACAAAATAGTACAACTCTATTTACAGCTTCAATCCTCTATTTTTTCTGTTATTATAATTGTTAAACTTTTCCTAGAAACATTTTGTGGGATGTAACAAGTGAAACCTCGAAGATACGTTTGTTCTTGAAAATTCCAAAAGTTCAAATGTTTTTTAAAGACATAAAACAAATATTCCGTGAGAGGAGCCCCTTTTAAACAAGACCTAAAAAATTAATGTACGATTATTTTTGACTATTTTATGGAACGAAAGTTTATTAGAATCGCTTGTGGAAATTAATTTCGGATACACGTGTTCGAAAATCATATTTATCAAGACGCTGCTTAACTGTTTGTTACTGTAACACTTAAAGCTTCGTTCACTGCATCCACCGAGCCCGAAGCAATTAAGTCTTGGCCCGAACCTCGGAACGGGATCAGATAATTTCGCATCTTCCCCCGGTATCGCAAAAAATTGAGTAAAACTTTCACATCTCGGCGAAGTAATAAGGTATAACAAACGATTCCAGCTAGCTTGCGTAACGTTCGTACGGAGATTAACAGATGTTCAACCGGGAAGCATCAAACACCGCTTACGCGAGACGAATAGGGGAAAGTTTCGCCGCGATTTATTGGGAACGAGGAAACGATGAAAACGAAAGAAAAGTCAAATTAAGAACGACCTGTTATTGGGTCCGAGGGATGGAATTAGACGGGACCGGGAGAGAGGAGAGAGAAATATTGCGTCAAATATTTAACTTGGACAGCCGTGTGCTTGTCGGGGGTTGCTGCGGGGAGGGTGACGAGGTATTCGGTCTCTTCAACTCGTAGATCCCGAGATCGACAAATACGAGAGATCCAATTACTAATGACCAAGTGGTTAAACAAAAATTGCCATCTCGATGCCTCCCCCAATGTGACTCACTCCGCTTCGTGATTGAGTCTTGTTTGCATGGCGTTTGAATCTAATGGGACACTCGATGTCTCAAAACTCATTATTTTTAGGGTGTACTAATTGTGTCTGTCTTTAATTTACACAGCATTCCATTTCTTATTTAACGGAGTTATTAGTTTCAGCTAACGTAACCTATCTAATAATTCCAATATTAATATTAACCCTTCGCTGCATTGTTTTAATTTTTTAAAATATTTTTCCCTTAAGTAAAACAAAAACTGAATTTCTTTCAATTTTGTCATTTAAAAATCCCAATTAAAAAATCATGCAGTGAAGGGTTAACGTTGATATTGCCATCAGGTTCAATCCATTTAATAATTCCAATACCAACATTAATATTAATGTGGATTCAACGTGACGACAATTATCCGGTAAAACAATTATTCGGCATTTATATTAATATTGGAATTACTAGATGGTTCAATTAGTTAAAGGTAAATGTGACAGAACATTAGAAAAATGTGGTGTGTTGTCTTTTAAAATTTTTTTACTCCCAGAAATTTTCTGTTGTGGTCTTGGTTCTCCAAGAAAAAATGTTTTACATTTCAAAGTTCAGGCAAGCAATTTTATGTCCAGTTTCTGAGAGAAACGTGAAGGGAAACAAAAAGGAAAGAGAAACATGAAATGGGGCTCACTCGAAGGATTCGATTCCCTCCTGGATTTCCCTGTCAATGGCCACGGTTTCTCTTGATTTCTCGATTTTTCCTCCGCGACACCTTCGCGCACCAGGGTAAATATTTGATGCGATTTTTCTTTCTCATCCCTCCGACGTTCATCCGACAGACACTCGGATTCGCACCCTCGTTACATCTTACCTTCTCCGCCTTTTTTTCTCTCGCTCTCCCTCTCGAAGTTAGCACGTTTTCAATGATAATCCCCTTGTCTTCCCCAGCGGCCTCCGTCTTTCGGTTTGTTAAACATTTACGGCCGCCATTGTTGCCGCGGTTTACTTTCTCCCTGTCGCAGTATTTTCCTGATTTTTCGGGCTCTGTGTCTCTCGATTGAAATAAAGGGAATCTGCTTCAGTACTTCGACCGTAGATGTTAATATAGTTTAACGCTCCACGCTTTTAGAAAAATTATTTTCTCTTTCCTAGTGCATTTTACTTTAAGCTTGGTTTTTAAAATTCTTTTATATATTTTTTTCTTTTTTGTCTTTACTACCGAGCGTATTTAGTAAGGGTTCGATTTCCGCTCTACTAAGATTTTTTTTCGCTCCTAAACGCACAGTTAAAAATGATTTTTTTTTTAAATATTACATTGTTATCCAGTTCTGAGCTATGTAAAGTTTCAAGTCTCTAGCTCATCGGAAAGTGGTTTCGATTACAAACGAAGACAATTCGATTAGAAGATTTAACATAACACGGCAAGCCAATATAAGCGTGGTAAAATGGCTCTCATGGAAATCATCGACAACATTTCACCGAAACCAGATTTGACCGACAACAGATTTGACCGGCAACAGATTTGACCGACAACAGATTTGACCGACAACTACTTTGATCAAAAACGCTTTTAACCGACAACTAATCTGATATCATTGTCGGACAATTTCGTGTCGGTTAAAGGTGTTGTCGGTCAAATCTGGAGTCGGTGAAATGTTGGCGGTGAAAACCAAAACGGTGATTTCCATGGAACCCGGTAAAAAAAGCGTACGATACGCCGACGATCCAGATGATCATGAGCGTGCGTTGGAAAAATAAATAAATGTATCCAGTTTCTTGGGGCTTCTGGGCCGTTGGTCTGGCGTAACGTTCATCCGAGGGAAATCGCGGCGCACGTGCGCCTCAAAGAGGGAAAATATGACGTCTTAACCGTTTCGAGGGTTGCGTAACGTGTTCGTCGAGGGGCGTAAGGGGTGCAAGGGGTGGTTGGTCGCGTGCGCATATGGTACATGTATCATTGCGGTTCTTCTATGTTTATCTACCCTCTTGTTCGCTGCAGCGAGAGAGTAACGCGGCAAGATAAGAATGGCGATTCGCGCGTCCACTGTTCAAGATACCGTACGCCGGAAAACCTTTATGATTCCGCCAGGGGAGGGAAGACCGTAAGAAATTGTTCTGCTGGAAAGAATAGAGACGGGAAACGCCTCGCTTAGGCTCCTCCTCCTGTTCGCGACTATTGGAACACCTGCCGAGCACCACGAGAAATATCCTCCGCGGAGATTACGAATTTTACGCCGGACTTTTTATTGTCCCCTATTAACATAAGCGTCGCCTGTCCAGCTTCGCGGGAATCTCACCATTAACTTGCGATTTTTGTTACCTTTTTTTTCCTCGCCGATCCTGATCCTTAGGAGACCGAGAGATAGTGGTCAGTAGACTGGGAGGAGTCATTTGAAACGGTAGAAAGAATAAAATAAGTTAACTTGTTTCAAACTGTAAACGTCTTTACGATACCATCAAACTGTAAAAATGGGTCTGCTCGATGCAGTTTTTATAATAATGCTTAAAAAGATCTTAAAAAGTCATAATAATTTTGTCGAATAATTATTTCGAAATATTTCATTCAGTCCGGGCACGATTTTATAGTTTAAAGGTTAAGAATGTCAATATTTTATCATCAACTTATTGAAATTATTAGAGCAATTTATGAATGACTCCTATTTTTTGCAACCGACGCAGAAAATATCTATTTTGCATACAAAATCCCCAACCTAGCAGTAAACATCTTTATGAATAATGGAGGACCGTTGAGCTTCTGATCTCGCATTCTGATTATGCTCTGGAGCATGCACTCTGCCTACCCTTATCGTAATTGGTACTGCAAACCAATTGGGTACTTAGGGCAAAAATTAGATCACGAAATATGTGCACCGGTAATAATTTAAAATAAAATTGTATCTCATTATCGATCATTGACCTGTTCTCCTTAAATGAACAGAATCACGAGTAGAATTTCATCTGTATAGGCAGAATTGTAATAATCCTAGGAATGATCCATCAATCAATTGGGGATAAGAAGCCCATTCAATTTACAGCCCCTTCATCTTTTTTATTTTTCGAAAACCCATCAGTGGATGGATTCCACCTCGAAAATAGCTTCCACCAATCTTACGAGAAACGCCGA
This sequence comes from Lasioglossum vierecki, assembly GCA_028455595.1. NCBI lineage: Eukaryota > Metazoa > Arthropoda > Insecta > Hymenoptera > Halictidae > Lasioglossum > Lasioglossum vierecki. The sequence continues at coordinate 8,012,769 of CM052341.1, forward strand.
CTACCAAAGCAGGATTTCGTCCTATCGATCCTCCCCAATCTTTAATATGCTCGGTTCATCCTTCATCGATGGATAATGGCGGCTCAGGATCGTATACAACGTTTATCCGTGGCATTCTCATTCTTTCGCCCCCTCCCCCCTATTCGTTGTTGCGTAGAGAATACGGATTCTTCTTTCAGAATTTGAAGTAGCATATAGGTACCCCTCCACAACTAAAACCAATCTTTATTACCTTTCTTATCCATAATCCGTCGATCACAAATTTCGTTGATGTCTAACTTTGACACATCCAGATCTAATAGCTCCATTTTAATGAAACGGAGCACAGTCAATTCGTAAATGAATGTTTCATTGCCTGGAGTATAACCGAGATAAAATTAAATTATTTTCTCCGAAACGGTAAGACTTTTAAAAAAAATTTTTTTTTAATAATGCATTGTCACCCAGTTTTGAGCCAGATATCCAATTTCAAGTCTCTAAACAGACAGACAACCAAACAGACAGACACGAAAGCGAGCTAATAAAAACGTGGTAAAAATTTTTTAGTTTGTTTATTATATCGAAGTATACCTGCTTTAAAAAATGGTGGCTTCTTTCGTGCACTGTTAAACGATACTACTCGAACCTTCTGGATTATAAAAATTTCCATCAGGCAAGAGAAATTCGGAAAAATAACGAATGAAAAATATTTGGATGGGAGTACCCCCTCAAGACACAACACTCGTTTCAAGGGGTACAATCTCGAGGGGGCAGGAATCCGGAGAGCTCGTTGCTCTTTTCTCGGGAGTGTCGTTACTCGAAGCCGACTGGGCGACGCAACGCGAATCGAAATTCGCGTTTTACATATCCCGGCGATGTGGATCGCGACACATGGGGCCCTCCCGCACGAGAACGAGGAAATTTGATGTACTAACCGTTCGCGAGGGTTATGAGCAGGCGAGAGAGACGCGTTAGGGTGACACGGTCCGCATCTGGTGCACGTTTCGTTCGTGATAAAAACGTGCTCGCCTACTAGCGTCGACGAGTGGGGTAGCACGGAGAACAGAGCCCGGTAAATCACGCCGGACCGCATAAGCACGATCGAAGAATCGATTTCAACCCCCTCCGAGGACACTTGAGCGTATCCTCTCAGATAGTCTTCCCTCGATTCAGATGCGTTTCGACGAAATTGTCTTTGATTCTTTTGATTTTTTAAATTTTTTGTTCTTCCTAGATGAACAAACTTTTTAATTTTTTTTTAAAGGAGAGGTATTGGAAAATATAGAGTAAATATAGAAGAATAATGTCCAACCAGAGCTTTATTTTTAATTTAATTAATCCTCGTATAGATTTTTCTTCTCTGCTTCAAACACTTAAAGCGAAACGTACTTATGGATTAATTAATCCAATGAATCGTATTATTGCAAAATCAATTTATAATAGTATTGATTTTTTCATTGAATCTTTGCAAAATTTTAAAATGCAACTACACAGGATTATATGATAATACCTATCGATTGTACCAGTATTATTTTGTTTTTTTTTTCTTTGTCTTTTTGAGCATGTCCCTTCTTTCTTATTAGATAAATAGTTTTATATATTTCTCTTTTTTTGTAACTACTTATGTAAAGAGGCCTTCTGCCCGTCTATCATAAATAATAATAATAATAAAAATGTACTTGAATTTCTTTTTTAAGCAATTGTCATCATCTTTATTAAAGTTACAGCAGTATGAGCTTTGACAAAAATATTTTGCGAAAAATGCATTTAAAATGTATAACGAGCATTTCCAAATCTTTTTTTTAGAAGAGAAGTATTGAGTATTACAATTTGAAATTTTGGATGTTTATTAACTGATATTTGAACAATGTACTTGAATTTTTTAAAGCAATTACAATTATTTTTGTCAAAGTTACAGGGTTAGAAGTTAGAGCAGTCTAAATAGAAACTTTGCTCTTGTTATTGCATGTTCTTATAATATTTTCTTGCGAATACTCCAAAAAATAATTAGAGTACCATGACTTGTACCTAATATTAGTACAGTCACCCGCAACATGTACCATTACGTCAGACATCAATTATTTAGTGATTCACTGAGATGTGTGTTTTAGTTCTTTTTCAAAGTTTTTCCTACCCTTAGTGTCTCTAATAAATGACAGAAGCGTGAAAAGTCGGATCACTGCAATGACCGCACAGATTTCGTACGATCATCAAGCGTATCTGATTTGTTGGAGAACGAAGACCGATCGCTGTCACTTTTTGCAACAGCCAGGGCAAACAATTGGGTTCGAGGGTTCCAGGAAATTCGGTTGACTAAGCGCGAGCTTAGATAAATCAATAACCGGCTTCTTTTCCGGGGAACCTGAACCCACAAAAATTGCCCCTGGAACAACCCTTCCCCGGTATCGAACGGCACGCGATCGTATCGTGGAGAACAAACGAGCGTTTTACGGGCTATAGCTAGATAACACTTCGGAGGGTAAACAAGACTATGATGCGCGGAATCAGCGTTTCGGGTTTCGAGAATGGTTAAACGAATATTTTTTCTCGTTTAAATATCCTCTCTTAGTCAGCAACTCGAACCTATCAAAATTTCGTATCTGATTGATGCATCTGAATGTAAAGCAAATTTATAATCGCCAAAATCCATAAAATAAATGAAGTTGAATTGAAGTTTATCAATAAATAAAGATATTAGTATTTTCCAAAATTCATGTTGAATTAACATTTTTAAAATTTATGTTATTTCTAATACGTGGTAAAATTATTATTTTTGATTTAAAATTTAAGCTGCTATATATTCTTATACAAACAACAGATCCCTATTAATCCTTCAATAAAAATTGATTTTTGTTATCACCGGACCCACTGTGCAGTCACCTAAAATGTATTTTTAAAAATTTACATTCAATTAACGTTTTAAAAATTTATGTTATTTCTAATACGTGGTAAAATTATAATTTTTGAATTAAAATTTAAGCTACTATATATTCTTAAACAAACAACAGAGCCCCATTAATTCTTCAATAAAAATTGATTTTTGTTGCACCCACGTACAGTCATCTAAAATCTTCTCAAATGAATTTGTAACTTTAGAAAACAAATTTGGTTGAAGTCTAAATATGTCGAGCGAGTGTTTCTCATGACAGAAAAAATATTAATTTAATCTCAACCAGACACGTTTGTTTTTTTTTTTATCAAATAAATTCACTGAACACATGCAATCAGCAAATGTTTGAATATTATCATCAGTGACAAGCCGCGGTGTTTGTAAGTAGGACTACAGCTAGCCAGTCAGAGGCACAGCTTTCAGAAAAAAGGCAGCTCTCAGGTACGCCGATGTACCAGGCAGCAATTCAGTGTCATCGTATATCAAAGCGCATGGCTGAAGGCAACAATAGTGTCGAGGATTTACAACACTTGTCCGCGTGATTCTCACAGGCTTATATGCAACATCAAGGAAGCTGTCCGTGGCGCGGTTAAATGAAGCTACTGCATGATTCAAAGCACATGCGCCACCGTGGAAGTTTCTCGACTATATTAACAGTTGTGGAACAACTGTATAAAAGTATAAGAACTTCAGCGATATTTAATCTTGGGTTTTATTAACCTCGCGCAATATCTCATTGTTAGACCTGCGGGCTCGAGATACTTGATGCGCGAACACTGTCCCCTTTCGAGGTTTATATGCTGGTCGCTGACACTTGTGGACGCGCATTGATACCAGCGAACTGGTGCCAGTAGCTGTATGCATAGACAGTTTTTTAAAATATTTATTTAACGTTGCTTTCAACTCTTTGCTAAGGTTATTTCTCGACGGAACCTACAGTTTATTAATCCTTCAATGTCTGATTTTTAAAAATTGGGATGAAAAAATTGAAAGAAGGTCGCTTTTTATGTTTCATTTAAGGGAAACAGTACAAAAAAAAGTTACAACATTTTCAGAAAAAATAAACGTAATTTAGAATTACTATTCTAAATTACTATTCTAAATTACATTCTTAGTTTACTATATACTATATACTAAGGTGGGTTCCAAAGTATACCACAGTAGGAGATGGCACATGGAATATTTCCAGAGGTGCCGGCGACGAACATGGAAAGTTCTGGACTGTTGTAGATAATAGACGATTGAAAATGTTCATAGATATTCATGAAATACAAGATTCATGGACCTGGATACTCATATACGTTGATGTCCATCTACAGACAACTGCAGCTACCCACAGACATCTACAGATAACTGTAGCTACCCATAGACATCCACAGACTTCATTGGGCGATAACAGACACCCAGACAAACCTGTTACCTCCGCCGGAAGATGATCATAGTGGAGATTCTTGTCCACGTTCCTGTACATGTACAGTCAACTGTAGCTACCTACAGATTTCAATGTATTATATCGCAGACACCCAGACAATTGTAGATAACGATCCTAGTGGAGAGTCATGTCCATGACAGTTCTGGATGACAGTGGGGAGTGAGAGAGTCACCTTAATATCAGCTAGACATCCATAAACAACTTTTGTTAAAGTTCCAACATCCACAGACTTCATTCGACGATAACAGACACCCAGACCTCTTATCTCCTCGGGAGGACGATCCAACTGGAGATTCTTGTTCAGGTATTCGTGTTCTATGTACCTATAGTTCTGGGTGGATCTTAAGGGTTGTCTAATGAACAGCTAAAGACATCCATGGACATCAACAACAGTTCAGACAATTCCTGTCCATGTACAGCCAACTGTAGCTACCTACGACAATTGTAGATAACGATCCTAGTGGAGATTCATGTCCATGTTCATGCGATCCTGCACACGACGGACTGGATAACGGTGGTGATTGAGGATCACCTTAATATCAGCTACATTAACAAAAGTTCCAACATCCACAGACTTCATTCGACGATAACAGACACCCAGACCTGTTATCTCCTCAGGAGGACGATCCAACTGGAGATTCATGCTCAGGTATTCGTGTTCTATGTACCTACAGTTCTGGGTGGATCTGCAGGGTTGTCTAATGAACAGCTAAAGACATCCATGGACATCAACAACAGTTCAGATAATTCCTGTCCATGTACAGACAACTGTATCTACATACAGATTTCACTGTATTATCGTAGACAGCCAGACAATTGTAGATAACGATCCTAGCGGAGATTCATGTTCACGTTCATGCGATCGTGCACACGATGGACGGTCTAGATGACGGTGGGGATTGAGGGTCACCTATCGAGCACCCCGGTAGCACCCCAACCGATCGAAGCCCTAGGTTTCCGCATCGTTTAACACTGGCCTGGTCGACTCGTGTGACAGTGTCTTCGGCTTCTTATTAGTCATAGCCGCGGCGGTGGTAACGGCGGCAACGATGGGTCGAGAGAACCCCTCGTGGACAACGTATCGAATGTACGCCGATGCATACACGCGCAGGAGGAGCCTAGCAAAAGGGGGGCCTGTGTGCGAGGGGGCGCGCCCCTAGCTAGCATGCACCCCGCTAGCTAGTGTTTCGCTCGACGCTTACCCGTTCGCCTGATCCTTCGCCGCCGCGCTAACAAAATAACAAGAATATCGTGTCTTTCCGTTAACTCGCCGCCACTTTTTTCCTCTATCTTGCGGTTTTTCGCGACGCGAGGGTGCTTAGCCCAACGCCGGCCGGTCGAATCGCTTGGGGTGGCGCCAAGGTGGCTCTGGGGTGAACGAGGACCTAGTTTCTCCGCGTTGAACAGCTCAACCTTTGGAACAACCTCGAGGATGTTTGACTAGGATTGCAATCGAGCGATCATCCTAAGGGTGGATCTTCAAATGCTGGAGAACTGCTGACGACAGCCTCTTCTTTCGTTAATTGAATGCAGTTTGTGACGTGTCCGGATGCTGGTGGCCGATGAACTGTGTCGAGAGAGTATGGTGGAAGTGGATGTACTGGTCCTTACTGGTGGCGATAGTGTCTGGGGGAATTAATCGTGACTGTTCTCGGTTTCTAGATTGCTATGTTTGTTTGTTTTTCTCTGTACTCGTTTATCCTGTTGCCTTGTGGAAAGAACCGTGGAAGTATTTGAGTACTGAGGGGGTGTGTTTGAATGATGAACCCCTTGATACAAAAAATTGAGGACATCGATTATCTAAGAGGAACAGATTCGTGATTATCGCGAGTGAAGAATACACTGAGATTGTTAATCAAATGTTTCTAATGGTACACACAAGATTAATCCAGTTTTATGAAAGAATTCTAATAATATTGTCACCAACTCAATTGTAATTTGTATAAAAAATGTCAGTATTTAAAACAGAATTCTGAGAATAGTGTGACGAAGTCAATTATAATTTGTATAAAAATTGCCAGTATTTAAAAAAGAATTCTAACAATATTGTCACCAAGTCAATTGTAATTTGTATAAAAAATGTCGGTATTTAAAAAAGAATTCTGAGAGTAGTGTGACGAAGTCAATTATAATTTGTATAAAAATTGCCAGTATTTAAAAAACAATTCTAAGAATAGTGTGACGAAGTCAATTATAATTTTTAAAAAATATCACTATTTAAAGAAGAATTAAAAGAATAGTATTACCAAGTCAAACGCAATTCATAAGGAAAATATCAGTATTTAAAAAGGAGTTGTATATTTAAAGAAGCTCTGTTAATTATTTAAGAAAGTCAATATTTTACAAGAAAGATTTTTCTGAATAGAGAAAACGTTCCAATGGCAAGCTGAGATTATACAATTTTTTAACGAAGATAGCCGATAAGAGAGACTGAGAATATCGATTAACTAATGTTCCGGAGATACGTCGGTGCACTTCGTTAGCTGCATTAGCCAGATACCGCAAGGAAGCGTCGTTAATAAACGGGGGAGGATGGCAAGCAGCTTGGCTCGGTTCGATATCTCGATTTATGTGTCGTGGGGTGGACACTGGCAATAATTCGCCGCTCAGCGGCGACGATCATGGAGACCGTCACTCGTGCCTTCGTTTCTTCTCCCGCGTCGTCGCTTATTGTTAGACAGTATCTTTTTGTGCTTCTGAAGCAGCCCGGACGGAGAAATGAGGCGGCTGTCGCACACGCAGTTCTACACCGGCGAACGTGTCAGGTGGCAGATGACCAATGTGCAACACTCGCGAATTGGATTCGCGAATATCAGGTAATGTCGCGCGTTTCCATCATCTCGGAAATTTCTTACTCATCCTTGGCCTTTCCTGGGGTTACGCGCGTCGCACGCACGTCATCGTCAAAATTTATTTTGTCCAAGAATAATATGGAACTTTTTGCTGGATAAATTTATCCATTTTCTCTAAGTTGATAATCAAATATTTTTTATTTAAATAACACTATATAATTTTTGACAATTAATGTCAAAAAATACGAATTACGACGTCTTCATTTAGTAGACATTTTTGTAAACATCATTTAAATAGGCCCTAAGTTAACCATGAAATATTTTTTATGTGAATAGTATTATATATTTTCAATCATTTTTTACTGGATATGAATAATGGCTCTTGACTGCAGACTATAATTTTTTTAACTAAAATCTGAAGTAGTCAGTAATTATTTTCGTAATTAATTCAGTAATTATTTTATTTTAATATATAAATATATTATATATTTTCAACCATTTTTTACTGGATATAAATAATGGCTCATTCAGCTGCAAACTACAATTTTTTAAATTAAAATCACTGTCCATTTTCACATGTATTACAAAATTAGAAATTTATATGTTTGATGTATATGAAAATACTTTCTTAATTAACGTTCATGATAGAACACGATATTAAGACACCCATATATTAAGGCAAGACAATGTACCATAAGTTGAAAATTATTAAAGACACGTAAATTATAAACTCGTTCGGTGATTTCGCAGACAGTTTCGAAGTCTGATAACTTCCAAAGAGGCTCGTAAATTACTGTGAAACTTTAATCAGGCCAACCTACGGACATGTTTTCCTCGTGATTAACCTATTAACCGGAGGAGGCTAGTTAACTTGTTATTTGTATTCAAATATGGCTTGATGGTGGATTAGCTAAATTCAAATTGCGTCGCGGCGTAGAGCGACTAAATATTTACCGAAAGAAGATCGATTAACGAGAAACTGTCGCGGGGACTGCGAAGAAAGTTTTAATAATTTTCCATTTATCCGTAGAATTTTATTAGTTAATATTATAGCTGCAATTTGGAAGAATAATAATATTAAAATAATTTAACAGTGTCGATACAAAATTGTTAAAGCAATATGAATTAAAAAATTATTCCTACCTATTTATCGTAATAAATACACATATTTTCTAATCATTTTTAATTAATTCTGTAAATTTTGTTGTCTTAAAATAAAATTAAAAATCGTCCATTTGTTACTCATTTCGTAGTTTCTCAGACACTTTAAATCACCGATGTCTTCAGCTATAAACTCTGTGTTTCTTTAATTTATTCATAAATAAAATTTAATTTATATAAAAATAATTTTAGCCAAATGCCGTGTCTTCATAGTGGGCCACTTTTTAAAAAATTGAAAATATGATACAAAATTAGTAAAGGAAATAAATTGCGGATTCTAGGAATTTATTAAAAAATAAAAATATTGAAATAACTCAACAGTGTCATTCCTAAATGGCCTGTAACACATACAAAAAATTTTTATTTCGCATAAACATCCGCAGTCTATTCGCAATCTTTGAGCAGACAGGTAGCAGACGCTGAAAGAATAAATCGGAAATACGGTGTCGATTCGTTTCCTGTTATACTACTCGACCGGCATCGTGTGTGCGGTGGTGAGAGGTTGTCGTAGACCGTGGAAACGTTACGTTGCACCCTGGGAGAACAGTTAACCGGGTTGACAAGGGTAAAGTAATTGATACCGACAGCGAGACGGCTGACCGTGGAGTGAGCACACAAGCGGAATATATCCGGCCGGAATTATAGGATTATATTAATAAGGCGTCTCACGGGTCTCTTACGGGGCGCGCTCGTCGTTTCCACGGCGCGGCGTGGACACCTCCGCGAAAGCCGGAGGTAAATTCTCTTATTGCATACTTCGCGGATCTAACAAGCTCTTACGGTCGCCGGGGTAGCCGATAAATTCACTTCGTACACGGTTAAGCCTCGGTAACTGCCGAACCGGGTGACGGCCGCGATCTAACGTTCGCTTATGCTTCCTTAACGCTGACAAATATAATCGCGCATCCGTCGATTAATACTGCTAATTGTATCAGCGGTATCGATTACCTTCTTATCTCCAACCACCCGCCGCGCAATTAAACTGATAATTAAATTTATAAAAATGCCAGACAAATCAACTAATTGTACTAACAACTAACAAGGAGAGTGCAAGGACGTTGTCACACCGATTTAATTGAGACTCTGTATACTTATAGATCTCGATCTCCCATTTACGAATATATACCATTATAGACGCTAACACTGAATAGTTTTTGAGATATTCATAAACAAAGTTCTTACATTATTACTTAAATCTGCTATTGTAGAGGAGGTATACAACGAATATTTATTTTAGAGGTATATGACAAATTCATTTGGGCTAATTTATTTATAATTTATTAATACGTTTGTTCTTTAACCTTTATATAAATAAATGTGCAATATCTTACGAACAAGTTAATGTTACACAGCGAATTTATTTATAATTTATTAATCCTTTTGTTCTTCAACTTGTAATAAATGTGCAGTCTCATATTGACAAGTCAATAAATATGAAAAAAAAATTTCACCAAACGAGAATCGAACCCTAGCCCACCGGGTGGTAATCTCGTTGTATACCACTTAAGAACTTTGTTTATGAATATCTCAAAAACTATTGAATGTTAGCGTCTATAATGGTATATATTCGTAAATGGGAGATCGAGATCTATAAGTATACAGAGTCTCAACTGTAAGCGTGAACTATATTTTGGTGCTTCGTCGAGAATGCAGTATAAACAATACATTCAATTCTTATACAAATAGAAATAGTAACTGTTTTACCATTCGAAGACATCCTCTACCAAGCAGTTCGGATAAGCGAGTTTCTACTATCGTATCGTGAATGAAACCAGCAAATCTGCTCCGAACTGTGTCGTGTTTGGGCTCGTTTTAATCGGGAAGACGCCACAAATATGTTGATACAAGTTTCATAAAAAGATAATCGATACGTGAGACATCGTTAGATAGCGATTTTATGCATTTATGATAAACAGAAAAATTGGTCGACGAGACAAATGTAGATTCCCGAGAAACACGACAAAAAAAATATAGTAAGATTGTGTAAATTAGAATTAATTTTTATCGACGCACGGTTCGATCAATTTCTACACACTAGCAATTTTGTAATTGTGTTAATGATTGTTTAAAAAACAACAAAGATGTCATACTGGCTCCTGTTACCAACAACAGATGCTGCCAACATTTATTGAACATGAAAATCCCCAGGCAGGAGATTACTGTACTTGTCAATTATGCGAGCAACAACCCGTGGATCGCGAATATTGTATTTCCGAGCGATCCTCGGCGCGGAAGCCGTACACCGGTTGTTTGTATCGAAAGGGGTTAAGTTACCGGTCGGAGAAGGTTGATGGAGGAGGGTGAAGCACGCTTTCGTTGTTGGCTGATACTTTTTCGCGATCAATGATCAGCTGCGCGTCGGATGAAGGCCGGGGGATCAAAGTTAATCCTCGAGGTTTGACTTAAGCGCGCCGTTAGGATGCTGTACGAGCACACACGAGCGCGCGCGCACGCCGCTGTCTTAATTCGCAACGAATAGGACGGCCGCCGCTCCACGTCGGAATCCCTAAATCAGGATTAACGAGGAGATATACACGGGCCCGTAATCCTTCGCGCGGCAAACTAATGTCTCGTTCACGCACGTCCGATGTTTTGCCTCCGGCCGCGACCCCCGCCTCGGAACAACGGGTCCCAGCCATTCTCGCCGGGATAGAGGTCCCTCGGCTCCTCGCGTGTCCTTACCAACCCGTTTAGTCATCCGGCTCGCAGTTACGCGAACGCTTAATATTAATTTTACTCCTTAGACGCGGCTAACAGCCATTTTCCGGATGAACCCCGGCCACCATCCCTTGCTTTGTTATCTTGCACCCTGCGCGGACGTGTACATTATGTTAATTGTTTCCTGGCGCCGTGATTTACTCTCAACCATAACTCCTCGAGTTCCTTTGTGCCAGCAGCAACTTTTTAACGTCGACGTCGATACAGAATTTGTCTGCGAGCCACACGTCTGTTTGAACGGGGTGAGGCACCTAATCGAATCACCTTGACAGTGTTGGATTAAGCAGGAGTAAGCTACTCCTGTAGCAGGAGTAGCAAATCCTACGGGCCCCAAGCTTCTGGGGGCCCCGCTCTTGCAGCAGAAAATTGACCTAAAATTTGGTCGATACCGATCCCAGATATTTTTGCTAGAAAGAAAGGTCAGTCATCGTGTTTTATTATATTATCGTATAAAACCTAAGGCCCCTGGTAACATTTGCTACGGGCCCCGAGCTTGCAGCAGAAAATTGACCTAAAATTTGGTCGATACCGATCCCAGATATTTTTGCTAGAAAGGAAGGTCAGTCATCGTGTTTTATTATATTATCGTGCAAAGCCTAGGGCCCTCTGGTAACATTTGCTATGGGCCCCGCGCTTCTGGGAGCCTCGCGCTTGCAGCAGAAAATTGACCTAAAATTTGGTTGATACCGTTCCCAGATATTATTACTAAAAAAAATCATTCATCGTGTTTTAGTATATTGTCGTGTAAAACCTAGGGCCCCTGGTAACATTTGTTACGGGCCCCGAGCTTGCAGCAGAAAATTAACCTAAAACTTGGTCGACACCGTTCTCAGACATTTTTTCTAAAAGAAAGGTCACTTATCGTGTTTTATTATATTGTCCTGCGAAACGTAGGGCCCCTGGTAACATTTGCTATGGGCCCCGCACTTGCAACACAAAATTGACCTAAAACTTGGTCGATACCGTTCCCAGATATTTTTTGCGAAAAAGGTCATATTAATCGTGTTTTATTATATTGTCCTGCAAAGCGTAGGGCCCCTGGTAACATTTGCTACGGGCCCCGTGCTGGCTTAATCCGGCACTGCACCTCGAACAACTTTATGCGTTGTATTTACAACAAAATTATTTTTACAAATGTTGAATGATATCAGGAAGGATATGATCCGGTTCATGTGATTTCTTTATGAGAGCAGGCGTTTGTAAGACTGTTCAAGCAGTGGATGGAATTATAAATGTTTATAAAGGAACCATATATTTAACAAACATGCTCATACTCCCATGCACATTAATTTCTTTATTTATTTCAACAAAATTCACTTCATATATTTTGCCTCTCTAACCCATTATGTTTGTTTCTCATTCTCACCACACATATCAACAGCACAAAAATGTTTTAGCTGTCAAGGATTAAGTCAGTCGTTAATTCAACATTGTTGTTAACGAATTGAGTCGTTAATTGAACATATTTTGTTAAATGCATTGTTCGTTTATAAACATTGATAATTTCATCCACTGGTTGAACAGACTTGAAGCTCAACTCAATATCAATTTAAATACTTGCTAAGAAGAGATTGTTTATCGTTGTCGATTCAAAGGGAGACATCAAAGAGGGTTACAAAATGATATAGCTTGCAACTCCAACTTTGAAAGCTATTCTCACCCCCTGCACATAAACAATTCTCGCTAAGAAAAACCACGTCGAATATTAAATTAAGTTAAAACATTTTTTTCCAAGGATGGGGTGATAAATGAATGAATTTCTCGATCCTGATTCCTCGATTTCTAGCCGATTTTCTTCAGTAACCCGTGAATGCGTGACAATGAGTTATTCTCCGGAAGTCGATAAGTTTAAACGAACAAAAGGGCCAGCTCTCCCGTCTCGAGAGATCTCAATCCGATCTTCGTTTAACATCAGAATTCCATCAGTCGTCCATAAGAAAGCGGGAGTTGCCGCCGCGGGCATCGAAGAAGTCACTAGATCCGCCGCCGAACACGTCCCCGAAGAATCGTTTTATTACACAAACAAGCCTGTTCCCGATCCCGGGGAACGTCTGGCCCGATCATTTTTCTCAAGTAGACGTCCCCGGGGATACACGGTCCGCGATGATCCCCTCGTTCGCCAGCCAGGTTACTTGGTATTCAACCGGTGCCGTTCCATCGAAAAGTTGAGCGCGCCGGCCCCCGCCTTTGCGAAACTTCGATACCGCCGCCGGAAAACTGTCCGTCTTGTTCGGCCTGGCCGCGTTCCTCTTCCCTTTCTCGCCGTTTCTCTTTGTGCCTCTCGCTGCCGGAAACAACGAAAAGGGTGAGGCCGAAGGGAGGAATCAGGGAGAGGCGAGAGGAAAATCGATTCCTTTGCTACCGAGGCTGCTCCAGCTTCTTTTGACGACAGCACGCCTCCTGGACTCCATCAGCTAACCCTTTGGGCGGCATTTCTTTTCTTCGCTCTAGACAGAGGAAACGGAGAACGCTGGTTTCGTGACAGCATTTCTGTTTTCTAAAACTCCTGGAACAACTCCTGGTTTTTTAAAGTGTACGTAAACTTTTTCTGAATTCGACGCTCTGGTTGTGAGGCAATTTTTGAAAATTGAATATTTTTATTCTTCCATTTTGTACTAGTGAAATTATAGCCAAACTCGTATTATTACAAAGGTTGAACAAAATGTATAAATATATTTATTAAATATATAAATGTATTTATTAAATATATAAATGTATTTATTAAATATATAAATTTATTTATTAAATATATAAATAAATATATATATATATATTTAAATATGTATATGTATATAAAATATTTATATATATTTTTTTTATGTCTCAAAATGTATCTAGTATATTTAGTGTCGAATATTCTTTATTCGTTAAATGTATTTATGAAGAATTTATTTAAAAATTTGTTTAAAATAGAGTTAAAGTAATCTTGTTTTAATAAATTTAATATATTTTCAAGTTACATATTTAGGAGATATTCCTGGTAGATATTTATTAGGTTTCATTTAAGTAATTTATTTTATATTATATGGAACCACGATATCCCTCGTTAATTAAGGCATGTGATTTTTCTTTGAAAATAATTGTACGTGATGCGAAAATCTTTATTTTAACAATCTAATCGCTGATGTAATAAACAAATTGCTCGCTAAAGGGAACATTGGTCCGAGCGGAACCTTTATTTGTATGAAAATTTCCATCTGAATCTCGTTAGGCCACGGTGATGTAAACATCAGCGATAACAATAATTAATACTCTTGATATTCTGGTGGTTACTCTGGTTTCTACGGGTTCAGTGCGCCCGAGAGTAAGAGTCCGGACTGACACAGCTGCAAGACGGGTTGCCTGACTGGAGGTGCAGGTTTCGCGACGCGAGTAGTTGTAGTTGCCTCGAACGGCGAGCTTGAAGTGGCAGTTCAGGTTAATGAATATACATTATGCGCTCGGAATTATTCATAGTAACACTTGATAAATATAATTATTCCATACAGCAAGTCCATAAATTAGATTACAATATCGTGGCAGCCGCTTAAACATTTTATTTACGTTTAGCAAGTACAAAATCGCGTCAATCAATTTTTATCTTCGCATGATTTACCGATCTTACTTCTTCTCGCATTTCATTCTCAGCTTTTTCCCAATTCTTTTGTGTTCTTGTTTTGAAACTTGTTCGGCAAGGTATTGGGAAAGTGAAATCGTGCAGTGAAATAATTATCAGCGGTATTTTACAACTACAAGAAAGCTCAATTATTGTTACAAGATCTGTTTAGTTTATTTTAATTTTAGCAGGTGGTTATAGGATCATTACATTCACTATCATGGCAAAGTGTAATTATTTAGCAACAATCTATTCAGTTTAACTAACTTATTTCCACTTTAAATCATTGCACTTAATTGTCCTATCTGGGGACCTATTATACCAATTTTATATTAATAAAATGAAGAAACTCATAGGATATAGAAGTATTTTATTTATTATTTAATATTTTATTATTGAACGAATATATTTATTGAAAGAAGATCAGTGTTTGTGTTTCATTTAAGAGATAAATATTAAGAAAAATTGAAACAATATTTTCAGAAAAATGAACATAATAGTAAGAAAACACATTCTTAGTTATATATTATAGTTATATTTATTATATTATAGTTATATATATATATATATTATATATTATATATATATATTTATACATATTTTTATTACATATATTATAAATAATAATGTTTAATTTTCCAGTGAAAATAACTCTGAGTGTAAGAGGTGAAACAATCAAACATTTACAGCGATAGTAAATCATGTTGAAAATGGTACAGCCTGCACAAAAACAATTGAACATAAAAATGAAGTTCAGGAGACAAAAAATAGTAGTATCTATCAACACAGCCGACAAAGGTAGCAATTTAATAATCCATCAGCGGCACACTAGTGTGTATGTTCGCCCTCACGGAAAACCGTCGAGGATGCCCTCTAATTCGTTGAAAGCCTATAAGGAAAAAACCCAAAGAGCGGCAGATCAAAGAGCACCCGACGACATAAATAAACCTCCAGGTAAACAATCGGAAAGTACCGGGATCGAGCTGTGCCACTCGACGGAGGAAACCAGCGCGGAATCATTAATCCTTAAAGGGTCCGTAACTTAATTTTACGTCCTGAATAAACCCCGTGACCGGTGTCGGGTTAGGTTCGCCTCCCATAATACGTTTTACGGGCTGTGGTTATCGTTTCTCGCAGCCCGTTGACATCGACGGTTCGCCGCTGTCGAATTCCATCGGGTTCCACGAGAAAAACGACCGGCTCTACGACGGACGCTACGCTCTGTCCGTTCTAAGGGATGTTTTTACCTCGCTCGCATACAATCACGAATTTGTATAGCGACATTAGTCGACATAATAGTTTGAAACATTTTTGCTTGTTCATCGATCTTCAGAATATTTTCTGTATACATTTTAAGGGATGTTTTTACCTCGCTCGCATACAATCACGAATTTTTATAGCGACATTAGTCGACATACTAGTTTGAAACATTTTTGCTTGTTCATCGATCTTCAGAATATTTTCTGTATACATTTTAAGGGATGTTTTTACCTCGCTCGCATACAATCACGAATTTTTATAGCGACATTAGTCGACATACTAGTTTGAAACATTTTTGCTTGTTCATCGATCTTCAGAATATTTTCTGTATACATTTTAAGGGATGTTTTTACCTTGCTCGCATACAATCACGAATTTTTATTGTGATATTAATCGACATAATAGTTTGAAACATTTTTGCTGTGTTCGTCGATCTTGAGAAAATTCACAATAATTTTTTTTTATAAAATGACAATAGTGTCCAATGTTATAGTGCTACATGGACTGCGAATTTTTATGCACTTTCGAAGAAATGGCTATGTACTATATAGAATAGTGAAATATTATAAAAATCTAAGGATCTTGTTGGATTGTTATCAATGTATCAAAATCATTAAGGGATGAAGTCAATTTTCATTGACCCTAGTGGTTCAACATAGTGATTAGAAGAAATTCTTCGTCATTCAGAATTTCATAAAGAAGAAAGTTTATATTTATTGTAAGCCTATGTGTGTACTTTCAAAGTCTATATATATAAGCTAGAGCAAAATAGAATTTGATTGAAGTGTGAAGAGAATTAATAACACCTCGAGTCGATATTGTCGAGTGAGGGGTTGAGAACATCCATGCCTAAATGAATCTTCGATGAATAGTTTGGAAGGCTGGAGTCAAGCTAGTTGGATTGCGTCTAGCACAGAAGATACTTGAAACTGATGTTACCTGGTCGTCAGATGGACCGATCGGCGAGTTAGAGGGCGTGGGTCCTGGGAAAAGGTAGATTCTACCGCGGACAGGATTCTCGTCACGATCAAAGACGCCGGGACGCTCTAATACCGAGAGGCGAAAAGGTCTGCTTGGTATTCGAGGCGCGAGTTTCGTCGGTATAGGAGGGGTCGTGATTGAATCTACCGGGCCGGCCACGGTCCAAAGAAACACCCTGCCGGCATTTATATCCCGTGGGATACCCACCCCCGTCGTTCCTCGACTCGCTTCTGCCTCCGTCCCGTAAGCCACGACAGGAATAGTTTTATTATGGCATCGTTGACCATAACACGCGAGGACCTCCTGCAAGGATCAGCTCCTCCCCTCCCGCTCTACCAACCCACCCTCGACACTCCGCCTGTGGGGTGTCCGGCGCCGTTTCAAACCGGTCCCCACCTCTTTTCGGAGAACCGTTTTCTAATGATCGTCGAAAAAAAGGAAGGATCCCCGACATTTCTTCCGTTCCACTATCGTTACCTGTTTTCAACACCGAAGCGAAAGGTGAGATATCCTCCATTCTTCATACTTCATCAGAACTGCGTCTTGACTTTGTCCATTTTTCTAATAATTTTTATTCGCGGCGCAAAGGTTCGATCATTTACAACAACAATTAGCCATATTTGTGAGATATTAAACGTTTTAATAAAAATTAAAAAAATATTAATAGCTAACGAATAAATTTTAGAATAAATTACGATCGATAACCAATTAATTAATTTCTAATAATATTTTCCAAAAGAAATAAATTCGGTAAATAATTCCTCAGGGAGGTTACCTTCCAATTTTAACCCTTTAGTGCATGATGTTGTTAATTGGGATGAAAAAATTGTTTCTGCTTTAATCCTTTGCATTCGGTTGTCCCCTCTGAGGCACCACTAAAAATTGCTAATGTATAAAAATATTTTATATCATTTACGTATTGTTTGAGGTATTATACCAATATCATATCCACAAAATGAAGATACTCATAGGGAATAGAAGTATTTTATTTTATTATTGAATATCTATTATTTAATATTTTATTATTCAATGAATATATTTATTGAAAGAAGATCAGTGTTTGTGTTTCATTTAAGAGATAAATATTAAGAAAAATTGTAACAATAGTTTCAGAAAAATGAACATAATAGTAAGAAAAAACACATTCTTAGTTATATATTATAGTTATATATATTATATATTATATATTACATACAATATAATAATATATATTATATTATATATTATGTACAATATAATAATATATGTATATTGTATTATATATTATGTACAATATAATAATATATATTATAGTTATATAGTATAGCTATATATACCAGGTTTGTTAACTGTATCGGATATGATACAAAATGTAGCAAAGGGTTATTAATCGCAAATTAAAAACAACATAAACGTCGATTTTGAGAGAACAATTAATTTGATACCCATAGTTCATTAGAGACTTTTATTCCTCCAGAGGAGCACTGTATGCAACAAGAACAAAATTGTCCTTGAAAAAAGAGTTCAAGATGGACTCAATTTCTGCAGATCAGTAGAAAAGGAGCAGAACAGAATGAAATAGAGATAGAAATCGCGAGGCCATAATTGCGAACGGTTTCATTCGCACATCCCAACTTACAGCGTTGCTTGAATCGTACTTCGCGCAGTGTAATGCCATTTATTCGCGTATGTCCCGCGTCAGCGGATATGATACACTGCGCGGGGCTACCGGGCAATCCTGAAGAACCCTCTTTTGAAATATGCCTCGTCCCTCCCGCCGGCACCTCGCTGCGAATCCCTCTGGCCGAAGTCTGCGCGGCATCATATTGAATATGGGATCCCATAAGTCGAGCGATAATGCAATATGCCGACGTCAGGTCCCGGGGTTACCAGTCTACGGCCGATATGGAAGGAAGTTCACACGAGAACTCTCTATTAAATCCGGATTTACCGTCGTCTTTTCTCTACCGCCTCTCCCCACCCCGTGCCACTAACTTTCCGCTGTCGCGTTTTCGCCATCGAGCAGCGGATCGACGGAATTTAATGACTGGGCTGCGAATTTTATTCGTTTCCATGAAAAATGGGACGGTCAAACACGAAACTGTAAGTACAGTAGAAAAATTTGTTTATAATTGTTATATTTATGAATGTTACGCCTTTCGTTTTAAAATATTACAAATTTTCTTTACTCTGCTATGACGTTTTTTAATCATCGTGACTGTAAAGAAAGTGTTGCGGCTAGGGGTTGAAGGGATGTATGTCACAAAGAGAGTTTCAGATGAAGAAAATGTGTGAAATTTGTAATAGTTTATAATGTTGATAACAATATTAAAGAATAATTCGAAGCGGATCATTGCTAATAACAATTGTTAAATGATTGACAGTTTTGCTAATTATTTTAAATAATCAACGTTTCGGTCACTGATTTGGACCATTTTCAAGATTAACTTAAAATTGCGTCTGTAAGAAAATAAAAATAAAAATAAAATTAACAAAAAACACGAAAACATACAATTTTCAAAAGTATTAACTACTAAATGTTTAAACGTAAGGGAAAACATATTCACAATTTTTCACTCACTTGCTTATGTGATTAAGTATGATAATTTCGTGAGACTCTCTTAGGGTTAATGATGATCATTGACAGGGGGGAAGAAAATCTGAGGTAGAAAAGCAGCTTTCGGAGAATCGAAGGAAAATTAGGTCTCCCATTCAGCGAATGTGTCACGAGTAATTACGAACTGTCTCGATGCGACTCAATAGGTAATTAAGCTGCTTCACGGTTTGAAAAGGGCTGCGGCTGCCATTGAGCCCTCGCGTGGACACCCGAGGAGACGCTGGGATCGTTGGGGACGTAATTAGGTAGGTGAGATTCGAAGTTAATAGGCCGTGCCCGCGTCTGTTAGTAATTAATAAACGTTACCGTTATGGGTTACAATTATGGGATCATTGATGGAGGTGCAGTGCACGTGTCTGAGCTGTTCGAAGCCTTTCAACGCTGTCAGATGGTAGTTCGGATGGCGGTAACTTTCTCGAGAAGCTCTTGAGAGTTTTAAAGCATCCGGAATTCCTACGATGTTCCGAAGGTGCGGCAAATCTTCAGGGATCGCGAGGAGTATCGCAAGTTTCCGAAAGATTCGCGAATCTCAAGTATGGATCTCGACGGTCTCAAGTGTTTGGGAGATCCCGAGGGTGAAGATGTCGGTTTTAAAAGAAAAGCCACAAAAGTATAAAGTGTCCAAAAATCTTTTCGATTTTGTACAGTTTACAGAAGTTGTGCAAAAATTCACGAATCCGAGGAATTCTGTGGATCTTGACAACCTTTATCATTATGGAGATCAGGAGGATGAAGATTTTGACGGTCCTTGAATTTATAAAAGTCTCAAAAATACAGTGTCCAAAATATTTTTGGATTTTGTACAGATTACAGAAGTTGTACAAAAATTCACGAATTCAAGGGAATCTGTGGATCTAGACAACCTTTATCATTATGGAGATCAGGAGGGTGAAGATTTTGACGGTCCTTGAATTTATAAAAGTCTAAAAATTACAGTGTCCAAAATATTTTTGGATTTTGTACAGATTACAGAAGTTGTACAAAAATTCACGAGGGATTCTGTGGATCTTGACAACCTCGATCATTATGGAGATTTCGAGGGTGAAGATCCTTGGCAGTCTTTGAATTCGTAGAACTCTCAAAAGTACAAAGGGCATAAGAGTTGAACTCTTTCAAAGCCCTCAAAACTCGATAGCGTACAAAGAACCATTGAAATGGCAGAAATAAAAAGAGCTTCGAGAGTTTCGAGGATTTTGTCGGTTTGAAAAGCTTCGAGAAGCGGTATGTGTTCCGTGTGATCCGAAAAATCTCGAGAACCCTAAAGACCCAACCGGATCTTTATGGCCTCGGAGGTTCTGAAACGCTCACACAGAGAGTTTTAAGAGTTGAAAGTGTCCTGACTGTTTTTAAAGGGTCTCGAAATGAGGTTTTAAGATTGCTCCGAAGGCTTTCGCTGTGTTGTCCTATGATTTACAGTTCACCTACGTAGCTTGCAATCTTCTTCTGCACCTACAAACAACTTTTATTGCTCTCTTTATGTCCTGTGCACTTTTAACTTCGAATATAAGTAATTTTTATCTCGTTCGAAATATTAAGATAATAGGAATTAATTTAGCAGCGCAAGCTTCGATCAGTTTCTACAACAATTCCAGCAAAGTTTGAAGCATACAATTCCAATTGGAATCTATCTGAATCGACACGTTTGGGTATGCTTCAAACTTTGCTAGAATTGTTGTAGAAACTGATCGAACCTTGCAGTGCTAAATTAATTTCTATTATCTAACTTCGAATATTGTGTGTGCTCCTATGGTGGCTTTTACCATATCGTTAAGTGGTAAATTCATCCATCAATCTGCAAATGATATGGGGATGTTTCCTTCTATTGTCATAGAGGTGATAAAACAACATTTAGCCGAATAAAATCGATTCGTAGTTCATCTGGGAGATTGCTAGATGTTTATAATTAAATCCTCAGATCGATGAACGCCGTCACTTCAATTGGATCATAGTCGTCATAGACAGTCACTGGATTCGCTGGAATTTACGATCGTCGCGGCTGTGCCTTCTTTCTCATCGTAAATCCAACATGGCTGTCGTCGATCTAGTTTACGGACTCCGAAGAAAATTCGTGTGGAGTGAGGCATCCCCAAACCACTCTCATCCAATCGGAGGCGCATTCGTACCTACGTCATCGCATTCCTGCTAGGAATATTCGTCTCTTCTGTGATCATAATTGTAACTACGATACACCTTCAATATTGTAATTTTTTAATGCAAAATAAAGAATATTTGTTACAATAGTTAATGTGTTCTTATTTCTTCGTCCCATACCTGAATATGAATAATCTATGGATAGAGAGAACGTGTTAGATTTTCGCAAAATTGTGCAGGCTGGCAAGACGCTGAGTTGAACTACTGAAATTTGTGCCACCTCCTTTGATATCATATTATCCTAATACAAAGTTCAATTTTCAAGATTTTCGAAAAATTTTCTGAAATTTTCGACCGTCTGACTTAACACTGAGTTGTACTACTGAAATTCGAAAATTTTCGAGCGTCTGACTTATCGTTGACTTGTACTACTTTTCGAAATTTTCTAAGATTTTGTCAATTTTTCTATTCCAGTAGTACAAGTCAACGATAAGTCAGACGCTCGAAAATTTTGACCGTCTGACTTGCCGTTGAGTTGTACTACTGAAATTCGAAAATTTTCGAGCGTCTGACTTATCGTTGACTTTACTACTTTTCGAAATTTTCTAAGATTTTGTCAATTTTTCTATTCCAGTAGTACGAGTCAACGATAAGTCAGACGCTCGAAAATTTTGACCGTCTGACTTGCCGTTGAGTTGTACTACTGAAATTCGAAAATTTTCGAGCGTCTGACTTATCGTTGACTTGTACTACTTTTCGAAATTTTCTAAGATTTTGTCAATTTTTCTATTCCAGTAGTACAAGTCAACGATAACTCAGACGGTCGAAAATTTTCGAATTTCAGTAGTACGACTCAGCGACAAGTCAAACGGTCGAAAATTTTTCGGAAATCTCGTAAATTGAACTTTGTATTAAGAGAACATAACAGCGAAGGAGGTGGCACGAAATTTAGAAATGCAATTTGTAGAAATCAATTGTTTAAACCTTAGGACAATTGGTCAGGAATCAGGAATCAGGAAAATTGGTGGTTCAATAAATATATACGCAGATACGATTTTTTATTATATTGTCTTCTTTATTCATTCATTGTAAATTCATACATAAAATGTTGGAATTTTATGTGTGTATGTGTGTGTGTGTGTGCGTGTGCGTTTGTGTACATTTATACTTAACTTATATTACAAAACATATATAATTAAAGAACATTTATAAGATTTTTGACTTCCTCAGAGAGACTGGCTAGTGTTGTATTGTATTTCACTAGCTGATCATTTATCTTCGATAGAGTCCACTGTCGTAGCAGGACATTGTCCACGGAGTTGGTAATTCAGAACTGTAGACAGAAAAATGTATTGAATGAATTTGTGGCCGCCATAAAGTTACCTCGCTCTGCTTTTTTTCCTTTTATCCCCCGATCGATCCACTCGCCAGCCACTTTCGATATTTCGCTCGTATTTTAGGCATTCCATCGTAAGCAGCTGCTTTTCAATGTCCCGAGAGGGGTGGCTAAAGTCCAGGGAAAAGGTCGGTCTGCGACAGCCCTCTTTGTTAAGGAATACTACGTGTTACATGGGCTTGTATGTTTCACTGAATCGCCAATTAACACGAACCCTGCCTATGCCTGCAAACGTGTTCTCGTCTATGTGTTCTCTTGAGTAGTGAATTTATGACTATTTTTATTTACCTTATTCTAATATCATAATTTTTGTATTTTTCTATTTGTCCATCTTTCTGTTTATCTTTGCCCTTATTTGAACCCTTGAAGTTCCTATTTTGTCTGTACAGATATAGTTATTAATGCATAGCGGATTTTATGCATTTAAACAAAATGAGTAGGTGTAATTTAACACATTAAACAACATTAGATGAATTCAAAAATTCTTTGACATCATTTTCAATCTATTGAACATTAATATGTTAGAAAGAAGAGAGAAAATTCCGCGTGGTAAAAGTAGAATAAATACATAAACAAATTGTAGATTTTTATGCAAAATAAACATCGTCTACAGTTGCAGGAAATGTTTATTTTACATAAAGTACACAAAAAGTTTACAAAAATATAATACATTATTTCAATTTATATCGTTACGAATATAGTGTAATAAATGACTAAAAATTTTGGAAGAAATATCTCGTCATTTCTATAAAGTAATGTCAACTAGCAACTTGCCATTAACCGATTAGAAAATTCCGCGTGGTAAAAATAGAATAAATACATAAACAAATTGTAGATTTTTATGCAAAATAAACATCGTCTACAGATGCAGGAAATGTTTATTTTGCATAAAGATCCCACTCACGAGGCTAAGCAATTCTGGCGTATACCGGTGCTCGAAGCCTGATCGTTTCATGGTCCCCTAACAGGTGGGCCTCGAATTCGTCGCGCACAAAGCTTATCTCCGGTCCAGTCTCACCTCCGCCTCCGTGCTGATAAGGTTCCAGGTTAAATTCGAGCTGCCGGAGGCGAGCCGCCGAACTGATTTAAGGGCCCGACATCGGTATCCCGAGCGAGCACGGGCGATCGACCGCCTGGAGGGGTGAAAATCACCCTAACCGAGAGGCGTATGCCACCGGTAGATAGTCCGGCGTGATAAGCTAAATGCTCGCGTCCCCT
This sequence comes from Lasioglossum vierecki, assembly GCA_028455595.1. Taxonomy (NCBI): domain Eukaryota; kingdom Metazoa; phylum Arthropoda; class Insecta; order Hymenoptera; family Halictidae; genus Lasioglossum; species Lasioglossum vierecki. The sequence goes on from CM052341.1 coordinate 8,036,878, forward strand.
ATATTACAGCTTAGGCAGAGGCTGGGCCCGCCTCGAGCGTAAACCGAACGAACGCGCCTGGTCCACGGCCACCGGTGAGACAAATCGTTCTGGGAACGGGGCTTTACGCGCCGCTTCTGCTCCGGATTCGTGGCAGATAAACGCCAAAGCTCTCGTGTCGATACCTGAGCACCGAGCACGCTTTTTAGCTGGCTTTTAACGGCGGACGTACTCCGCGACGCTCGCAACGACGCCGACGTCCCGACGTCACTGTGATGTACACTCCATCGCAGAAGTCGAAGACACTTGTTCTAAAATGGCCTCGTTCCAACGACAGCCGATGCTAGGTGCTCTCCTCGACGCGTTGCGAACAAAGGCTTCACTTGGACTGATCTGTAATCGTCCATGAAACCGGTTCTTATACGAAATAGTCTCCCGATGTTCCATCGATTTCGTTAACAACTTTCCAGTTTTATATTGATCATTTTCTTTTCACAATTTATACTTCTGTTTAGTTGAAATGAATTTCAACGAACTAGAGGGAATAATGTATAACAATATGTATAAAGGTTTAAGTTACACCTGATTTTTGTTGTAAATGCATATAATTTGTGTGTCGTAAGTAAACAGTGGATCTTTATGCAAAATAAAAATTTTCCCTGACGAATTTCAGTGATAAATTTTCTTTTCACAATTTATACTTCTGTTTAAGTATTTAGGTGGAATAGAAATTTGCTAGCTGAATTTCAACGAACTAGAGAGAATAATGTATAACAATATTTACAAATATTTAAGTTACACCTCATTTTTGTTGTAAATGCATATAATTTATGTGGCATAAGTAGACACTGAATCTTTATGCAAAATAAAAATTTTCAGTGAAGTAGAAATTTTATTTTCTCTCGTAATATGCTCAATTGGCTGAAAATAATATGAAGGTATTTCCAAATTCGTCTAATATTTTCAATGTTTGAAATTAACTTCGTAAGTTTTTTTTCTTAAATGCAATAGTATGAGAAAGTGGGACAAGTTTAAGATATAATTATTCTTCGTCACAATAAATAGGACGATGTGCAAATGAAATTAATACAAGGGACGAATGAGGGTTAAATGAAAGAAAATAGCATTAAAAATTAGCTCCGCGATAAAATAAAAAATTAGTTTTCCTTACTCCTTTACGACACGACACGTTTCGCCATAACTCGTTCTTGTCTTGACAGGCCTAATTATTCTTGCGGTATTCGTTACACTGCCTCTGATTTATTGCTTGTTATTTAATAACTTCATTATATTTATTACCGAGACGTATTGTATTGACCGTGGGACTGTGAACGTATTGAGACAACTAGCATCTGATTTCAACACAGATGATGAAGAGCATAGCGGTACATAAGTAACGAGAACTGTTATGCGAGCTAAAATCTAAGTCGACCATTGTTCAACGGAGTATTGTAACACAACAACGAATACACAGAGAAATAAATGGAAACAGCGAAACGTTTCGATTCATCTGCTACTTGTGATCGGGAGTGTACTTCGAAGGGAAAAGTAAGTACTTTCGCTTTACGAGGATTCCTTTGAAGGTGGTGCTCGAAGAGGGAGAACGTTTTGCGTGATTTCGAAAGTAGATTCAGTTGGATCTCAACAAGCCGGGGCTCTTTAATGTGACACATTGAATCTTGTGTACTGGGAATTTCCAGGGAAAATGGAAATGCACAATTGCCACTCGAGGATGAAGACAAAAGATGAACCACTGTCCTGAACCACTGAAAATAAATTTAATTACACGGTCGTAAAATAGGACACGAATTTCTATGTAAAATCGCACCGAAAATAATATATTTTCGGTATGATTTACATTTATTAATTAATTTATTTTAAAAAGTTTAATAACGTCCACCAAAATTTGTTAAGTTCTTGTAAATATAATGACCGAATCCTTACCGTTCGTATTGGTTGCTCAGCTGCAGGAATAAACAATCTAGTCTACATTAATTTGACCCGTCGTTTAAATCCACAATTAATTTTTTCACTGTGTTCTTGATTTTCAAAAAGTCGGAAAAACTTCTGGAACGAAGTCCTTATTTTAATACATGATCGTTGGCTCGTCAAATTCTTAAAGAATTAATGGGATAAAATAAGTGTAGTCGACAGAAAGCAATTCAAGAGAATTAAATCATTTTAAAGAAGCCGTTCAAAATCGGCCATTATTTTTTCAGTTCTCTGCATAGTATTTTTCTTTTCTATTCAATAAATACGTGTTGGTTTGTTTTCGGAACACCCAGTATCCAAACCGAATCTTATTTCGTTGAATCGTGAGAGTTTCACTCAGCAAGATGCAAAATACCGCACAAATACAAGCCTCCGTGCGGCAACCCGGTGGTCGAGCGTGCAATCACCGTCGAGATTGGAAGATTGCCTCGATTCTTTCGAGCGGAACGTTATAATTTGTTGGTCCACTGTTACAAAAATCGCGGAGTATCGGGTATAGATATTGGATATCAGCTTTCGACCGAATTAGGGTCTATGGTAGCTCGACGGAGGCGAAAGTACATCAATTTAGAGCTTTCTTCGTAACCGCAGGCCGGATTCTCCTGCTAAAGGGGCGTGTTTAACTCAATTTTCGCGTCGAAGGGGCACGCTTCGATTCAAACACGGCCTCCTCAATTTATACCACGCTGTCGCTGTCCCACGGGGCGCGAGGGGCACTTCCGGCACGGCCCTGGCTCAATTTCCGCCGAGGCTGCACCCTAAATTTCAGATAACGCCGCAACTTGTCCCCCGCGTATCCTGCCTGTGGCTGTTTCGTTCCTGGACCCGCATCTTTCTGACCATTCCCCGAAATCCACCTTCTCACACTCCGATCAAAAGAAAAGACAACGATCATGGAGCCTTTAAACGAATCGGCATTCTATATCTGAAATATTAAATACCAAAACTGTTGAGATACATTTCTAATAATCAATTAATTTAACTATGTATCAAGCCACGAAAGATTAAAGTAAATTAATAATGTTTCTCTGTTTTCTCTGTTGCAGGTGAGTCCAGTGATCTTTGTAATTAATGGACGAAAGTGTAAGTGAGTCAACTGAAATTATTCGGGAAGCAACAAACTCTTAAGACATATCAGAAACAGAAAATAATTTAACTAACACTAAACCTACACATGTTCCCTTATACAAATGAGAAGATTAATTTTATTTAGGCTATGTGCGACTCCTATTATACTACGTGCTCTACTAAACATGTTTATACAATCTATTCTTATAAAATCATTTTTATTATTTCACCGATTGTAAAATAAAATGTTCAATAACTATAGGCTTGGACTTTGTAATTAATGGACGAAAGTGTAAGTGAGTCAACTAAAATTATTCAGAAAGCAACAAACTCTGAAGACATATCAGAAACAGAAAATCATTTAATTAACACTAAACCTACACATGTTCCCTTATAAAAATGACAAGATTGATTTTATTTAGACTTTGTGCGGCTTCTATTATACTAAGTGCTCTACTAAAGATGTTTATACAATCGATTCCTATAAAATCATTTTTATTATTTCAACAATTGTAAAATAAAATGTTCAATAATTGTAGGGTTAGTGTTAAGATCAATAGATCAAGAGAATTTAATATTTCGTACCTGCGATAGTACCGCGGATTCTTGTACGCCTTCGAGCAGGCAACCCGCTCGGACGCGGAGACAACTCGGTTGCATACATCAAGGAGTCGAACCGTGCCACTGTACTCAGGCGCCACCATCGAGATATCGTCTTATCCAATAACACACTATTCGCAGAGGAGTTTTATAATCGAGATAGCTGTAAACAAACCTTCAAGAAAATTTACTTACTTAATTTACTTATTTAATTTAAACCAAATATATCCAAATAAAACTACAGGTACCAACCTGTCTAAAAAAAAACTATTCGTAGACGAGTTTCGAACAAAGCGGTACTTGTTCAACTGCTGTGCAAAAGAAAGAAGCACCCGGCTATATATGTATAATAGAAAAACGTAAAAAATCAAATACGAACACAGTAAATTTTGAAAAAGGATTTCGCTGTTTAATTAGTTCTGAAAATAGTTTAATAGTTCTGAAAACATATGTGTTATTGCGGATTAATACTTTAAATGCAACAAATCAATTATTGTATAATACAATTTCTACACAATGACATTGCTCGTCATTGTATCTTACAATTATACTGGGTGCTTCTTTCTTTTGCACAGTAGTGTATATGTGCATGTATTACAAGTACATACTATTACAATATTCGGTTCAAGGATATGCCCCGAGTTACATCTTCAAGATTTAATAGGAAATGTAATTTCCGATTAAGTCGATCGCTTTTTAATTGAACACGCCAACAACTATTCCTGTCGAGAGGGTCGGCGTTCCCATTTCCTACAAACAGCAACGGCAATCTTTAATAACTGATATCTCCTTCCGGGCCCCGACTCGACTCATTTAAATGATGCATAAAATATTTCCGCCAACAGCGAACGAACCTGATTTGCACGCGGGAGCGCGAACTCTCCGCTCCGTGCAATCTGAAACTACTTTCCGACTAAATACAACGCGCCGCGCCGTTGTATGCATAAGCAACGAGGCGACTGAAGATTCGCTTTCATGCACAAAGTTCTGCCTGGATTTATGCACGAGCCCCCTCCCCGCCGCCGGGCCTTTAATAAAATCTCGTCATATATTTTCATCGCTTTCGTTTCATGAAAGATTCAAAGAGAGCCCTCCACCTGGAGCACGTTCCCGCGAATCGGGCCAGAGTTATCGACCGAGTTCTGTTACCGATCGAGCGACCGGATCCTCCACTTCCGGTCGCAGTCCCGAGGACGCCGCAAAAACAGGAATCGACCCGATTCCCCGCCAATTAGATTCGATCGGCAATCACGGCATATGAAAAAAGTAGTTTGCTGAATAAAGGTGTATTGAGTTTAGCCAGAGCGTCACAGTTCAGAATTTCAGAAGGTTAACTGCACCATGCTGTGCCCCATCATATCAGTGAAAAATGTCTATTTGTGACAGAAAAATAAGCCCAAAGTAGAGCAAACATCTAGAAAAACACCAGCAGATTCCGATGTATTTTTCGTCACAAATAGACATTTTTAACTAATATGACGGGGCACAGCGTGGAGCAGTTAACCTTCCTCTATCAAATGACTCCTTGTGCAGCTCAAAATATGCTCGTATAAGTTAAAAAAACGACAGCCCGTGATTGCATTCAATTTCCCCATATTCCATTCATGATGCCATAGTCCAAAGCAAGTCTAGAGCCAATTTTAGTTCAACTAATTTGACCAGATGGCGCCTAGTCAGGACTGTCAACGTGGAATCGCAACAACAAAAATATATGGGGCTTGATTAATGTCTTTTAATAAAGACATTAATAAAAAAAAGGGAAAACATGAAATCATAGCAAAAGTGAAGCGTTAGACTGATACATATGTATGTTTATCAGTGTTATCACAAAAAACTTTCTCTAAATACCCTAGAATAGGTATGTCACGTGGTGCCCCTTACCTCTTAAGCATTGGTGCTTAACACTCCCGATAATGGCGAATAGATGAAAAGAACGAGAAAGGTGAAACGCGGACCCGCTCGCCGAAACTTTTAATTAAATGCAGGAAGTCGACGGGGGCAGGAAGTTGATGATATTTACACGAAACCGCGAACTCAGCGGCGAAGACGCACTCTGGACGAGTGCCGGCCGAGCAGGATGCACAAGCAAGTGCATCTCGAGCATCCAGTCAACAGCGAGAGTCCTTCCTTAAACACTTAGCAAGCGTTTTAACCAGACTCGTTCACCCCCTCTCAACTTCTTCTTCCCTGACTTCTTCCCCCCATTCCACAGACGCGATTCTTTTAGGTTGCTCGATTTTCTCGTTTACCGCCGCCGCGTTCTCGCGTCTGTTACCGTTTACAACTCGGCCGTTTCCTTTTTTCCGTTCATTTCCGCCAGTTTTTACTCCCCACTCAGTCCCACCTCTTTCGAGCAACCGCTTTCTCGAGGCTTCAGGTATTTCTGATTTTTACCAAGTTCTTTATTTTCTCTCTCTCCCTCTGTCCGTTCGACTACGATTTAACGTTCGCCGTTTAACCGTTTCTTGGATAGCAGAACGGTTTGCTTTTGGCTCATTTTATGAGCTGTTTCACTTGTCCGATCCGGATACCTATCAAGTTTCCTAGAGCATTCCGGTATTACATTCGATACGCGGACCGTTGCAGATTTTACCGAGATATATTATAATAGATTAGATATTTATATGGAAATTTATACATCGAATTTAATGTTTTGTGTCTCGGAAATGCTAATTCATTCGAGTGCGGGGGAAAGATTGGCTTCTTGATCACTTGAGATATCTACGTCTCATTCAGAAAGATTATATGATTGGACAAGCTCAGGATGTTAATGATCGCAGAAATTGATAATTTTATGTTGCTGTAATTAATTTATGAAGGAGAGCCCAGCTAATCTTAAATTTTATTATTTTTCTTTGTGCCTGAGTTAAGAGGTTTTCTCGTTAAATGAACTGCTCGTTTAAAGAAAAGTTCGTTCACATTTTTTGCTATACAAAGATTAGTACACACTGTACAATATAGTAGTGTTTAAATAAGGTACTCGTTTAGAAGATAATTTGTCTAATTTCTTCAATAAAAATTTCCAAAGATCGCTTACTTATCAGATCGTTAATTAAACATATTTCTTGCAGTCGTTCTAATAAATGTTAGTCCAACACTCATCAACATTTTCCTACAAAAAAAATTATTCCAAATCGCACAACGTATGTACTCTTAAATAAGGTGCTCGTTTAGAAATTAATTTGTCTAATTTCTTCAGTAAAAATTCCCAAAGATCACGTACTTATGAGATCGTTAATTAAACATATTTCTTGCAGTCGTTCTAATAAATGTTACTCCAACACTCATCAACATTTTGCTACAAAAAAATTATTCCAAATCGCACAACATATGTACTCTTAAATAAAGTACTCGTGGAAAAAAGGAGTCGCCCAATTTTTTCAGAAAAAGTTCCCAAAGATCACGTATTTGCGGATCGTTAAACGAGGATGATCCTTAATCCAGCGACATTCGAGCACACCTTGGAAAGAGGTAATTCGTGCGACCATAAGGGGCAATGGGGGACCGCTAGGTGGAATCGGGAGGGTAAAGTGCACCATAAAAATTCATTCGTAACAATTTTCGGTAACGCTCGGCCGTTCGCAAAGCCGGTCACGCTCGGATCGTGGAAATCCTGTGGCCGGCGTTGAAGTGAAGCGACGGTCCATTTATGATTGGTACGAGTCCCATGGCGGTCGTTTAACGAACGGGGGTGGAATCCCTCCCCTTCTTCTCCGGCTCGCTTGTACACGTTTCCGCGGCAAAGGCAGCGTCGGCTTAATTCGGTCGTGCCGCGAGATATATTAATTAACGATGGGCTCGACTTGCAACCCAATTTAGAAACAAGCACCTTGTTTGCATACAAAGGAGCGTCATAGAGCGAGTTCGCACCCTCGATTCCGCACCGATACAAATGGCTCTCGCGCTGCAAGATGGCCGTAAACGCAGCTGGATTAGACAGAGGGGGTAGCAACATTACGAGAAAAGATTCAAACCGGAGGAAAAGGATCAACTTTTTTTTAATGGGTTGCTGGACGATTATCGTAGGGTTCGAGCCTTCAAACTTTAAGCGTAAGGATAATGCTGAGTGTACGTAGATTTGAAATTGATCCTTTAAAATATTTAACCCTTTGAGGTATCAGTGGAAATTGCAAGGAAATTTAATAAATTATTAAACATTCAAGTACAAGGAAATACACTCGGTTTTATGTTACATTAAATATTCATTTTATGGCAGAATTAGAAATGTAAAGTGTAGATTGCAAATTGTATGCATTTTTAATAAGAATGAAAAGATAAAATTAAAAGCAGTAAAAAGGTCAAGAGAGTTATTATTTTTATTTTTGTTTAAATTATTCAAGAAATAAATCTCTATTTAGCCCGTTTTAAAAATATTCTAAATCGGATGAAACGTTCATATTCCGAAGTCAAAATAATTTCTCAGTAAAATTCTTATCAAGTTAATTGCAAAATCCTGGATTACACTATTCAATGAAATGGAGACGTAGTCAAAGAGGTAATAGAAATTTGTAGGAACGTGTACGGAAATGAAAAAAAATTGGTTAAGTTGAAAAAGACACTCGAGAATTACGTAAACCTCGAGAAAGTTGCTTACATTAATTAGAATTTGTAATTGGACCTAACGAAGGCGGAAACTCGAAAAAACTGTTAGCACGGAATGGAAAGAAAGGTGGAGAACCGGCGCTCCGACCATTAGAATAATCTGAATGTTCTGTAAACTGCGAGTGTTGCGAAGATACTGAGCAGGTTTATGCAAATTCTCGAGCTTTTAGAGGAGTTTGCGAAACTGGAAATTAAACTGGAAGATACGTACATACATATATACAGCTTCGTTTAGGATTTTCCTGGCTACGAGAAGTTTTTTCAGACATGGACAATGTCTACGCTGCTTGTGCTAACAACGAAATGGAGTCTGGAAGAAAACTGACTGACACATTTCTACAAGAGACTTAACCTCGAGTATTATTTATTCAGCCAATAAGACTAGTGTCCTTTTTCAGTCTATCTTAATCAAATACCAGCACACAATAAGACCTCGTGTTCACCTATTTTACAATATAAAAATTTTCGAATAAATTCCAGCGATTTTAGAGAAACACTCTGCGATGACCACGTTGAAATTGGTTACATTCGTCCAAGAGACTGCAACTTGACTATTATTTGTTTATGAAACGAAACCAGTGTAATACATTACCGACCGGTGATTATTGCACAATTTTGAAAAATCAATATAGCCACAGCAATTTTCATTGTGTACTTACAAGTCGCCCTCAATAACGTCATCTAATAGTTTCATTTAAAATTAGATTTAAGCAAAGATGTGAAATAAAATTTCCATGCTTTCTTTTGGTACAGCACAATTATTAAAAATCCTATTAATTGAACCTATTAAAACTAACACATCACCCTCAATAACATCATCTAATAGTTTCATTTAAGATTAGATTTAATCAAAAATGTGAAATAAAATTTCTATGCTCTCTTTTGGTTTAGCACAATTATTGAAAAACCTATTTAGAGGCTTCCGGTAGGTAAAGCGTTAATCAAGCATCAGCTCACGAGAAGTCGTAATTTTACCAATTTCAGTGCACAAATAATTCTGAATTAATTTCAGCGTTTTTGTAGAAACACTGTTCACGTTGGAATCGGTTCAATTTGGAGGTCGGCTACGCGTTACCTCGGCACGCCACGACAGGCCGCGTCAGTTCAATTACCATCGGCACGAAAAAAAGACCGTAACGCGACACGAACGCGTGTAATTCGAGACGCGCGGCTCGCTAAGGGGAAAGGGTTGCGGATTAAAAAATGCAATTTCTGCCTAACGAAAAATACGAGCGCGACGCCAGGAGCTGGGAGCGGTTTGCAGGGTCCGGATACGGAAAACGAGGGACCGGCAGAGAAAGAGAGAGAGAACGGGAGAACGAGAAAGCCGTGTTTTGAAATTCCATTACCGAACGTGATGAGGTCAGTGTACGGGGCGATTCATTAGCAGCTATATTTTCTCGGCGTTTCTAGCGACGGTCAACCGAACGGGAAGGGGAGAATATTCTCCGCGGGCCATATTTCCTCCGACGCGACGTGGAAAAGGGAAGAGGGTCAAGACACGCGCTCGCGCGCGCCACACCAGGAATTTAGATTGGCCTCTATTATTTTAGGAATCACCGGACATCGCGTTAATAAACGCACCGAACGGCCACTCCGCTATGAAATACAGACATTCCGTCTTATTTATTTCGAATTTATTCGAGAACGATTGCCATGGTGTTCGGAATTCGACACCAGTGTTTATCTAACTATTCGGCCCTGTTAAAGCGTGAGGTATCGGTAATTCGCCTCCTTTAACGCGGTCGTTAGGCGTGTCGTGAGTTATTTGACAACGATCGAACGCCGTACAAGGCACTCTTACTTCTTCTTATTATAGTTCCTCAACTTCGAGAAGCCGACTTTACATGTACTTGCACGCTGTTTTCGTCGAACATTCTACTTCTGAAGCTGCGGTTTTACTGTGAGCGATCATTACCTTCAGGGTTGAGCGTTTATGAACACCGCTCGAACACAAAAACCAGCGCACGCTCCTCGGAAATAGTTGCTCGGGAAATCCTGAGAGGAATCCCTGATCAGTAGACTCAGGATCTGGAAAATAAAACTGCTCTATGCAAATTGTGAGAATCAGGAGTTCACTGAACATCTATTTCTTCTTCTACGAGTTGGAATTATTAGAATTGAGAAGAATGTAACAATACGCTTGAATAATTTTGTCACTTTCACGACTTTACAATTTAAAATAATAAATTGTGTCGTCCGTTCAATATTTTACAATCTAACCTTCCACCAGCAAGCATATTTTTTGCCATCTTCGTGGTTACCTCTTTTATGTCCGCAACTTATTTTTTTTACTGATCTAAACTTTCAAGACAATGTTTGAACTCTGGAACAATTACACACTGTCCAACAAATTTCAACTTTTTTCTTGTTTCCATATAATTTTCATGAATTATAAATATGACATGTTTAAATATGTATTACAAATATGTATTAAAAATATATTAAATATAATATAAATATACATATAAAAATATGTATTAAAAATATGTCTTTTTTAATGTAAAATTTTTAATGTAATTAAGGCCAGATTCGGAATCAGCACGAAAAACTCTAAGATCCAACCAACATTTATATGGAAACATTTTTGTTGTTGGACAGTGTTACTCTATCTTTCGACACAAAACTAAAAGCAAACATAAGATTATTAAAATATCTGCATGTATGCAAACACATAATGCGATCGGTAAAATATTAACTTTCCGCGACGAACGCGGCTGCTCGCTCTGAAAACCGTACAGCTAAGAGGTTAAAGGGTTAATTAAAACATCTTGGTGCTTCCCTCCCCGAGGCGGTGAAGGGATGGACGAAGTTCCATTATCCGCAGGGAAGATGCCCGAGGGCCAGTCGCTTTTGAAATATGAATACTTTTGATTTCTTTCACCCTCCCAGGGGAAGGAGAATCCTTTCGGGCGCAGATGCCGACGCAGTCCGCGGCAACCAGTTCCCAACTAGTCGTAAATACCTAGGACGATCCCGGGTGGAAGTGTTTTCCAGCGACTCTAAATCAAGGTCACCGACGGTGTCTTCGTCGCATCCTTCGCAGGTTTCTCGCCTGTGTCGTATGATTTACTACTTTCGACGGGATTAATAATTTCCAACCGAGGTAGCAGATGTCCCGACATTTTCGCACCCCATTCGCGTCTTCTCGCCGCCAAACGTTCCGCGGCCTCCTTTCACCCCCGACGTTCCCCGCCCCACCAAACACCATGGATCTGTCACAGTCCCTATGACGAATCTCCAGCACACCGGGATACAGGGAATCGCCCCCGAAACCGCTCCCTTTGATATTTTTCACCTGAGACGCTCGAGGAACCGAAACCAGACAGGTAGACGTCCCGGGGATTGATACGCGACCATTCTTCTTGCCCTCTTCGAATTTCTTACCGAGAAATTGGATTTCGGGATTAAACCCACCTCGCGGAACGACTCCATTAAAAATGAAATGTTGCAACTCCAGCGACGCAGTGTGGTACTTCACCTGAAAATAGGAGAAAAAACTATTTCATTTTGTTTATCGGTTTGAAGGTAGTAAATCTATGGATTCTTGTTAACGTCAGCTTTTACATTATTAAATTATTTTACTGAATCAATTCATTAACGTAATCACTATTGTAACCAACTTATTCTGTCAATGAATTACAGGTTTTTTAAAAATTGAATTTTCTGGGCATTCGTGTTCGTCATTTACAATCAGACTAAGGATTTTATTAATTTATCATAGAACAATGAATATTTTAAGAATTGATATTATTAAGAGAACTATTCAATTTCTATTCAGCTTCTTTTTTTTACAAATGATGCATGAAAAGTTTTATACGGCTTTTTATATAAGAGATAATGATTCCAACCTGTATAAGATGCTTTCTATGTGGTCCAGATATTAAAGGTCTACTAATCATTTTCGATTTTATTAAGCGTTGTGCACTAAAAATTTAATTTCATTGAATCAATTTTTTTTAAATAAAAAATTATATATATTTAATAAAAAACTATTAATTAGAATTCATGTATTGAATATGCTATATAAACCACATCTGGTTTAAAGCATTAAATAAATAAATAAATAAGAGATAATGATCTTGGAAAATATGTCGTCATTGAAGAAAACGAGGACTCCGAAATAATGATAAAAAAGTGAAAGCACCAAACGTTTATACGTGCAGTCAAGAGATTCATTAATTAAAGAGAAGCAGTTCGATAGAAAACAAGAATTCAATTCAACAATGCTTTTGAAAATGAATGAAAACGTATCGAATTTTCAAGAAAAATGTATCAAACAAGATGTTTTAATTCTTGACACATGAAAGGTGTCTTTTTTTAGTAATAATCAGTGAGCTGGTTGCCCAATCGTGGATTAGTCGAGTCTTGTTCGTTCCCTTTTTAGTCGATCGACTCGCTCCGTAGAAATAATCATTCAGATGGCGTATCTTGTTAACACCGCTGGTAGCAGTCCCAACTTGGCCCCAGCGTTGACAATGACGCTGATACCGATCTCCTCGGAGGGCGTGGGTGACAGTACGAATGACAAGCGTGTTACGCCGTTGTGAACAGGATTTAACACCGTCATCGGATCTCCGCCGCTGTGTTTCCTTCATTCCGACGTCGGATTTGTGTCTGGCCGATTAAACGGCACTGTTTTAAAAGATTCTTATATAAACCCCTCCACTTATTTGACTTCATCGTACCGTATTATTAAACTTTATTTTTCGATAACGTCACTTAGGAAACTCTTCGAGCGCGTACGACAACAATTAATTTTTAGTATTTCATATTCAGTGAATATATTTAAAACTAGTCTACTCTCTTGAATTTTTATCTATTTATGCCTTTAATTATTTTCTTTTCTTTTCTTTAATGATTATCTTAAATATCTAATATAATTATATTTTTATTTATTTATGCCTATAATTGTTTCCTGTTTTCACTTAACCCCTTGCCGTATTTTAACGAGACACACACTCGTCAGGAATATTTTAAACAAATTCTGACAAATAATATATATGTGTGTGTATATGTATATATATATATATTAAATATTATATAAATATATATTATATATTAAAGAATCTATAATATATAATATAGACAAATAATAAATATAATATATATATTATATTTATATACATAAATAATTAACGCCTGTCTCTCGGCGCCTATTGGGTCAAAAAATACGTTTGACAAAGTGCAATATGAAGGAAATTTAATGTTCTTTCCAAAAATGAAAAACAAAAGTTCTTAGGACCCACAGTTTTTGAGTAATAAGCGAAAAACCAAAACAAGGTATTAAAAATTATGGTTTTTCCCCCCTCCCCAAGTTAGCTGAGGGTCCTCGAGGTCGAAAAGTCAAATTCGACACACCAGAGTACCCCTAAATAACGTACCAAAATTTTATTAAGTTCGGAAACTTTCCAGGTAAAAGTACCTGTCGACTGGACTAAAATACGGATGTTACGCGTTTCTTTTCAAATGAAATAAAATTTGATCGGCTTGTAATCAATATTTAAGCATTGAAATAAATGTAGCCATACAAAAAATATAAATATATAATATCTATGGATTCAAAAAATATATAATATAATATAATATCTTTCCTTTTCTACACTTTCGTGGATGAAGACGTTCTCATCGCGGTAACTGCAGAGAAAATGATACGGCAAGGGGTTGAAAAAGAGCAGTACCTCCCCCAGTTCCTAGGATCAGTCTGTAATCGATAGCAACAAACTAGAATTCTGTTTGCAACATATACGTGTGCAGCAGATTACATTGGAAATTTTCACGAGTCTGACTCGATGTTACAGGGGGTGAAAATCCAGTAAAAACTTGTTAACAATATATCGCGAAATATCTTTAGCTGTATATCATTCGATTTCTGCCGCGATGAATTCCGGAATGCCAGCCGGTTTTTGCGCGATTTGAGGGAAAGAGGTGGCATTACGGGTACAGTGAACGCATTAGGATCGTTCTTACGACGTCGTTTGTGCATTATAATTTTTCTCGAGAGCCCATAGCCACTCTCTTACGGTTATAACCTTGCACTTTCCCGGGAACACGTGTAATTCGCGGTACAGCCAGCCAGTTCTGTTTTCCTTGGAAATCTGAAATATTCCATCGACGATCGGGTATCACTCGCGGGCAAAATCCTCCTGGGGGCAGGTACACGCGCGAAATGCCCAAGGATATGATTACCGCAGTAACCACCATAACTCTTCCATGTGATCAAGAATCATTTATTAATTTTCCATCCCCGCGAGACAATTTCTGATGGCGATCGACCGATCGGAGCCCACCCACTGTAATTTCATCTATACATACGCAATCACAGTGCGTGTACAAACGTGCTCGATAATATTTTTTCTTCTTCCCCTTCCTCCAACCCTGTTCTCTCACCTGGCCAACCCCCCTCTCTCTCTTTCTCTCTCGTTCTACCACCCCTCGTTCGAACGCGTGCAAAGAAACAGACGAAAACGACGAAAACCGAGTTCCCAAGGACGGGAGCGAATACGTCTCGAGGTTATCGCCTTAAACCATACGTTCGATTTATTAATAGTAACGTGTGTAACGCGCGAACGTAATCAAGATGAAACCCGCGCGTTGTCGTTAATCATTTTTCACCCGGCGGACCGGGTGATGCATGGTTTTTGTGGATCGTCCAGATTGCAACAAAGTATAAACTATATTTCGACCAATTTGCAATTATAATGAAATTGGACCGTGGCCGATCGGAAACAATAACTGTCTCCGGGCAATCTACGTAGATTGCAGTTTATTAATATATAAATAGTGCAATCGTTTACCTTTTCCGAGAGAGGAAGCATGAGATTAACATTTTCGAATGACATTTTATGGTTTTCTAGAGCTAACGACGTTACTTTTGTAGTGGATTGTGTTTAGAGTTGTGCGTGGGAGGGTTGAGAAAATTATTAAGTTCCGGTTTATGTGGGTCGCGAGGAAGCCTCTTAGACTTCTTGTAACGTTAGTGTACTAGTTCTACCGGAAATAAGTGTCATACTAGAAGTTAATATATTACCACCCAGATTCAGTTTACATATATTAATCGAATTAAATTATTTAACGATATTTTATATATCTATGTCACACATGGAATGGAATTTAGCAGACATGATTTTTGAAAAATCTAATTCTTGAAATGATTTAAATGGAAAAAATTATTAAGCGCTCCACTGTGAAAGACAAACAATAGCAACAATACATTAAACATTTCTAACGATGAAAATTTTGTACAGTATGTGAAAAAGCAAGAGTATATCATTTTGCATAGTGTAGTTTTCTTTGTGACAGAGAAAATATGAATGAATATTTCAAAATTTATGGTGCATATGATTCAGAACCTTTTTAGTAGATCCTCCAACAGTAACAGCATCTTGGATCGTAAACAAACAAGTCAATCCAAGAGACATAATCTAATACTTCTGTTTGGTATTACCATAAAGAAAAATATAATTAAGCTTGCTTCTGCTATAACACTATTCTTGAAAAGTCTGTTAACCCTTAGCACTTGAGTGGTATCTCTGAGGCGTCACTGAAAATTGCTGTACTATTATTTAAAATATTGTATACATTATTAAATATATCGTTATCTAATCAATTACTAAATATTTAATTATTGTACGAGGTATTATATCAATTTCATATCTAGCAAACTCAAAAAATCATAGACAATGGAAATGTCTTAGGTCAGAAGGGACTGTAATTATATATATATTAATATAATTTAATATATATACATAAATATTAGACTTAATATAATTAAAAAATATATATATAATATCATAACGAATCATCATAGCTAAAAATCATAGCGAATGGAAATATCCTAAATCAGAAGAAATATTTGTTTTTCGAGTTAAAATAGCTCCGAGTGCAAAGGGTTAATAGACTTCCGGTAGATCAAACCAACTTTATTGCTCCAATAAAGTTGGCAAGCACTGAATCAAGAAGAGGAAATAACATTAAATAAGATGAAAAAGTACGTCTATATTCAGCGCGTACAAGATTAATGTCTCGGATTTGAATGACGAGAGCCCGATCCTTCCGGACGCCTCGCCAAAAAACAATTCCCCGAAGTGACGCCGGTCGATTGCCGGTAATTTCAGCGTTGTGCCCACAATCATGTTCCCGAATAAAGACCTTTCTAAGAAGAAAGTCCCAAGGACAGCCGCGAGCGCGATCCGAGGCTACCGCCGCGTAAAAGCAGCTCCGAGCCGCGAACCTGAAGTGCGTGCCCGTTGAAATGACGCGCTGCAAACGCTGCGAACCTCGAGGAGCCTGAGGAGAGAAAGGATATTTCAGCGAGAGAGGAGAGAGGAGGGAAGAGAGCAACGAAGGCAGGAGTCGGTCCAAGAGATGTGCAGGTTGTTCCCGATCTAGCGATGGCCTCTCGATTCTCGCTCTTGCACGGTGATTGGCAGAAAACTGCTCTGGAACACCTCGAATCGAAAAAAGTGATTTTTAAGAATTTTCTTCGGAATAACTATTGGACATATGAGACTGGACCTTTTGGGGATGTAAACGGACAGTCTTGAGTACAAAAGATTTTCTTCAGTTCAATTCTTCTTATTTGTTACTTCATCGACCAGTTGTGGTGTCTCTATCTGAAACAGATGAGAATAAAATATTTTCAATTGTTCTGACAATTGTACGAATATTAACGTAAAATAATATGAATTTTATTTAGCAGCGCAAGGTTCGATCAGTTTCTACTACAATTCTAGCAAAGTTTGAAACATACCCAAACATATGTCGACACGTTTGGGTATGCTTCAAAGTGCTAAATAAAATTCATATTATCTTAATATGTAGATCGCGATAAAAAATTACTTATATCAATCTAAAATAGTATGAAAAAATTACACATTTTACACCACCATTTCCATCACGCTGCTCAGAATACTCAACATCTTGTGCTGGGAGTAGCTATTATGCAACGAAGGAGAAATTTGTGCAACAATCGACGTCCTATTGTACTTTTCACACTTTCCATTGGGTACTTCTGATTTTAATATGATCTACAGATGTATTGATGTTCTCAGCGCAACGGTTCGATCAAAAATATACATTAAAGCAATTTTGCTAGTTTGGTTAAACTTTCAACGTTTCAATCCTAATATGAACCTTTCTCAAGAAAGAAGAAAACTGCGTCTGTAAATTTTAATACAAAATTCAGTATTATTGTAATAATAACATATTTAAATAATATTGAATGTTTTCTATTAAAATTTACAAACGCAGTTTTCTTCTTTCTTGAGAAAGATCCGTATTAGGATTGAAACGTTGAAAGTTTAATCAAACTAGCAAAATTGCTTTAATGTATACTTTTAATATTTAATATTTTAAATATATAATATATTTAATATAACATTTAATATGATCTCGTATGAAAATGTAAGATGAGTAGTCACTAGCTTAATCTTATTTACTTTTCAATGTGCTCCAGATTTGATTACCATCTGGCTCAATATTAACGGATTTCCAAGTTTAAATTAAACGCACACTTTAGAAATTAGATTTGAGGAAACAAGATCTCGTTGGTTTAGCACGATAGTAACTGAAACTACATAAATTATAAACGAAAGGTTCATGGGTATTCGAACCGGAGCTAGCATCCTCCGTGATAGTAATCACATGGATCTGGACTAAACTAATCATACGACCAGATTAGTAGTAAATAAGCACCTGGTGTTTCCAACACTAGAAATATTTATGACTACAAGGTCCTATTCCACTTGTTTAAAGTAGTCTAGTCTGATCCAACTTGCCTAGATGCACTGAAACTTCTTCGGTCAAATCCAGTTTAGCCTGCAATTCTTTAGAACAGTATGATCAGATCCAGTCTAGCTGCAAGTCCAGTTTAATTTAGTTTCGCTTAGTCTAGCCTCGTCCAGTTTACCCTCGCGTGATCCAGTTTCGCCCCATTAATCATGCTGTTCAGACATTAATCTCCCTGGACGTTACTGGAGCATAAAATAACAATTTCATCTAGCAATCTTCGTGGATGAAAAATTAATTGCTCGGGCCACTAGTTTGCACGCTTCGACTCTGATCTGTATAAAGAAACCTTTTTCTTTAAACAGGAAAAAGGTTTCCAAAAATTTGGAAAAATCTAAACAAAAAATGAAAAATTCTCTATTAAACAATTGGGCAGCCACTTATTACCACGTTTTTATTATACTATACAAACAATCCCGAAAAATTTTAATGAATCCACAGCTTCAGATTTTTAAAAATAATTTTTATATAAATAAAATTAAATCTGTCTGTTTTTTATCCTGTGTTATCCTTCATCCCAAATTTATTAAAAACGAGGCTATTCATGAAATTCGTTTGTCGGAGTCTAAGAGACTCCTCCACCTTACTACTTACGCGTTATTAGACCTTACCTTGCGAGATTGAAAAATAAAATCGTCGAACTCTCTGCTATAACTACTCCTTGTTCACACCATAGAAAAGGATCAGATAGTGGCACGTAAAGTAACCCTGATCGTGCTCCTTCAAATTATTAGCTTTACAATTAAACTTCAACAGTTCTTCGAATCTCTCTATCGACCCCACTGATCTCGATTCTCAACATGGCCGGAAGGTATCCCGAAAAATCGATTTTCCAATAGGCGTTTCACAAATTAATAACCACCATCGGCGAGCACATTTCGGGTCCTCGAAGAAAGCTCGTTCGAGGTGAATTGCCTTTTGATAAATCACCGAGCAATTCCGTGGGGCAATCACGGCTGGAGGCGGGACAAGTCGTTCAGGATTATCGACGTCCCGGGGAAGAAATTCCGCAGGATGTTTCGGATCGGATCGAATCGAATCGGAGTGGAGCGTTTTGTCATAGGATCGCGGTGCGAGGCAATGCGAGACGACGCGAAGCGTGTTGAGGCCATCACTATCCGGAGCGAGGCGCGCGGGTAATAGAGGCCAGGTAGGCGGGTCGGCGCGCACGAAAAGTAGGGCCCCGCGGCTCCGGGGGAACGTTTTTCTCTAAATTACAGCTCCGCTCGACTCGTTCGCTCGCCGGCGAGCCTTTCCCGCGAGCGAGCGAGCGAGCAAGCGGCTGAACAAACGAGTAAGCGAGCCAGCGAACAACCGAGCAAGTAAGCGAGCGAACAAGCGAGTAAGCGAGCGAGCCACACTCGGGCTCTCGTCCAGCCACTACCTGAATTCTCGATTTCTCTGCCGCAATCTCTGAAATCCGTAAACGAACGAGCACGTTTGGCGGCCACGGCATGGCGCCATTGTGGCCGCGTCACTGACCTTCTGCTTAATTGAGGAGTCCCCGCTTCTTAATTCCGGACCGTGAATCAAGCCCTTCCTCCACCGTCTCAGTCTCGAATTTTTCAACCGAACTACCCCGGAGTCAATCTGCTCAAAATTGTGCGCACAATTCCCATCTTTGTTGATTAGACGGTCTCGCAGATGGACCTGTATTAGCGACTTCCTGATCTGTCGAATCGGATCTTAATGTTATTTTTGTAACAAGGTAGAAAATTATGGTTCAGGCTCTTCCTTAACGATCCTAGTCCCGAACTTTTTAACGAAATTATCCTGGAATCGATTTGCACTAAATTGTGACCATAAAAAGGAAATGAAACTCGGCTGATCTCAACATCGTTTTAAAAAGAAATCGATACGAAGTGTCCTCTAAGGTTCATTTAAAAAAGATATTAATATCGCGCGACCTCTACGTCTCATTACAAAAGTACTCGATGCCGGGTGCCCTCTAAACGTCATTTAAAAATGACATAAAAGTCGAATGGTCTCAATATCGTTTTAAAAAGAAATCAATATCAAGTTGTCCTTTAAAAATCATTTAAAAAATAAATTAATATCACGTGACCTCTACGTATAATTACAAAAGTACTCGATGTCGGGTGTCCTCCAAACGTCATTAAAAAATGACATAAAAGTCGAATGGTATCAATATCGTTTTAAAAAGAAATCAATATCAAGTTGTCCTTTAAACAGTATTTAAAAAGATATGGAATACCGAGTGACCTGTAAATAACATTTGAAAAAAAGAAATCAACATCGGTTGACCTCTGAACGTCACTCAGAAACGAAATTGTTGCTCGATGTGTGTTAACGACTAATATCACGCTTAAAGATTCATTGAAAATTTAACATAATTCATCGTTCTTGCTCGTAAAAGCTGCAATCTTTTAATCTTCCGAATAACACTCGCACCATACTAAATTGCAATATGTAATACTCGCTCCGATAGAATTCATTTCAATCGTGACGATCACCTTTAAGTTGGAATGTTATTGAAAGAGTCGCCGCCCAAACATTAAAACTAACGAAACATTACGCGGTAGATAGCGGGTACGCTAATAACATTAATTAGAATGAACGAGCTGGAATTTTCTTTCGTTTCGATTTCGTCCTCGTTTTCGGTCAAATTGACCACCGTGCGCCCGTCCCGAAGGAAATGTTCGTACACGCGAACGGTAAACCGCGGATTTTATGCGTTTATGGGGCTACGATGTCGACCGTTTTATGGTTGCAGTTCTTGCCCGGTGTCCCTCGCATTCTGCGAACACTCTCGAGGCGGTTTGTTTTATTAGATACTTGCAAAAACGTACGTTCTCGATGATTAGCTTTAGAAAGTAGTATGGCACTATAAACAGCAATCTTTAGTTAGCATGCGCAAATTTGCTATTTTACTTTATGACTTGCATTCCTCTTTTGCGGGGAAAGGTTCGCTTCTTTCTGCTGACTTTTTCTGCTGTTGGGTCGTCGTCTGTCATTCAACTTTTATCCCATATAACTTCTTTTCCAAATCACACTTTTAGTTTAGAATTTTTTAATACATCCATAAGCCTTCCCTTAAAAATGATAAATCAAGTTATGGTAAAAATATATAACAACCATAATATATATTATTATTATACCATAATTATGACGAATTACGGTTAGTTAATATTTGTATGATCTAGAAGTAATAATCATCGTGACCTAACTCTGCAGTATCAACATGGATCACAGTTGCCAGATCAGGGAAAACAGTTACCCTTTCTCTGCCAATATCCGATTAGTCACGTGACATAGTGACACGTGACCAACCGTGATGGAAACGTGGAGGAATGGCGTTGTAGAAGGGGAAGGTAGAATCGGGAGACAAATTTTAATCTCTGACACAGATTCTATGCAATTTTGAATGTATTGTTAATTACTATATTCAACATAGTAGATTTGACATAAATCAGCTCATAGAAAGCGTTAATTTTTCTTCAAAAAGAAAAGCGTAGAATTATTTCTTCGAACTGATAGTACAGAATGTATGTACATGTATGCCAGCACATAACGCCAGCTTAATAAAATATAATTAAACGTCCACTTTTATTACAAAGAATTGAAGGAATCTCCTGATTGGAAAGCAGACTCTTCCATTCTGTGTTTTTACATCCCTAATAAACAATCTATTAATTAATAGAATCTATTACGCAAGATTTATTTATTAAGAAGCAAATCAGTCAAATCTGTGAGAAGAGTAAGAGAGATCCATAAAATAAGTAATAAAATGGACGACGCGGACCACCGTGCCAATCACGTCAATTAGGAAAGACGTTTCTGGAAGCAGATATCCGCAGATATCTGTGAAACGGTACGCATGTCCCCGCGGCATTTAATTACACCATACTATTGAATCTCTAACGCTTATCGATCGAGGTAATGGCGTTTCAGCTACAGAATCCTTAACGCGTCGATGGCAACCATTCATTAAACAGTATACCAGTGGTTCGAGCTCTCGCGCGCGCGCGTATGCGAGTGCCAGGGATGATCTTTCACGGAATGAGCTAAATCAGGTGGTCACTATGATTCTGTCCGTGCATGGACAGCGGTTTTTCACGAGATGTCTCGATGTTTATTGGACGAGATAGGTAAACCGGATCGCGCGACCGCCCCGCGCCTCAGCCTATCTGCCAGGAATGAAAATAGAGAAATGATCGAGAACGCCCCAGGACAAGGTTCACTGGGCGCAAATTTCCATCGTCCTGCCATGCCGCTCCACGGAAATTCCGGTGCCACCTCTTCGGCTACTCCCTTCCACGTAAACGAACATGATGAATGCGCCACAGTTCGAACTTGTAGAAATTCTTTATCGATCTCAGCACAGGGATTCACTCCAATATATTTTTTACCACGTTTTTATTAGCTCGCTTTCTTCTTTGTCTGTTTATTTGTCTGTCTGTTTTGTTTGTCTGTCTGTTTGTTTGACTTTCTCTTTGTTTGACTGTCTGTCTGTCTGTATGTTTAACTGTCTGTCTGTCTGTTTGTGTGTTTGTCTGTCTGTTTATTTGTCTGTCTGTTTGTTTGTCTGTCTTTTTGTTTGTCTGTCTTTTTGTTTGTCTGTCTTTTTGTTTGTCTGTCTTTTTGTTTGTTTATTTGTCTGTCTGATTGTTCGTCTGTTTGTTCAGTACAAATCTTGCAATTGATTTTAAAGTAACTTCCCGATGAGCTAGAGACTTGAAATTGGAAACATAGCTCAGAGCTGGATGACAATGCAATATTTTTAATTGTATGTCACCAACTTGCATGACCAYATAAACGAACATGAYGMATGTGCCTCAATAAGCCCATAGAGAACATTTTCGCAAAGAAAAATAAATTSCTCCAATATTTTATAACAGATGTAGAAAATCTTTATTTCGCATGAAGATCCTACTGATAAGAARCACTCTCAGATTTGGAAACAGGCGTGTTTCTTGAAGAGAAAAATCTAAATCAACGAATTAGCTGCAACAATTGAAACCAGGCAAAGTTACTAATTAAAATAATTGTCCAAGATACACAAATGATTTCGAAGAAAAAGTCCGCGCGACGACCTAATAATTTTCCTATCCCTGTCACCAAGAAATGATCATTCTTTGGGACACCGTTCTCAGCACTTCGAACAAGAATATCGTGTACCCTAATTCCAGGTTACGCCAATTGCTTTCGTCATTATTCTGAAAAAAAGAACGTGGTAAAAGTATATGAATAAGTCGTGGGACTGTAGCCTTCGATCTCCGTGTCCTCGGCCATAATTCCTGAAAGATCAGCCTGGATCCCCATCGTCGATCCTCATTCGTTTCTCGCTGAGAAAGATACATTGTGCGCAATGATTGTCGAAAGTACTCGTACATACCGGGAGCGAGAAAGAGAGAGAGGGAGAGAGTGAGAGAAAAAGAGAGAAGAGCGAAGTGGAGGGGCAACGAAACAGGTAGAGAAACTGATGGGCACTTGGACCGGGGCACCGGTGCCCCATTCGCCGCGAATGAACTCACGTAGGTTCGAGTATGCCCATCCGCAACCCATCAGGAGATGGATTCCAACCTACAATCTGCATAATTCCCCAGCTTGGATTTCCTTATCCTTTCGCGTTGGCTCGCTCGCGCCCAATGGAACTCGGCTTCCATTAACGGCTCCTTTTTTTCGCCGTTCCTTCCTTGATGAGGGGACCTTGAGGGCTCCTCGAGGTTCGTTCGCGCGTGAAACGTATTGTTTACAGCGGGGTCTGCGCTCGACGGGCCCCTCCACTTCTACCACTGCGTTGCCAGCCACTTTTATGGCTCTCCACCAAGAATTCGTGGCCCGCGAATCGCCATTCGATGAGAATCACATAATTTCGCCGAGAACCACCAGATTCCCCAGAAATGTCTTCGAGGTCCACTCGGTCCATTCGAGTCCTGGTTCATTTAATTCGCGCAATCTCCTTTTATCTAGTTTTATTAAGCATTAATTTTTCAGACGCAGAAATGTAACTCTTGAAAAGATCCACACAGGGATCGAAACGTTGAGTTAATTTAATTTGCAAACTTGCTGTTGTTTTTAATGATGTCTAATTATATCTATGTATATCTAATTTACGTAGATATACAATAGGACCTCGATTATCTGAACCTCCGATGGCTGGAATATTTAGTTTGCCAACATTAGCAGGTTTTTAAAAATTTGTTCACGCATTACCTAGCAAAATTATTCTTTCTAACATCTAACAAAATATATACTCTATCTCTATAATCCTATGGAACCTATGGAAATAATTTCACAAAATTATTCGTTTCTGAAAGATGTACTTATACCTTTCACACCTACTGTACAACCATCGGTATAACTCCCAAGAAAGTTACAATAGCCGTTTGAAAAAATTCGAGTACATTGTCTGAATACTACTTAAAAAGCACACCAAGTTTGGAATTAAATTATTCGATACGTGCCCGTTAAAAAATTCTGAAAATTGCGTGGTAATCAGAACGATCAACAGCCTGGCTCGATTCACTCGAACCCGTGCAAGGAGTGAATGTCGTCGAGAAGTGCATCGGTAAACAAGGTGCAACATGCTCGCCGGTTTCCCTAGGTTTCAAGATGTCGATGTCTGGCGTCTATCCAGAAAAGAGCAGCGTCAAGGACGTAGCGCGGCGAAGGGAAGAGGCGTAGGGTGCAGGACGACCTCCGCGCGTCCCGTTTACAAATATTGGAACAAGCGGGGTTCGAGCAGCTACTATTGACGGAGTGTTAGGGGCCCCGTTCGCCGTATTCCCTTTCAAGAGACTGTTTCGCGTGTGTTATCCTCGGTGAGCCTCGCGGCCGCGGGAAGTCGTAATGAGCGGGAGAACGCTCGTGGGAAACGAGGGAGGGCCCTGGCGTTGCTCGCATAAGCGCGGGAAAGAATGAAAGCGCACGCGTGTCCCGATGCGATGCGATGATGAGACCCGCCGGGTCTCCGGCACCGAAGATTAAAACGAAACACTTTGTTGCGACGCGGCTGAATTTCCGCCAGGGAAATAGATAGAGGATCCGGCCCGAACGGTGTGTGGTCTCTCGCGTCGAGATGGAAAAACCTCGAGGAGGATCGGCGGAAGACAATGCAGGGTCAGTCACCTTTGTTGGGTGGCTGGGCATTTACAGTCTCGGTAATATGGGTTTAATAGTTTTACCTGCGAGATAAACTACGAACTCTTGTGGAAGAAATTACTGTAAAGAGTCATACGCATTCTGAAGCTTGGGAATATTGGCTGAAGGGTCAAGCATGCTATGTACTAAGTCAATGTACTAAGGGTGAGGCACGTACAACAGGCTACCTAAATAACTAGGTTGATGTTGGTGATAGGAAAAATGGGTCAAAGCGTGGGTTCAAGGTCCTATGGAAATCACCGACACAAATATTTTCCGACACGGTTTTCACCGACTCCACATTTCACCGACAACGCCTTTAACCGTCAACGAATTTGACCGACATCTACTTCGGCCGATAACGCCTTTAACCGACAACTTATCTAAAATCGTTGTCGATCAAATTCGTGTCGGTCAAAATTATTGTCGGTCAAAATCATTGTCGTTCAAAATCGTTGTCGGTTAAAGGCGTCTACAGTGTACTACGATTTAAAGTAATTCATGGCCGTCGAAGGTCAACCGCGATGGAGAATGTTTTACTTGTACTTGTTTTGATCATTAAGAGTTTCGGATGCAAGCTACATCTTTTCTAGAATTGCTGGACTGATATTGATCAGAATCAGCGTATCTTCCGACCCCTGATGACCTAGCTGCAATGCTTGCAAGACGTTGGGAATATAATTCCAAGAGGACATGCCCGAAAGCATCAACAGTAATAACCATTGTGCATTTAGTCGTGCGACTTTTGTACCGTGAGAAGAATCACAAATAAAACTCGTATAAATGTTTTGTTCATATTTGCTCGAATTTGAATAACGCACTGGAATGTTTTACGACCGTAAATTTTTTTAGTTATTTTTGAGTATACATTTCGTCGCAGGTTCATTAGAGAATATTTTCAACCCGTTGCAGTTTTACCGTGCAGTCTGTCCACTTAATTTTTCACTCGAGAAGAATTTTTAGTACATCCGGTTGAACATTGGGGAGGAATCGGCGAAGAGTATCCGAGCGGAATGGAATTTCGAGACATATGTTACCTGTCTTATAAAACACGCTCTACGATCTCGCTCGACGATCTCCGTTAGATTCAATACTCGCGTGCAGTAAATAAGTTATAGCAGCTCAGTTATCTAGCGGATTAACAAATAGCACGAACCGTACAAACAGCATCAACGCGTGCAAACAGCATTAAGAGATATGAGTCATTCACACCATCAATTGATAGTATTTACCCAGCCGCGTTTGTTCCATTTTGCTGAGCAACATGCTTCCTCGAAGGAAACAGTTATCTCTTTGCGAAGGGTTCTAATTACCGAAAATATTAAACGTAAAATTTAAAGTATTGAAATTCAGTATTGTATTCAATTCTTCAATTAATACCAAGTGACCAGTTAATTCGTCGTGAGATCAAATAATGAATAAAAATTACTGAAACTCTGAATGAACACAATTTTGTTACATTCATAAAAGAAATAGTAATTTTTGATGGTCCACAAATTCAGTGTTAAATATTGTACTTTGGTTATCAGCTGGGTTATCAATTCGTGAGATGAAATCAAAAATAAAAATGGCTGAAAATCTGACTAACTTTTTATAAAATAGTCATCTTTGGTGGTCCATAAATTCAGTGTTAAATATTGTACTTTGAGTATCAGCTGGATTATCAATTCGTGAGATCGAAAAAAATTCGTGAAGAAAGTAAGAGAGTTTTTCGCGGAGCTGCCAGGCGAAGAAAAATCAGGGCACGAAGCACATCTGGAATTAGTTATTCCGTCGATGAGCATGATGCATGCCCTCGATTTCCCTTTAATCCGTGGCCGCGAGGTAATTTCGAACGAGCAGACGTTCAAGCGGAAAATGATGCCGAAACAATCTGAAACCACTGCTCCAGAACCGTCCTCGATTCACTGAACACTCTCGGAACACGACTGGTTCGATGATCGCGTGTTTCCGGTGGCCGTTCTCTCCCGCCGCGATAATGATCTCCGATTATCTCGAAGGATTACCGCGAACGGGACACCGGACGGTTCCACGAATCGAAAACGTAAAGCACGCGAAACGTAAATGACGAAATTAAGGAATCGCGGCAGGGAATGCTCGCCGCGCATAGTTAGCCGCGGACGGAAACCAGTTTCGCGCGACGAAAAATAACACGTGTCCCTCTGAACGTGAACTGCTGCGTAGTAGTAACATCGTCGCATACAGGTGCGCTCCAACAGGCGTAGAAATAGGAATACAAAAGCCTTCGGAAAAATTCCGGAGCACTATAATCGGAAACGGAGAATCGTAAAACGTTCCATTTCTGTGGAGTGCTAAAGACACGGTTACGCGAATTTAATTTCTCAGTGCCGGGAAAGTGGAGCAAAAAATCGCGAAAAACTTCTTGACATGTGTCCGACTACCAATTACACGGAAGATTTACTTTAGAATTTTCACACGAATGCTTGGAATCTGTGTATTGTACACTTCACCTGCAGATTTCTGTCAGGATTTATTTGAAATGGAAAAATGTCATCGTCAATCAAATATTTTGTTAGAAATTAAACAAGGCTTTGCCAACAATTTAATTTTTCTCTTATTAAAGGGTCTCTTATTAAAATCTATTAAACTGTCTACCTTTCGATTAATTTAATTTTTCTGCAATTCTTTTCAACACCAGCTCGAATGGTTTTTTAACATTTTGAAACGGCCTATACACATTCAAAAGTAAACGGAGGATGTTGCAGAAGCATTTGTTAGAAAATGACTAAATTGAAGAGTAAAACGTTAGCTTCCTACAGGACATCGCTTAGGAACACATCAAAATCCCCAGTTCCGCAATTTAAATTTCCCGCAAGCAGGATTTTGGAGAAAAAAATTTTAAAAAATTACCGAACGTGTGTAAAGCTGTTGGCTATGTGTCAGATTTATTTCAGAATTCTTTCGAATTGCTGTCGGACACGATAAATCTTTTACACGTGCAATTTCGTACGTTCCCGAGGTTTCAGCGTAATACGAATAGCTTTCGGTTATGATTTTGACGCGCTATTTAAATTTCTCAAAGGCAGGATTTTGGAGAAAAAAATTTGAAAAAATTACCGAACGTGTGTAAAGCTGCTAGCTTATATATGATACTTATTTCAGAATTCTTTCGAATTGGAGTCGGACACGATAAATCTTTTCACGTGCAATTTCGTACGTTCCTGAGGTTTTAGTGTAATACGAATAGCTTTCGCTTATGATTTTGATGCGCTATTTAAATTTCTCAAAGGCAGGATTTTGGAGGAAAAAATTTGAAAAAATTACCGAACGTGTGTAAAGCTGCTAGCTTATATATGATACTTATTTCAGAATTCTTTCGAATTGGAGTCGGACACGATAAATCTTTTACACG
This sequence comes from Lasioglossum vierecki, assembly GCA_028455595.1. Lineage (NCBI taxonomy): Eukaryota > Metazoa > Arthropoda > Insecta > Hymenoptera > Halictidae > Lasioglossum > Lasioglossum vierecki. Next base: position 8,065,385 of record CM052341.1, read on the forward strand.
TGCAATTTCGTACGTTCCCGAGGTTTCAGTGTAATACGAATAGCTTTCGCTTATGATTTTGATGCGCTATTTAAATTTCTCAAAGGCAGGATTTTGGAGAAAAAAATTTGAAAAAATTACCGAACGTGTGTAAAGCTGCTACCTTATATATGATATTTATTTCAGAATTCTTTCGAATTGGAGTCGGACACGATAAATCTTTTCACGTGCAATTTCGTACGTTCCTGAGGTTTTAGTGTAATAAGAATGGCTTTCGCTTATGATTTTGGCGCAGCCTGTACGCGGCAGAAGGAAACGAAGGAAAACGTAGGCAATCGCGATGAGGAGGTCGTAACGAGCGTCGACGCAGCTGCGGATTCATAGCCGAACGCGTCGCGCGAAGCACACGCCTGCTACCACCTGTTTTGGTTGGTAACAGGTGCCGAGGAACGCGGCCACGACGGACGTACGGACGAGCAACGAACGCTCGCGAGAACTCACGCGAGCAAGAACACACATCATCGTCGTTAAACGGGCTTTTAATTGCTCCACCACCTACCGATCACCGTGATCTAATGAAGTTCCGAACGCGTTTTTCATGCGCTCGCCTCCCGACCAGATTAATCCCCGCCGATCGGCAACAAGAGCTCGACGAACAGGTACGCGGAGGTATTTCTCGGTTTCGCGAACGACCGAGACGATGATCGAACTGCTGACACCGAAACCAGTCGAACATACGCTATCGATTAACGCGTACGCCGGTAGCGTTTACCTCGCGCTGGCCAGCCTTCATCGTCGCACGATTTCATTAAATGCTACGTTAAGTAGCACCTTTATCGATCATCGAGTGTCGCGAGCTGTTCCCCTGGCGAGAACTATCACGGCTAATCGACTTTTCTCTCTGCAATTAGATAAGATAAGGATACTATATTTTACTTTTCTCCGAGGTTGCGTCGCGGATCAATGGAGAGAAGAATTTTTTTGCGATGGGAGCGGGAACGATGTACGAATGCTATTTGCGCAGCGTGAGTCTCCCGGGTATGTCGGTATGGATTTTCATAAGTAGACTACGGATTTTATGCATTTATGAAATGAATGTGAATGAACATTTAAGAAATTGTTCAGGAATATATTTTATTAAAAAAAAACGTGAATTAAAGGAATCTCATATATGCCAAATGGCTCCCTATACTTCATTTGTCAAAAATAAATGAACGGAAATAAAATGAAATTATTATTTTTCTTTATATACGTTATGCGTTCTTTATATACGTTAAATAAAAAATATAAAAAATATCAGTGAATGAAATTAATTCTCAAAAAGATTTCAAAAAGCGTCGATAAATAAGGAAAAAATAAAAAAAACTTTCGCGGTTGAAGCACAAAAGATTTTTTAAGTGGAAAAATGGCTAGAGACTTGGATCGTTAGTCCCAAGTAACGTCATCCTATAATTTCGTGTGAAATTATGATGTAAAAGTATTACTTTCAATGTGTTAATATAAAATTATTCAAGATGAGGCGAGCGTAAAAATTAATGAAAAAGACTCCTCATCTCTGTTCGGATGTAATAATCCATTTACCTCAAGCATTTTTCTTATTGTCTAGAATTAAGGAGGATATGTTTTCCAATTCTGCGGCACCGAATAAAATAGTTATAGTGATTCATATAATAAATTCACTGTTCTCTACATGATCTGTGAATTTTATTCTACATGAATAAAATTTCCGTACGCCGAGTTTTCAGGACTTAGGGAAACATTGTAATTGCGCAGTCAGTCGATGATGTAATGAAGACCCAAAGCCTTCGAAACGGGATTTTCATCACAGTGTCAGGGGAGATGTATTTCTCAGCGCGGAGGCACGACTAGGAAGGAATCCACGGAATTAAATCGTTTGAAAGCGAGTGTCCCGCTCGCGGGGATTACCCGGTCGTCGAAAATGGAGTTCCACGGGTCTCCGGGCTCGGGAATGTATTTACGTCGCCGCGGGCGTCATTAATAAAGATTTAGTCGGTAAGCGAAGGTGTTCGAGAATCAGCGGACCTTCACGGATTAGAATCGAGGAGTCTCGTGCTGTTACTTCGCAAGCGAATCACGTTCAAGGAACAAGTTGTTCGACGATCGCGACGGGATTCGATATGTGTTTGATTGGAAATTTACTGGGGCCAAAATTCAATTTCGAACCATTTACTCTTGGGTTTATTTTGACATTTGCCATAATATGCACCCAACTCTCTAAATTATATTCCTCAGTACTTATATCAGAGTTGAGAAATAATCGATTAAAATTTTAATCATGATTGATTTCCATTTATGAACAATTTTCGAGAATGTAATAATTATATTGCGAATCTTTGTGGAAAATAAAAATATTCTGCATCAATTGCGAGAGATCAGAACCAGTCACGCGTTTAATTATGTTTTGAATAATTTGAATAAGTATTAGAAGAATCCTAATTTCCACAAGGTCATTTCAGAAAAATCACAATGGAAGCAAAATTTTGTTGCAAGAATTAAATGAAAAGATTATTAATTCCTGCAAATATAAACTTTGTTTCGTTCGAGCACTTTAAGTTTCCTTACAGTGTGCGAATAAATTAGATTCATAAACGCATGATGATTCACAGCTGTTATTAATTTATTATAAGCAGCCAGTAAATGTTTTCCATTTGAACTTTGATGATTTCCCAACCGAATCAATTGAACTACGCACAGTCGTCTAACACGAGGTGCAAGAGCATTTCACTTTCGAAATAGCGTTACATAAAGATCGACCCTACGACCATAGATCTCAAGAACCAGCCAACCTGGTAGATCAACAAGATCAATAGCGGCCGAATCTGTATCGCGTTGGAAACGATTAGAGTCGCGGCGTGCATACGCGGTCCAAGCTGCCAGATTTATTTTCCATCATGGCGGAGCTATCATTCTTGCGAGATCAGCTTCTAATCTTAAACACAGCGGATCGTTGAATACATAATTTAGAAGGCCTCCGTGCTGGCATTTAAACGCTGATTTACGAACTACCGAAGTCTGGGCGATTAATCTGGCCACCACTCGTTTATCTTGACACTTAAACAGAGAGAGAGAGGAGCAATAAACTCTCGATATACAGGAGAGATGCTAGAAGGGTCCAGAACTTTCAGGGAACTCTGGCGCAAATTGGACAACGAGCCTAAAATAATTCTATGATTAATCTCGTGTTATACGTTCGTGTCTAAAGACGATTTCGAAAAATTAGTGGATTGGACCTGCAAAGGTTAATCGAAGACTAGGGAACGGTCAATGGAAGAATTTTGTCCAGTTCATTTTTATCTTAAAGAATCATCCTTTTTTACTGGTACATATACCTGATTTTTTGGGACATTTACTTTTCTTACAATGAACTAATACCTTTGGAAGAAATACGAATATGTAATTGTATTATTTACTTCATATTTTTTCAATGCTGAAAGTAATTGATTCATATTGCCTTAGACACATTTATACTCTAATAAGACTGCATTTATTTAGATTTTGTTTGAGGTATATAAACAAATTTATTCAATCGTGGTAACACAAAAGCATCTGTATAATTTGAACGATTTTAAACTAAATAACTTTGTAATTTTAGTGCTAAAGTCAAATTGGCACTCTGTTAAAAAACTAAAAAATTAATTTCAAACCTGAAGATTTTCTCACAAAACAGAATTGAATAAAAGTCTGAATAAATTCTTGTCATTAAAACGAGTACCTCCCTTAAAAATAATGACAACCAAGACGGAACGAGATTGAAAATTTAGAGAAAGATGTTGCAAGCTGTTGCACAAAAGCATCTGTATAATTTGAACGATTCTAAACTAATCGACTTGTAGTTTTAGTGCTAAAGTCAAATTAGCACTCTGTTAAAAAACTAAAAAATTAATTTCAAACCTGAAGATGCTTACACAAAACAGGATTGAATAAAAGTCGATTAAAAATGATGATAATCAAGACGAAACGAGATTAAAAATTTAGAGAAAGATGTTGCAAGCAAAGATGAACATAAATCATCTCGAATCCAAGAAATCGCACAGAGGCTGACCCATTGACGTCTATAATAATTCCATCAACGTCGCCGATCGTCCGCAGCAACGTCGAATGACACGCACAATAAACTCGCGAAATCGATCGGCAAGGATCGAGAAATAAATCGCGGATTTCGCCGGAGCGTGGAAGAATGAGCGATCGATCAATCTCGTTGCATGACACGCACACATTTGCAGCTCGTTAACACGACGTGGGCCCCGCTACCGAAGGAGGCAGCGCGAGCGGTTGATCTTGATGATCGGCCGATGATGGGAGAGAGATCCTCGCGCAAGGACGACCTTAAACGTGCACGCCTTCGGGAGCCTTGCGAAATTTCAGCGCGGCGAGCACGCGCCCCATTGCGCTGCATGTGCATAGACGCGCGCGGATTCATCTGCATAACAGTTAATAATTCCGGTGTACGGTACCGGTTACGCCTGGATCCCACCGATCCTCTTTCGCCTCTCTCTCCGTTGAATATCCTTCCTCTTCATCTTCCGGGGCAGAAGCGAGCGAAGCTCAACCGGGTTCATCACGGACAATCGTGCGCCACCTGTTTCGCCCGCGTGTAATGGACGGCTGCATTACTACGGCCGCAAGAACTGCAGCGGCCGGTGCAATACAGCGTCACGGTGCATCGAGCCCCCTCGGGAAGTTTCCGTTCTTTGCCCCTGTTGCCACGAACGCGGTGACAACGTCGATTTTTATGCCATCTTTCGGGGAAAATCATTAAAAAAAAAATTTTTAACCAAGCTTTTATTAGAATGCACTAAAAAGGAGAAAATAATATGTTTAAATAATAGTCACTATTAATAAAAGCGTGGAGCGTCAAACTATATTAACGTAATCTTTATACCACGCTTTTATTTATAGTCACTAATATATAAAAATATTATTTTATTCTTTTTAAGTGCATTCTAATAGAAGCGTGGTTTAAAAAAAATTTTTTTTTTTTTATTTTCTACTGTTTAGTCTTTACTACCGAGCGTATTTAGTAAGGCCCGCGTTCGATTCTCTCTCGCTGAGTTACTCTGCTGAGATTTTTTATCTCCTAAAGGCACAATCTGTTAAAAAAAAATTTTAAACCAAGCTTTTATTAGAATGCACTAAAAAGGAGAAAATAATATTTTTAGATATTAGTCACTATTAATAAAAGCGTGGAGGGTCAAACTATATTAACGTAATCTTTGTACCACGCTTTTATTTATAGTCACTAATATATAAAAATATTATTTTCTTCTTTTTAGTGCATTCTAATAGAAGCGTGGTTTAAAAAAAATTGTTTTTTTTATTTTCTACTTTTTAGTCTTTACTACCGAGCGTATTTAGTAAGGCCCGCGTTCGATTCTCTCGCTGAGTTACTTTGCTGAGATTTTTTATATCCTAAATGCACAATCTGTTTAAAAAAAATTTTTTGAATATTGCATTGTGATCCAGTACTGTGCTATTTTTAAAGTTTCAAGTCTCTAGCTCATCGGAAAGTGGTTTAAAATTCGATTTTTTCGATGTTTTCTTAGTGTGTTATACAAATTATAATATTAGACTGTGTAATCAAATGATTTTAATAAGACTGCAATTCGTCGTTTAATCGAGTGCATACTTTGTGCAGAATAAAAATTGACTTCGTAAATTGTAAGAAACAGGAGGCAGAAATAGAAATTTCATTCTCTCTCGACTGACTTCAATAAGATGATAATAATACATTGACTTATTGAAATTCTTTAAATCTTTTCATTAATAAATAAAATCTCATTAGAAGAATTTGAACGTACAGTTATATCATGTTCAATAGGTTGAACAGAAAATAGACTTCTATTTCACTCCAGTTTGTCGGAATTCAGACGGAAACTTTTTTATTTTTAAAGGAAGATCCGCTGTCTAGTTAGACACGCTGCAATTGATTTGCATACATAGAGCGTTGATCAAAGAGCGCAATCATTGTGCACAGAAAAACATAACAATCTTCGAGTAGTAACGGTGAAAATGTACGTCCAGCGTGCAATCAGCGATTGACCGTCGTTTCTCGCACGTCGGTGCCATCAGCCGGGAAAGTGTTAAATGATTAATACCGGTGGGACAGCCTCGAACCATGCCGTTAGTTGCGCAACACCTCGTAAAATCATCGGAGCTCATTTTTCAAGATTATTTGTCGGTAATGATGTTAAAGCGACGCGGAAATGGCGGACGGTACGCGCAATATTTTACGCGTCCCAACAAAAAGGAAAGATCCCGCGAGAGAGAACGGTTTCGGGGTTGCGGGCGATTGATATAATTCGCACAAAAAATCGATTCAGCACGGCCGATGGCCACCGGAATCACGCGATGAAGACATTTCTCGGGCTCGGCGTTCCTGGAAGAACACCCGAAAGAAAAAGGGAGGACAAGCAAGCCCGGCCCCGAGAACCGGGTGCCTCGTCGCGCTCTCCCTGTATCGTTACCAGCTGAATTAAATTAGGCGGCCAATTTGAAGCCAGTTACGATCGATATAAACCGTACTCAATCTCTTTTTAATCGATCGAACAACGAGACGGTCAATTTTACAATGAACCGGGCACCCGTACACGCCGCCGGCTTTCTCCGGGTCGACAAGCCTGAGAAACATTCTTGCCAGGACGAACATGATGGTTTTCGGTAATCGAGCCGATTCCTCGACGACTCGTCGCACAGTAGCCGGAAATCGCCAAAACGTGGCCGAAATACGGTAAACCGCAGTAATATTCGGACACTTTTAAAAGGACAACTTTTTTAATATCAGATTTTATGTGAAATTAGCACAATCAATTTAGTACACGGCGAGAAAATTGTAACTGGTTGGAATGGCAAAAATAATGTGAGAAAAAATATCTGCTTCAAGTCTGAACAAGAATATTGAGGAATACACACAACTTTTGGTATGCATTTTTAAAAGCTGTGCATCAAACTTTGTTTTCATACATCATAAACACGATAACTTTTTTAATATCAGATTTTTTGTGAAATTACAATAATTATTTTACTATATGACGTCAACAGAAATTTTGAAAAAATTGCAACTGGTGAAAATGGTCATAGTAATGTAAGAAAAAATATCTACTACAAGTCTGAACAAGAATTATTGAGAAATGCACAACTCTTAGCGTACATCTTTAAAATCAGTGCATCAAATTTGATCTTCGTGCATTATAAACACTAATTAATATAAATCCGATATTATTATCATACATAATACTTACATGTATGAACAGCATCCATCGCACACAGAAAAAAAATGTACACTTAACCCCTTGCCGTACCAATTTCTTTAAAATTGTTTATTTTTGAAAAAATTATTTAGGAAAAATGTTTATTCTTTGTATGGCTACAATTATTTTAATGCTTAAATATTGATTACAAACAAATTAAATTTTATTTCAAGTAAAATGAAACGCATAACTTCGTTAAAAACCTTCATCACGAGTCTGGCTTGTCAAAATACGGCAAGAGGTTAACGTTCACGTAAAACACTTCACACTTGCTTTTTGACACCGTACTTCACTGCACGAAAACTGCGCGACGAATGAACGCGATATTCGTATCCCCACCATTTTGCAGGTACACAAAGTACGACCTTTTCACCGTGGTTGTCCTATAGAGTCATTACCTGAGTATCCAATAATTGTGACCACGTGTTAGCGCTTCCGACTATACGATTCCTCGATCGTCGCAACAAAAAATCCCATCTAGATCGGTCCTCGAAGTGGGAATTGTACCGAATTATAAGTGGTAACGAAATTTGAAGCGGTTGCGGTTTCGTCCGAGGCATCGAATTGTGGTGAAATTGATTTGTTCCGGGAAGATGTGCCAGGTAGAGAAATAATTAAATAATTGTTCCATAAGTCGAACGTAAAACCCTCAAAAATTGGACGTGTAAATTATTCCGAGAAAACAATTTTGTAACCACCAAGGCATCTCGAGATCTTCATTTTTTCGCGATTAATTTATTGAATCCTTTCGTTTTGTTATTTAGAAAAATATTTTAAGGCAGACAGGAGGAAAATGCTGTACATATAAACTGTAATAAGATTCAATTAACAATAAGATTATTATCGTTTTTAAAACAGCAATAGCAGTTCAATATCGTAAATGGAAATGCTGAAACGTGTTCAGAGAATCTAAGATCCCTGTGAATTACAACTACATATTTCTCGAATTAATAAACACTCGATAAACACTTAATGGGAGAGGACATTTAATCATAATTTAAAGGCTCGTACTTCTGTGCGTCTCTGAATTAATCTCGAGAAAGAGACCCGCTATTAACATTCACACCGTGACGGTAACACTTCGTAAAGTAGCTGCACATGTATCTCGTAACCACTTTAGGTAGTCAGACGTAATTCTCGTATCGATGATTTGTAACGCGAAAGGGCAGAGTTCGCAAGAATGGCATAAATACCCGAAGTATACTTCGGAAACTCCTGTCTGTGGTTAAATGTTACGTACCATTAATGGTTATTAGCCGACGCTTAACCCACGAAGTTCATCGAAATTGAAACCGAAGCCAAGGTCTTGTGGCTTCTCGGAGATTTCGCTGGATCTTCGATCCTTACATACCAGGTGGTCCCGTGGATCTCGATCAGAACTCGTCGGCGTAACCAGCTAACACGCTTCCTGAATTACCACAAGATTAAGTCTTGTTTAAAAAAAGCACGATTCTTTTATTTTTCAATCGAAACTCTTTATCGAGGCACACAATCTTTTAATCAGGCCTTTAAACTTGCTTGGAACATATTTCCTAAAATTTGTACTCTTTTATTATATAATTATTTCTTGTTTACTTATTGTTTTCTTTATAATAATCACAACATTTAAGTATTCAGATTTCACAAAAGCAGATTGGGACTTACCTCCCACTGTACCATTCCGCGTCTACGATTTAGTCACGTGGGTAATCCGGTACTGGCAGAGAAGTGTTAACTTTTTCCCTCCGATTCTAGTCAATTCCTCAGATCTGACGACTCAGATTTGAAACCTGCAAAACAGTTTCTCAAGAAAATATATTAAGAAATAAATATATTAAGAAATATATTAAAAAAATATATTAAATAATTAAATATATTAAGAAAATATATTTCTATAATTTTACGACTTATAAAATAAAAGAATCTGAAATCCGTCGTTCCAACCGGCTCGGTAGTTGAATGGGCACGTATGAAATTGATCCTGATCGAGATTTAACAAACGCCCGGTGTATTAATCGAAGGAATGCTATTCAATAAAGCAAATTATCAGCATGGTCTCGCTCCCTTAATTAATAGCGATTTCTAAGTACGGTCCCATATTTATGCATCTCTTTTGGCGCTATACAGGTAAATATCGTGCCGCTGCACACCATCCATAAATAAAGGGCCCGGCGAAGAGGGGCAAGATATCCGTTTAATTGGTTAGCAATAAATACAAGAATCGCTCTGTCCATTACGAACTGCAATCAGTCGGTAAAAAATAGGCTATCAAAGGCATGCCAAGCCCCGGAGAAATATGTATCTCGAGCAACTGGGATGAAATTTGCTTGTTCAGAATGCCGAAGGGTGGGGGGAAGATCTCTCATTCCTACCTCCGGGGCAGCAGCCAGGTAAAATGCATAATTTAAATAGTAAATAGCGTAGTCTGTTCTTAAACCTTCGTACGAAAATAAAATCTTTGTTCGCATTCCGGCCTTGCAGCATCAGCAATTAATCTCTAATTCGACCGATATGGAAAATAATATGGCGCGGTGTAATAATTTATTTATTACAATATATCTTAATCCGTTTTCTTTCTCTCGCTGGCCAACCTGCCAGATATTTCTCGTGATAAGGGTAATAGGGCTCGAGATTACTGTAGCATTAAGCGATAGCGATCGGTGCACTATTATTAATCGGAAAAATCGAATGAGAGAATCATTTCTCGAATAAGAGAACAATTTTCCAACTGGAAAAACTGTTTGCCGGCTCACAAGAATGGACACTACATAATAAATAATATTCAATCATTTTCCTCGTCACGTTTTGTTAAATAAATTAAAAATGTCTTTTATATGTAAATAAACAAAAAGCCAGTACAAAAAAGAATTTGATGTAAAATTTATTCTTAAACAGAAGTTTTTAAGAGTAAATTTAGGTGAATATTTTTGAGCGAAAACTCTGTTTGCACCGGGTTTGATAAACGTAATTGAGAAGTTTATATAAAAACAGAGACGTGTAATTTTATTATTACAAGCATGCATTTATCGAGTTTGCAATTGATTCCGCGTATAAATGGATCGGTTTATAAAATAAATTCTTGCAGTTCCAACAAATGTCCGCAATAATTGCGAAAGCAGGATTCTAAAATGGAGCACTTTGATCTCTCGGATACGTCTAACGTCAATTTAATCGTGCTCTCTGCCACAGTGATTATTGGAGTCTACAATGTTTCTCTTTGAAATGCTACTCAGCCGTGTTCCTTCAGCATTGATTGAAACGGAACACGTCGGAATCTGAGAAGATGCTGGACGATGATTAAGCGATTGAACCACAGCGGTCGATGGGAAAGCCTGTATCATTATCCGATCCTAGAATCCGCCGGAAAAAGACTAGTTCCAGTCTGGTTACGTAAGAATTTCCTAGTTCTAACCGCTCGGTGAACTACAACATATTCGAGGCGATCCAGTCTGCTCGAGACTGCCATTAAAAATTGCAGTCTGGCTCGAGTGCTTTCAAATTAGTGGTACGGGAATTCGTTTTCGAAGATTTTTTTCTTTTCAGACCGCTGGCTTTCGTTCTCCGTAGATGATTTAATACCGTGCCCGTTAAATGAGCATGGTCCGAGTGTTCGTCTTACTTCCTCGATGGAAAGTATAACAGGTATCGTAATGATATACCAGCTGAATATCGCTGAATTAAAAGAAAAGGAGAAAACGATGAGAAGCTGATTGGAATAATTTCAATGCGCGTATTATATGCGATTCTACCATAAATACGATTTCCACGGAGAAATTCTCTTTCTTGTTAATCTTTTAATAATATCTTAAATAACTTGTCGTATTAAGTATTTAACACTCCAGAATTTTTATAGTATCATTTTATAACATAATTTTTACTAACAGTCTTATTTCCAGGCTGTCAATAAAATCAAATTAAATCTTACCGTATGAATTTAGTAAATATTAAACACTGAACAAGCACCACATAACAAGATACCAAAAACATATAAAAAGTTGAATGCACAAAGTATGCAATTATCAAAAATCAAATCAAATCGCACCGACCTATTCATATATACTCAACTGTATCATGCATATTACGCTGAATAAAACCATTTGCTTCTTCAATTCAGCCAAACCATGAATATTATTCATCATTTCCCAAATGATTTATTCAAGCAATATCCACGTCCGGTACGAGCTCGTCGCAAAAGAAAGAACAAGATCGAGGCAGTCTAATCAAAACATACCGTGTGTGCAGATTTCAAACGAAACCCCAAAACCGAATATCGGGCGCAAATAAATCCAAATACTTTGCGAAGAAGATCCCGCAGAAAGCACCCATAAAAATCTGCTTGATGCCACAGCTGACGAAGAAGCCGCTCGAAGAGCATCCCCAAAAGCGATGGTGTCTCGCGTGCAAACTGTCCCCCGGTGGCGATCGGGTACCGCGAGCGATGGTCGGATCCCGTGGACGGTCCATCCTGGTCAGAATGCCTTCAGGGTGACCAGGAAGGGAGGGAGGGGGGTCCCGAGGGGAGACGGGGAAGCTATTCGTCCTGACGCACGCATACATCGAAGTACCGCGAGCGGAGTTGCGCGCGTACTTCGAACGGGGGTCTCTCGGCGAGGCGTCGGGCCCCGACACGCCACACGTATTAGAAACGAATATAAATATATCGGGAGAGAGCGAGAGAGACAGAGTAAAAGATCGAAAAGGAACGAGAGGGTGAGCGAACGAGGGGTGGGAGGGTATGGGTTGGTGGGGGCAGGCGAGCCGGCATTGGCGGCGTGGAAGTTACACGCACGGACGTCCGCGGCGTTACGAGAGAGAACGGGCCCCTGATCCCCCTACCCTAGAACGGACCCCTGGTCCCCCTACCCTAGAGCGGGGTCCGCTCGTACCCCGCTCTTCTCCGGCCGCCCTGAGCCCCGGAGTACGCTCAGTGTCCGCTCGGCCTCAGCACGCCCGAGTGGGAAGCCCGGGACGCCGCTTCTAGAAGCTTTTTGTCGCGGCCGAACCGCTCGCGGGACCGTTCTTCCGCGCCGTCAAATCACCGGTGCCCACAACGGTCCGTGATCGATCGTCGGGCCCTTAAACTGGGACCGAAACCCCTCGCGCGCGTTCGAACAGTTCCATCGCGCATCGTCCTCGGAAGAAACGGTCCACCTGGCGAGGCGACAAGCGGATAGTCGTCCTCTCCTTCGTGATCGTCTCCTCGGTTCCGGTCCGCCGATCCCGAGATCAGCGAGCCTCGAAGCGGTATCGCTTCTCTCGTCAGCATTGACAGCGAGTGGAACAGTGCTCGGGCAAGATATCGAGGGCCCTCGAACATAATCGCGCGCTGCTTTCCGAGTGACGAGCGGACGTCGCGTGTCAACGGGCTGACTCGAAGCGGATTCGCCCGTCGAGCGAATAGAGGCGTATTCCGGTTCGGTGGCATCCGCATCGTAGGATCTGCGGATCTCATCGTGTGTCTAGTTCGGTGTTTCTCGCGAGTGGGAGGCCCCGAGAGATCGGGAGTATCGATCGACCGGTGGAACGTTATCGGCTTCGGTCCCCCTTTGTGCTCCGGCGTACGCGCCGCGTATTAAAACGTTAATCTCCGACTGTACTACCGGTTATACGTACAGATTGGCCTCTCCCCCCCGTCTTCGTCCCTTGCCGGCTTTCTCTCTCCTGGATCCCTGTCGTGTCTCTTTCTCTCCTGTCCCCCTTCGGCTACCCCTTCGATTCTCTTTCTCCTCTGGTTCTCGCCTGTTCTCTCTCTCTCTCTCTCTCTCTCTCTCTCTCTCTCTCTCTCTCTCTCTGTCTCTCTCTCGTCTTTCTTTCTCTCTCTCTCTCTTCTCCTCTGTTCTCTCCGCCCCTCCATACTCCTTGTTCTCATCCTCACCGCGTCCTGTCCTCTCGAACGTGTGTTTCGCGAGCGCGTGCCGATCGGCGGAGATGCGGCGCGCAATCGTCAATCGGGCCCAGCTCGCGCGAGCCCGGTCCCCCGCCGCCGCCTAACGGACGAGCAGCACCACCGCCATCCAGATCTCTTCTTTATCGATCGGCCGCGATGACGACTTCCTCCACGAGCAGCCGGCGAGCCGCGAGCGTGACGAGCCCCGGAACGATCGAGAGATCGACGCGACGGGCTCCGGGGACCGGGTGGACCACGATCTTATCGCTACACGGCGATCAAGCCGAAGGACGCAGCGACGATCGGCTGGCGATCGCCGGATCGGGCCCCGCTTAATGCGGCTGGATTAAACGCGAGAGACTAACGCGCGCGCAAAGAGGAACGACGGACAGCGATCGCCGGATAAAGAGCGCCGATATTACCGGGACAAAAAGACCAGGTACACACCGGGAACCGGCCGGATGATCAGCGCTGATGCGCCGTGAAAGTCGCGGCCGAGGAGACACTCAGACACCGTTGAAGAGAGCGGACCCCGCGAATGACAGGGCCGAATCGCTGAAAGGATGTCGAGCCTCGCGAGGAGACGGAAGACGTCGCTGCTGGGGTCGAAGAGGTGGTGGCAAGGCGGCTGCTGGGCCACCAGAAGCCATCAGGAAGCCTACCTGCGCAAGCTCTACGCTAGAAAGAACGACCAGGGCAAGCCCATTGAGGAGGACACTTCTGCTCGAAGGGATGTTCATACTAATTGGACTCCCGGTACTGTCTACGAACTGCCTGCCGCCGATGAACACTATTTAGACGCGTTCCTCAGGAGCCGCGAGGACGAGCACGTGGCCGATGATGTTATCGGATGTCCTGCGTTGGCTACCGCCCGGGCCAGTCCCACCGAGAAGTGCGTCGAGTTCCTGAACGGCGCCCACGACGCCGCAGCCGCGGCCTTCGAGCACGAGCGAGGCGGGCTCGTAGAGCCGGAATGCAACCGCACAGCAGAGTGCAGCTCCCTGCATTCGGGTTACGATGTCGCGGTCGCTACAGCCGCCGCCTCCTCAGAGTGAGTTCCACGTTGATCTCGTTTCTCCATCGCCCGAGGGTTTTTCTTACGAGCGATCTGTCTGCGACCGGCGCGCGGATCCGCCTCTTTCTTTCTTTCTTTCTTTCTTTGCGCGATGAAAGTTCACCACGATGACGCAGTGCCTATCCGCTCCCAGAGGCGTTGGTTGCCTCCTTTTGTTCGAGGTGCAGTGAGTCGGTGAATCCGAGCGGCTGGTGATTCTTCAGCATCGTCTCAGATTTGTGAATCCTTCGACGACCTTGGTCTCTCTTTCGAGTGCTTGGTAATTCGGGGCTGATACGGTTCAAGGTCGCGCTTGTCGAACAGTGCCAGGAAGTATGTTGTCCGTCTTGTTTGCCACGTTGCTCCGCGAGATATACTGTTTTTGTTCACGATCACCGACGCCGTAAGGAGAGATGATCGATATCTCATTGATATTCCTTAATTATGTAGGAATGATCGAAAAAATTTGTTCTTCTCACACCCAAACCAAAAAGAACAATACAGGTATTTCTGAATAGTTTGTCTCTTAATAATTAATAAAAAATTTGTTCCTCTCACACCCAAAACAAAAAAAAACAATACAGGTATTTCTGAATAGTTTCTATCTCTTAATTTTTCTGCATGAAAAACCGAGTTGATTTACTACGTAGAGACGGTAAACATAACGACAAAAATTATTTAGTGTGTAGCATGTATAGAAAATTCTAGAATGAAGTCAGACCGAATTATTCGAAAACCTTCTAGAATTATAAATGTGTTTGTTGATTATCGATCGTAAGGTAGTTTATAACAAGAAGAATAAATTAAATTAAAACAATTATGCTATTTTGATTAAACTTTCAACGCTTCGATCCTAATATGGGTCCTTTTAAAGAGGAAACAACTACGTGTGTAATCTTTTTAAAGAGTTTTCAATATTAATGTACTGAAAAACAGATTTAAACACAAAATTCAAAATGACGGTAATGAATTATCAACCTGCTTTATGAAAAAATTAGAGATATGAATATACATATGTGTTGTAAATTAATGTTTTTATTGTGAATGAATATATTGCTTGTGAAGTAGTGTTTAGAAATGTGGATGGATAATGGTCTATTAGATTGCACGAACTACTCGACTTATTTAAATATTGCTTAGGCATCGAGGCTGTGTTTCATGGCTTTACGAGGGTAACCTAGAGTGCAGAAATGACACGGCTTATTTAAAAACTACTCGGGTAGTATGCAAAACAGTCCCGGTATGAAATAACATAAGAAATTGACAATACACGTGTACACCTGGAGTCTCGAATGCGAATATGGTGCGTGTATGCACCTGGAGGCTTTAAGGATTAAGGCAAGGTGGTCGAAGCGTCTTACGTCCGCTTCGATTAAACTCTGACGAGACCTGAAACGTTACTTTGCTAAGTCGTCGAGAGATTGAATTTCATTTATTTTCTGGAATTCGTACCGGAGAAATTTTTTCTTCGACTCAGTTTCTCACGAGGGATCGCACGACACCGCGCTTCTTTCTTCTAAGTGACGCCATTTTGTTCGTGTACCCTCCTTTTTCATGGGAATGAGCTCGGGCTCCCGAGAGAACCATGCCGACTATAATCCACCTTGGAATCGGTGACAAAGACATTGAGCGAGCGCGTACATCGCGGAAGATCGTTTTCTTTTTCGCGAGGCGTGGAAAGTGTCCACGCGCCATTGCACGGAAGAATTTCTATGAGAAATATTCGCGAAAGCTTTCTAAAGAGCGTAATCTATGTAATGAAAGTTTGAACTTTCGTTACGAATTTCCAGCGTTCAAGCCGTAGTTCTGAATAATAGTTTCTGTCGGAAGAATTTTGAAATTCATTCAGCACCATCGATCATTCGTTCACTCGGTATAATCTGCTCGTGGATAAACAAGTTTTCCCCGAGTCAACGACCAACCACAGCTTCCAGACAAAAGCATTCCACCATGGTAAATCAATAAACAACCATCGCGATTATATCGTTTCTCCTTCGACAAAAACATGGAACACAACGAACCAACCGATCCACATAACTCCGGTCGAACCGCCGTCGATCGCGAGCACCTTCGCCTTCAATCGACCTTGAACAAAAGCGATTACGTTCTCGCCAGAAAAACGAAAAAGATCGAAAGTGTGTTTCGAGCGCAGATTGCTGCCGGCGCATCGAAATCGATCTTCTATTTTCGAACACTCGAATTTGCAATGCTGAAGGAAATCGGTGGCCTCCTCCCTCGGGGGAAAAAAACATTCGTGTCATTATATCTCGACTAAGCGATGGTTAATCGATTTTTAAATTCCGACACGTTATTTACGGGGTTGCTCGGAAATCGTAGGGCTTGATAAGTAAAGTGATGCCTTGGTCATTCCTCGGTGTGTAATCAACCGTGGCACTGCTCCAGTCGGTCGCGTCTCGTGGAAATTGAATTTCTTGCCGCGCGGTTCGACGTCGATGCCGACTACGCCCGTAATGACAGGCCGTTCTCTAAATTGTAACGCTCGCACTTTCCACCTCGAGCCAATAGATCTCGAGCCGCCATTCACAGCTCTGAAAGCCCGCAATCCACAATCGGACTTCTTACGAACAACTTTTTCTCGTCCAATCTTCCGAACTGATAGGAAGAAAACTTTACAGAAAACACCTGTGTTCTTCGAATTGCAGTGATTCAAGGGATGAAACCACCCTCTTAAGTTCAACACACCTCTTAACCCTTCGCTGCATGATTTTTTTAATTGGGATGAAAAAATTGACAAAAAGTCAGTTTTGTGTTTTATTTAAGGGAAAAATATTTTAAAAAATGAAAGCAACATTTCCAAAATAATAAAAATAATTTCGAAGAGTAAGAAAACACATTTTTAGTCTACTGTATACCAGATTTGTTAACTGTGTCAGATATGGTACACTATGCAGCGAAGGGTTAATTAAAAGATTAAATAAAGTTCAACTCCTTAATATTACATATAAATTGTTACGGACAGAAGGCAAGTTAAATTAATTAGGAACTTACGTGGGTGAGCGCGTTAGTCGATCGGCTACCACCAGTGAGCCCTGGGTTTGATTCCTGAGGCAACGGTTGGTTCCCTTATTTTTCCTGAGATCCTACATTTGGGAATAGGAGGAGATGCATTTTCGATGACAGTTGATTAGATGTCATCTATAAGCCATTCCAAATAAAGCAACCAGGCCGGTCCAAAAAATCCTTCCTGTATTGAGACAAGTCTGTGGAAGACTGAAGTCTGCTGACACAAGGCGTATACTGGTATACACGTTCGACCCGGATCCTTATTTCCAAACAGGGAAGACTATGAGGAATCCTCATTGAGGATGAAGTGAGAAGAAGGAAACCAAAGAGAACAAGAATCCGATAAACTGTCGGTGGCTTTAGTGTGATATTTGTAACCCGCACAGTGATGGGATTGAAGAAGCAGGCCTTGGACCACGAGCTATCTCAACCTAACCTGTCAACATCCAGTTTTCCCAAGCCCTGGAAACCATCCAATAATCAAAACCGATGAAAGAAGGAAGCTTCGCAAAATGCACAGCGCGTTTCGATGGATGTCATGACTATGCAAATGACTTGAAGATTCCATCTTCAAAGACATCGAACACATCACCGATGAAAATGCGATTCGAGGACTCTCCTCGAAGGACATGCAACCACATGGTGGAGAGGTGTCAAAACCACCATGACTACTTGGAAGGAGACAACCGACCTCGACCTTGCTACATTTGCCTCACGTTGGACGCCATCGAAAGGAATAAAACAGGAAATTCTGGACAGACGGATTTAGTTTGGAAATTAAGATTATGGTGCAGGATGTGCGAAAGGATTGTATCAGTGAAAATATTCAAAATTATATACAAGGTGTGAAACTCAAATAACATTCTCGAAAACATTGACACGTATACTCTAGCTAGGTTCCGTGATTTCAAAACAACCAGGAGACGTTCTGTCCTCTCTCGTTCGACATGGCGTCCAGGTATTATCGCTGTACTCTCTATGTTGAAGCGAGTGGCCAGGAACACTGTCCTATTCCTTCTCGGCAGGCGTCCAGGTATTTTCGCCGTACTCTCCGTGCCGAACGAGCGACCAGGAACAGACTCCCGTCCTTCCCCGATTCTCCCGACAGGCGTCCAGGTATTATCGCCGTACTCTCCTGCCGGAGTGCTAAAGCTAACCAAGAACGGCCGTGGTTCTTACCTCGTCCTCTCTCTCGGAATAGCAAATAGACCGAGTCCCTCTACGAACCCTCTATTTATATGCGCTCGTTGCTACTAAAATCAACAACTCGGTTGTTAGGCACGATTCGACTTTTCGCGCGCTCCCCTTACGTCGCTTTCTCACGTCGATTGCCAACAAACTATAATTCTAGAAGTAGTATTAAAACATTTTTAGTAGCTAACGTAGTTCTCGAACCTCAAGATTCAAATCCGAATCCAGCGTTTAGTATTCACAAATATAGCTAATTGTTGTTGTAAATGATCGAACCTTTGCGCCGCGAATAAAAATTTGTAATATCCTGAAGATAAATTACGATCGATAACCAATTAATTAATTATAATTCTAGAAGGTTTTAGAATAATTCGGTCTGACCTTATTCTTGAATTTTCTGTACATGCTACACACTAAATAATTTTTGTCCTTATGTCTTACTGTCTCTACGTAGTAAATCAACTAGGTTTTTCATACAGAAAAATTATTAAGAGACAGAAACTATCAGAAATACCTGTATTGTTTTTTTTTTTTTTAGTTTTGGGTGTGAGAGGAACAAATTTTTTCGATCATGCCTACATAATTAAGGAATATCAATGAGATATCGATCATCTCTTCTTATGGCGTCGGTGATCGTCGCATAAATCAGAATATAATGTCGACTGTTTTTCGCTTGTTTATGGTTCTGGGATTCCTGAACCGAATCGAAATTATCTTTTCCGTTTCCTCGGATTTACGAATGCAAATGAGAGTGAAATTTATCGGCTCCCGTGGGAATGGAATCCCATCGGATCCCTCGGGAAGGGGTTCAAGCATATTAATATGCAGTGTGCATCGCGCTGACACAAATTGAGCTCCGCGAGGCAGGAGTTTCGAAGACCTCTTTCTGAAAAAATTTGTTTACGAAAACCCGCCGGAACAAAGGACAGAAATTTATTCATATTCCCATATTCGTGAGGTATTTTGTGAAATTCGAATTACGTGATTCAAATAAAATAGGGAACCCATAAGTTAACTTATCGCTCTAATTTTTGCATGTTTATAGTAGTGTAAAGATTTATCTTTCAATTGTAAATTCTGACAGAAATGTAATGGAGAACACTTGTTCGCAGAGCGATATTGAATCGTTCAACTGTATGAACTACTCGCGTCATGATTCGGTGATTTCAAGAGGAGGATGTAGTCAATTGTTGAGCTAATTGTAACAATATTACCCATAATCAGCCTCATTACTGGTTGTATCTGTAATAATGAAGCGTTCTGTATAATTCATAAGTAGACTGCGGATGTTTATGCGAAATAAAAAATGTTCACACTGATTTCAAGACACAGAAGCAAATAAAAATTGTATTCTTCTTTTAATAATCCTATTAAGCTGAAACTAATACATTGATGTGCTTAATTATTTTCAACACATCCAATGCATAAAATCTGCAGCTTATTCGTAAGACAGAAGTTATCACGAATCCTCTATATGAGAATGTAGATATTGTATCGAGGTTTACGACCTTCAACGCAATTAAAGTCGCTAAGTATAATCCCGATGAAAGATGATGTAACATACCTTCCAGCACTGAATGATTTGTTTTGTATCAGCACTTTTATCGGATCCGTTGAAACCGGTGAGAGATAAAACATCGTCGCGTGTCAGTTTATTATTCACCTAACTGTCTAGGAACATACGAATCTTCTTTTTATTCAACGAATGTCTTGTTTTCATACCGTACTTTCTGGCACATGTACCTCCAAACGAGGACAAATATTTTTTTCGTGATGTAGCATGGTAGTCTCGGTCAACGTTGGTGTCCACAGGTTTCCTTAAACAGAAATCGATGAAGTTTTACGATAGAGGCTGTTCTATAAAAAAGAGGAGATAATCATAAATTAAGTTGTAATGCATATTTCGGACGTTTTATCTTGAAAGATCAAAGTTCAGAAAGAGACGTAAAAAATTTCCAATCGACAGGATAATTCCTTGATTCGCGATTAAGTGTGTCATCGCAAAATATAAAATATTAAATCGTTGTATCGTTATACTAATGTACATACTGAATATGTAAACTAATATGTAAATACTAGATTAATTGCACTATACGAAATAAGTCTTACTAACAGTTGCAATTAAATCAATAACAATAACACCTACTCGAATCTCGAAAATAGGCAGCAGGCAGCAAAGATAATAAATTGGTGTCGGGAAAGTGATCACGAGACTAAATCATTAGAAAACAGAATATAAAGGTTCAGCCAACCAGCTGTTCTTCTCCCTAAACAATCCATCAGGCCATTGTTCAAATTCTTCATTGTATCCACCCCATTGGGTAGAAACAATAGGAGCGAAACCAATCAAGCCAACCCCCAACCGATGAACACTTCATATACTGTATCTAGGAGCTGTTGAAAGAGGATTCGATGGGGGATTGCAGAAATTAGAAGTAGACCACAAGCTCTATGTAAATCCCTTAAAGAGCTTAATCATTTAGTTAATAATAATACTATATTCATTGTTCACAATAATACGTTCATACTGCCACTGAGACTGAGCTGCTAGCTCCACCTACTCCGGAAGCCTCATCTGATTAATACTGATGAATCTAGTAGAGCTAGTACAGCCAGTGTAGCTAACAGCTTAATCCCCTCGCCCATGTTCAGTTTGTAGGTTCTCGACAGCTTGCCATCTCCGCGTTATGTAGAAAATGTTTTAGCTACTAGTTTCGCGCAATTATTAATTCAGCTAATGGAGTTAGTGGAGCTATACTGTGGCTAGCAGCTTAATCCCCAACTTGCAATCTCCGTGTTATGTAGAAAATGTTTTAGCTACCAATTTCGCTCAGTTATTAGATCAGCTAGTAGAGTTAGTGGAGTTAGTAAAACTAGTAGAGCTAGTAGAGCTAGCATAGCTAACATAGCTGAAGTGAAGTTATTAGAGCTAGTAGAGCTATCAGCTTCGTTCCCCTGCCTCTGTTGAATATTTAAATCCTCGGCAACTTAAGATCTGCGTATGATAGACAATATTTTTCTAATCAATTTCGCTATTAGTTAATCTAGTGAATCTATTTAATCTAGTATATATCTAGTGGATCTAGTAGAGCTGGCAGGTGGCCCCCTTGTCCCCGTTAGGTTTGTTAGTTCTCACTAACGATCCCGAGCAATAATAAATGTTTCCTTTCGGAATTTTACGCGGCGCTAGAGGTGTATCGAATGGTAGTAGTGAGATGAGTCCAATTCTGGTTCCAGGAAAGTGTGCAGAAGCTGCAGGTGTCCCAGGGAGGAGCATCAGCGGACTTCGACGGAGGCGGGCGGTCCCTCGGGACTCGGCCTCGGTCCCGGCCCGCCGATGGCCATGGCGATGGCTTTCCAGAGCGGGGCCGCCGGTTCTTCTCACCAGGAACCCTTCAAGAGCCCCGTGCAACCGGCCCCGCCGGGTCTCGCCCTCCAGGAGGCACTGATGCATCATCAGAGGCACTCGCAGAGCGACGATGACAGCGGATGCGCGCTCGAGGAGTACACGTGGGTGCCGCCCGGTCTCAGGCCTGACCAGGTAACAAACAACCTTCTCCACCCCGCCGTGACTCAAATAACGATGCACACCGCCGATGTCCAGACGATTTTTTCACCTGACGCATCGTGACCCATACCTCCAACGATCTACTCTCCCTTGACCCCGACCATAAATACCGGGCAGCCTCCCGTATCCGAATTAAGCGATTAACACGTCCGCCAACGTTGCTCCTTCTGCTCACGGTCTTCCTAC
Organism: Lasioglossum vierecki; assembly: GCA_028455595.1. Classification (NCBI taxonomy): domain Eukaryota; kingdom Metazoa; phylum Arthropoda; class Insecta; order Hymenoptera; family Halictidae; genus Lasioglossum; species Lasioglossum vierecki. Next base: position 8,087,521 of record CM052341.1, read on the forward strand.
GTGAAGATAAAGGCTGCTCGATTTAATTCGACACGGTACATCTTTCACCCCTTGCGAACAACTGCTTCAGATTATTTCATTCACGGTCTCCTTTTTATAGATCTCGCGGACTAATCCTATGAGAACAACGTGTATCTAAAACATATATAATAAATTATATATTAGTAATTAATTAATTATTTTTATTATATTATTTATTATTTATTAGCTTATAATTAGACTACGGATTTTACGCATTTATGATAGAAATATAGATGAAATGAAAAAACAGTGAAGTTAATTTAAAGAAATTTTAAATGTCTACGTGGTTCCTATACTTTTTCAAATAATTTAAATAATTTTTATTGGGCATAATGGTTCGCATTGTAACGTTCATTGTTGTACATGTGCACTAAAAAAAAGAATGTGGAATGTTTGTGGCTAAATAATATTTCCTCTGGACTCGATTCTATCATTCAGAGAAATGCATTTATGAGCATTCCAGTCGTCCCTAAAACTCCAGTACGCATACGAATGAATCAATCTACGGAATAAATTCCCACAGAAGCACTTTTACGTGTCGCGTAATCGTAAAACCAGGAATCCGAAATGATTTTATGCTTCCACTGATAAAAAAACTAAGTAAATACCTTGACAGATCCTGATCCACGACGGTTTCTATTTCCGATTCTCGAAAGCGTGCTCGCACAGTAGGCATTTTATTAGATTTTAATGAACACTATCGGGACAGCGAACGTGATTTACCGTCGTTCTAGAACTCGGTGGTCTTAACGACGCGACATCCCGAATATGTCAGCGTCCTTCGATTGAAATGGGTACGGAGTATCCAGGAAATGTCAAGTTCCGTCAGTAGTCCATAGACGTTTATGGTCGATAAAGAAAAAGAAACGAATCACCGTCGCGAAGATTCCGCGCGCGCGCGTGTTACGAAACTATCCGAGAGAATCAGGAGCCGAAGAAGTGGGCGCGCCCCTGATACGCTATGTGCCATACGCGGTTGACTCTATATTTATATAAAGGTTTGCTTTCTCTCCGCCTGATTTGCCGGAACGGTTTAACAGACGGATGCCTGTGGATTTTCGAGAATCGCGAGGAGCAACTACCGTGAATACTTTACCCTTTACAATAAATTTTAACTGACTCTGAGTTTAATTTAGTGAACTATTTCTTATTCGAAATTTAATATTTTAGACAGGTTATTTCGGGAGAAAAAACGAATTTACACCCGTGATATGAGCGTTAAAAAAACACATCTGAACATTAGGCGTGTCTAATTAATACCGGTCTGAAAAAAGGTGATTAACTCTTTCCGTTTACTGGAAACATCCTGTACTAAACCGTGAATCAAGGACCATTAAAATGCTAAAAGGATTCGATCGGCGAGTGAAAACGTTCCGACGCGGCGTAACAAGGAGTAATTGAATCGGAAACGCGATAGCTCAGTTTCGAGATATCCGGTGATAGGTGTAGCTCGAAAGATGGAATCGAAGCGCGACGAGGAGGCTTATTTATCGGCATTGTGATCCTCGATATTCATCATTCATGAATAATTCAGAGATGAAATGCTTACAGTTACACGGGACACGTGACGGAGAAGTTCTCCCGCGAACAAAACAGTGGAACGGGTCCGGCTCGTTTTATTTCGCTTACGGGACCGTCGTTTAACCCGAATCGCGTTCCACGCTTTCGACTTGCGTACTTACATACATATGTGCGTGCGTATATCGAGCACGCTTTCGAAACGGAAAGGCCCACTGGCGTCGATACCATTCGAATCACTCCGACTGAAACCGCCGAAAAATTCCAAAGACACTCGGAGACATCGCTGAAGATGAACAACTTCAACTTAAAACTAGACAAAAATTTTTCTTTTTGATTAAATCCCTTTCTTAGTCACTATGTAGGAGACCAAGTACCTAGGTATTCTAGTTTACTATATTTTCTCCAATACCCTCCTACGCTTTCTGAAATTGTGACAAAACCACTTTAAATATGTGGGCGGCTTCATTCATACCATTTATTTCATTCAACCCATACCTATTTATTCAGAATATTTTATATAACAAATAAAAGTTAATTTAAACTTCTATTCATTTCACTCAGATGACAATTTTACTATATTCCTAAATTCTTGTAACGTTGTCATCGTTTTAAGCTTCAACTACTAACTTACGTTATAAACGCATAAAATTCATAGTCTAACGGCCACATTATTACAATTCTTACAATACCTAAAAAGTAGAAAAAATTACTAACATCACCAAAAAATCGTCCTAGACATCTCAGAAACAAATTGTCAGCTCAACTTGAAAATTCGTACCGATTCGTGTCTAGATAAATGCAATCCCTGGGCACAAAGAAAAGTTAAGAAATGAAACGGCCTGAAAGGGTCGTTTCTAGAGTAATTCTGTGTGATTTTCTCGTGGACGAGAAGAAAACTGATAATGAGAATGGGTTCGCCTACACGTTGTCGCAGGTACACCTGTACTTCAGCGCGCTACCGGAAGACAAGATCCCGTACGCGGGTAGCGCCGGCGAGCGGGAGCGGGTGAAGCAGCTGCTGCAACAGCTACCGCCGCACGACAACGAAGCCCGGTACTGCAGCGGCCTGGCCGAGGAGGAGAAGCGGGAGCTGAGGGTGTTTGCAGCGCAGCGGAAACGCGAGGCTCTCGGCCGGGGCCACGCGAGCCAGCTCGAGAGGCCCCACGGAGCCGGGTGCCGCGAGTGCAGCAGGCCCATCGCCGCCGGAGAGATGGCGGTCGCCGCGAGTCGAGCCGGGCCCTCCGCCCTCTGGCATCCGGCCTGCTTCGTCTGTTGCGTCTGTAGGCAGCTGCTCGTCGACCTGATATACTTCTGGCGGGACGGCCGACTCTACTGCGGCCGACACCACGCGGAAACCCTCAAGCCCCGGTGCTGTGCCTGCGACGAGATCATTCTCGCCGACGAGTGCACCGAGGCCGAAGGACGGGCCTGGCACATGAGGCACTTCGCCTGCCTCGAGTGTGATCGACAGGTAATCCCCAGTGTCACTCACCTGACTCCACGTCCGCAATCTTCATCCATGTCCAAGACCTCGCTTCGACACTGACGTGCATTCCTTCAAAGTCCCTCGCGAAACTAAACCGTAAATCAAGGACCATTAAAATGCTAAAAGGATTCGATAGGCAGATTAAAACGCTCTGGCGTTACAAGGACTAATTGAATCGGAAATGCCATAGTTGAGTTTCGAGATATTCGCTGATAGGTGTAGTTCGAAAAATGGGATCAGTGTCACTCACCTGACTTCATGTTCGCAATCTTCATCCATGTTCTTCAAAGTCCTTCGCGAAATGGAACTAAACCGTAAATCAAGTACCATTAAAATGCTAAAAGGATTCGATAGGCTGATTAAAACGTTCTGGCATTATAAAGACTAATTGAATCGGGAACGCAATAGTTCAGTTTCGTGATATCCGCTGATAGGTGTAGTTCGAAAAATGGGATCAGTGTCACTCACCTGACTCCATGTCTGCAATCTTCATTCATGTCCTCGCTTTGATACTGACACGCATTCCTTGAAAGTCCATCGCGAGATGGAAGCAGAAATCGATCAGGACTGTGTTAGACAGTGAAAGGATAAAGTACATAACGTGATCGCTAGGCTACAGGTTTTCTGCACTCCGAGATGAGTACCAGCTGCAATTAGTTTCACTGAACTTCCATTCATCAGTCTACGCTCGACACTTTTATTTCCCGGTCAGTCCATTAATCGATACCTACGTTAAATACTGATTGATACATGAATAGAGACACATGCAGACGTAGTCCCGGATTATTGCGAAGGGGCGCAATAGCGGTACTAGCACGTGCAATCGCGATACACTAACGACCAAAAGTTTGGGAACATGTTTCGCTACCACCGTGTTGTACACGGTGAATCGAGCTGAAGAGCTGCGTCCCCCTTTTCGAACATATTTGAACACTGCGATTACTGTATTCAATTTGAAATGGATGGAAATTCGTGCATGGAAAAACTTTTGAAACGAACCATGCTTTGCTCGACAGATTTGTTTGAATACCATTTAAAAAATGAAGAAGTCTATTCAGTTGTTTTCAGTATATTCAGAAAAATAATATTCTACTTAATCTAGTGAATAATTGGTATTGAAAATCATTAATTATTATTGATTTCTTTCGTATTAAAGTGAATATTCTGTAATCCGTAACAAAATCAAAGTTTCAAGATGGATCTAACAGCTCTGTCTTATTCGTGTGAGTTGAAGGGATGAATTTCTGTGATGGGTTTAATCAACAGGACGACTTTTGACCCGACAGGGGGGCAATACTTTTGGCCGGCAGTGTATGTCAGCGATTCGTTTAGCGAGTTCGCAGACGCGATAAGAAGCTTTTGTCTGGTCCACGCGGAAGAGATGCAGCGCGTCCGGGTAGCTGCGTATGACATTTATCGACACCTACATTCGATGAATTATTACGCGCGAGTTGTTCGCCACGGACAGCCGTCGCCGGATATAGAGGGGATGGGCTCTGAGACTGACAGCTAAATCGTTCACGGGTAAATGACTCTCCGCGGACCCCGGCGTAAATAATTGTCGCGTTCGCAAAAACCGTAGACGCGTTCGCAGCGCCCCCAGCGATGCCTGCATCGCAGGGACTTACCACCTTCGGCGCCATTAAAACTATTTGAACAGGACTATCATTTTGTACAATAAAAGGTCCTCGGGGCCAATAAAACTCTCGCTTCCAGAAGCAATTTTACCGAGGAAAAACCGTAGTCATAATTAGATTGCAGATGTGTATACTGTTCTGACATCTTTCATTGCCTTTTTATGAATTCCTGTTCGTCATAGTAGCTGCCCACCCAACTCTTGAAGCTCCTGGCACATATAACTACGTTTATTAAACTTTTTAATATAATTAACTCATGTATCGTCAACCGAGTACTCCAATACTAAAGTACTCCTACAGTTTCTCTATTTTTACGCGTTCCAATAGAAATGTCAATTGTCTAATCTTTCCTTGTTATAACAAATCACATATTCATTATTTTAAACGATGTATAGCAATCTACTTATTCTATATCCAGCTTCAAACTTGTTTGGACATTTCAATTAACCACTCAAGCAGTCTGGTGCTCAATGCAGAGGTCTTCGAGTGCCACAGAGTCAGTAATCTTATGAGGTCTTCATAAAAGGGTTAATAGAATTTGGTTAGTGGCTCACTGGGACTTCGAAGTTAGATCTCAATCTATCCTCGAAACAGATAGACTATTAGTGAAGCCTGTGGCAGTCAATTGATTTGACTTAGTGGCTTTTAGAGGCCTTTAGCTTGGGTGCCAGAGGTTCTTTAGACCTACAGATCAAATATAGCGATCTCATGAAGGTTTGGAGTATCAATTAACTTGAATTAGGGTCTCTTTGGAAATAGTCCAAACTTGATGATCTCATGAATCCCTCTGAGATCTCAGGACCCTTAACTTCGTCCAAATCTTCAAGAGCCTGTTTTTAATTTATAAGGCGATAGAGAATAAATGCGTCCCAAATGACATGATCAAGATCTTGGGATTCAGCTCCACAAGTGCTGTCTGTAATAAATTTTACTCAGGCTAACGAGGCGTTTAAATTATATAGAATATATTCATTTTCGATAAATCTTGAAGAGCCTGGACCTGCGGATCCAGGAGTTAATCGATCCCAACGTGGGATAGCAGTTTTCCCAGGAAGAAGTTAGTGGGCCCAACGATCCTGAAGTTCGCATTGTTTTTCCAGCTGGGGGGCCAGAGGTACGTGATGAGGGAAGGACGGCCGTATTGTCTGCGATGCTTCGACGCCTCGTTCGCCGAGTACTGCGACAGCTGCGGCGAACCGATCGGCGTCGATCAGGGGCAAATGTCGCACGAGGGTCAACACTGGCACGCGACCGAAGCCTGCTTCTGCTGCGCCACTTGCCGTACCTCCCTCCTCGGACGACCGTTCCTGCCTCGAAGAGGTGCCATTTATTGCAGCATAGCGTGCAGCAAGGGAGAACCGCCGACGACACCGAGCGACTCGTCCGCTGGCGCGCCACCGCCACCATCTTTCCTCAGGTACACACGCTGAAACCTGTATCGTGGACATTCTTCGGTCCCCTTTGCCACGATACCCCTGAATAATGTCTTCCTACCTAGCAGATGAACATAATGTCACGATTCACCGCATATCTGATTCTATTATCATGATCGTAGCATTACGAATTAGCACGTAGATTAGGAATCCTACTAATTTCACTCGTTCAGTAATAGTTCTCCCATCTGGCCACGGATACAGCGAGATCAAGATCTGATAAAAAAAGAATGAATCGAATTAGCTAGAGCACTTCTTAGTCCTCGAGATGTCTTTAAACGATGTACACGCACCTCGAGCATACTTGTAACATTGCTTGCCGCGTTATGAATTGTCGCAAGGATTAAGGAATCCTTCAAACTGTCAGGCTTATAGTGTCCCCAGGTTTCCCGCAGAACTAACATGGTAAAGATTCGTTCCATCATGTTCTTCTACACGATACTGTTATTAAACCAGATCTCGAGTTTCGTGTACACGCAGGTACTTACTTCAAAGAGTGTCTACTATGCCATGAATTATTACGAGTGCGTCGTGTTGGTTAATTAGTTACCGGTTCGGCTGCAGATATCACAACGAAGAACTGGTTTGGTGATATTAATGTCGATGAGCCTCACACGAAAACGCTTTACGACGTGGCTTCACTGAAATCTTCGGGCTTCAAATTTTAGATAGCCAACTAGTTTAGGAAACTTCGCGCAGTAGAGGTGTTAACTGTCCGCAGTCCCGACGCCCTTTATTTGCACAGCTGGTGGACACTAATCCAACGATATGGTTCTGCAGGATTAGCACCTTATTGTTTCGTTACATCTAACTGTACTTGCTCTTGGTTGAACAACGTAACTGAATCATCGCGAGTTAGAGAAGTTGACGGAACGACCTTGTGCAATGTTACAGGATTAGCACCTTATTTATTTATTTTTTAAATTTATTTATTTAATGTAATGTTTTCTTACAATATTTTGTACATCTTAGTAGCTTTGATATATTGGGCAAGACCGACAATGTGTTCCTCAGAACCTAACAGAATGGGTAAAGATCCAGGCAATTTAGCATTTTTCCTTTCATTTTCATATTTTTTGCATTTTCCACTTTATTCATATTTTTGCACTTTACATATATCGCAGATCATGTTTTCTTTTTTACTTGACAAAAATGAATGGTTTACTTCTGAGTGCCCGATTCTGATTCCAGAAATTCATGTTTGAATTTGACGATCTATTGGACTTGGAAACTTCTGCCACTCAAAATCTGCTCCTTCGTTATGATACTTTTGTGCATAAATTCTTTTAAAATAGCACCTTATTGTTTCGTTACATCGTTAGAGAACTTGACGGAACGACCTTGAGCAATGTTGTCCTATAGTTAAGCATCAGAAAACTCCGATGGCAACTCTTCGGCGTCTATTGACATCCTTTTTAGAAGGATGGCGACCTCTTCGGTTTACTACGACCCCACGATGTAGTCGTAGAGTTAAGCGTCAGGAAACATCAACCCTTATGAGAATACATATTTGTCTTCGGCCCCGACAGTTCTGATTGTCGTTGCCTTCGCGACTCTCTTATTGATCTAACGGATTACCATTCGACTTTCCAGAACTGGTCGAAGACAACCACCAACCAGCGAGGGTTCATCGAGTCCACCGCCGCCTCCACCGCCACCCCCGCCGCCGGGATCAAGGCACACCCTTGGATCACCGCGCAATTCACCCCGAATGACCAGGAAGCATCATCAAACGTCCGCTTCATTGGCGACGACACCGACGCAGAGCACGGTCAGCCCAGAATTCACGGTCGATGGGTTCCCTTCGAGTGGCTCAAGGACAGGTGGCCTTGACCGGGTACTGCTCGAGAGGAATCTCGAGAGACTGCTCCAGGAGCGTAGTTCTCATCCGGAGGAAAATCGCAGCGAATTGGGAAGGTAAATTGATTTGTCCTGGGGCGAGTCGAGTCCCTTTTTTTCTTTTTTCGGCCGAGGCTATTACTTGTCCGAAAGTACAGGCTGATCGAAAAGAGGTCCTTTGATCTAGTGACGCCGAAAATGCCCTCCAACCCCTGACAACCTCTAACCCCTAAATCCATTATCATCATTACATAATGCATTTTTTACATAATTATCAATCCACTTTTTTCAGACCAATATTAATCTTCATTTCTTGGATCCAACAGAAATGAAATTTCAACTGAAGAATGATGACCATCTCAAATTGTAGTCATTTCAAGTATTGAGCATGATTGTGATTCGCTTTTTAAGTCAAAATAGAATTCTATTTTTCTGTTACAAATCTTTATGTGAAAATGGTATAAATTGTACATAATAGGAACTAAATAGGAATTCATTCTTTAATGATTGTATCAGCTAAGATATTGGTATTTATAAATCCTTCTAATCGTTTCTCAACTTGAAATTCCACTTGCTCAATTCCTCATAAATACATAAAATCCGTAGTCTACTGATAAGCAAGATAATTTGTAATTCTAATAACTTGCACGCGTCCCACGTAGCTTGAACGTAATCTAAAATTGATCGAATCGTGTCAAGTATTTAACTGATAAATGTGTTCCAGGCTAATGCAAGCAAGGGATCGAGAACCGCTAAGATGCGTGCAGAATTGCGCTCCGTCGCACGCGTCGAGCATGCCGGAGCTGCCGCCGCCTCCTCGGCCTTCGTCGGGAGCGTCGGCGTCGTCCACATCGACCGGCGCTGTGGCCGGCATCGCGGTGTCGGCGACTACTTTGGCCCAGGAATCGGCGACGTCGCCGACGAATCTGGTCGTCAGCCAAACGGACCCCCCGACGCCGACGTCGCGACGCGTGCGGTTCCAGGGAGATCTTGACGTGAACGATCACGCGGTGTCGTCCTCCCGCGTCACCCTCTCGCCCTCCAACGAGAGGAATTCCTCCTCCTCGCCGTCGCCGTCCCCGGCGTCCTTGTCCAGGTCGAATGTCTCGCGATCGAGAAGCTTACAGCCGGAGGAAGTCGCCGGCTCGTCGTCCTGGGGTGCGTAAACTTTGCTGTTTTGCATACGATGAGACGCCCACGTCTCGATCCCGCGTTATGCGAAAATCGGGGCGCCATCCGCATGGATATTGGACTAGCGAGCGCGTTTTATTCATCCGGTTTAACAGCTCGCCGTAAAGTAGACGAATCATAGCGATCGCGAGGATCTTTGTGACTTGAGAATTTTTATATGTCTATTGCATCTTGAAAAACATCAAGAAAACTTTTATTGTCGAGTTTTAATTATGTTGCTGTAAGGAATTTTTCGGATCACGAAATCAATACCGAGTATATTCCAGTTCTCATAAAATAATCCATAAAAACATCAGTTTACAAAAAGATCCGTAATCTAGTCATGATTGATATAGTGCTAATTGCAAGGCAAAAATTAAAGATAATCATCTATCAATTTATTCGTATAAAAGCAATTTTGCAGAATTAATATCGCGATGCGAGAAAAGCTACATAATATTGCAAAATGTGGAAGATTAAATTTGCAGTGAAACATTCAATCTACTTTTGATAAATATTAAATTTGTCTATAACAAGAAGTATAGATGATTTCTCGGTACAAAGGTTCCATCAGAAATTAAATTAAAGCAATCGTGCTAGTTTGGTTAAACTTTTTACGTTTCGATCCCAATATGGATCCTTATCTGGATCCTTATCTTATATGGATTAAATCTGTCATTAAATATGCTGTAGAAAAGTATAGCATATAAAAATATAATAAGAAAGAATATTGTTTTAGGTAAAATTGTGATTGTACTGTGATCGCAGGTATGGCAGGGGGATCGAGATCGAGGATCGAAGGCGAGGACGAAGACGTGGAGAGCTGCTGTTCAACTTGCAGCTCTTCCAGCAGCTCGGACGAGGCGCAGGCGTACGCTCTTCCACCAAGAAGAGCCTACGGTGGTGTGAGAATCTCCTACGTGCCGAACGACGCCGTGGCCTGCGCGCGAAAGCGCGGGCCAAATTCGACGACGTCGCCAAATCCAACACAAAAGGACGCTGAAAAGTGCATCGTGTCTTGATGACGTCTCCGAGAACCTAAGACTACTGTTCTACTGTACGTGCCACTGATGAATGCGCTTTTGCAACGAGGAAAAACGTGTTCTTACACCACTGCCTTTTGCTGCCAATCGGCCGTGCTCTTGTCAGCGTTCTGTTGAGAATCCTCTGCCCTGAGCTTTCCATGAAAAACGACGATTTATACACCTACAGATTGGAATAATCGAACTCCAGTAGGAAATTCGCAGTTCATAATAAATGCGAAATTTTCATAGTCTCCTTAAATTATTAAAGGGTGAAGAACTAGAGCATCTCATTTGTTTCTGATAACAAGAAGCAATCAGATCATTAACTAATACCTGCCAAGGTCATCTATAATACTATGACCTCCACGTGACCTTGAATGTCATTTAAGCATGGATAACTTTCAACGTTTCCCATTTCGAACCAAATAGTGTTTCTCTTTAGCTATATCTTCCTATTATCGAAAAGAATTGAGATATTCGAAATTGTTGATGAAGAATATTCAACAGAGCCCTATGAGGAACCAGAGCATTAATTAAGAAGTCGGTTCAGAAGGAGACGTCACTGGTGTAAGAGCAGTTTTCCGTCGCTGTGCATTGGAGCCAGGCGGCGCGATGTATTAACATTATAATTTATATTATAATTCGAGTCTCGATTGGACGCAGCGAAGAACGGAGAAAACGCGAGGGTGTAGAGGAAGTGAAAGAAAGCGCAGAAGTTCCTAACTAGTTTCTTCGCTGTGTCCAACGTGCCCGAGATTCGACATCTTCCCGCTCGATGGACTCACACATGGAATACTCATTTCTGTAAATAGTGGATGGATGTACTTCCGAATGGGCCGGCCGACGGACACCGGACGTCCACGGCGCGGTCACGCTTCTCCTTCTATTTTTTATTACACCCCCCGTCGATGTAATTTGATAATGATAACGTTATATTTTAATACCACTGTCATTCCCCCTGCGACGCGAGAGTTCACCCACATCTACCTTCTTTCCATGTTCGGCACGGGCACGGATTGCTCCATGGGGCCCCGTAGAAGTCGGGAGCAACGAGGCCACGCCCCCCTGACGTAGCTCCTCCTTCGTTGACGTCGTTCGCCCCGGAATAATGCCTCTGGGAGCAATCTAGGAGCTTGTCACTCCCGTGTCTGCGCTGTACGTTGACGAAACAAAATATTCGAACGTCAATGACTTTTGTTATCGATGGACAGAGTTTTCAACCCTTGAGATTATTTGGACTATTGGGCTCTATTGGAATTCACTTTTAGACGAACTTTTATTTTGTTACTAAATTTGCGACGCCGCAAGCAAAATGGATAATTGTCATATATAAATGGATAATTTATATATGACATTCATAAATTACTGCACAACGAGACAAGTTGTTGAAGCAAATAAAAATATATTAATTAACGAATATCTTGGATTGGCTTTTCTCGGAATGAAATTTTAAAATTTGCTCGAACAGTTGCAGTTGTGGCGCGTTAAATGCTTCGATCGAGTTGTTACATTTTTCAAGTCCATTAATTTAAGGGTTAGCGTTTCACTGGCATTAGCAACCAATTGATAAAGACTGAACTGAGGTGTCGGTATTTTGTTCTCGCATCGTATTGTCTTCGACCGAATATTATAGAACCTGAAGAACTCCGCGCCACGACATTTCCGCCGCGGCACCGCAGTATCGCGTTACGCTTGTAAGTACAAACGACAGTTTTTTCAACGATGTAGACAATCTGAGGAAGTATTCGGGAAATAAATCGAGATGATGTCGATCGATATTGTGTGTGTGTTTCAATCGAATCGTTCTCCCATGCATGGCTCTTTTTGGTTCGACCATTTTAGTTCGTAAGTAGTTCGTGCGTTCTATCGTGTATTTTTGTACAGACTTTATTCGCAGATTTAATGTGCAATAATAAATTGTTTGATAGTATTCCTCTGACGAATCGTTTATTTGAAAAGGCACAATCGAGGATTCCTAGGTAAATTACGGTAAACGTAGGTGATTAGAACACATCAAAACTGGCATCTAAATCAAGTTTTATTTTTTAATGAAGATATTTATTTTTAATAAAGAATCTATTTTTTTCTGTATGTTTTTATTAAAAGATTTCTTTAACGACGCCAGTCGATTTTTCATTCTCCTCGTGCTACCCTGCTCGGAAAGAACGAGAACCGGTTTCCGGCAATTAGACAAGACAATTGGTACATAATTAAAAGAACATCTGCAGTCTGGTCATTAAAACGGTGCCGTTCTGCGACCACCATACGGGAACTGAATCATAATTTTTAAATTATTTACACTTTCTAGAATTATTGCGACAATGGTTTTTTCAAAAACTATGTTCGTTCATCGCGAGAGGTGCACTGAAACGAATAAAATCATATCACTGCTCTCCATTAATTTTATTGGGGCGACATAAATCTCGAAAGAACGAACAAAAAGCATTTCAAGATTAATTAAAACTTCTCTAGCGGTAATTGTATTTTTTTACCGTAACCAGGAATTATTATAATTGCGCAAGGCGGAGGTTTTTACACTAAAATGTGGAAAGGAAATAAATAACTGAGAAATTAAATTTTTGTAGAAGTTAGAAAATAAAAATAATTAAGGTAATAAAAATTTGGAATTCTTTCCAAAAATTGTTACGCTTTACAAAATGATTTCTACAGGTACTAAATAACGCTGAACCACTGACATCGATATTCTATCGGCGATTTCTCAATAATATGTTTCTCTAGCGATACTTTCTGCATAAATACAACTCTAACTAAATTCTCGGCTAGAACTTTCAGGCGTAAAATATGCTGAAAAAATTTCGAAGCCAATTTTCTATCATCGAGTAGCTAATTATGTAGTCAATATCATCGAATTTCGCTCAAGAGTCAACTTTCTACCATGTTCAAGTCGAAACGGTGCCTCCTTCTGTGAAGGAATCATATAACAAGCATTCCGTGGCAATAAAAACAGCGAGCGGAATTTTCACGGTAGGAAACTGACCACGAGAAAGCATTTCCCGTCTCTTGAAATACAACGAAGACGTGTTATGAGTGGCAGTAGGTGAATGCACAGGTTCCGTCAGGGAAACGTTGTTATCTCTTCCGATATCATTAACGAGGCCAATTTCGTTATACCATCAAGACGTCTGTCCATCATTTTGTCCGTCATCTATCTTACAGAAGTTAATTCACTCTGTCGAACCTTGTTATGGAACTTCAAAGATGTTCTTTCCAAAACAAAGGCTGCCAAATCGACTGCCATGATGTGAGAGTAAAATTTACATTTTAACTACCGGATAATTAATAGAATTTTCAATAATTGTGTTGTACCAAAAAAGAGCATAAAAATTTTCTTTTACATTGCAATTTTAAATGAAACTTAATAGTTCATCTAATGATGACGTTATTGAGGGTGACTTGTTAGTTCATAATAAAAATTGCTGATGCTATTGAAAGTTTCATTAGAAAGTATTTATCCATGTACCATAGATTTTTCAAAATTAAGCAATGATCACCGGTTGGTAATATGTTAAAAATTTAAAGTTCAATGTAAATTAAGAACAGAGGCTTCTCTACTTGAAAAAATAAGCAAGGAGAAAATAGTAAATATTTTATTTGAGACCATGTTCAACGTGCTAATCATGTATACACAATCAGTAGATACGGACTGCCATGCACAGACACGTCAACCGATTTCTGTTTGACGACAAGTTTCACGAATTCATTCTACTCAAAAAATACCTCCAAGCTTAAAAATCGTTCTGACTTTCCTATTTATAAATTTTTATTATTTAATTGTCATTTTGGAATTTTTGTAAGAAACTAGTTAATACACAGTATTCTAAGATAAAATTACTGTTTACATAAAATATTTGTTATATTCCGTATACATTGTAAAGTTAATGAGTCTAGTATTAAAAAAACCTTCAGGAAATAATACGATACGAAAATTTGTGGCCTTTTACATAAAAATTAAAAGAGACATACACTTTCTCTTTTATTAATTAATACATACGTCTAATATCTCTGTTTTAAAAGAATGTAATAGAAATGACTGGGGCCTTTTCCTTAGAAATCGAAACAGAAACATACATTCTCGAATATCTTTGTTTTAAAAAATGTCCAAAAAGTTACATTATTCTTTACCATAAGCAGGAAAGAATGTAATAAAAACGGCTGGGGCCTTTTCCTTAGAAATTCAAGCAGAAACACATTCTCTGAATGATTTCGGTAAAAGCGATTAAAACAGATACGTATAATACCTTCGTTTTAAAAAATGTCCAATGTATTCCACGACCAGAAAGGCATGTAATAAAAATGGCTAAAGCCTTAGGAATTGGAACAGAAACATAGAAATCAGTTAATAAATACGTATAACGTCTTTCTTTTAAAGAAATGTGGACATTTGTCCACAGGATGTTTTATAATAAAAATGGTTGAAGCCTTCTCCTTAGAAGTTCGAAGAAAAACATACTTTCTGGGGACGATTTCGATAAAACGAATAAACGCGTACGTATGTTTACCTTGTTTAAAATAATTGCGACCACTTTTCGTTCAAAGAAGGAGCTAAAAGATAGCAGAGGTTTCGCGCGGCCGAGTCTATCGTTGGGAAAAAAATGAAAACGCACGGGCGAGTGGCGAAAAGAGCGAAAGTGGTTTCTCCCGGGGGGCAGACGTTTGTTACGCTACTATCTCCCGCGGTCGTCTTTTAGCCTCGTAAAGTCTCTCTCCCCTCTCTCTCTCTCTCTCTCTCTCTCTCAGGATTTGCTTTCTCCAGAGAGCTCGCGCGCGCGCGTGTTTCACGGAGATCTTGTCTATGACGGATCGTCGGAGGAATCGGAGGAACGAGCCACGCCGTCCATTAGAGAACCACGAGAGACCACTTTTCCAATCGAGGATCCTCCGGCCGCGTTACGAAAGATCGGCATTAGCATATAGGCACGCAACGCCCACTCACGTATCGTACATTTTCTGTATTGACTAATCGCCGAACGTGCCAGAAACTATTCAAAGGATGCGAGCCCGAGCGAAGACCGAGAATGACGCGATTATGTCACGTTAACCCCGGTGTACCGCGGACAGGTACCCCGGCGTTACATAAGCATAAATTCTCATGGCTGGATAGAAAGACTATTGTGACCTGATTAAAACGATACTCTCGCCAGGGGCCACCATTAACTCTGTTTTTTTTTTAATATAGCAATCTAGAGAAACAGTAGTGTCTTTAGCTAGTGTTCATTATTATTATTAAACCGTTCAATGTTTGTCCCAAAGTCAATGTAAATTAACAACAGAAACTAAACTGTAATTCAACATTCAAATGAAAGGATAACGTCGTTCAAGTTCATTCGATTTTGTGCCGAATTAACGCTAAAAAATTTTCAATTTTAACATCAATTAACATATTTTTAAATTGTTGAATTCCTTATTCAGATGATTACATGATCTAAATAAGGAATTCAATATTTTAAAAATATCATGCAAATTTAATTTTTGGAAGTTGAGTTTAATTGTCAGATGTTCAAAGTGAAGTTGCTTCAATGTATTAGGTTCTTGATGGAATAGTAGGTAAAATTTTTTAGCGATACTTTAACTACATTAGCATTGCAATAATTTAGTTGTAGCACCTCTCGAAATATCCTATGTGCCATCTAATACTGTGGTGCACAATGTGGTTCAGAACCTACCTTAATAAACTGTAGGTCGCGAAGTAACCTTAGCAAAGAGTTGAAAGCGACGTAACATAAATAAAAAAAATTTATTTGTACAGTAGAATGAAGATAGCTTTATATAGATTTAGATAGAACGTGAAATATACAACAGAGTGCAATGGAATTAGTAGCAATTGGTTAACTACTGCGAAAATATTTACAAACCAAGATTTTTTTGTAAAGAAAGCAAATTCTTTCGAAAAATGAAAATGAAAATACACATGAAAATGTGTTAAAATGAAAATGAAATTTGTAATAATTACTTCTCTTGTCCGGACAAATAGTAGCGTCGCTCGTGAATGACGAAGCAGTCGACGTTTTAATTAGTACCGTTGAATATCGTTTATTGTTCCTGCGAGGCAAAATTGCATGGCGAATATTAAAGTCGCGTAGTACGCGAACTAGGCCGTGGTTACGCAACTATAACGCGTAAATGCGGCACCGGCTGCTGGCTCGTACCTGTCGTACACGCCTGAAAGAGAACGCACTCTCGCGTGGATGCTCGTTTTCACGGAATCCTCCTGGAACGCGTAACGCAGGCTACTGTAAACCGATGTGGAATCCTCCCGAAGAACCGTTCAATTAACATAGATTTATAATTCCAGACGCGCTCGTAACCTCTGCAATTTTTTCTTAACATTAACCGTACCGTATAAAATGTGACTGATGTAAATTCCCTTTACTAAAATTATAAGATCTATATAACAATTGTGAAACAAAAATTTAATCAATGTAAGATAATGTTTATTATACTTTTATAGCGATATTGAATACAACAAAACTACTTTTTAACACGTTGGTCGCCACGTCACCCAAATGTTGAATAATTAAATGAAAAATAATTCATTGTCGTTAGTATTGTAGAGTAATCATGATCAAAGAATGACATTAGATTATTTAATTTATATGAACAAAACCTGAGAAATTTATGCTGCACTATCGAGCAGCATGATTTCGTATTTAGAACTTTTCAGAGACCATATAATTGATGCATGTTGCAAATTAAATATAGGATATACAACATAAAAATATTAAAAATGAATTATACTGGGCGACTAACGTGTTAATTAATATATGTGACATTTACTCAATGAGAGAACATTGACAACGCTCTCTTTTATTTATTTTAACAACGGTCGTTACGTGTTATTCATCCTAATCTCTAACCTATTCATATTCAAATCTCTATATTGCACATAGTGTCAACCCAATTCACTAATCTGTCTACGCGACACACCATCATCTTATGAATGAACTGACAGACTACGTTTTGCAACCGTATCCCCGCGAGGGAAACCAGTAGCCAAATCACTATGATTGCGAAACTAATTTCAGCAATTTCATTGAGTACCCCGATACGTCGGAATTTTGCCATTTTACCCGGGTGATATACTTGCCCCACATTAATTTGTCGGAAAAGGTAGAACAAGTGTGCGACCGCGACTATACAAGTCGCTAGTGGTCAACGATAACGAATGTCCCCGGAGGGACCCGGTGTCCTGGCGACCATAATTTTCAGCGTCGCGCACGCAACCGCTTGCTATTCTATATACATTTGGCACCTCGGCTAATGACTAATGACGACACTGTCACGGCAACATATGCCACGGACGGAATCAAAAATTCATTCCCTTCCACGTTACCACACTGGACATTCCTTACAGCCTTCCGCGGCACGCAACCACAACGATTTATGTAACACATCCACGGAATCGCTATCTGACCGAGAAATCTTATTCGAGACATCGCTATGGATAGATCGATCGCAATCGAACCGTGCGCAAGATTGAAACGATCTCTTGTTAACATCGTGAAGTTCCTTTTGCTATAGAACAAAAAAAAAGATGTAACTCTTAGTCGCGGATCAACGAATCGCTGCGATTGAATCTAGAACCATCAACAATTAAAATAGTTGGCGATGATTTAACGTCTTATGGAAATTGTTAGAGCACAGTTCTTTGAATTATTGAAATCATTTTACGGTTACAAAACGGTTTCTTGTTGAGATATCTGATTCTAGTTTCGTAATACAAAGACTTTACTAAATCATTATTTTTCAGTAGAAATCTTAATGTTGTTCATGTCAGAGTTATTAATAATTTAAATATTTCCATATGACAATGAACAGGAAATTTTAATAATTAGAGATTAGGTTGAAGGGACGAGAATGAAGTACCATTTGTAACAAAAACGGGTTGGTGCAATTTTAAAAAATAAAAAATGTCGATACATTATTTTCAACAAATTGAAAGTATTAACGTTAAAAATATTAACTGTTTCCTTGATCTCCATCGACAACTTGTAAATAACTTACATTGATGTTTTCGGCGCAAAGATTCGATCCTATGTTAATAACTAAATAATTTTGCAAATAATTATAACTTTTTCAACGTTCGGTCTAGTTTAAGACCATTATCAAGAAAATGTTATAATTATTTGCATAATTGCTTAGTTATTAACATAGGATCGAATCTTTGCGCCGAAAACATCAATTTAAATTAGTTAAAAATATAATTTTTTATCAGAAACATATTTTCTTCGTAATCGTCACGTACGTCAACTTGAGATTTAGCAGACTGAAAATAAAGTACAGCTGTAACCAGACTAAAAAGATTACAAGCTGAAGAAACGGGTGAACTGCAATTAAGTATGATAATTTTTGGTAGCACTTCGGTGCCATTCGAGGGCAAAGAGTTAAATATAAAACCGCAAGAAGACGCATGATCGAGAACTTGTTTTTTTCGGAACGGTCGCAGTGGGGAGGCCTCTTAGCACTCGGTATAAAGAAACTCGAGTACCAGGGTATCCGGCACGTTCTTCAAGGGGTACAATTACTCACAACGCTTCCGGCATCGCGGTCATTACCAAAGAATCAAAGGCACGTCGCCGATCGGACGTTCCGTGGGATGCGCGGCTCGCCCTCGAGTAAATTAAACGGTCTTGTTGCTCGTCGCGGCTGTCGATGATTAAAATGAAATTAGATCTCGAGGGACCCCGCGACGGTATTCTATGGGGGTCGATTAATATCCAGAGCTAATCGCCACGGACTGATGTACGAGCATACAGTGGCTCGCGAAAGTATTCGTACGCCCTTCAAAAGAGAATAACTCTTTCACAATTGGACCAAAGAATTTTATTTTCTTAGCGGTTGGAAGCATTGCTATATTAAATGGCTCGCGAAAAAGATTTTTTTTTAATTACTGGCTGAAACAAAAAATTTTTCAAAGTGTAATTCCCACCAATTGCGATTTTCTCAAAATCTTTTTCGCAAGTCATTAGTAATCCAATGCTTTTAAATGCTAAAAAAGTCCGATCGTTAGGTCTGATTTAAAAAAAAAAATTTATTTAATGGTTTAAACCAGATGTGGTTTATATAGCATATGATTTTTAAAAAATTAGAGACACTCGTTTTTAAATTACTGCCGGAAACAAAAGGTTTCTCAAAGTGTAATTCCCACCAATTACAATTTTCTCAAAATCGTTTTCGGGAATCATTAGTAATCCAATGCTTCTAATTGCTAAAAAAAAGTCCGTATCGTTATGTCTGATTTTAAGAAAATTATACTGTTTTAAACGGCGTTCGGGCACTTTCGTGAGCCACTGTACACACATATCTCATTTTACCCGGCCGGTTTAAATTACGGGGAGGTGGCTGAATGGAATCGCAGTTTCCCGTTAACCGGAGTCTGATTCACGCAAGAGTCATTCGCGAGTCACTCGCCCCTGTGCAGAAAGAGAACGCGTTCCACGGCGGGTACGCTGGGTTACCGGCACGGACCCGCCGGGTACACTGATGCTTCGCGCGCGATAACTAGTCTGTTCGAGTCCTACCACCTGTTAGAATCGGTTGATTTTTACCTATCATCTCCAAGAAATAACCTATGAATCTTTGAAGAAGTCGACTTTTTCGATTGCATTTCCTTAAACAAAATAGCTACAAAAATATATTTATGAATTTCTATGGTTGGAGTCCTACAAGTAACGAAATCAATTATGGTACCATGTCACAGATAAGTGTCCTTCACAACCTCGCAGTTCACTCAAGTTTACAGTCCCACAGTTGCTTGAGGATAATCAAACAAACGTGTTGGAAAGTAAGCTTTTCGTATTCTGTGCCACGACAATGGCCAATGAGGAGAGCCCCAACCAATTTGCAAGCGCCATACAATTTTGTAAAGCGGAAAATAAAATATATCTATTATTTTATATATATGTTTATACATGTATATGTATGTTTATATATGTTAAGTATAGACGCGTCATTTTCAATAAAATGTTACACACTTCATTGCTTGAAAATTCATAGTCATCTTCTGCTAAATTGTTTTCGCAAAGAAGAAGCAAAAACATAGAAATGTTCGTTAAGAATTTTTGCTTTAACCACATTCTTCTAATTCCAATTCTTTAAGTACATCCTTCTGATTTCTGCCTTTAACTACATTCTTTTATAAGAATAAATTGTGACACTCTCAAGGTGACCTAGAACCGTAAAAAGGTAAATAGAGCACCTCCTTGGAGGTTCCTTGGACCCTACTGAAATTCAACCATGTTCTCTCTCGACGTTTCTAGCTCTGTCGCGCCGAGACTTTGAAGGATGCAAGGAACGTTACCCGAAGCTGCAACAGTCATCAAGGCAAGGCTGTACCTAGTAGTTTCACGGATCCTGGAACATCCGCGACCGGTAAACGCCCAAATGATACCGGGCGGAGCGTGCAACGGACTGCCGATGGTAACGGGACCGTGGAACTCGTTCGTACGATCGGAGATTACGAATGCAAGGAATTCCATCGTATGCCCTGATATTCCTGTTTCGAGCCGGAAAAAAATCAAACTTGCGAACAATGTCGTTACAAAGCCGGGAACAGTTACTGCGCTACATCAGTGAAAGCAACGGAAACGTTCAAGCTCCATTTTGCAAGTGCAACCGATGTTTCTAATATTTTTGTTTCGAATCGATTCTAACCGTGGATTACCGGATGAACGCTTCAATTCGCAACCGTCATCTGGGACT
Organism: Lasioglossum vierecki; assembly: GCA_028455595.1. NCBI lineage: Eukaryota > Metazoa > Arthropoda > Insecta > Hymenoptera > Halictidae > Lasioglossum > Lasioglossum vierecki. The sequence goes on from CM052341.1 coordinate 8,108,372, forward strand.
TTTTGCCCCAAATGCACCGACCATCTTGAATCCAATAGGAAAATAGAGAAAAGTATGGACCGAAGAAGAAATACGAAGACAATAGCGCGGAACAATCGCTGGATGATCAGCTGCATCGGTTTTCACCGTTATCGGCTGAGAATGCGGAACCATCAGAATGTGGAATCCCCTGCGGCGCCTATCTCGGATCCAGGACTATGGAGAAAGATGTCTGAATAGAAGGACGGTGACAACAGTTCATATTTCTTGTTGCTTACGCTCATTTACTGGCTCGTAAAGATCTCTAAACATGCAAAACAACATCCACTTCGATGCTACTACGTTTTGCTTTTTACTCTGCCAGCATTAGCGAGGACAGTAAAATTGTCCTTCGTTTGTTGCTCTTTTTCCAATTTATTTGTTCCTCAAACAAATCCAATCCTTTTTCTGATCTTCATTTGTTAGCTTATTTCAGGAGCTCATTACTGAATCTTTGTACAAATGCAAAACATGACATCAATTTCAATTCAATGCGACTTCATGTTGCTTTTTACTCTGCCAACCATTAGCGAGGACAGTAAAATTGTCCTTCTTAATTCGTTGCTCGTTTTTACAATTTATTTATTCCTCAAACAAATCCATTCTTTTTTCTGAGCTTCTACAAATGCAAAACGTGAAATCAATTTGAATTCAATGCAACTTCATGTTGCTTTTTATTCTGCCAGCCATTACCGAGGACAGTAAAATTACCCTTCATTTGTTGCTCGTTTTTCCAACTTATTTGTTCTTCAAACAAATCCAATCCTTTTTCTGATCTTCATTTGTTAGGTTATTTCAGTAGCTGATTTTTGAAGCCCTGTACAAATGCAAGACATGTTCTTGACTGTTTGTAAAATCGTATTATAGGGTAACTGCACCAGTGAATGAACATTTAAGATATTGTTCAGGAAGATATTTTATTTTTAAAAAAATATGTGAATTAATGGAATCTTATATATGCCAAATGACTCCCTATACTTCATTTGTCAAAAATAAATAAACAAAAATAAAATGAAATTATTATTATGTTTCTTTATTAAACGTTAAATAAAAATTATAAAAATACCAGTCAATGAACACTGCATTCTAGTAATTATTTTTAATAATTATTATTATTGATATTTATTAATAATAATTGTTAAAATTAAATTCTTAAAATTTGTTGAAATATACAAAAGCGTTCATTTACTGGTGCCCGTTTATTCACTGGTGCAGTTACACTACAATGTACGATTTTCCAATGCTGCTCGCAGAACGCGAGCCACGGGAACCCACGCGTTCGGGATCGGCGACTCTACCAAGGATTTCATCATCGTAGGAAGGAACGCGGTGGGTCGCGGGCGAATCTCGGCGTTGCCAGAAAATCACATCGACAAAATTTCACTTGGCCGCCGCCGCTCCCCGACGATTTCACGGATGCCGAGTGTGTCAGAGGCTGAATCGCGAAGTTAGTCATACGCGACACAAGTAGGCCGGCCGCGTAAAAACAAACGATCCGCGTGCGCGCAAACGCGAAATCCATATAATTGCTGGCGCGGCTGCTGCTGCCGGCTCGTAAAGTATTCCAACAAATCCGACATACATTCCGGCTTGGTATCCCGCTTACGTTTCACCTCGGCATGGAATGCAGTCACCTTGCGGCAGGTGTACCCGAACGTCCTCAAACGTTCCAGCGGCGTACTTTCCCCGATACGAACACCGAAGATTCGTCTCGAACGATCGGTTACCGATCCCAAAGCGTCCCCGCTGAAATCTTGCTGGACGATTACCAAGTTCAACGTCTCAGAGACGTCCTTTGACACGAGGAATATTCTACATTCAGAATATTCACCCGTTATAATGCATTTTACAAGTATAATAATTGAAACTTCTTTACCATTCATCATATGCTACAAGAAAAATAAAATTCATGTCTACTGTACCGGCTATATTTTCTCTAATGGCTGAATAACGGTAAGGATAAAATTTTACTGTGTGCTAAATGAACTTGATGACATACAGTCCCATTATTGATGGCACATTTTTTAGCGGAATAACTTCTTCGTAAATGTACCTTGAGTTTTTCTCTCAAGGTACATAAATTAGTTTACTAGACGATATACATTTTTATTTAAACTCGTAACTAAAATTGGCTGGTACTATTACAAATGTGTTGAGTATGTGCTTTTACAGACGCTTAACACATCGTTATGATAACGAAAAATTGAAAAATATATTTCGTAGATACAATCTGAAAATTTTATCCGAATTGGTCGATTGGTTTACGAGTTACAAACGATTAAAAATTGTGCGAATATTTGTATATTTCTAGGAATGGTTCACCGTCCGAGGTTGAGAAGTTTGATGGTAATTGAATAAACTGAAATAGATCTTCCAAAAAATTCAGGAAGGTCTGAGCCATTGGTGGAAATCGGTTGCGTACGGGTACCCGTGAAAAGGACCGATCAGACCGGATAATTCCAGGTTAGATATGCCGCGAGCCGAACTAACGGGTCCACGGAGCTCGTTTACGCGACCTCTGGACGGTCATCCCGTGGCTAAATGCGCGAGAGGCTTTCTCCGTGGCTTGGAATGCGGCCTCTCCCTCTGACCGGCTCTCCGGCACTCCGACTTGCTTCGAGGACAAGAGGTACATCGGCCTCCGCGTTCTCTCCCTCCAACGGATCGGTTCTTCGGGATCGACACGCCCGGAAAATCCGGCTTTCCTCCGGCAAATAAGGGATGCGGTCGATATCTCTGCTGTTACCGATCAATGTCGATACAGTTTTTTTTATTGCAACTGCGGCTAGTTTCTAACAGAGTTGTGCAGAAGAACTCTAGAATTATAATTACAAAGTAATTGAATTACATTGTAATTTATAATTCTGATCTTCATCCAATTAAATTACAATGTAATTCGTAATTGCAATTAAGTACAATTATAAAATACATTGTAATTGAATTATGAAAAATAAAGTAATTGGCAAGAAGTTTAAAAATCCATGTAAAGGTCTCAAACAGAAGGAATTTATTATTTATAAATTTACTATCTCTATCAATTATACATTGTATTTCAATTATATAATAATTCATTTACCACGTAATTGAATTACTATCAATTGAATTACAATGTAATTGAATTAGCACAACTCTGGTTTTTAAACTGTTCGGAATAAAAATTTTAACTACTCATTCTTGCCCTCAATTTGCACTACTCATTCTTGCCATAAATGCATACATCCGCAATCTCGTTATCACAATTAAAGCACAGTTTATTGGATGGTTGTCAGAAAAGCATGTTATAAAACTGTGCGTACGGTACATGAAAATATTCACGGTGTCCGGGACAATGTTGTTTTCTCTCACGATACCTCTTTTTGAGCACAATGTGCTATTAATCGAACGTGGCCTACTCCCACAGGTGAGCTCCTCCTACTTCTTCATCGACAGACTGCTAACTACCCAATAAAATACATGGTTCGGGTTACTTTCCAAAGGAAGCTTTTGGCACACGGTATCTGTTCACAGGTGGGTCTATAGCTCAAAATAGGGCAAAAATTTGTTATAAAGTTTTATCGTCTAGAAAATTAGAAACAATACCGAACTTGTATCGTGGAAGAAAAATGTATAATCTAAAGCAGTTCATAAAACAAATTCGAATAGTATAACAGCTTCTATCCACGAAGTGTGAAACAAGATTTTAAGAAACAAGTCATCCAGTACAAACAAAGTAATCGTACATGTGTAATTTTTAACAGAGAAAAAATTCTTCTGTGACGGATGTCTGACAGTGGACGTCCTCTACTACTGATGCACGTTCACCCTCGTGTCTTTGCTTTCCGAGACGCAGAACAAGAAACACATAGTCTCGCAGTGAATTGAAATATTTAATATCGAATAAGAGCGCGAACGAGATTGCGATTGAAACGAGCATACGCAGCTTTATAAAAATAAAATAACACGAATGCTTGTTCAAACATGTTACACAAGATTACTCGCGCTATTCCTCCCTCTACGTTGCTGCGTATCGTTTTCAAACACTTCCATTCTACGATTAGTATGTGCATATCGCTCCAGTAAACATCAGCTCGCAGAACCACAGCTTGTAGGTGACTCAGTAATTAAGCGTTTCCAGCGCGACAGCTCGCGAAATATCATCGATGCATGGAGCTGGGTCGAGCTTAAGGATCGATCATTCACCTAAGCGCTGGTGTTGGTACACGAGTGTGTGCTGGAGGGACTGGTTTGCATGGATTTATGTCAAACTATGAATAACACGGGACGACAAAACAATTACATGGAGTCACTTGCCACGAAAGGGTTCATTAAAAATGGGAACTTCATTGGTAATCGATCAGAGGGAATTTGTAATTGGACTCGGATTAGTCCGTCAAAGTATTTATGTAGGAATTTATTCGGATGCTCTAAAAATGTCGATAACAATTTTTTTTTTAATTTCTATTCTCATCCTGCAGTAAACTAATTGCTCTAACTTCCCAAAAAGTTTAAGTCATGTAGTACAATATTAATAAAGCTATCGTCTTTTTTAGAACGTCAGAATATTAATCTGGTTCACTAGAATTTGCAGAAGATAAATCTGAGTTTCAGAAAGACCCAGATGTTTTACAATATGATGGGAGTTGCAATCATCTAGTACTATCAATGTCAAATAAAAATATTCCTCCGTCACTACATTGGTATTTCTAATTACAGTAACTGCTTGCACAAGACTGGATTAATTATATAAACAACTGTAATTAACCCTCCGAGTGCTGTACCGGAGTCATTTTTTACCGGGAACATCCAAATCGTCATTTCAGTACTCGATTTGTGGCAATTAAACTAACCGAATAGCTGTTTCATTAAGAATATCATCAAAAGAAAATTTTTAAAAATTATTAATTAGATTTTTCATTTTATTTGTCGATCGTATGTTCAAACAAAGTTAATGTTTTTGGCCCACCGGTTGGATCAATTTAATTAAAAGCAAAGTTGCATATATTGCAAAATTGCTTTCAATTAAATTGATCGAACCGGTGCGCCAAGAACATCAACTTTGATTATTAATTAGAGCTATGAACGGTCCTAAGTATTATCAATTATATAGCTATAAAAACCGTTCGTTACCGAGGGTTAAATGAATGCAAAGCGTCCTTACTTTCAATTGACTGGAGTCCCTCTAGAATTAGCTGCTTTTGATAAGCTGCGTGCCTTCCTGCATAGGATCCGTGAACTCGTAAAATGCAAGAGAACCTGTAAGCAAAGAAAATTGAATGTTTCTTCGATTCTTGAAATATTCCAGAGAATAAATTTCTCGTTGGAAGTTTCGCGAAACAAAGAATTTCCATGCAGATTCGAAATCTACTATCTGCAATAAGAGATCGCGGTCGAGAGTCAGATATGGCGTTGGAAAACCACATGGACGATTGGATACCGATCTGTACGGTTGCTCGTGTTCTGGTTGCCATGATATTTCCGAACGGGCCATGCTGTATCCCGGCCCGATATAATCCCGCTTAATGGCGGGGAGCAAAGCGAAACGATCGCGCGGTAGATTTGCTCCGCAATCCGCACGCCGCCCAAGGCGCGAATTAACACTGCACGGGCCGTGCTTGAGGCCGCATGCCCGACCGCTGCCCGCTTTCCATTCCGATCGAGCGGATTTTGCTCGGCGCAGCCGCGATTTAAAAAGAAAACTAGCTCCGGCATAAATACGATCGACGATAATGCAGCCGCGCGAGCACGCTTACTACAAACGCGTGGTGTACCGATTCAATGAAATTTCGTTTCCGCTCGGCGTAACGACGCTATCGGAATACCGATTCGACGCGAAGGCTGAGTTGCATAAATATCCGCGACCAGAAACGCAAACTCGTTGAGCAACCGGCGAATTTCGCGCGACGTCCTCGCGCGACGCCATGCCGTTTCAAAACAATTCGGATCTCCGCTCGATTCGATCCACGAACGCTCGCAGATCGATCGTAAACACTTCTCCGTCCAACCTCCTCGCTTTATCAGATTTTTGCGATCGACTATATGGATTTTTATAGAAAATAAAAATTGTCTGAAGTTATTGCAGTACATGAGGCGATAAGTTGAAATATTTTACGTTTCTTCATTATTTCAATACGTCAGAGACATTGATTTTCGAATTTTATTCAATTTTATAATGAATGTTGGAAGTAATTTAAATTGATTCAGATACAAGATATTTGTTACACGATTAATTCATGGTCACGTGACAATATCGGACTAGTTTCAATTTAGTTTTAAGTGCTGTTTGATCAACGTGTTTTTAATTGTTTAAACAATATTTTCATAATTTCAAAATGGAAAATACTCTAAATACTTAAAATATTTTAACTGATAAAAATGACGAGGTTCTATTTATTTAGATTTTGTGGAATTTTTATTGGAATGAGTGCTTGGATAAAAAAATTTATCGAATCATTTTCCATGTAAGCAAGGTCATAATTTCAATAATTATAAAATTAAGAATTTAACACCGGTCATTTGACCGGCAGTGGTAGGTTTACTGATATTGACTCAATGTGGCTACTGTATCTATAATCTGATACAAATTCAAGGCTTCAATTAGTTTTAAATGATGTACAAAAGAAAAACATCGATTAGTCGAAGAGGGAATGCTGCGTTTCTGAGAGAAACCATGACGCAAGTGAAGCTCGAATAATTATTACCGAACAGCCCGTGTACTGGCAACTACAAGCGGCAAACATTATCCGCTCGATGTATGCAAGTGTACGGTTATGATCTCCCTTCCCTTTTCTTCTCACGTCGCATATGATTTCACCATCTCGAGCATTCGAATTTCATACTCCGCGAACGGATTCATAAAGTCAAGAATCTTGTACACAATGTCTACGATACGAGCAACAGGTGCAACGCATTCCCCGATCAACAAGTATTCGCACGAAATGGGATAATCTGATTCGAGACTGATTTCTATTGAGACATGCTACAACGAACGTTGTGCTATACTTCCATAACGGAATTATTTATTATGTTTTCAAGTTTGCATTGCAAGCAGGGTCTCGAATTATTACCTAGATAAAACCCTGCATTCGATGGTAATTTTGATATAGACCAGATAAGGATAGCAAACGTTCTTCGTCCTTGGAACGCCTTGGATTGCCACCTGGGGCAATGCTTTGAAGCAAACGATGTCAGAATGGGAGCAGATTTATGATCTATCCTATTGTTTTCAGCAAATCGACATGTAAGAGGTAAACACAAACTATTATAACTTTGAAACAATTTCACATTGTACTACATAATTATATTACAATACTACATAATTTTCCTTACATGTATACTTTCATCATAATAAAGATTTTTAATGTCTCTTTTCGTGTTGTGGCCATACACAAAGCCACCAACACACAACTCGCAGATTTTTATAAAAATTTTTAATGTCCGAACTGCTCCTAAGCTCCGCCCAGTCACAATGGGCGTTCCCCTAGTAAGAGTAGGCGTGGCTCCGCTGCTCTCGGAACCCGAACGAAGCGCTCCACAGGGCAACCTGACCATATCTCGGTTGCTGCATATCGTAGAATTTTCGAACCAAGTACATCAAAACCCGGTTAATTGTCGCTTTCTAACCCACCATCTCAAGACCAAGTCCGTTGAAGCGTGCCTCTTATCGAATAAACTTTCTACATCCGCTCCAAACGTTCTTCTCTCCAGCGCAAGCGATTTAAACCGTCTTCTTCTGATATTATACGTCTCGGATAAGTGTCGCGATGGAGCCCCGGACCTGCGACACATTACTGGACCTTGCTGTATAGCGTGACATACCGTGCGGTATGAATTCGTGGCGAATCGGTGACCCGAATGTCGTCCGATCTCCCTGTCAGAGGGAGCCAGAGCACAAGAAGACGTCAAGTTCCACGGCATACGAGAGAGGTTGTTGGAGAAGGGGTACAGGTAGAGTTAGAGGACGGGGGGTCGGAGGGGAGCTGGCAGGTATTCAGAGGCGAACGAGCGAGCAGAGCCAGGCTCAAGAAAGCAGGCAAACAGGCGCAGGCGGCCCGGTAATGGGCGGGGGGCAAACGTAAGGGGCCGCGGGAGCGTAAAGTGAGTTTTCGCTCGCGGCTGCTTTGCAATGCCAGGCAGTCGAGGTGAGTCGAGTCGAGTCGAGCGGAGCCGAGCCGAGAGCCAGTCAGTCTTGGACGTGGCCCCGTCGCATCCTTCTCGCTGCAGGATCCCTCGTGCCCGACCACAACCACCTGTCGAAATCGACCCGATCTTATCTCGGACCGTTTCCACGAACGCTCCTCCTCGATACCTCGAAATGGCCGCGTTTTCTCGAAGCTACCGTGTCCGGAGATCGCCGGCCCAGTGAATCATCGATCGATCCCCGTCAGGATCGGATCCATCGAATTTGTGACTCTGTTCGCTGATTTTTCTCGGCTCGTATTATCGCAAACTCTCTCTCTTTCTGTCACCTATAATGTACTCGAACTAAGACACCTACGGTATCCTGGTGAACAGTGATATTTTGTGTGTGCGTGAACGGGAGGATCAGCTGTGGCTGTTACGGAGAACGATATTCAACAGGTAGAAACTTTTTTTTTCTTTCTCGCGTTAGAGATGTCGCCGGACGGTTTAACGAGCGCTCTTTCTTACCGGCCGCTAGAAACTACTCTCCTGATCGTCTAACGCAGTGAAAATTCGAATGGTCCCACTTCGCAATGATACTTTCTACCTTACAAGGTAGAGTATAGAGAATTCGAATTTCGGTCGAAAGTCTTCTCGCTAGTTTTTACTTTTTCGCTCGAGATACTCGGTCTGGTTGGTTGGATCGTTCTTGATGGAGAGTATGCTTTTGCTTTTAGAAATTCTTAGCGAATTTTGATCTTTCAATTATTTTAATCAATTATTTTAAACGGTTCAGCAAGATGTAGTTGAAAATGTTTTGTACGGTAAGGACTCCGAACGTCGTTGCAGCTAGTTGAAATTCAGAATCGCAGATAAGAAATTGCAGTGCACGATTTGTTTTGAAATCGTTGACACGGTCGACCGTGCCCGAGTATAATTTCATCTGGAATATCGTTGCTCAACTACTCAGCTTAATTTCTAAGTGCCTCCACAGATGCGTTGAAAAATTAAACACTGTAAAATGATTTGGAATAACTGCAGTGTTTAAAAGAACACCCAGTATACAAAGACAAATGCACCGGTGTGTAGACAAAAGTAAACGCCAAGGACAATTAGAGATTCGCGAATCGAGATTCGATGTCGTCGACGCGGTGAAACACTGAAAGCGTCGCAGCGCGAGCGCGGGAAATTGAATGACGTGTAAATTCGTCCGATCGTTGCGAATAAAATCATTGTCCAACGGATCACGCTCGATGACACTGGCAATCAATACCCGTCGCGAGACGCGACGCAGCTCGTTCAATCGATTACGACTACGATTGTTTTTGTTTTCCTTTTTCAACGAGCAACGTTTCCTGCATCCACCGCGCGTCATACTTATATTCTCTTATATCCTGTAGGTAATATCACGTGTGGCGTAATAGCTCATTATACGTAGAATGCCGGTGAGAGGAAACTTAATGATAGTAACGTCATCGGCGTTCCTCGCCTCTTCGTTTTTCTTAATTACGAGCCGAGAGATTGCGCCTTTCGTGTGCCGCACAACACGCACTCTCTATGAGCACTCGGCCGTACTCCCACTTTTCGATTGTCTTTTTTTCTGTGTGGGACAGCGCCGATTAACCGTGCACGTCATACGAGAAAGAAGCGTTTGTTGCTCCCGAGACTTTAAAACGAATTGTGAACTCAAATCGATTCGAATGAAGGTCTAGAGCGAGCAAGGGGCTTTAGTCTGTCTTCCAACATATTTGGAGCATGACTACAAAGCTCCTGAATATTTTGTGGCCGTCAATTAATTTATTAAGGCCATGCATATTTTAGAAGAGAATATGTACTACGCGTCTGCGTATTGCTTAGAGTAGGTCCTTGTATTCGATATCTCTGGGATTGAAGTTGACTGAGTTTAAAGTCCCTATGAAAGTGAGTTTTTCTGTACTTCTTCATCTTCGTAAAACAAAACGGTTGCCATGCATATATTCAAACATATTTTGTGTTTCAATAATGATTTGATAAACAAGTGTAAGAAAGCACCGAGTACTTACCGAGTTGACCAACGTCTACGAAATTCATAAAACATTTGTCTCTTCCTTGAACTGGGTGAAATTAAGCCATGTAGACTGGATAGGCTCTCTAAATCCAGAAGAATGCTCCACAAGACAATATGTACATTTCCCGCCGCCCTGAAACAAAAAATGCCTACTTGTTACAGATTTGTATAAGCCATAAAAGAAACGTATAAAGAATGCATACAACAATGGAGTTAGAGAAAGTCCTCGCACGAATTTATACAAAAATATCAATCGCTAATGACCTAGCTGTTAACGTGGCCACATTAAAATAAACCATAAATAAATAAGAATATTAATCTATGAAATGTTGCTTCCTCTATCACGAGCTTTTCGTAGCCAGGAAAATGACACCGGTCTCGCACAAATTTATACAAGAATATCAATCGCTAATGACCTAGCTGTTAACGTGGCCACATTAAAATAAACCATAAATAAATAAGAATATTAATCTATGAAATCTTGCTTCCTTTATAAGGGGTTTTTGGTGCCAGGAAAATGGCCCCGGACTTGATTCAGGCTCTGCAAACGCCGTAACGCGGCCCTGAATCGAACCACGAGCGAATTCTCGTTGCTCCATCCCATTTTCAGCCTCTGATGTTCTTGTCTATAGAAAGTAAGAGGCGCACTCTCTTCGTTCTCCCCATTGTGCCCGGTTTGTCGCGCAGTCGGCATTGTTTCCAACGTTTTTCCCTCGCGCAGGGAAAATACTTCTACCTTTGGTCGCGTTCCTATCGTATGTTATTCCAGTTGATCGCGTCGTTCCAATCGCGCGGCATAATGCCACGGGATCGCGTAATATCCTCCCGAGGTAAGAGAGCGCGCAACAAGCCCAGTGGGAACGAGACGAGAATCCGAATGAAACGAGAGAGCCTCGTTTTCCACACGACACACACGTCGAAGGAGAGCGAGCCTCGTTTTAACGGTCGCAGTTTCGCTTCCTTCTTAGCCCGGTCACGCGGCGAATTCCCATTTTCTCATCTCTCGCCACAGCGATCTCCCCATCAATGAGAACGATCAGTCACCACCGTGGCACGTTTAGAAACGCCGTCCCTTTTTCTCCGACTCCTTTTCCTCTCCGGAGAAACGTTTCCTCTTTCCATTATACTTTTGCCATTGTTCCGCCATCTCGAACGCGACCCATTTCGATACGGCTGCATACGTATACGGGTATCAAGGTGACGTCGCATTGTTCTCTGTCGGTTTACTTTGCTCCGTTTCACTACTTTTTTCGGGATTGATCAACTCGGACATTTTTATTGATTTGCAAACTTTGCAACCAGGATCACTTTCCAACCTATATGGATAGATTCCTTTCTGTACGGACTCTTTCTCTGTCCCCTGTTTTTTATACATACATTTCTTAAATCACACTGTTTATTTCTTTAAAGTTAATACTATATTCGAAAATGTTCAACATATTCCTTAGTTATAGTTCTTAAGTTATCCTTGTAATGTTAGCATGCACTAATAATCCCATGTGGGGTTTCACAGCTTAATAAAAGAAGCTAGGACATTTTACAGAAAACGCGAGTATAGAGATGAAAATTCTCTTATCACTTCACGATTACCAGAAGCAACTTAACTAACTTGTCCTTCTTCTTGAAGTTTTATTAAATGAAATTCTTCTACCAGCGACGTTGGAATATACCTGTTCAGTTCAATAGCTGAAAAACGTCTTCGATCATTCCAGAGATGCGTTAGAAAACGTCCTTGACACAATTTCTTCTGAAATCTTGTGTGTCGTTTTTCCATGGATCATTTCGTGTACTTCAAGCTACAATTTTTTTATGGTTTATTTTAATGTGGTCACGGTAACAGCTGGGTCGTTAGAAACCACATGATTTACAATCGAATGTATCTTGGATGTTACTTGTGAAGATGGTTAATGATTATGTGGCGGCATTGGCGCTGCCCTACGCTGCTGCCGCTTTATGACATCCTTTTCTCATTATCTTTTTCCGCGCTTTGCGTTTCTTTTCCACCATGGCTCCCTTCCATGTGTTCTTCCTTGTTTTCTTAGTGTTCTCCCACTATTTCGCTTTTCCACCTATCCTTGGAATTTATAATCCAACGAATTTATAACAGTTTATATATATATTATTAATTTATATACTGTCCCTTAGGGAATATCTAATTCTTCCATGTATTTCATAGCATGCAATAATGAATTCAGCATGACCAGTTCTCATACTAGTCTCCTTCGAATATAAAAGTATAACATCTAAAAATGTCTCTTTCCTCGCTATATATATTAATATATACAAAATATATATAATATTATATATATTACATATATTTTATATATATGTATATATATTATACAGGTTTAAAAAAAGAGGAACGCTACAATTTGTTTCGACGTTATCGAGCATAGGCCTTCACAGCATCGCGCAGAAACGTAGAAGGTAAACAATGACGTTCGAGAAAGTTTAGCGTCCGATCAGCCTGGTGCTTATTTTTTCTTAAGAAAGTGTGGTTTTCTGTTCTTGTTCGAACCGATCTAGCGTTTCAAGTTCGTCGAAGTTTTTTTAATGTTTCGCGAGCAATTGCCAGTGGCTGGGAACACGCCACATCCTGACGATTTTCCGAGAGAGAAACGTTTCTCGAGATCACGCATGAGATCGATCGGCGGCATTTAGAGCGCGGATAATAAGTAAGCGAGCAAGAACATCGGTAAGGACAACGACATCGGTGTTCAGTGGAATGTCAACTCGTTTTCCACGAGCCGTCGAAGGCGGATCGTTTTCCCTACGTAGCCGAGCCCCGCTCTCCCACCTCGTTCTACTCTTACCTCACCTTCTTCAGCATGGCGTTGGCTATCCGAGCTCCACGCACAAGTGAGCCGTTCATCGACACCGATAGAAATCGCCGTGTGCCCTCGGCTGGAATGTCAATTAAACCCCTCCATCGCTAGATGAAAACTGTTCTCCACAGACCCACGCAGAGAATATCACGAAAATACCAGCCGAAGTAACAACAGATCTCTGAACACGTAACTCCTCTGAAATCAAAGATTACGTGGATCGTTCGCACTCACTTCGGTTTTATGAACGATCGTTTAGCGAATTCGAGATTGAATCGCGATCGACGCATGTACTATTATTTCAACACTTTCACTAATGGAAGGCTGCTAACCATTAATCGATTGCGTGCGTGGCCGTTTCATTTGCTAGCTTCGTATCAATTTCTATCCATGGTGTTTCTACTTGTTTTCCTAAACGCAGAGAACAACGTCGCACGTCCTGTTCAGTTTAATCCTTGGCTGCATAGTGTGTCATATCTGATAAGTTATCAGATCTGGTATATAGTAAACTAATAATGTGTTTTCTTACTATGTTTATGTACCTTTATTTTTCTGAAAATGTTGTTTTAATTTTTTTCATTATTCTTTCCTTAACTAAAACATCTCAATTAAAAAAAATTATGCAGTCAAGGGTTAATAAGATTTTTAGAGGCTGTCGAAAAGTGATACTGAGAATAGCTTGTTGTAGCTAAATAAATGATTGAGGGTTTTCCGCTGTGAATCACAGAGACATTAAAGAACGATGAGACAGCCTCCGACTGTTACCAGGACACGAGGACCCGCGCACCGATTTTTACGAACAAATTGAGGCCACGAGAAAGAACAATTAGGGCCACGAAAGACCAAGTCATCGTGGGCAAAGGAATGAGAAATTCGGCCGACGTCGAGTCCGATCATTCCTCGCGCGGTCCACGATCGCTGGATCTCGGCCTCCATGTTTACGAAAACACGAGCGGAATGCCGTGCAGCGAGGATCGTGTGCGCGTGCGCGATTAGCATCTCGGCGGATCGCGCGAACCGTTGGCTTCTCGGAATTTTTCGTCGCCTCTCGAAAACCGTAGAAAGCCGCTTTCTGATGAGATAACGTCTATTTTTGCGAGCCACGGAATCCCAGGGACAAGAGGTAGCGAGATTTTTCCATCGAGCTTTGGCTTCCACTCGAATTCCCTCCCCACCGTGCAGCCCCTAGCAATTTCGTAACGTCATCAGGCGAAGGAGCCGTTTAAGAGGCAAGGGGCACCACGTGTGTGAAACATGGGTTTGTTAGGTTAGGTTTCGTTTTTTTTACCTTATACGAGCATATTTTGAGCTGCACAAGGGTTCATTTGATAGAGGTAGGTTAACTGCACCGCGCTCTGCCCCATCATATCAGTCAAAAATGTCTATTTGTAACAGAAAAATAAGCCCAAAGTAGAGCAAACATCGAGAAAAACACCAGCAGATTCCGATGTATTTTTCTGTCACAAATAGACATTTCTGACTAATATGACGGGGCGCAGCGTGGTGCAGTGGATCTTCCTCTATCGAATGAACCCTTGTGCAGCACAAAATATGCTCGTATAAGGTAAAAAAACGACAACCCGTGATTGCATTCAATTTCCCCATATTCCATTCATGATGCCAGAGTCGAAAGCAAATCTAGAGCTAATTTTAGTTCAACTAGTTAGACCAGATGGCGCCTAGTCAGGACTGTCAACGTGGAATCGCAACAACAAAAATATATATGGGGTTTGATTAATGTTTTTTAATAAAGACGTTAATAAAAAAAAAAAGGGAAAAACGTGGAATCATAGCAAAATTGAAGCGTTAGACTGATACATATGTATGTTTATCAGTGTTACCACAAAAAAAACTTTCTCCGCGCAGACGTTGGTAATACCTCGGTGCCCCTTGCCTCTTAAGAACAAGTGGAAGACCGTGTCGTTGGAGATCGGCTGCATCGGGATTCCGCAGAATGTCAGGTTTCCACGAGGCGAGAAAAAAATGCACCCTATACGCGCGCGTTGCAACTCTGCCGTTGTACCCTTTCCACTTTGCTTCTGAGCCTCCTCGTACTCCCACTATCTGTTTTTCATCTGCACGCGAGTGAATTGCACCTCCCAGGTAGGCGATCTCCGCGTACTTCGCCGATGAGGCTAGGCTGAGGCCATTCTGAGGCCACGCTCAGATTCCTCGGAAGGAGATCCGCTCCCGGCCTGTCGCAACCTCTCTGCGTAGAAACGTTGTCGCAACCGTTCACGAATATGCTAATATCCACGTCGAACTTACCTGCGGATTTAATAGCTTGCCCTTTAATCCTTCGATCTATACTTTCAAATTTTAGGCCGACCAAATCTCCCGGCTATTTCCCACATTCCATTTACCCGCACGATGTACGCAGATGCTTCGTCGTGGCTTAACCCCGTCCGATGTATTTCGCAAATGTCATAAGTACAACGTCAATGATGCTCTATCTGAAAAAGAAATATTATATTAATCTTCATTGGGTAAAGGGGACAGCTTAAAGCTCATAGCGCGGGTAAGATGCGATAATTCAGAGAGTTGGAGTAATTATTGGCTGAAGGACGAGGCAAGAGGATACGACCTATGCGGGGATAATTATGGAAGCCTCGAACATTTAACAAGGGAATGTAGGATAATGGGGAAAATGATATCAGGATCGCGGATGTAGTGAGCCGGAGAAAAGACAAAAATATTGAATTTTAATTAAATCCTCATACGTTCCTCAGAGTGAAAATTCACCCATTCAATATTTTCATACATACTGTAAAATTGTTCATTCTTTTTGTCTACGTCGTGGGATGTATTTCCTTAAAAAATGAGACTATAAATGAAACATAAATGTTTTGATTTAATGTGTAAAATAAAAATGATTGAATTGTTATCCTAGTTTACTTTATGTAGTTATTTTTGAGAAGCGTATGAAGGTTAAAATGTGAAACAACCGAAAAATCTGAAATTTAAATGTTAACTCATCAATTTTTTAATAAAAAAATATTGAACAATAAATGTTTACCTGTTTATGTGAGGTACCTTTTACCAGTATGTCAATTTGACACTAACGAACGTATGAAAGTTAATTGTCTACGTTTTTGAATTTAAAAAAACCAGTTCGTTGACACAGGTACTCACATTCACATTGACAGGTAGGTTCATTCATGAAACAGTGCTTAGAAGTCTAAATAAGGCACCTTGAAAACCGCTTTATGCCTTTGCACATTACGGAACGAACAAATTCACGTTTTAGTTTTTTCACGCAAGCAAAACAATGCTGACAGTGGTCGAGTTTCGTGCACTGTGCTCGACAGCCTGCTATAATTGTTCTCATCCGCTTATCTCGATGCGCACGAGTCCTTCGCCTTTGTCTCTTCCGAATTCTCACGTCCAGTTCCTCGATTTCGTGTTCCGACCTTCGTTTCGTACGATTCCCCGAAAACTTTCCCTGTTTCTGTACGCTCAATGCCGTCCTTAAACCTTGCGCATGAACACGGAGGTCGGTCCTTATTTTCGTTTCTCAGTTTCGTAGAGGAGGAAACGAGAAAGGAGGAAGTCGCGTGCGAGTCACGGTGTCGTCCTTCCGTTCGAAGGACCGTTATTCGCCTTTGCGATGATTGATCGATAGTATTTGCGGTCGCCGGTATTCCAAGACGGATATTAAATTCAGGAAATTATACGTTTCGATGGAACGCTGTAATTTCGCCAGCTATTCATTAATACTTATTATTGCGACGCTTTTTCCGATTCGAACAGCCAAAGGTTAGCACGCTTACGCATTCTTGCGGCAAAAGGTTAATTTCATTCAAAAATTCCTTAAAGAATGCTGCAAATAAAAAATATAATGGAACTGCGTTAAATAAAAATGATAAGAACATCTCACGCGGTTAAACAAATTCTTTAGTGTCAATATTTTTGTGCTTCCAGTAATAGTGAAATCAAAAATCTGAAGCAAGCCGTTGCGAATAGAAAATCTTGCATCTCATTATCTTTTCGAACAGATGAAGAAAGCGAGTAAAAAATAATTCACGTGTTATCGATCGCAGGAATTTCACGCAACAACCGTTTACGCTAACTTCGCCGACGGCTAACAAGGAAGTGTAATTAATGTTCGCTTAAACGAAGTTATTCCTGTTTTCGAGAATGAGGTTACAATAACCACATTGCCAATTATATAACAAGTGTTTCACTCCTTCCTATCAACGAGTATAAATAACGGGCTCGGTAACGTTAGGCATGCACTTTCTAAAAATTTTGTAAATTGCTTTTACAACACCGTCGTCTCTAATATTCTATTAGTCGAAACGGCGTGTTGCACGAGACGCGAGCGACCATTTCGTGAATATTAAGCATTCGAACGGTGTCGCAGGTGGCTGGACGGTTTATGCAAGATCATAAGCTCGCGCGAAGTAATAATTTATGCAATCTTAACCAATCGAGTTGCCAAAGAACACGTTTCCACGAGCCTCGAAAACTGGCCTTGAATTCGTAGAGCACGCGTCTCGATTACGCCAACTTTCAGCACCATCGATACCAAGATGGCGGCCGAGGAGGCGAGAAAAGCTCTCTGGTTCGTTCCTTTCCTTTCGGAGTTAAATGAACAAACAAACGTTCAAGAAATATTCCTTCAAATGTAAGAAAATGAAGAAATTGTTTTGTACTGTACCAGTTCAATTACCAAACATATAATAATGTAAAAAAATAAAATAAAATAATTCTACCTGAATTGCAACAAACTGGAGTGAAGTAAAAATTTATTTTCTTTCTTAATATGTTCAATAGATTGAAATTAATATAACAGTATTTTGAAATTTTTCTAAATTACACCTACTCATTTTTGCCCTAAATGCATAAAATCTACTGTCGAATAATAATCAATGTTAGTTTCGCTATTAAAAATTGTTTTGTACCGTACCAGTTGAATTAACAAACATATAATAAGTAAACATTGGATCTTTACGCAAAATAAAATAATTCTACCTGACTTGCAACAAACTGGAGTGAAGTAAAAATTTATTTTCTTTCTCAATATGTTCAATAGGTTGAAAATAATATTTTTAAATTCTTCTAAATTATATCTACTCATTTTTGCCCTAAATACACAAAATCCACTGTCAAATAATAATCAATGTTAGTTTCGCTATTAAAATTGAAGATACTGAAATCATGTTTCTTTTCGCAAGAACGTGTCGACGAGAATTGACGAGCGAATAGCATAAAGAAAATATGAAGTCGGAGCCAATCGCGTTAAAATGCAAATAGGATGTTGCTCTAACGAATAAATAATTCTCCGAGGACACGAAACTTTCCTCTGTGAATATTTTAATCGGACGACTCGTTCGGATTATTCCGGAGAGTTTTTTGCGGCTGAAAGGATAAACGACGGTAAAACGTTCGAGCTAAGAATTCGCTTTTTTCTCGTTCCAGGCTGGCCTCACCGAGGCGGAAGAAGTTAATCAACGAGGGGTGCCCATGCCGAGCGTCAGGAAAAATCAGCAGGAGGGTCTCAGGCGCGCGAGAGGAAAATTCCCAGAGGGAACGAGCACGAGGTGTTCAGTGAAAAAGTAGTGTTTGTGAGCGTGGACGACGCTGGACGATCGTACGAGAGCACGTTTCCGCCTGAAAATGTCATCGAAAACGTGTTCCACGCTATTCGCGGGACTGATCCTGCTGGTATTGACGGTGATATCGTACAGAGAAGTGCAAGGACACGTCGCCTTGACTTTTCCACGGGCGAGGAAGTACGACTTGGACTTTCTGGACAACTCCAGGACACCGGGACCATGTGGAATGCCTCGTGGTGAGCCTACGGTCTACCAATATTTGTACAGGCTTTCAGATGCAAATAATTATTCTATATAATAATATATATAATAATTATTATATAATATAATTATTACATATAATTATATATATATTACATATTATTATATATCATTATTATATATCACACCCATGTAAAATGACGACCGAAATTAAAGGACCGCCATGTCTTGGGTGAAAGGTTGTCGATATTTAACCTGACGTACTCCGTGGAAAAATCGTGGACAATGATTCTACCGAGACTCGCTTCGTAGGGTGAAACCTCTACTTTCACTTCCTTAATTTGTTTTTTTGCCCCGAAGATACCTCTGCATTAGGAAACTGATGAAAACAGATTCAAATGTGTCCCACACTTTACGACGATGCCATAAAATCTTGTTTGCGATATTTTATTGTCATTTTATTGCAGTTTGAAGTATTGCATCTGCGCTTCAATGATCAAAGTGAAATGCAATAATAATATATATTTTTTTTATTTATTTTACTTCGCCATGGGACCTACAGTTTATCAAGGTGGGTTCCAAACCACCTTCTGCATGCAATAATAATGATAATAAAAATGTTGAGGTACGAAAACAAGATTGAGAAGGCAAAATCAAAAATTTGGTCCACTCGGAAAACATTGTTTTGCACGGAGATTTGCGTACGTATTTGGTCAGTTATGAAGAACGGCTACGCTATTATTTTTCTCGGAGTGACTGTTCTGTGCAAACCTTGGCCTCTTTGGAGTCAGTCCGTGACAAGGCTGAATCGGTTCATTATTAGTGCGCGACACATCGACTCTTCTAATAAACTACTAGCTTGCAATACGCTACCATATCTATGACACTGAACTGGCGTTACTCTACAAACTACTATGCTAATAGTTTATCGACAGCCCGTATATGTCAACGAAACTGATCATTACACCATATTGGATTATTGGAGTACGTACGCGCGCATTGTGTTCGCAGTAATGTTGTCGCTTATTTTCATATGAACACCTGCTGTTGTTAACCCCTTGCTGTTCTAATTTCTTTGCAGCCACGGTAATTAGAACGTTTTTAAAAAAATGTTACAGAAAAGAAAATTTATTACATTAAAATTTGATTTGTCCTCTAAAAAGAAAGCGTGATATTTTGGTCAAGTTTATTAACATTTATAATGTGGCAGGGGGTTAATTCTTTTAGTACTTTAGATTATTAATTATCAAAGTATTAATTATTTTTTATTATTTATTAAGATTATTAATTATTAAGATTATTAAAGTACTTTAAAGAAAATTACTCGATTCATGCATTGAAGGGTTGCCGAATTTATAGAGTAACACTCGTGATGAAGATTTTAAAGAAAGTCTAACGGAAATGGAATGAAATTTGATTTGTTCATAATTAATATTTAAGCATTGAAATAAATGTAGCCATACGAGAAATATAAAAATTTCCTTTACTCTTCTACATTTTTAGGATAAAGACATTTTAATGTCTGTAACCGTAAAGAAAATAATATGATAAGGGTTTAATAACGGTTACACCCTTAACTCATCAAATACTGACTTGCACCGTGTCTCCACCGTTAATTTGTACTGATTACTCGAAGCTAATCGGAGAGAGAACAGCTTTTCACGCCCCGTACACGCAATTGTAGCAATTTTTTGCCAGCGTTCCCATGTCGTCCCCCACCTTCGGAGAGGGAACGAGTCGGTGAAACTCGAGACGTCGCGACGTCGACAGGTAGAAAAACAACGAGGCGAATCCCGTTCGATAATGTTACCGACGGAGCAGGTATCTCCGGATGTTGTCGGATCGTCACACGATCCTTGGAACGCGAACCGGAAACTACCAATGGAATTTTCGCGGTCGACTCCGAGGATGGCGTCGTTAGTCGATCGCCGAGCATGCCGGAGAGGGTGGCCAGAGGGGGGAAGCGAGGAGGTGAGGGACTTCTATGGGAAAACGACATTAACACGAAGACACGTTCCCGGTGGGGATAGCCCGCTAGTCTGATTCGAGGCGACTTTCACCGGCTCGCGCGAAGGGAACTCGAACCTCGGTGCCCGGCCATTACCTTCCACGTCTTGCCTCCACTATGCACGTACGGTGCACCGTGCACTTTTTTCCACATGCCTGCGTTCGCCGGGAATATGTGAACTTTGGATGCACGCGTATACCCGTGTGGATCGAGTCGCTGAGCCTCGCGCGTGAAATCACCTTGTTTAAAAAGACTTGCTTTTTGACGCGGCCCTGGCGTAAATCTTCGGATCCGAGAAGATACCGGTACATACAGTCGCTCGCAAAAGTCGCGCGTCGAAAATAATCATATATTTTACACCCTCCGTTTCGACACATTCTCCATTAAACCTGAAATAAATTGAATGTGAAACTGTTTTACAGTCGTTCAGAATGCTATTGATAATCGAAAACTTTCGCTATATAAATCCACACCGAGCCGATTCGAAGTGAATGCTAGCCCATCAACTCCGCATATCTATCCTCTACGTTACCTTGGCTCCAAGATCCAGCGGTTACGTATACGGACATTTCTAATGCGGTTTTTGCGTAATTGCTACCGGTTTAAACTGAGCAACGCATGACTAACCGAACATTTAGATTGTCAATAAATTTCTTACAAGAGAACCAATCCATTTTTACGGGCCCCCTGTGTCGTTCCAAAGAATGGCTTGCATATTTTAAGTTCCACGTACCTCCGTATGGTTGTTGTAACATCGAGATATTCTTCTCTTGTATTGGCGCAGAAATTCCGTCGCTGTTCCTCCACTCGAGATAAACGCGTCCTGTAAAAATTCACAGGATATTAAAAAAATTAATCGCTTCGATCGAGCTGAAGGGAGCAACTGGCTCTCCTAAAAGCTCTCGGTGTTATCGAATACCTTCTGTCTCGTCTGTTCTCTCTACCCTCTGGTTTAAGAGATGTAGGATCCTATTAACTAACCACCTCTTCTTAATTTCCACATTCTCCATAATCTTGTCATATATCACTCGGGAACCAGTACTAAGCCCTCAACGTGGCAGGACGTAAACCATTCCCCGTGCGTCGTAAAAAGGAACACGTGGTCTCGGCACATCCACCTGTGTCACCCGAAACCAGACGCACGAATACATACACAACCATAACCGCGCTCACGCGCTCGACCAACGGTGTCCGTGAATGTCGTCGTACATAGTAATTTTTTTACGGCCCTACGAATCGGACGTTACGCGTCGATGCCGCACGGCATATTTCCCCGGTAATTTAATAGTCGACGCGGCTCGTGACAGACCTAAACAATTTTCGCATAAATCTAAGCGAGATCGCCGCGAGGGTGCTACATCATCTTATTAAGTCCGAAGCTATTATCATATTTATTATCCACATCTCTACCGGCGCTCGATCGTCGAACAGCTACTTAACCCAGACATTTATAACTACTATCATTGGTGAACTGTCGGAAGTTCTTTTTTTTATTTTCGGATGAACAAATCTCTCAAGGATTTTTTTAAAGATTTTCTAGATGTACCTCTTTGTAATCAATGGTTTTATCGAAGGATTAATATTGAAACTTTAATGGAACTATCTATGAAGCTTCGAAATACGTGGAGCTAAATTAAATGGTTAATAAAAATTCATAACTGCATTGTATATACCTATAGTGACGACAAGGAGGTTTTTATTCTCGGATGAACAAATCTGTCAAGGATTTTTTTAAAGAGATTTTTCAGATTTACCTCTTTGTAGTCAATGGTTTTCTCGAAGAATTAATATTGATACTTTAATGGAAGTATCTATGCAACTTCAAAATACGTGGAGCTAAATTAAACGGTTAATAAAAATTCATAACTGCATTGTATATGATTATAGTGACGACAAGGAGGTTGAGAAACCCATACAAATATTTTTGATTTGAATGTTTGAAACGTTGAAGAACAATCGCACATCAAATTTTATGACGACAGTTTTAGTAGCGAAGATACTTGCTCAGATTCCTTTGAATATGCACGAATCTGTGAAACGACGAAGAAAAAATTTCTTTATATTTCCAACTTCTTATCTGTTGGGGAGTGTAGAACGAAGTGCACGAAACACACGAAGGAGGAAAGGTGTTTTTTGACCTGAAGTTTATTAAATTTGCAGCGTCGCTATTTCTTTATCTAAAAGAAGAAATCAGGGAGTCATTTCTAGCCAGCCTACCGAGCCAGTCAAAACTCATACCTCTCTTCATTTTAATTTTTCGCGTGTAATAGTTTAACTTCAATGTACTAATGATAAAATGTCACATTGTGTTGTATAGATTATGTGCGGTGTAGATTAAATAAATATTTCCTCCTATTCTCATAACCTCATCGTCCCAATATTATCAATATAAAAGTATCCTTGCGCAATGGAGAAAAGAAAATGTTTTGTGCGAGGAGTAAGTTTGTAAAGAGCTAACGATCAGCTCCGTGCGCGAAGTGGAGAACTTGTTTTCTTTCCGAAGGCGGGAAGAGGGCGATAGTCCTTAAAAGGCAGGATCGGTCGCGGAACACAAGCTCTCCGGAGAGGACTTCCGGAAATTAATTATGCTCCATGGCACTCTTGATTGCTTCCGGAACCGAGTCCGATCCGAGAAAAACCACGGTAGATCCTTATCGCGAAACAGTCGGTGGATCGAGGATGCCAGCTACCACCACCTTCCGAGTTACGTGGAAATTTGTTTTCGTAACGACTGATATAATTCGCGATACGAACGCATACCCAGACGTGTTCCCCCATTCGCGATGATTTATATCGCCTCATTTCCGTGTAAGTATAGTTTCCGCGACCGGGAAAAAATACATTTTCGGAGCCGGTAACAATTTGTTCCTTCAAGCAGCTCACAAATTTATTGGTACGGGATGCAAGTTGCGTTTAAATGCAAGTTGAATCAGTTCTCTCAATTAGCTCGTTGGATTGCACCCCGGAATCTGTTTTTATAATAAAGATTACAGAATTCATTCGCTCTTACACAATTCTTATGTTTTTTTTAAAGTAATACAGTGTATCCCGTGGACGAGACCACGGTGAACTTGCATTTAAGCATGTTTCCGGCGATTGTTATAAATTATCGCGTCTCATTATCGTAATGAATATTAACATCTCATTGTTTGATCGATGAGCCTGAGAAATTACAAATTTCCGTTTCGCGAAGCCATTCCGCTCGTACGTTGCATCATAATCGTTCGCGTAGAACGCGTTGCGCAATCTACAGGGTGTTTCCGAAACGGTGGCACAATCGGAAAGGGGTTGACTCTGTTCAAGTGAATTAACCGGAAAAACGGAGTAAAACTCGTTGTGCATCATGCATTTCCTACAAAAACTATTATTAAAAAATGAACTTGAAAACAGAAATCAACGTTGTTAAAAAAATTGATTAGGAAGCCCTCGATTCTTAATCCTTCGTCTTTAAAAGTCATCACCGATAGGCGAGATATTAATTCTAGCTTTTCGAGGCCACGTAGATCGTCGCCATAACAACATCTAATTATAATAAGTACCAGGAGATGAGTACGCAGTTTCCTTTTCCTCCGCTATCTAAGACATTGGTGTACGATCCAGTTCTCCAATAAAAATAATTGTGATACTTTAAAGACCAGGTCCTGAGGAATCTAAAAAAGAAACAGTACGAACGATATAATTCTGTTGAAATAAATATATAAATTGTATTGGCGTGAAAACAGGTTAATACTACTTACTTAAATAATTGCGATACTTTAAAAACAAGGTTCTGAAGAATCTAAAAAAGAAACAGTACGAACGATATAATTCTGTTGAAATAAATATATAAATTGTATTCGCGTGAAAACAAGTTAATACTACTTACCTAGCTATTTATTTCTCGACAAGCTGTAGTACTTAATCTGAACTTTAATGAAGGTGCTTTCATGTTCCAGGGGATATCAAGACTACATTACTGTCCGGTAGTAATTTCAACGTCACCTGGCATCTGGGATATCCACATCGTGTGAGTAGACCTCGCATTTGTTATTTTGCGCGGCTATCCTACTACGACGCGATAAGTTTTTCATCTCGTGACGGAACGGATTAACGATCAACTTTCGCATCTCGTTAATTCGCCTCCGTCTTTTCGCGTACGAGACGCCGCTTTTACTCGGGACGGTTAATTGAATCGGTTGCTGAATTTCGTTAGCCGATGGCAAAAAAAGAGAGCTGCGAAATTGTTCCGGCGCAACCGGTCGGTTAATTCCTGCGCGTGTGCACGTGCTTCGCGCGCCGCTTCAAGACCGTTAATGCGTGCGCGAGCAGCCACGCGGAAAAATGTCTAGAAAACCGGGGCTGGATGGAAAGAAACGAATTGTACAACCGGATACGCGAAAGTCGAATAAAACCAGATTTGATTATTTCGTCCTATTTCCCTCTCTCGTGTACCGCACCACGCGGAACCTCTTCCACTATTTGTATACAAACGGAACTCTTTTTTTAGCTAGCTCCGAGATAACCTTGAGCAATAAACTCGCCAGTTACAATGTCAAGGACTCATCAAAACACTTATCCTACTGCTTACTGTATTTACAAAGTATTTATATCCTAACCTTTCTCACTGTTTATGCATGAACGGAACTCATTTTGAATAAGTTCACGGCGGGCCTGACGCAATGTCAATGTCCACAAAATATTCATTTCAAATACCACGATTCGATCACTCTGTTAATAATATTTACACGAAATTAGTATAATGTAATCTATTAATACAACTGCGCAACGCTCTGTGAATTATTCATACAGTGGATGTACAAAGTATTCGTACACCTTTTACAAACGAATAACTTTTTCATAATTGGACCCAACAGCTTGAGTGTAAATAATTTTTTTTTAATTGTTATTGATTGCAAGTGAAGATATATCAACTGTAGGTATTACTGTGAATACGTTGTGACGTATATTAATTAAATGCACATATACACCGTCGCAGAATTCGAATTTTCTTTGTAGGAGTCTTTGACTGCATCGATGTATGCCATTTTCCATTACTTCAGACTTACGAGTGGACAGCCATTACGACAACACATTGTCTATGCAGTTTACACGCGGCTCGGAGATAATTGCATAAGCTCACTGGGATAATGCTCTCCGGCACAGATTATACTTTATAATCCCGCGAGAAAAGTAGTTAATTTGGTTTTCCACTTACCGGTAGGAGGCATCCCCCGTAGAGCCCCGGAGCGTTCGTAACCTAAAACACAGCGGGCACGGACGAAATTCATATTCCTCGCGTTGCGTCGCCGCGAGTCATCGTGAAAGACATCACGAATTTGTCCGCGCGTGGTCTACGAAAGGGAAAGAAAAGGCAGAGGCTGAGCTCAGCCTACGCTTGCTGGACGTCGCTCAAGGTGACGCTTGTTGAATAATTCAGAAGCGAAGCTCGGCATGCGTCCGCGGGTACACTCGGCGTACCTTACGTAGATTGCTAGGTCGGAAAGAAGGTGGTAAGGGATAAGTCGTTTTGCATGTGGATGCGTGCGCGATCCAAGAGAAAGAGAAAGACAGAGAGACCGTACCTGACAGTGCACACGCTGGTATGTCGGGTACCGTAACTCGGCAGTCGCCAATGACTCGGATCGAAGCCAAACCTCTCGGGCCCCGTTGCTTGGAAAAGTCATCGAGCCGTGAAGAAAGGATTGAAATTGTTCGAAGGAATTCGCGGATAATTGCGCCATAAAGAACTCGCGGATAACGCTAAAACGAAAATTCGCATTTCAACGACCGGCGTCGCTCGTCGAAACAATAGACGCGTCTCCCTCTTTGTTCGATGGGAAATGACTAATGGGTAGATGACCTTTTTACAGAGGAAGAATTGAATGCCTGTGTTTTCTAACCGGTATCGTTATGTCTTTCGCCTATGCTCGAGGGGAACCGAGTTTTCCTGTATTCTTCTGATCAGGTTATAGTCGAGTGGCGTCTCTTTAAACTATTGTTTATATTATTAGATATGTCGCTATCTAATCCATTACTAAACATTTAAGTATTGTACGAGGTATTATATACGTTTGATTTTCGAGTTAAAAATTGTTATACCATTATTTAAAATATTGTTGACTTTTTGAAAAGAACTCAAGCTGTTAATTCGAGTTTTGAAAGGTTATTCGTTTTTAAAATGTGTGAGAATACTTTGTATTCTATTTTCATACCCATAAAATAAACAACAATCATATTGAAATTATTCCAGCTAGGAATAAATGTTTAATTTTTGAGTTAAAACAGCGCCGAATATAAAGGGTTAATAAAACGGGCTACAATAGTACAATTTCTTTTTCTCGAATATAAAGAATTGTATATGACGGACTTGTCCAATCAGCGAACGTGTATGCTTCGGTGTTCCCTGTAAGTTTTCTTCTGTTTAGCAACTGGTTTGAAATGGCGTAGCCGTAGCATAGGCGTCCGACGAATTCTGCGGACGAAAATATCCGCGGCATGAGAAAAATTCGACAATAACACCGGGGCCGCGTGCAGGTGTGTACGCCGTGCGAAGCAGTACCACTTCGCGAAACCGCCTCTTCCCTTTCTCCGCGCGTTTCGAGTGGCGGCGCAATCGCAGCTCGAAAACATTTCAAACTCTCTCGCGGCAGTTTATTATACGATCCGGCAGACTTTCATCAAAAGTGACAAGCATCTTCAGCGAACGGATTCCATTCCGCCGGCAAATGCGTCTCGCGCATTGTATTCCATAGCACTAGTCGTTGTATAGTGTTCCGCATCTTAGGAAATATTAGGCACAAGTGAAACTTACCGCTATTACCGCCGCGGATGATGTTACAATGTGCTCGCGCAGTTATGACTCGCCGCGGGAAAACTCTGCTTCAAAATTTGAATTGTAACCGGGACATTCCAATGATTATTCTTTGCTGTATATCATTGAATAAAAGGCACGAGTATTATCAAATACATATTTTTATGCTTCCAATGTAAATTGTAGGCACGCAAGAATATAAAAATGTACAATAATTTTGCTATTTGTTAACAAAAATATTAAAGCAGTTACAAAAAGGAATTAAATCTGCAAATCTATAGATTAAATTTTCTATAAAAAATCAATGTATAAATTCTTAATAATAAAATTTTATCAATCATTGTAGCCGTGAAGAATCATTGCTGATCGGTTCGTTTATATAAAACGATTTGAGTAATTTTAATTGAATGAACGAGAAGCAAAGTGGACTTTTTCGATAACGGTTTCTTTTTCGTCCTCAACGATCACTCTTGTCGGTTGACAGCCTGAAAGTAATTATACGTTATCTTTCACTGGAAGGAACATCGTACGGTTCTGTTCACGGAACGTGACGCACAAAAGGAGTATGATATTGTTCCCAAGCACGACTCGATTAATAACGGTCCTCCTGTTCGTCGCATCTATATCGAAGGTGTCGGAACAACGCGGTCGATGACTGCATTGATCGATAACTGTTATGGGAGCGTTCGCTTGCGAATTCTATCGTGCATTCTAAAAAATTGCACCGTTATGGATTCAATTAAATTTCAATCGCCAAGTAAATATTCAGCTTAAGGTTACACTGATTAAAACGTCTTTCATCATTTCTTAAAAGAAGAAGAAAGTTTATATTTACGCCTGTATCTTCGCCAAGGGCCAAACTTGGAATTTAATCTTGGTTGGCAAGGCGTAAAACATGTTTGACACTAAATAGAAAATGCAACTCTAAGGAATCTAAGTTATGGATTCAAATATTTAGTTTATGGTTAGACTGATTAGAACGTCTTTGTCGTGCATCATTTCTTAGAAGAAAAAGAAGAACAAAGTTTCTATAATTCTATTAAGAACTAAACAGATTTTTAAGCATAAACTAATGATATCTATGCTTAAAGCAATTTACGATGGATATTATTTAATATTTATCAAACAGATTATTCTTTTGGTTAAAAGGAAATGGATGTTCTCTGTCACAAATCTAACCATATGTATCATTTCTTAGAAGAAAAAGAAGAAAGTTTCTATAATTCTGTTAAGAACCAAACAGATTTTTCTTTTGGTTAAAAGGAAATGGATGTTCTCTGTCGCAAATCTAACCAGAGGGCAAGGGGTGAAACGTGTTTACAACGCGCTGCCGACTGCATTAACTTGTCCACTGTTCGATGCTAAATAGGAAACGCACCGCAAAGGAGCCCGAGTGTGTTGCCGCGTGCAATTCTACAGTCTCTCATTTCCAATTCGTTGAACTTCTCACGAAGGCGGGAATTTCGTAACGGCAGAGTTGCGACTTCTCTCGGGACGTCGTCGTATTTGGTGGAAAAAGCTTGAAACTCCTTTTTTCGCCGGCGTGACTGATCGAGCCTCAGGCCGGTTTCTATGCCGTGGATTCCGCGATAAGCTCGCTCGATACCGCTATCCGAGTCCGATCGATGTCTCAACGTCCTCTTGACCGTTTCTCGCTTCCGACGCGAGCGTGGCGAACGAAACCGCGCGGAAGTTCACTCATTGGAACTAAAACGATTCTCTCCGTAGCCGAGCTACGTTTCCAAACACAACGGCATTAACCCGATCCTTGTAATCGCAACGGAGTCGCGTGGCCCGTGTTTGCGATACGCGGTGTACGTTTACTTTATAATTGGACCTCCGCTCATTATTTTCCTCCTGGCATTGTCCGCATCGGCATTCTTTTTTAAATTGCCCGATCTTGTTGTTCCAAACTTTCATCGGCGGGTAGTAAAACTTTATGATTCGAAATATTCTTGTTACGCAACGCGATGCATTTTATGCGCTTCTAGTATGCATTTTCTAGAAAGATGTAATAGACGAGATTACGTTAAATTTTTGTTTCTCCGAGTTCTACCAATTGTGTAAACTTTCGATTTCGGAATTTTGAAAGTTTCCTATCTCTTCTATTTATCGCCGTTTGCGTTTCAGGGAGGATTTCGATTACAAATCCTGGACGCACTTGACAGGCCGCTGGTCGATCTGACACCTGTCACGAAGAACAGCGAATTCGTGGAAGATGACGCCACGTGAGTCTACTAATATTATTCATTGTCTATGTTCCTACTTAGTAGAAAGTTTATATTTAGATGTAAGTAATTACATTTATTTCTATTAGCTATGTAAAAGATATATATTTTTATAATTTCATAATTACATGTAAGAAATATTATGTTATATCATAATCTATTATTACTTGTAAGAATAGGGATAAAACTGTAAAAAATTGTAATAATCACTATTTATACCTACATACTTATGGATCTAAGATGATCTCAAGCTTCTAAATAAAAAAAATTATTCATTGTCTGGATCATCTCTTCGAGTTTATTCTGACGATAACGAACACGGATGTTCTAATTTTCAGGGCTCAGAGTTACGCCGTACAGCTACCCCAGAATTTCACTTGCACAGACTGTACGATTCGACTTCTTCGACAAGCTGTGGAGTGGAGTGGGAACTACAGATTCTGGTCCTGCGCCGACATCGATGTAAGTGAATAAGCAATGCTCGATGAGAATGTTCGATTAGTCAGAAGTGTTTGAGCGCATTCCAACGGTGATCTATAATTTGTGTGTATTAGATCATCGATAGGAAGGCCTACAGGGAAGATTGCAGCGGTCACGGCCGATATCTTCTGGCTCGCTGCAGATGCGATCGGCTGTATCACGGTTCCAAGTGCGAATTTAAGGAGGAATGCCTGGATGACTCGGATTGCGGTATTCAGGGCACGTGCATCGACAATGGCGGCACGACCGCGCCCACCAAGCACTGTTACTGCAACGTTGGATGGTTCGGTCCTGGTTGCGCGAAGAGTAAGTTTCACCGAGCGAGCACTTCGAGGACAACGTCTAGGAAAATGAAATTCAAAGTACATTCCTGCATTGCGCATCCATAATTATTCAACCAACATTGTGTTCTCGTAATGCGCAATGTTTATTCTCCCCGAAGTCCCTTCTCCGGTCGACCTCAAGTGAAATTGCTTAGCATTTTCTACATCTTCGCATTGTTAGCGTTCCGCTCTCTATTCAGCCAACGACTTCTTTCAGAGTCTCCAATTAAGACAATCGACTTGGACCTCGACGCTTACACGACGAGGAAGTTCTCCGACGACTTCACCTTCCACTGGCGTATACTCAAGAAGAGCAAAGAACTCGAGGGCGTTATGGTTGTGAACGGCACGAGCTGGGTCGGCATTGGCTGGCGACCAAGCGACTTGTCACCGGCGTGTCGAGCTTTCCCCGAGATTCATGAAAAACCAAAAGGAGAACCGCTCCCGCAGCCAGAGCCGAAATCGGAACCGGAACCCGAGTCCGAGCCGAAGGCTGAACCAAAACCGGAACCAGAGCCTGAGCCTGAGCCCGAGGTGGGAACGGAACGGTCGTCCGGTGCCAAAAGGAGATCAGCCAAAGCTCATGATTTTACTTCGTTGGCTGCAACACCTCGATCCGACGCTGACGTCACTGTCGAGACTAGCGTGACTTATCGCGTCAGCGCAAAGCAAGGCGAATATCTTTTAGTTCTCCTTCTTAATCGTTTTGTTACCACGAGCGTGCGGAATGGACCTTTTTTACCTTCGCCTGATGCGAACAATACTTTTGTATGAGATCATCCCATGAATCGTGCTATTTCTTGTTGCACATTCTATAAGTATAAACGTCTGCGTTTCGTTTAGGCCAAACACATGGTTTTATATATAGTTTTATACATAATAAATATATATAAAATATATACATATATAATTATATATTATATACTTATATATTATATATGATTATATATGAATAAAATATATATAATAATAAATATTATATAATAAAACTATATATTAAATACGTTTTATACATAGTTTATACATGGAATGTAGTACATGACTGATTAAGAGTAAATGCAATCGCACGCTCGTATAATATGTAGCTTATGATTAAGGGCGACGTTCAATATTCATGTTCAATATTTCTGCAGGGCGTAAAAGGAGGTCTCCAGACTCTGCGGCATCCTCGGCAAATGGTACGTATCGATGCTTGAAATTTATCAATTAAGGAGTCCCCACGCTTCCCGTAATATTATACAGTAGCAACAAGTAGTTAGCGTTTAAATAAGTAGTAGTATATTTGGCGTCCTTATTCGAGATCGAGACACTGCGCACCAGGTGGTGGTACGTAAGAGGTATAAGCAGTAGGTAGTTGCACGACGATCGATGCTTTGTTGCACAGGGGAACCCGTCGCCGAGCCGAGCACTGTTGACAGCACCAACACCACGCCCGAACCTATATCAGAGCCAAAGTCCGAGCCAGAGCCTAAATCTGAGCCTGAACCGCAATCCGAACCTGAACCGAAATCCGAACCTGAACCCCAGTCTGAACCTGAACCGAAATCCGAACCCGAACCAAAATCCGAACCCGAACCCAAGTCTGAACCAGAACCCAAGTCTGAACCCGAGCCGAAATCAGAACCGGAGCCAAAGTCTGACGCAGAGCTGGTATCCGTTTCAAAATCTGTCTCGAGCCCGGAGTCGAGATCACAATTGAAATCGATTTCGAAACCGCAAGCAAGAGCCTACTCGGAACCCAAGACTGAACCTGAACCGAAGTCAGAGCCCGAGCCTAAATCGGAGCCGGAGCCGAAACCAGTACCTGAACCTACATCCGAGCCAGAGCCGAAATCAGAACCCGAACCCAAGTCCGAGCCAGAACCTAAATCTGAACCGGAACCCAAGTCCGAGCCAGAACCCAAATCTGAACCCGAACCCAAGTCGGAACCAGAACCGAAATCCGAGCCCGAACCCAAGTCAGAACCAGAACCAAAGTCTGAACCGGAACCCAGTTCCGAACCAGAGCCAAAGTCTGAACCGGAACCCAACTCCGAGCCACATCCAAAGTCAGAGCCGGAGCCAAAGTCTGAACCCACCTCGGAACCGGAGCCGATTTCGGGCCTCCGAACGAGCGCCACAAAAGGTAACGAACTAATCAGCCGAGTCGACGCTTCTTTCCTCATTCACTCACATTACGCTTTCACGATTCGCCTAGGGTTAACGAGGCACATTTTATTGGAACACCCTGTACATAGTCAATGTCGATTAATATTTATCCACACACTCACACCGCAGAGAACTGTTTCCTCGTATTATTAGCAACCTGAATATCTCTACACACTTCCCAGTATCTAATGAGTTCGAGTTCCCTTGAAACGAGTCAACAAAACGTACAGCAATCCAGTAGCACACTTAGAAGATAAGAAGTAACGTATACCATCCATTAATAACGTATCCACGTAATCAGTAGTACTAACACGACGTTCGAACACACTCGTTCATGGAGAAATAGGAGAACGTAGAATCTTAAATAAGTCGACGTGATTTGTATTCGTCTTGGTATATCTGCTTCCTTTGTCGCTTTCGCATTAATATCTCAGTAATGGTTCTGTGACTGTACAGTTGCATCCTGTGATTCGCTATACTGTACAAAAACATCGACGATCTACCTATTATACTCATGTGTTCTATACAATTCCACAGACAAATACTCTATGAATGTCGATAATTATACCGATCCAATGACCAATGACCAGCAGTCGAGGTTTCTAGAAAATAATTACTTAGTACCATGTGATCATTCAATCCCTGGCAGAAAGTATTCGACCTTTAATCATTCGAATGCATCATTAGCACTGTGAAAATAATTAATATAGATTTTTAGACAAAAAATATCTAAATATTTTTCAATATGCAGTACCATTCTAGTTAAAGGATAGATTCTGTTCTAGGATTGTAAGGGTGCGGGGTGCGCCTTCTCATTTCTCGATAATGCAAAGATGGGGTTTTTCAGAAGTCCTATTTTTACGTTTACGAGGCACAATTTGCATTATTCGGCTTATGAAAATAGTTACATGCGCAGCTTTACTCTTCCGAGTAATGAAAATTACACCTCGTAGTAATTTTGGGGGTGATTACAGCCTAGATCGATCTTTTATCTATTTGGCCATGACTATTCTTCGCCTATGCGTGGTTTAGTGGGTATGGTGGATGCTTTAGGCAATATAATTCCCCCGAATTCCATCTGAGAGGAGAACCAGCCCCACACTACCCTCTCCAACCACCATCGAGAGAATTCCCCCCCACAGCTCTTAAACAAACAGAAAACAGATCGATCTTTTATCCAGCGCTTTTGATTACTGAAAAAGTCCATTTTCCCATTATGAAGAAATGAGAAGGCGCATCCCGCACCCTTGCGATCCTGGAAACGAGAGTCTACACCCTTAAGAATAAAATACTATTTTACATTTTTACCATACGTCCAAATAATCGAACATTAACTGCCAGGAGTGTCAGCCATGATTTCGAAAGCATAAGCGCGGTCCGCTCTCATTATAAGCTCTCCGACAGACTCGAGAGTTCCACGTACAACTCGAGAATGCTGTCTCGAATATTTTAAGTCATCGTAAAAAGTAACTGTACCTCGAGCCAGTCATCGCTTAATCGTTCGGGGCATGATCGTCCAGCTTATTTTAATCTGACCTGGTTGTTCGTGATCGAAGCGATCCTGCCTGGACCGGTGCACAAGTACACGCCGAAACACGACTTCAACCCCATGGACTGCACCGATATTATAATCGGTTCGGCCCGAGGCGATAGTCACAGGATAGCCGACTATTACACCAGGGACAGATCCACGCCCAGGAAGGATGACTTTTGGGGTGGCAGGGACACACTGACCGCTGCCGTGGGATACGAAAGGGATGGTGTCACCACGATACTGTTCAGACGAAAACTAGCTGCGAACGAACCGACCGACCATGAAATCATCGACGCGAACATGCATGTGATATGGGCCAAGGGTCAGGAACCCGGAAAGTATATCCACAACCCGCCCAGTGGCATTGAGAAGGCCAAGGTCAGCGTGAAGGACTTCTATAAACCCGATGAACTCAAGTATCACGGCCACGGGTCGCAGAGGGGAGCCCTCAGCCTCAACTTCTTCGGTAAATCGAGTCATAGGTCTTATCATTATTTATCAGCGAAGAAGCATTAATGAAGTGTACTTCAGACTGCATTAGATTATTTCCTAATTTATGAAAGTTACGAAGTAGCAAGATAGATCTTTAAAATTAAAGAATCGAATGATTTCTTTATTAATTCAAGATATTTATTTAAGATATTAACCCTTTGCACTCGGAGCAATTTTTTTATTAAGCTTACCCAGGCCCCAAAAATGGGGTCTATACAGCTGAACCTAAATCGCATTATTTTACATAGTTCGAGTTACAGAATTTAGTAGTTTGAGTTACAGAAGTTACACATTTTTTCAGAGTTTTATAGTTTGTGCAAATTGCATTCTTTCAAAAACTTAAAGATACGCAAACACGCCCTGATGTTGGGTTTAGTAAAAAACATGTCTATGATTTTTAAAATTTGGTAGATATGAAATTGATATAATACCTCATACAATACTGAAATGTTTAGTAATTGGTTAGACACCGACATATCTAATAATGTGAACAATATTTTATATAATGGTACAGTGATTTTTAGTAACACCTCCGAGGCACACCACTCGAGTGCTAAGAGTTAATTTCTCTAAATATTTTCAGACG
The DNA here is from genome assembly GCA_028455595.1 of Lasioglossum vierecki. Lineage (NCBI taxonomy): Eukaryota > Metazoa > Arthropoda > Insecta > Hymenoptera > Halictidae > Lasioglossum > Lasioglossum vierecki. Next base: position 8,143,707 of record CM052341.1, read on the forward strand.
AAAAGAATAGACCAGAGATGACCAATGGTGATACAGACATGCCAGCTCGAACTTGCCATGGCGAGTGGCATTATCCCAGACAATGTTCACCAGAAAATCGCACTTGTGAATACGCCATACAGTGGACGTACAAAAGTCGAAAGGTAATGCGACCGTTGCAATAAACATTTGAAAAATTGCACCGTTAAAAACGCCTAAATAACGACAATATTCTTACAGGATCAATTGTCATTCGTTATCTCCACGACGCACACAGACACCTGGACCGGTGTTGGTTTCTCTGATGACGAAAAAATGGTACCGTGTCTAATTCAGCTAACCTCAAAACAATTCGAAATCCACAGTCCAATATAATTCACCTTGCTCTTTTTCCAGTCACAAACGGATGCGGTGTTAGGTTGGGTCGATAACATATCAGGTCGTGCATTCTTGATGGACACCTGGATCAGTGGATACAACCCGCCATTGCTCGACCCATCCCAGGATATTTACAACACAAGTGGCAGTACACAGGACGGTGTAACAACCCTGAGATTCTCTAGAAAACGAGTAACGAAAGACAACAGGGATCTCTCGTTCACCGACGATCACTGTCTGTACATGATGTACCCCGTAAAGGGTGGCAAATTCTACGCTGTCAGCAAGAAGATACGCAAACACGACGCTATACCTGTCGTTTCATCCGAGAGGATATGCATCAGATCCTGCGGCGACGAAGGTTGGTATCTCCTTCAACGTTTTCATGAAAGACATTTCACTTGTCTATTATAGAATTAACCATATTAATAATAGAAATTAATAATAAAAATTAATAACCGTATATACAATGACCCAGGTTACCGATCCGATAAGGAAGGTAACATTCAACTGTAAATTCATGTTCAACAAGAAATACAATTTTTAATTCATTCTAATATAGAAGACATTTCACTTGTCTTTATTAAAAGATTGCTTCGTTACCGCAGATCTGGAAGAAATGACCACACCCGCACCCCCAAGGCTACATTACAATGTAGAAGTGAAACTGGTGAACTTGGGCGATGGTTTCATAGCACCCACGCCTGGCAGCTCCGATTTCGAAGTGATTTCGAACACGATAGCCGACAGCTTCGGTCCAATTGTCGAGAAACTACCTGGTTATTATCAGATTCGTTTAGACGAGTTGCAGAAGTAAGTAACGAGGGTTGCGTGACCGTATTGGCTAGCGAAATGGTCGGAGTTTTAATTGTTCTATTAATTTCTCGAAGGGATGTGGAACAGAACGGCGTTATCGCGCGTATGGATTTGATATTGGACAAGAATGAAGTCAAGGGTAGATCACTGAAGCCCATGGACACCAGCGCGGCCGCGGAAAAGGCATTGAAAGAAGCACTGGTCAGTGGGAAAGTCGGTGCACTCAGCGTGGACCCGCAATATCTGGTCATCAAGGCACCTCGAGGTGTGTAGAAGATAATACGAAACTTTTCGAGAACAACTATGAATGAATTCTTGCCGCGACAAGAACGATTAAAGCGGCGTACACATTAGCAGACCGCTTCGAAAGGAAAATTCCAAGATTTTCTTGTAATATTGTATTTAATTCCATTATATCTTTCCCTATTATTACAACAAACTTAACAAAGCGAGCTTAGTAGTGACAAGCTGATGTGTTCATACATCTCTAGCTCCGTACAATGTATTTATAATTATGTGTATAGTATTAAATACGTAAGTGATATAAGGCATCGATCCAACAATGGATAAATTCTGTTTTTTTTTGTTTTTGGTCACCAGTGAACGACTTAATTGGAGAAGACGCGGACGAAGGAACGTCATTTACGTCGGATCTGTTCCTCGATCCGACCAAGCTGTACATCCTCGTCGGTTGCGTGGCTGCGTTGCTTGCCCTGATCCTATTACAAGCGAGCTGCACTCTCTACAGATCGTCCCGAAGACGAACAACGAAGGTACACGAGAAATTCTACCGTGAACGTTTTCCACCGTCTCTCTTTCTACGTAGCCGTCCTCTCTTCGCTGTTCTCTGCTCGTGTCCCTCGATCACTTTTCTCCCTCTATCTTTTCTCTGTTTCTCTGTGTATTGTGTGTGCATCTAACTCTCTTTTTTATAACGACTTTAGTACTGTGTCGGTAAGGGCAGTGCTGGTTTTCGAAGCTGCGCGTGTCAGAATCTAAGAAGCCGAAACCCGTTTCTTGTTGGACCTGTTCAGTAGTAGCGTTTCGAAGCTGTCAAGATAGATCTTGTACGAGAGTTTGCCTGTTCTCTGTTTTCCGTGTTATTCAGTGTAGGCAGTGTTTGCGACGAAGACGAGCCAACGTCGATAGAAGAGGGGAAAATAGTTCACGATCTGGTTAAACCATAGACATTTTTGTTCTGTTGTGATTTGTTGAGTATACGATTAAAGGAAAAAGAGTCGCTTTTGTCTCGACGAGACAGCTAATCGCTAACGGCTCTGGCACACACGGTGAAAACTGTAGACACCCCGCTCTTAGTGAACCCGAAAACGATCTTCTGCTTCGCTTGTGTTGCATGATCCGCGCTCTTCGCGACCATCACGTGGTAAAGAGGGTGTACTCGCTGCCTCTGGCTTCCTCCGACGCTCCCAACCCGATTCATCGCACGAACGCGACGCGGTACCATCGACAAAACGGCGATCACCACCATCACCATCACCATCATCTTCGGCATCATCACCAACACGCTCCATACGATATGCAACGTCCTAATCCCAGCTGGTAGAAGCTTCACACTCGGTACACGATCGACGCGCTAATATTACTCATCGTACGCTCGTTTGCTCACTAATCCAGGTATAATTCTATACTGGTTCTCTTGCTATTGTCTCTGTCGCTCTTCTATCTCTCACTTTCTCTCTCTCTCTCACTCTCTCTCTCTTTCTCATCAGATATTTGTTTTCCCTAATTTTTCCAGCACTCCGTTTCAGACGCGAGCAGACCGACAGGCTACAAGTGATTGCAAGCAATAGCATACTGAGAGGACTGCGGAAATCTGTGCAATTTATATATTTTACGATTTTTAAGAAATAGGAACCAAGTCAAATATTATTTTCAGAGGTAGTAGCTTTTGTAGATCTGAAATCTGTCAAGATTTGAAATTCTTCAGAAGCCACAAATGCATAAAGATCCACAGTCTACTCATGACAGTATTCCACGAATTTCTACTTCGTCTGCTAATGGTTACAATCACGTCGACCAGTCTGTGTTTATAAAATAATGTTTCTCCTGCAATTCACCGGGTGCGAAGTAAAGTGGATGGAAGAGCAGCCACATTGAATCTAGTCTTGTTCTTGCATCCATTATGTTCGCGAGTAGAAGCGTTCCGAAATTGTCGACTAACAAAGTCAAAGCTATGTCCACACTGAAGCAATGAGCTACTTCTTGTTGATGTCCCATGTATCTTGAAAGAAATTCTTGATGGTTTGTATTCGGAGTTGTAAACTATGTTGCTACAGTATATTCCCAACATTATTATCTATATTAAAATGTCTATAAAACAAGTTAATCAAAAAGTACAGAAATGCAAAAGAAGGTGAACTGAGGTTCTTCTCTAAATCAATGTAGTAAGCTCGGCTTATCAAAAATTATAAAAAGGTAAAGTAAATCTAGAACGTGCAGTCTTGAAATCCAAAGAGAGCGTTGTTTCAGTGTGAACAAGATGTCTCTATAAGTTATCGTTCGCGCAGCAACAAGAGGGGAAGAGCTAAACGATAATGGCATCGGTTGTTTTCAGGATCGCCTGATCGCTAGCAACGCTTGGAAGGACTACGCTTCCGGCGCGAACACGAACTTCGCTTTCGAATCATTTGAAACGGAGGAGAAGGCACCGCCGCCACCCGTTTCGAGCCTGCCTCGTCACAGGGAGATGACCAGCAACGGTCTCAGTGGTACCGACCAGGTGGAGGGTCCAACTAGAATGGTGGGTCCTCGGGCAACGTATAGTTTGCCTCGGGCCCCTGGTTCCAGGCACACGGCGCCGATCCAGCCCGGTTATTATACCCAGGACCGCAGGGACCACTATCAAAGGTCAAAAGGCAACGCGCACAACCCTTCGAGCGGCGTGTCAACCCAGCCGAATCAGCCGGACTTCTACTTCATGCCTAGCCAGCGCAAATACAGCGGCGAGGTGGTGCGCGTGTACGTCGACTATGGCAGCCAGGCGACGAAGTAGAAGAGCGAAGATGAGAGCATATGACGCTCCGCCAGTGGTCCAACTCTTCTCAGCTTTCGAATCCCCGAGCGGACAATTGTCGTTTCTTTTTCCTCTAATTTTCCTTTCCTTTCTCTTTTTTACATCGCTTCAGTGAAGCGACCGTGTGTACATAAGATGCAGTGATAAGCGGACCTGCAGGAAAAGAAAGAGACTTCGCTCGTAACGAGCTCACCCGCCGGTGCTGCCCCCTATCCTGATGGAACAACGTTCCCCTCTACGAAGCAAGAATGCCAGCCCTTTCTTCTCTACATCCGTCGATCACTCTCGCTCGCGCGGGCTGTTTCAAGGACAAACCAGCCTGACGGTTCTCGTTACGGAATAGTACGCAGAAGTGGCGCTTACGACCAAAGAGTTATCGATAAGGCGCGCCCGAATCCGCGGCCGGTTCCGTACGAAGCACCCGCGGGTTTATTATTGTATCTATTCCACGCGAACACGATGGACGGTGAACACGACGACGGTACCCGCCGTTGCACGCTGTGCGCCCGAAACGAAATACACTGTACTTACAAACAAGCATGGACGTTTGAGTAATAAAACGTTTGTACATTCTCTTTTTAATCGAACGCGACATGCTTCCCTTCTTGGCTCAGTTAGTCGGTAAATAAACGTTTCGAATAGAGCATTATTATGTTTTAGTGTAATCTCTGTATCATACGGGTGTGACTCTGGGTTAACCCTCTATAACGCTGCGGAATGTTCAACTTGATATTTGCGTCCACTTCATTGTTTCAGCAGCATGCAGCTTTTTCAACTGCAATTGTAAACAATTTTCTGGTACAACATCGGGTTATGGAGGGTTAATAATGTCCCTCTGAAAGAACGAACTTCTATACGGTGTTCTGGCGAGCAGTAGAAGAAAATTTAAGAAATAATTCTTCGCAACACTGTGGGATAGAAATGATAAGTAAATGGATCGCTAGACTGCGGATTTTTCTGCTGAATGAAAATTGTTTGTTTAAGTGCAAGACGTATAAGCTACATAGATACTTATTTCTTTCTTTAAACATTTTATTGAGTTGAAAATGATACAATAGTATTTTCAAATTCATTCAATGTGTTCACTGCTTTGCATTTGATCTGCTCGTTTTTGTTGTAAATGCGTATCACCCGCAGTCTACTTATCACTAATAGGATAACATGTCCTTTGACTCTCGAAACTGAGGTTCAACATCGAATTCATTTCTACTCGTAGACGTACTACGCTGTATTGTCTCAGAGAATCATCCTTTAAATTTTCTCCGACCTGTTGTCGAACACCGTGATTCGATGGGGGTAGAAGTAGCGATTAGTTTCCGGTGAGACAAGAGTTTCCTATTCGCGTAGCTGTTAGAACGATGTTTTCGAGACTGAGTTTCCGAAAAGAGTGGCCTCCGATGATTGCAAGCGTTCTAAAATGATCAGTGGACGGTCGTAAAGCGGTATCATGGAGAGGGGACGACCGTTTTAAAAATATCCATGAATTTAGGACTCGTATTAGCTGTTGACGAGCAAATCATATTTCTGTTTCCGTTTCGTGGAACGGGAATCGTGTGTCTCGTTCGTAGCAGAAGAGAACGAGAGCAAAACAAGGAAAAACGAAAAACAAACTGCGAATTCTCATGGCTGTAATTGTCCTATTAATGTCAACAACAGTGCTGGTAACGGTAATAAGTGGCGACGACGCTCTATAGATATAGTGGTGGTTTTGGTGGACGCGAGAAAAACAACACCCGCGCAAAAACTCGAATTTATACACCGAGCCACTTTCGAAATTCTTGTCCGTTCTCTCTCTCTCTCTCCATCTTTCGTTTCATTTCTCTCTCTCACTCTCTCTCTTTTTCTTTCTTTGTCTTCGTGTTCTATGCCGTTGTAGATTGGATCATTGGAAACTTGTGTGTAATACTTACAATGACGACACCACTGTCGGCGATGACAATCATGTTGGTACGGATTTATAAATTATTACAATAATGGTAAAATTAACGATAATACTTGTAATAATCATAATAACGATAGTAGCAGCAGTAGTAACGATGGCAATAATATTACAGTATTAATAATTACATTTAACGTCGTTAACAACGGCGTCGCGCGCAAAAACATGACTTCCGATGTGTGGATGTGTGTGTGTGTCTCTCTCTCTCTCTTTGCGTGTATATATATATACAATATATATATACATATATACGTGTATGTGTTTCTCCATGAGCGATGGAATATTCAAGATACATAAGAAGTAATAATAATTAATGAATGAATTAATAATAATTAATAATAAGGCGACGTCACCAAGGTAAGCTTTTTAGTCCAATACCACCGAGAAAGTCTTTGTGGATCGTTTGTTCGGAAGCCAATTAATAGCACGCATTGCCTCTTGATCCTATTATTACATAACTAGTAATCGAGCACATAATCTTTTTTTTTATCGGTCCTACCGTAAAACGTTATTTTTTTTCTTTCCTCTTCGGTCACACACACGTGCGAAGTATGAGAAACAAAGGGGTCTACACGCTCTGAAAAATCAAGCCAGCACACCCGCCGAAGCTCGCGGACAAGGAGCAAGACAAAGATTCGTCAAGATCACGAGAATAAATGCGTCTCGAACATAGTATACACAGTAGGTGAAACAAGTACTCATACACTCGGCATTGCATGCTTTTTTAATCGTTTAAGTACTATTTTTATTGTAACAACTAGGTTAAAAATTCTTTCCATCAGTCTATAGAAGTTTGATAGAAAATCACGTCCTCGCAAGAACCGTCCGGTACGCGTCGTCTTTAATTTAGCGGTATGCTGAAAACAGTATTAGTAATCGAAAGCAAGGTTTAAAGGTGTATGAACACTTTTTCCGCTGACCGTGTACAGAGCGTCCACCCAACGTCGAATCTTCAATATTTTCTTCGTTCATAGTACCACTGTAGAATTCCTGTGAACGACGGTTTCACAATTTCGTTCGGAATTGTTCATTAAAAAAGCTTTCTAGGTTCTCTCGCAAGAAGGTACAACTCATTCGACACCCTATTGCTAAGTCCGAGGTAAATGAAGATTACGCCTACACGAAACCATAAAACTTCACAGGCAAAATTCTACCAGGATACAGAGCATAGGGGAAATATTGCAGCTAATAATGTCAGGTGGAGAACCCTATCTGTTTACAGTTCTACCAAGCAAATTTGCACTTCTCAATGCGCAGACGCGAGCGACACGCGAGCAGGAATTCTAATGCAGCGATAAAAATGATCGTGTCGTTTGCTTTTCAAGTATCCAGCCGTAATCCGTATCAACGTCCTATTCAACGATAACGTATCATCTAGTCTCTCTCACAGAGTCCTACTTCCGAACTCAAATTTGCTCGGTAGAGTGACATTTGCTTGGAATAAGGATAAACCTGTAAGTAAAGGATAATGGCAGTTTTGTTTGTCACTCAATCAGGCTCTCGTTAGTCGATTTCCTTTGAAATGGAAGCGTACCGTGTCTCCAACAAAGAGAAATATACCCGAGCAAACCTTTGCACACTCGAGTCGCTTAAATCCTTCTTTCTTAATTAATCCCTCGACGATCAAGCAAAACTAGGAACAGGCAACCATGTGTGGTTTGCTCACAGATCAAGTTTACCCTTATTCACAATTATACTGTTTAATCATACAAACGGTTATTATAATAGAAACGAATTTATTTATACGATCCGTCGCGCGTATACCAGCTCCGACGAGTATGCTGTTTCCGAATAGTTTCATTTAGTATTTCGTATTCATCACTATCGCTTTCTTTCATTCAAGCAAGCAGCATGCAACAAGCATGCAATACATATCACGCATACTCTACCTCTCTCTCTCGCTCTCTTTTGCTCTCTCTTTCTGTCTCGTGACATGCAGTTTGCTTGTCTTGTCTCTTCTTCTTTTGTTTTGTCGCTCCTATATACTGGTATTTCCTCTCTTTTTACAGTACATTCCTGGTCCATCGTGCACTCACAAGGACGCATACAACACGCGGAGGTCGGTAGCACAAAAAACTGTTCTCCCTTTCTCTCCCACTCTCTCACTCCTCCTCTCATTCACTTTCTCTCCCGCTCTTTCACTCTCTCCGGCTCCAATTTGTCGGTCAAAGCAGTGTAGTCGAGAGTACGGACAGGCGAACATCTGATAAATGGAGTGAACACGATAGTAAGGCTTAATTTTAATTTGTTAGTAAATCGTAATATCCCGCGCACGCGTTGCTGCATTCTGTGCACAGACGAGGTCTGTTTTCCACGCAGGTAATGCACTCGAACGACCGGCTTTCGCTCGTCACTCGAGCTTTATTTATATATATATATATATTTATATATTTATATAATATTTATATAATAATCTCTCTCTCGCACACACTCTCGCTCTCTTTCGCGCGCTCGTTCGCTCAATCGTTCTCTCTCGCGCACTCTGTTTGTTTACTTGACAACGGATTTTTAACTCCGTCTTTGTTCTATTATTTCATTTGCATTTTTTTTATTATTCGTTTTCTTGAACGTCGTGTCTTTCTCGTTTTCGGAACTTATTTTTTTTCCTCATCCCGGCTGTCTCTCCCTGCTTCCAAATTCTACCGATCTTTCGTTCTCTTTTTCTTTCTCTCGCTCTCTCTCTCTCTTGCTTTCTTTCTTTCTCTCTTACGCACTCGCTCGCTCGCTTGCTCTCTCTTTCTCTCTTTCGTTCTCTCTCTCTCTCTCTCGCTCTCTCTCCCACACGCTGTTTTTTTTATCTCTGTACATCTATCATCTATATTGTCACTCCGGCAAATGATGCCCACGATCGTTCCCCATTATCCGTTCTGCTATCCTGCATCGCTCTCGTTCGTTCGCCGCTTATTGTTCGCCGTTTCACTTTCTCTGTCTGACGTCGGAGTCCTTGTTGGGCGTTGGTTTGCTACGAAACAAAATGGGTAACGATCAATTGGAATCCCTAAGCAGCTTGGAAACGGTGCAGGACGACTACGAGGCCACATGCGGACGAGTCACGCGATTGGACAAGACGCGGAGGAATCGATATGCGACGACATTGTCGCTCCGTGGCGGTGTGATAGGCGAAATTTCTGCCTGCTAACCGTTCAACTTGAGGTTTCGAATTTTTCACAGTATCTTTCGCCACTGTACTGTCCGATAATTGTACATATCGATTATTTTGAACTTCTTTAGGTAATTTGGATTATTTAGTCTGAAACTATAAATTTATAGCTGTCAGAAAATTTATATAGAACTTTAGAAAGTCCTAGTACGATACTGATTAAATAGTGTACCACTTAAAAAATACAATTATTGAATTGAACCTACATTACCCCCCAAAAAAATGTCTGAATAACCTGTGTGTCTCGCGTTCGCTCAATCAGAATGCTTTCTCAAGTTGAGCAGATAGTAGCCTCAAGTTTTCGAACGAGTACGAAACTGGAAGCGAGTGAAGGACGTTTTGAAATTAACGGGAAGTTTGAAGGATATTTAACTTGTATGGGATAGCGGAATCTGATGAAGGCTCCTGTTGCTGTGTCGCAGCAAAACGGTCGGATAAACGGAGCTGCGGTACTTGTCTCGAGTTTCAGGCTTCCGTGGTTGCGTCAGCTTTTCCTAGCACCCTTTTCGGGAGACGCCAGTAAAGCTGAAAACGACGGCAAGTCTTCAAAGGAAACGACGTGAGGCAGTAGCGGGAAAAACTCAATCGCGCAGGAGCGGACGATCGACGTTGTTCTGTCGGGAAGGATTGGGTCTCAACGGTCCTATAACCGGGGAACTCTGGCGGTGGCGGTGTTACAGGAGGATCGATTGGTAGTTCGGATGGTGGAAGGGGTCCACGAAGTGGAACGTAATATTCCGTTGTGTCGTATCCGGAAGTACCCGCGCTTGACGCGTGCATGCAAAATGATTACACAAACATCTTCGTAATGGTTTCTTAAGACACTAATCCAATACTCTTGTGCTTTAGGAAAATACTACACGATCTTGAAATACATATTTCACGAATAGTCTTCCTAAAGCAACTTAGAAATTAGTTTGAAGTTCTAGCAATTAACATAGAAATCAAGTTTATAGTATTTTTGTAAAGACATGCAAGAACCCAGTCACCAGGTAGGCCCCGGGAGGGTTAAAGTGACCTAATTTGATTAGGGTGCAAGCGAGAAGCTCCCCAAATGGCAAGATTAGGTACTGAAGCGAATAAAATACGTACGTGTCGGGACTCTGATCGGTGTCGGATTCCTCGAGCTCAGCCTTGTTCCGCTTCTTCTCGTAAACTAAAATGATGGTGCACAGAACGATGACCTCCGCGCAAATGCCTAGGAAGGGCCAGAGGGCGGCTAGCTTGTCTTTGACCCTGAGGAATGTTTGGGCCTCGGCCACGTGATTCTCGGCGGTGTCGGTCCAGTTATAGGACACCCTACAGATGACGTTGCCGCGGTCCTTCATCTCGATGTTGTCGACGATCAGCAAGGTGCCGTAGATACCTTTCTCCTGGTCCGTTCCGATCTTGACGCGTCCTTCGCTGCGCTTATAAATCTGGTCCCCGAACGTCCATGACACCTTGATGCCGGGACTGTGCTTGCCAGAGCACACTAACTGCAGCTTCTCGCCTTCCACCACGCTGACAGATTGAACCAGGTGTGCCGTGGGTTTCGCTGTAATAACAAACCAATACCTTAATGAAATTGCAAACTTTCGATCATGCACAATTATCTTTTGCACGTAATCCTTGGACATCCAATACTACAGTGCTTCCCAAACCGTGCACCGCGAAATAATTAAAATTATATCATAAATGAGTAAACCATGAAATAATATTCTCAATGCAAATCATTAAAATAATTGGCTACTAAAATATATATATGTGCCGCGGGTAAAAAACGTTTCGGAAGCACTGCACTGTATGTTTAACAGTGTATTTCACTGATACTGCGTTATCTTGTTATCAGAAACATCGATTTCACTGGACTTGTAACTTTCTATTTCAAAAGAGCACTTCTGTGGTGTAATATGATCTAATATATATATATATATATTGTCGTTGAAAGGAATTTCCATAAATTTATAGAGGCTGCAAACCATGGCCAAACATCATTGGAAAATATTTTATTCTACATCTCGAACGCAATTTTTCGTAAAAACTCGTTTCCTTTCTAGTTTTGTTTCCCGTCTATCGACATGTCGTGAATATGGATTTATGAAAAGAAGTAGGGCTTTGAAAGAACCGATACTCACGTACTACCCTGTACTCTGTCGAGACATTTTGTTGTGCCTTGCAAGAGTAGTTCCCGACCAAGATGTCGTTGCTCTTCAGGAGTTCCAGAGAGCCGGTTTCGTTGTCTACCTTGAAGAGATCCTCGTTGCCGGCCAAGGCTGTATGGATCGGAACATTCTCCTTCATCCAAGTGGCCTTCGAGACGGGGGTTTTATTCACGCATTCCAGCGTCATGGGCGCGTCCTTTGCCGTCAGTACTTTAATATGGATATCTGCGTTACAGAAGATAAAGGACGTTAGATATCAAAGATTATAATCATCATCCTGACCTTTGTAAGATGCACAAGCTCTAGAAACCAGTCAACGATTTCTAGATTTCATTCGGCCTAAATTCCGTACTTACAATTTTTCTTATTTTTAATTAGCACGATTACTGGTTAATCAGAAAGCACAATCAAACGCTTACAGATTAGTAAAATAGTGTTATGTACAATAGATATATTTTGTTTTTGTATGCTGGTTTGAAATTCGTTAATTTTCCATGTTTCGTAATTCCTGAAGAAGCATCGCCGCCTTATCATCGAACAGACTTTAATTATCGAAGTCCAGAAGAATGTTATCATTTGAACGTGCAACAATACTAATACATGGATCGATGTATTATCAGCGGCGAGTGAAATGCAAACAGAGCCGCCATATTTGTGTCTCAGTTGCCTGTGATAAAACTCGTAATGCTTCGTAATTTACAGCGGCGAGCAGTAAATTGCGTTAGGCACGCTAGAATGGTTTCCGATTTAACGCCCGTGCTGGATCGGTAATGGAAAGGCGATAATGTACTGCGATTTATACTTTCCAGGGAACGGTAGTGTGTCTGTCTCCGATACAATTTGTTGTCGAACAAAATCTAACGGAATGTAACCTCATGCACGAATTTCAATTGTTGCTCGATGTTCAAACATTCTCAAGGATGTTTTTCACCTATGCTAAAATATCTATCCTTCGTTGATAAGAACCACAAACAAATAATAGTGCTGACTGGTAATGATAAAAACCCATGTTAGCGATAAGCAATGTAATGACGAGTCATGTCACAGAGAAGCACCTGCTTCGCAAGGAATTGAAACAAAGTTAATTCATGGATATCCGCACGCTTTTCTATGTCAACGTTATTAAATGCAACAGTATAAAACACTGTGTAAAGTACGCTTGATTCGCGGTAGCGTGGAGATGTGAATCGCAATTATCATTTAGGCTCGCGTAACTACCGCCGCAGCTGAAAAGTCGTGCGTCAGTCAATCAAGAGGCGCGACAGAACGGAAACCGACTCGTACTAATTGCGGGTAATAAGAGTACAGGACTCCGTTCTGTTAACGCGATCGTAGAGAGCAGCTGAAAATGCGATTACATGATAAGAATTAAACGAGATTGGTTAATTCCTATTCTCCTTAGGTACAACTATCGTGTCGTTCGAATGCGGCTGAAGGTTGCTTTTGCTCTCATTGCGTGGTTGTATTGTGTCTTTGCGCCGGTTAACAGTGACCGAGAATTTTCTGTCAGTGCCGACCACATACATGCAATTTCTTGCGCAGCATGAGAATATAATCAGCTAAATTCGCATGGTAGGGATATCATTTGCTAAGCAATGGTTAGACAAGGGCGACAGTAGGGAGGGAATCACACTATTTGTGGTTACTTCGTCAATTTCGATTTTTAACGGAAAAGCAATTTTTACCCATTTTAAACGTGTGGATAGCTTCGCGTGGCGGGGTTGATAATCGCTAAGTAGTTGTTAGGGAAGAGCGACTATGGAGCAGAGGGAACAGCGCTATAATGGAATCTCCTATTCCATAAATTATAATTTCTTACACAGCCTTAGAATATGATTCACTCACTTCACATGGCGGGGATAATAATCGCAAAGCAGTTGTTAGGATAAAGCAACTGTAAGGAGGGAACAGCGCTATGATGGAATCTCCTATTCCATAAGTGTTAATCACGAACAAAATTATAATTTTTTACACACCATAAAAATATGATTCACTCACTTCACATGGCGGGGATAATAATCGCAAAGCAGTTGTTAGGGAAGAGCGACTATAGGGTGGGAACAGTGCTATAATGGAATCTCTTATTCCATAAATTATAATTTCTTATCAGCCTTAAAATATGATTCACTCACTTCAAATGTCGGGGATAATAATCGCAAAGCAGTTGTCGGGATAAAGCGACTGTCAGGAGGGAACAGCGCTATGATGGAATCTCCTATTCCATAAGTGTTAATCACGAACAAAATTATAATTTCTTACAAATATGATTCACTTACTTCACATGGCGGGGATAATAATCGCAAAGCAGTTGTTAGGATAGAGTGACTATAGGGTGGGAACACCTATAGTCACGATACGGTGTCGTCGAGAGGAAATATTCTCTAGGTAGAAAGTTTGGTTCTCACGTATGCTCGCCTGCACGAAGCTTTCAACGTGAAGACTTGTCACGACTACAACAAGCTACGCATCCTCATGCAGGGTACGTAAACATCGCCAAGCATGCAACAACCAAAGCAAGCAAACGAACTATACCAGGTCGTTTCATTAACCCTCGCGTGAACGCTTTCGACTCGTGTTTCATTCCAACCTTCCACTCACTGTACGTTTCAACCCTTGTAGCAATAATGTTCTAATAAGAACGAACTTACATTTTGATCTCACAAATTAGTGAAAAATTATTCGAAGAATTGGCGAGATTTCTTCAATTAAAATTAAGTTGTTGCAAATCAAGCATGTGCCATTATTCTTGTACTACGACGATTTTATACTTTATAATTGTTGAAATTGTTTCTCGAAAAGAGGCTCTGGCACTTCACATCTGTTCACAGAGAATTTAAATGTACAAAATATTGCAAAGATTTACCAGAAAGGCTTGTAATCGCTTACCACGAAAGTACGATTGAAATACGCTAAATAAAATTCGTTCTTTCAAAAATTAGTCTCATTGACATGGTCGGCTGACGCGTCTGACCATGGCCGACCAATTCTACTTGCTGCGAATGAAACTGAATTTTCTCGAAACTGTATCCAAGCAAAAAAATTATATTCTTATGCATCATTTCATACCCGATTTCACCGCCTTTTCTGTTGCAGCCTGTACAAAAGCGTCATGGTACAAGTGCAACAACTTCTCCCAACTTTTCTTATCTCTGGTTGGAAAACTCTCAAAGATTATTATCACAAGATAACAGGTCGTGTTAGAAGAGCGAGAGGCTGCCTGGCCAGTTAACCGCGAAGTGGCAAGCTGTTGTAGCAACGATATAAAAAAAATAAAACAAGTGCAGGATTGCCAAAAGGAAAGCGGGCGAGCAGCGGCAAGCAGAAGCAACCTGGTTGCGTGAAGATGGTCGTGTCGAGTGTCTCGGCATACGAACCGAAGTATATCCACAGATGAAAGACTTCGTTGCTGTCGGAGGTGCATTTGTAGTCCCCGTCGTGGTTGTCGGTGGCGTGTAACGCCTTTAGCGTGCTGCTTCCGGTGGCCTGCGAATTGACGACCAACTGACCGCTGGCCAACTCCGGCTCGAGCGACTGCCCGTTTCTGGTCCATCTGATCGGATCGTCCGGCTTCAGGTCACTGCACTCTATCGACCAAGGTTGGCCCTCGCGCACGTCCTGCACCCCCTTGTAGGTTACTTTATCGGGAAGAACATAACGAGCACACGTCAAGAGACATACCAAAGTCGATAGGATCGAAATAATGTTTGGCGTCTGGCTTTTTTCACGGATGCTAGGCATGCAGTTCATCCCTAAACCGAGTGCGCTAGATCCGTTTCACCGGCTCGGAACGCGAGCCAGGAACAGTCGGATTATAGATACGCAGAGTGTCCCATCGACTCGC
Organism: Lasioglossum vierecki; assembly: GCA_028455595.1. NCBI lineage: Eukaryota > Metazoa > Arthropoda > Insecta > Hymenoptera > Halictidae > Lasioglossum > Lasioglossum vierecki. The sequence continues at coordinate 8,158,998 of CM052341.1, forward strand.
TCGATCCTTCCTCGCTATCGAAGATATCCTCGAAGACAGCATAAAATTTGTAGTAACAGAAATTAATTGTATTCTTTCATTTTCGGCTTGTCTAGTGGTTGCATAAGATAATCTGTGGATGTGATATCCATGATGAAAATGCTATTCAAGTATGTACCCCTCTTAGAACCTCCGCATCCCCTATTTCATTTTCCAGAAGATAGACGTTCATTACTTATTATAGTCTGCTATATCAAAAGGAGAAACTGAAGATATAGCTGTCTGCTATAACCCTGAATGCCCTAATGCTAACATTTCGGGACGATTGTTATTATGACCGATGAATTACGTACTCTTCTAGCTGAAAATAAGCTACGATTGAATTTCTTATAAGAAATAGAAACAAGCCTTGGATTTCTCCATTCTCTGTGTTAACAGCTCTCTAGCTCACCCGTATTTCGGTCTGAATCTCAATCTGTTAAACTATAATACGCAAGCCAAACAAATAACAGGTCCCTTACACAAATTTACAAAACGATCGATCATTATACGTTCGATCTTTCGTAATATCAAACACGAACACTCGAAACGGCCGACGGAAACAGTCAACATCATTTCACGCACGTATGCATGTCTACTCCGAATATGTTTCCTTACGCAGAAGGCAAATATACATCTTGCGAGATCGTAGGCTGACTTCATAAAAACGTGTATCAACGATCTCGACAAATAAACGCGCTGCGAAATGCCCACTGGGTGTTCCGAGTGTTCCAAGTATTTCAAGAGTTCGTGGAGAATGCGAAACGAAACAAAAATGTTGTACATCGTAGCCACGGACAAAATCGAATTTTATTTAGTAGATTCTGTTCGAAAACTTCATCGCGAGTCTGATTAGTAGTTACAGCGCGACGGGGATTAATGTCTGTAAAAATTGCTGTGAATGTAGAACACATCGATAGACATTGAATAATTATCAGCATAAATTTGATTAAGGACGCAGCAACCCCAATCCCCGCGCAAGGAGTTAATCCCGTGTTCTATGAAGTCCCGGTTTAATGAAGACTTTGAGTTGAACATTTCGCCAAAGAGAATGCGAGTCGATAAAATATGTACTGTGTTCGGCTATCATATTTTCATTATAATGTTTTTGTACTTTCAATATCCTGCTATTGTAATTTTCGATTTGTATTCTTCATCATGTTGGAATAAATCTCGTATGAGATTTTTAATAATAAAAAAAAAGAATGCGAGTCGCTGAACGGTTTAGCAATATGTATTGCTGCCTACAAAGGGGAGGGAGGAGAAAATTCGTGGTTTTCTCGGGGTGCGTTGAACAGTTAGACGATCAATCTATAAATACGAGGGAAAGAAGTTTTCTCGCTGCTAAATTCGGTAGAAAATAGAACTTTGTATCCGACCGGCGGTAGATTAAGCTTCGAAACCGGCCGGCGCCAAAAAGTCAATCACGATGGCCACCGCGGGAACCGGACTAACGTGTTCCCCGCTGCTAGTACACGCACCCGATTCTATTTATTTTTAGCGATTTATTCTTTTACAACCCTGTCGTCCTCGTGAACACCAACTCGACCAGATGAAATTATAATGCATGCTGGCCGACTGAGGGGGCCGAGGGGGGTGGCAAGGGACTGGACTGATAATCACGAACACGTCGGGCTGACCTATAAAGTGTTGCCGCGGCTGGCTTCTGCCTCGGCGTGTGTGCGACTTAAGAATACACAGGCGAAGATATCGAGAGATCGATGTTTGTTTGGAGTTTAAATATTTACGTAATGCGATTTCGACGGGCGAGAAAGCCAGAGAGAACGAGGCGGAAAAGAGAGAGAGCAGCAGAGATGAGTCGACTAGCTCCGATTTCGATCGTCCATTTTTAGACCGAAATCGACCATCTAAATACAACATGAGAAAGGAGTCGATATATCGGTTGCTTGAATTCTCGCATCGTAAACGTTTTATCGGGCAGACCCCTAAATCGGTGAGTCGATTCCGCTTGTGTTGACTCAATCGGAAAGCTCTTCTCCCTTTTCCTCATTTTCCAGGACGAACCGATACCGATCGCTACCAATTTGTTTGAATTGTAAAGCACGTGGCTGCCAAATCTTTCGATGCATCAGAATTAAAGGAAAACAAATCATTGTTAGACTGCGGATTTGATGCATTTGTCACAAAAGTAAGTGTGCGTCAAATGCAAAACAGTAAATACACTTGAGGAATTTAAAAACGTGTTTGGACCAAACCTCGCAGACCTGCAGTATTATTGCATCAGATAACACTATTAATGACCACGCTAAACTAAATTAGCACCGTACTCGGACAATCGGAGGACTATATCTTTCAGGAGTGGTTACACCGCATTAGTCGCTACTGTACTCGAGTTAATTGCGGTTCGTGGAGATCTCGGAATAAAATCTAGGGACGGAGCCGTCCGCGATCAGCCTAATGCATAATCTAACCGGACGACTCCGATCGAAGTGGCAACTTCGTGTCAGAAGTTTGTGAATGAACGTCGCGTAGATAAAGCGAGGAAACCGGGACCCTTTCTGTGTTTGTGACACGGTTTACGAAGTTGGAGCTGTATTGGAACGCAAAGTAGGATGGAAAAGAGATCGATACCGGGGAACACGTGCCGCATGACCCCTAAGCATCAGAAGAGCCTATACCTATATCGAATCATGTGTTCTACGAGAAGCACCACGTAACTTCTCTACCTGGCTAATTTTATTCTGTTGCTTATTTTATGACGTATGTTTGTTGTTATTTTATTACTGTCCATTTACGACAACAAACATTTTTACCTACTCCAATCTAGTTCTTCTACGAAACGTTTTATCCTTGTTACTACCCTAACACGACATTACTGCTTATTGTCACACTGATTTTATGCATTAATGGCAAAAAAGAGCAGATCAAATATACAAGTGAAAAGACATTACAAAATTTCTGGATATTGTTTACCATGGTTAAAAGAGAAAATTTCCTTTGGCTTCAATATCGACTTTTTTGGACTATTTTTATTTTACATAAAGGTAAGTCTACTTATTGTCTATCTAATAGAAGAAACTTAATAATCTTCTTACGTATAATAATTCCAAAGAAATTGTTGGGTTGTTATTCGAGAGAACATCAGCGGCCGCTGATAGAAGTGAACAAAAAGGAGATCGAACGTTTAAAAAATTTTCGTGAGAATAATCTTCGAAGAGGCATTTGATAGAATTCGAAGCTCGAACAACGAGTCTCACATTCAAATTTTTCTAACTCTGTTGTTGATAGGAGCGTAGCAATCTCCTGCTTTTAAATCCCACCGAGTAGCACGTATAAATAGCTCCAGATAATACAGCACCAGTAAGAAGAACGGTGTCGATATCCAGTGCGTCTGCGGCTGAACGGAACCGGAAGCGCTCCGCCCTTTGTCCGGGGTCCACGGGGCGAGCTCCGTCGGGACACCCGCGAGAGGCTTTCCGAGAAGCACGAAAATTTTCAAGCATTTCTATGCAGAAATACATAAGCACGATGGAGGACACGGGAATTGGAACGCCCGTGATCTAGGACGCAATTTGGCAAGTTGGGATTGCGCGTACATGCGAGATGGGAGAGCGAGAGTCAGCAAGAGAGCCAATGCTCGTAAACACGTTCCTTTGCCCTAACGATGCCAAAGGTCGAAATATTCCCGCCTATCGCGCGACTTCGCCGCCGAACCGCGAAACCGGTCGCACGCCTATAAAAACGTTCTCATAACCACCACCACCAAACGAAATTCAGAAGCATTGTCTACAGAGGGGCCCATCAACTATGCCCATCTTGAACACCTCCGTTTTATGTCTTGATACGAAGAAATTATATGTAGAAGACTTGCATGGTATGGAAGACGAAATATAGTATTGCAAACATTTTTTAAACAAATAGTCTGATACCTAACAATGGATTTGTTTTTAACACATTACCTACCGGTGATTATGTCTTAATTTTTAAAAGTCCACGGTCCATGGTTAAAGTTTTTTGAATGGATGCTCTAGCAGCAACAACAATTGCTATTGAGAACCAACAGGTCACCCCCATTAACGTCACTTAATAATTTCGTTTGGGATTACAATTAAAAAATGTTACATATTAAGAAAAAATGTATTTTTAATTTTCCTAATAACGAACAGTATAATACAACTAATCCCTAAATGGCATATGACAACATTCACGTGCAACAAAATAGGGAAAATCGATCAAAGTCTAATAAATTCGATTTCTTCCCTGCAGCTCTTCCAATTGGACTAAGGGGATGAAATTTGGAACAACACGCTCTTCCCGCGCGTGCTATGAAACATCGTCGGTTTAATTTTGTTCGAGGTCGTCTTTGGCCCTTTAACCGAGCTGCGAACGTTTAGGAATCGATGTTAATTTCGACAAGGGTGCAGAAACGGGTAGAACGAGCACTCTTTGTCGAGCGCTGGACCTGAACCTCTGGTTTATGATGCCTCTAGGTTTACTAGCGTGCTATATATCACCTTCTTCGATGTTTACCAAGCAGATACCAGGCGGGCATGTAAACGTTCAAAATTAGCAGTGGCCGACGAGGTGTCCGCGGCCGTTTTCAATTCGCGCGCCTCCACCTCCCTTCTCTCTTGCTCGAGATCGATTCGACCCATATTATTAATTTCGCCCGCGAGAGCTCGCGAGAAGGAACGAATTTCAAATACGGGTCACATATATGCCGGTCACTGCACCGTCTGATAAACTCGTCGGCCACGAGGATGGCTCCGCAGAGCCAATCGCCCTTCCCAATAGAAATACGTTGCAATTTTTCCGCCCTAATACACCCGGTGAACAGATGAAATTACTCGAAAAGCGGCCAATAACATTCATTGAAACGCGCGAAAACTTCCATCTTGTTCCTCGGGGTATGTTGTTCCAGGGGACAGTTGGCGAAACTGCACCGGCCATAATGGCCGTGCACGAGTTTCTTTGATATCTCCGTACAATGTTCCACAGATTTAGAATAGACTTCAAGGAATTTTATTTATTTCGAAAAATGCAAAGTCTGACTTGGAAGACGCCTCTAATTCTCTAAACTGACAACTCTATTACGCTGAGTGGCGCTTTAGTCAGCGTTTTATAGTCAACAAAGTAAACTGTAAGTAGGCTTTAGGAGACGTTAATGATCACGATGTGAATCGCTAACCTGTGAAGACACTACGAAAGTTTAAGAGTGCATTCTGTTAGATTATTCAACGACTCATTGAAACAGGAACAAGCTTTCGTGAAACTTCTGTTGCTCACCGTGGAAAACTTTTAGTTCCCTCGAAGCGTCACAGTCTGGTTATCGCAGGGAAAATTATAAATAAGAACGTATATAACTGAAGGACCGTACGAAAGCAAGAAACGTAATTTTTTCGTTCACGCGATCCGCGGCTTTCAGGCTGCGTATGTAGGAAATATTCGAGCAACGTGCGTTTGCATAATTCCCTTGGCGAGGTAGGCGGACAAGTAAAAAGCACTCCGTGGAATTAATGTTTTATCCTCGCGAAGAGGTAGGATCGTATCATGTAGGCCTTCACTCGTTTCCACCCTTTGATATAGCAGCGAATGGTCCTAACAATATTCTCCTCGATAATCTTGTCATCGGCAGACCCGAGAAATTGTTCGAAACATAATGAACACGTAAACACGCAGCTTTTAATATTTAACGCGACCATATCGTTGATGCATGCAAAGACCAACGCCTCTCTACACGTGATAACCGGTTCTATTTAGCTGTCGACACACCCAACGATCGAAAATTCAAGGATCGATGGGGTACGCGAAACGATTCTTTTTCCATTCGCCAATAATTCATTGTCTCGAGCTGAAAACGGGGTTTAAACACGGGCCAACGTGCGCGTGTTTACGTCAGCCAGTCAATAAAGAGATCCTAGTTCCCTTACGTCATTCCGGGGAGTCATAGTGGATACGTGGCAACGAAGATACATCCATTGCCAACGATACACACGCGATTTATTACAGCTAGACGGGATCCCAACCGAAAACTATATATACAACGCTGTAACATTCTTTTTATAATGCGGATGTTCGTGGAAATGCATTTTCATTGGAAATTATTCAGAGACTCGTTTTTCTGCAAACTTTAATGTTATATACAATATGTATACCTGCACGTGCGCAAACATCTGCAGTATAATTGTTATTCGTAAAATCTTTCGTAATAAACGGGCCGCGATAAATTAAATATTTTGCGAAACCTGATTTTAGACTGGCGTTTTTCCTCAAACGACCCCCCTACGTGGTTATGTACAGGCCTCTGCAATACATGCAATAAATTAACACTAAATGCTCGTTAGTCGTCATAAATTAGCGATTACAGCGAGTACTGGCCAGCGAGAATAGTTGAGTAAACAACCAAGCGGCCGCACGGTATAGAACAACGACATTCAATTCGCCGCCATCTTTTTCCTTGTGCGCGTTTCTGCGAAAACCGCAGCATCGGAATAGCTGACTGCGAGCTTCTCGGAAAGAAGATGAGATTTCCCCGCGATAAATCGACCTTCGGCGAATGCAAAATCCGCCGTTGAAATCCGCTGTGAATATAAATTCGTTCGAGCGATTTTATTTTCTTTTTTGGAACGGGTATTTGCTGGTGCTCTCCGACGAGTTCGTGACGATAAATGACATCCAATATTCAACACATGTGCTCCCTACGTGAACATCGATACCTGTTTGCGCTCGATACACTATCACAGTTACATGTAACTACGGTAAATCTATCCTATGAGAAAAAAAGATCGGCATTGTTACATAAATAACACATAAGTCAGCATGCAGTACGACGATCACTCAACACGTCATTGATGGAAGCAGTTTGAATCATCCGGTAGCTAGGGAAGGGGTGCCTCAACAATGTCACAGTTGAGACATATCCTTTTTCTATGTGGCACTACTTTTTGTGGATGTTGATTTTTTATACTGTAACTTGATGTTCTAATTTTCAAGAGCTTTAGAAGGTAAGTAATTCTCCCCTAGAAGTCAATGAACACATCAACTGCTACTACTTGCTCACAGATAACAGTAATTATACAGGGTGTTCGCTAAACCAGCTTCTTCCTTTCGCATTCCAGTTCGGTATGACCTTATAGTTCATTTTAGAAACAGCTATGTTGAAACACCATCTACAAACATCCCGAACGGGAACATATGCTGTGCCGTTTAGTGCTGTAAAAATTCAAATGTCCAAAGCGTTCGAACTTCGAGTCGCTCCAGATACTTCTACAGACTCGAATATTACTTTTATCGGGAACTACCCAGCGATCGCTCTTGAGTTATCAGTTCAAGATGCTTGTTTGAATTCTTGCCCGAGTACTATACTTTTATCAAATCCTCCTTCGCTTCCAAAAGCCTCTTAAAATATTTAATTATGATAATCAAATCAGATTTTCTGATCAGACAGTAACTTTCTTAGATATCTGTTGCAAACTTGTTCGTAACATGTTTCCTGTCTGAAAAGCGCATCGCGTTTACACGAATTCTGCTCGTGTCTTATATAAGAACTTCGAACGAAGCTTCTTTTACTTCTAAAATACAATCGTCGCTTTCGATTATTTTATCTGACCAAGACAAGCAAAATGGCGACGGAAAAATATGAATATCGAGGACGATCACCCGAGGATTACACCGACCGTGTTCGGTTCTCAGTGAACGGTAAATCGCGACGACGGCACGCGATCGCGAGTGACCCAACGTTTCGATGACGAATCGGTAAATTTACAACGTCGCGACACAATAGCGTGCATTCGAGTCGGCATACGTCACGGCAGTATTTGTCTGTGGCGGTAACAAAGGTCGAGCATTGGCCACAACAATGATTCACTCTAACAACTCTCTCTCTCTCTCACTCTCTCTCTGCGCTATCATGATGATGCGCGGCCAGTCGAACAACCCCCGACGATACCGCCATTATTTTTCGGTGATTAACACGCTATCGTTCCTCGAACAATGCATGGCGGACCGCTATCGTTGTTTCCTGCTTGCAGAAAGACGCTCCGAAAAAGAGCAACGCGAGGGAGATAAATTATGCGAGAAGTTTATGCGAGGGATAGATAAAAACTAAAAATATGCGGATACCCGAGATTACGAGCTTCGGTCGGAAACTTTCGGATAGCCGAAATCCGACTTGGAGTTGTTTGAAATACGTATCTGCTAGAAACCTATTCTTTTTAACCCTCTGATGACGCGTATCGTTGGGTTGGCGATATCGAAATCAAATATTTAATCTCCAAAGGATCAGATTCACATTTTCCTACTGAACACATATGTTGAAACAAATTTACCGAAATTTAACCCTCTTTTACCCGTGCTTTACCCCTAACTTTTAACCCTCTTATGGCAAATATCGCTAGATTGCCGATATGAAGGTCAGATATCTAATACCCTAAAGGATCAGATTTTTATATCTTCCTGCTGAACTCGTCGGTTCAATATGTGGAAACCTCTTCTATCCCTCCATTACCCAAATATCTAATCCCTAAAGGATCAAATTTATATTTTCCCGCTGAACTCGCAGAAGGCAAGTAGAAACAAATTTACCGTAATTTAAATTATTATTGCCGGCGACTAGCGAAAGCCATAACAGGATCTAATTGTGAAACAGGTTTTGGATTTTTGAGATTCCAAGCCGGTTCGCCGCAGCCCTAATGAAAACTCGAGAACGCGAGTTGTGAGAGCAGCGATGTAAATATTTTAGTTAGGTGAAACAGCTCGGTTGCTAATAAAGAGTAAACATGATGCGAATAATCGAAGAACTCGCCCATTGAGTACTGGCTATCTGCATACTGGTACCCGCGATTCGAAACCAGTTCTAACCTAGACCTAGCCGAGACCTAGAATACAGAAAGGCGGACAAAAGTTTGAGCCGGTTCGGCCGGTGTCCACCGTTATGTAATCAACTAAAGATACTCTAATGAATTTATTTCGGTGATGCATAAAATAATTCTCGTAGCCGATAGAACCGAAATCACCAAGAAAACCCGTTGGCCTAGTTAGTTCGCGAGGGTCACTAGCGTCGCTAGTGTATCGGCAGGATAACGTGTAAGAAAGATAGCTTGCCAGACCCGATCGAAGCACACGAAACCATTCGTGTCTTCGCCTTGCATCGCACAGGGAGGATAGAATAACGGACTTGGCAAAAAACGTATTCGGAATCGATCGGCGCAGTCGTGTGCTTGCTATCTCGGACAATACATAGAGATACCGACAGATATTTACACTACCACCAACCCCCTATCGTTGAAACGTAACTGAAATTTTAAAGCTGCCCTCTAGATGGCAAATATCCTGTCGGATTAATCTTTGGCCGCAATATGAAACATTAACTCCTAAATATCCAATGGCTTCAGCTAACGTTCAATATCCTATACGAAACAAAGCTGGGAATTATAGTTAAAAAATTCCATCGAACAATTTTTCGTAACATTTGAGTAGTTAGGATTATTTGGTACAAACTGAAGTTTGAACTTCAGGTAATTCAAACTGTTCGAACAATGAGCTCATATTCGAACTGGTTTGATCGAACTTTTCATCGTGTTATATTACATCGTTACAGTCTCCTCCAAAATTAATTAAATATTCTATCGCATTGAACAGTTCAATTTAAAGCGACAGTTAAGGGTTAAATCGTCATAGAACCTCGCCTATGCGGAACATAGACTGACCTAGCCCCGGTGTATTCTCGTCTCCCTATCGCGATTTTAAAAATACTCTTTTATCCTATAAGAATAGCGTTTAAAACCGTATTGCGCAAATATTGGGTCGTGCTGTGGTAAATTAAAGGGAATGTCTCAAACTGTTCGAGGTTTGTGACGTGGCGATAAGAGTTTCTAAGAAATATAGGAGAAGAAAAAAACTGTACGATCGTGTATTTACATTTGCATGGCGTTACTATCGTTGCGTTATTCTATGGTACACGCTGAAGGGCCAAAAATAGACGGCGCGCTCCCAGGGTTAAACGTAAGCATTCTTCTCGTCTGGTTTGCGAGCGACGGCAAAACAGAGCGGATGAAAACATTCACCGTGTTAGAGAATGGAGGTTAAGTTTACATTTCAATAAACAAGGTACACGCGCTAAGAATATAAACGACGCGTGCTGGGCCCGAGGTCCATTATAATACGTATTAAAAAAAGAAAATCAATCGCAAGCGCAATGGTAGATGACACGGCCGCGCAACGGCTCGCGCGACTCAAAATTCGAACGGTCCCTTCGCGCGGTCTTTGCCACGACCCTCTCCGAACCCATGGCGTGGCGGGGATAAAATGGAAATTATATTCGTAGACTCTGGTCTAAATATAAGTATCCTGACGAACGGTTGAAATCTTTTTACGCGACACATTCTCGTTGCTCGATGCACGCACACACCTCCGATATTTGCTGAACAAAATATTCCTCGAACGCGTCCACATTTTTTCTCTTCAATGTTCCAAAAGAATCATGTTACCCTGCATTACCGCGCGATGCAACTAGATGCGAGATGTATTACACAGCTACGAAACTTTAATGAATTTTGCGATGCCGTTTAAACAGGAACTTACACATACAGTCTCTTTTCCAACAGGAACATTATGATCAAAATAATTTATTGCGATAAGGGATGGAAGGGATTCAAAGTCGTTGATACCACGACATAATCGCTACTAAACTGATTGTCCATCCTACGAATGCTTACGTGACAGTAGCGCCCACTTACGTCCCTGACGTTACAATCCTTAGTATATGCAGATTTTTAAAGAGAATCTCTTTAAAAGTAAGTTTCGTACAAGTTTGTTTCGCGACCAGTTTAAAGAGATTCAATGACCTTGACATCTCATCTACATTTGCATATGCAAAACGAAGCGTTTGCACCAACACAATGCTTCCCTCCGTGGCAAACAACATAAGATGGTAGACGGTAACGATTTTTTCGCTAGTTCTATAATTTCATGTTTGTAATTGAGAAGAACACTATATGCGAACGTATCGGTGAGTCTTATCAAGTGAACACGTTCGCGGAACGCCTAGGAGCCACCCCACGAGCGCTCGCAGTGCCGTAAAACACACGGTTCGCCGTAATTATGCCGATCAGCAGCGAACTTCTGTGTGGCGATCACTAAAAGTCCACGAAAGATTTCTAGGTGGACGGAAAATAGGGTCAATTGTTACGCAACAAAAGTTGCTTGGCGTGGGTACTTCGTGTACGTCTCTCGGAATGTGGCTTCAGCATCGAATGCGAGCGAATCCCGGTGTCTCGCGTCTGTATAAGCCAGGGGTGCGCAACTCGAGTGGCAGAGCAGGGTCAAAACTCGATTGACACACGCGTGCCGCATATCTATGTATACGAACCTATTCATGACATAATAAACGAGACGCGGGGATAACCTACAAAACGTAGAAACGCATCTTTCGGAGAAACACCGCGAATATAATGTTCACGACACGTAAACAGAATACGTGTTTCTGGCAATGGACGTCGAACAGTTGGTCAGACATTTTTGCGCGACCGGGTAACCACGGTTAGGATCGTATCGTGGAACACTGGCATAAGGGGTGTCTCCGAATTACCAATACAATCTAACAGAGGGGTGAATTTACATGAGAAGATAGATCGATAACGCGGAGTGACGTTATCAACATGATTAATCGTTGAAAATCTGTCTGTTGCGCACGCAATCGTGCATAATTCATTTGAATATTAGATTCGAATGAATCGCCCACTGACTCTTCCGTGTAGATTCACCCCATTTGTACCGCAGTACGAAGACACCCCGCATACTGATTCCAGAGACGATCAGGAACCTGCAGATAAGTCGATTGGCTGAAGAACACGTGATACTTTAAGTGCTCTGCGTATCGCAGTGGATCGAACGCCATGAACTATATATGTACGCGCAATGATAATCGAGTCGGGCTGGAATATCGTTATCCGAGATCTTCGATTCTATGTAACCACTCTCGCGATCGTAATTAATCTTCGATCGAATTTACGGAGTAAATCATGTCGGAAACGACAGATAGCGTCTCGAGTTTAACATCGTGGGAGGCCGTGAGCACACGTTCGAAGTGCTAACGTGTTGCGGTACAATCAAAACTAAAAATAGAATTTCATAATCTGTCAAGACACGTCGGCTGCTTTTACGGAAAGTATGCACGAAGTCCGGTTATTAAGAACCGACCTAAGAATCGCCGATGTCAAATCGGCCAGCGAGAACGCATTGTGCGTCGAACGCATATAACTCTGTACTAAATTTGGTAAAATAACTCCGCTCCCAATTAGCACGCGCTCGAGAAAAATGCGTGCGGTGTACCATGTGACAGCTACGTCACAATGCCAGCGTAAATTATTTGCGAGCGAGCAAGCGAGCAAGCGAGCAATAACGCTTACCGCGTACATTTTAAAAATGCAAGTTAACCGTAACAACTCGAGAAAAACTCCAAAGAATCGCGATACGCTGTTTATTCGAGAATAACTAGTTTTATTCGAATTTCACCGTGTTGCGAGATCGGTGTTTGAAGGTTACATTTCGGAGGCAATCGTGATCAAAGAGAATTTGTCCAGGACCGAGCGAAGAATCTCGATGTTGGAAATGAGATAAGCACGAAGGATGATTCGAGAGGTTGACTAAACGCGAGGCTCGCGCGAAACGGCAAAACGAATGGAAAGAGGAGAACCGGAGAATGAGTATACGAATAAATGAACGACTGAATGGTGGTCAAACCGAAAGAGAGGATGAGTCTCACCTGCCTGGACCGTGACGAGGGTGCACGCTAAATATAGCATCCCCAGCAGCACAAAAGCAGCTCGCCTCTCCATCTCGTGGCGCTGATGTACGCGGTGGCGCGTGACTGTGTGCACTGTACAATACTAACGATTCCCGTTCGAGGAGGGTTTCTAGGGTCGAAACCGCAAAATAAGGGCGCCTAGGCTGGGCTGCCGTAGCTCCGTTTCCGCGATCGTTGCCGCCGTCGTATCGTAGCCGTCGTTTCCGTTGTGGTCGTCGTTGTCGTCACCGTCGCCGTCGCTGTCGCCTCCTGTAACACCCTTCCCGTTGTCGGCAGCTCCTCCTTTTCGGCTGTCCACTCAGCCAACTACGATCGAGCCCCACTACTCTCTGCGAATCGTTTACACACGCACTCGTCACTCCGAGCCACGCCGTACCATTGACGTCTAAATTCTCTTATCGTTATCTCGCGCCGTTTTAATCTCGGTGTGCGCACCAATAACACCCCGTGGCCCCGTCTACAACACCGTTCCCCGTCGCTGCCACCGAGATCCGTTCGTGATCGGCCGAGTATCAACGGCAATTAGCACCGCGAGCCGCAGAAACGGCAATGTCAGGAAAAATGGCTGCCACTGTCTTCTGCTTAATTTTCTGCACGGGGATCGCTCTTACTTTCTCGACACTCGTTCCTTCCTTTTCGCTCCCCGGCACACTGCTCTCCGCGTACGTCCTCTACGTCCGTCGTCCGTCCCCGTGAGCTTCGCACGCGCATGCGCGGTATACTCCCTTCCAAAAAGTCTAGATACGCAGCGATTTTTTAAGCACGGTTTTTATTGAGATTCCGATGTAGAAGCGGCGAACGGTCTCGTGTCATTTTTCACGTGCTCGTCTGTCATTTTTCAGTTTTCCAATTGCATTCTTACGTAACGATAACAATCGTTGCAAAACTCAGCTTTACAGCTGAGCTAATCTTCTATCGATGAAGCGTCTGATAATACCCTATCGACGCTGTTGTCGTTACGGAAGGTGTTCCGATGAATCAAGATTCCGGAAAATTCCGTTGTTAGAATATCCTAGAGAAAGCGATATACGTGTCACGCATACAAAATTTTTGTAAATAACTGTAATCTTGATATATTCGACGGCCATATTCGAAGAAGAATACAAATATCGGAAACGGTATGGCCTCGCTTGTTATATATTATACGTACGAAATTTCAAAATATAGGTTTTTACATGTAACTGCACGTAAAAGATTTGGTGAACTTACGAGTTTTTCAGTAAGATCGCGCCGTCTCAAATTCAGTCTTACCAACCATATAATTCATCACACTATAATGACTACCTGTCTGCTGATCATATTTATATGGAGTAAATATATGGTACATTTATGAATTGTTTCAATTTTTATGCAGTTTCACATTTTCCTTGTTTCACTTACACAAGTTTAAAGTATTTTTCTTTCATGCCTTTCCCCTCTTTTCCGCAAATTTTCCAGACGGAAATTCCCTACGTAAATCTGAACATTATTGGCGAATTGCAGGATAATTTTTTATCGTTTTCTCGACACGTGTGTTGACACTGTTTGACACTCTGTACACATATTTGAAAATGAATTTATCTGTACCAGTTACATATATTTTTTAATTAAGTTATTTGATATAATATCATCGACGTTAGTAATATTTACATGTAACTAATGTCAAAATTTTATAATTAAATTTAATTAAATCGTTATTATTATTACATAATGTGTTACACTTATTCCATTGGGCGCGTGATAGTAAATATATTAAAATCTTGAAATAAAATTGTTATTAATTAATTGAATCGTACTTGATCGTACTGCTAACGTGGCATTTGCCACGTTTACATAGGCCAACCAGTAGGCTAATAAATCTTTGTAGCATCTATATTCAATTTATTTTGCTTAAAAATTGTGGGAACTTAACGGATAGTATTTTTAACGAAATAATAATATAACTTTAATAATTACGCACAAAAAACAGTGTAAAAGAGCGTTAGTTTTCATCAACTTGAATTGATAACATTCTTTTAAGTTAAAGTCAACAAACTACAGATTAAGTGCATGATAAGATCTTAATAAATAGTCCTCTGACTCAGAAATAAGTTAGTTTCCATTAACTGTTACGTTGAATCAGAACTAGGCTTGTGAATAATCGTTTGAATTAAATAAGTTAAACATTTTATAAACATGGTGAAGGATTATGGAAAATTAAAGTGCGTAAGCGAAAATTTCACAGAGGAGAAGTTACAAGAAATCCTGCTTAATGTACACGATGGGCAAAAAGCAGAAGTTATAGATTGGTATTTTGACGAAGCAAATGCTAAAGGTGATAACTATCTGTCAACTGTCGATAGAGTTAAAATTATTGGCAATGTCGACGGCAAAGAGGTAGAAGTTAAACTAGTGGTCAAATCTTTGCCACAAAATATAGGCAGAAGAAACACCTACAGAAGCACAGACTTTTTCCGAAATGAAATTCTCATATATACAAAGGTAATTATTGCATCACTTTTTTTAAAAATAAAATTACATAGCAACTTTCTTGTTTAAGGTAATAAAAGAATTCGAAGAATTTCTTAATGTTAAGAAGCAAAATGAATTATTATGCGTTCCACGTCACTTAGCTTCTACTTTGGATGGTTTTACCGATTACATAGCATTGGAAGATGTTAGTCCTTTGGGATATAAACCTATATGTAGACAGAATTGTGCAAATCTAGATCAGTGTCTAATGATTTTAAAAGCTGTAGCAAGATTTCATGCAATTTCTTTTGCATATAAAGATCAAAAAAAGGAAAAATTCGATAAGCTTGTGGATAACTTGGAGGAAACATATGTCAGTGACGAACACTGGAATTGGTACAAACGATTTCATGTAAGATAAATGTTACTACTACATTGTAATGATTTGCAACATTAATCATGTTGTAAACAAGATTCGGTTAATTACAATTATATTGCTATCCATTTGCTTTGTAGAAAAGAATAGTAAATATTGCTAGAAATGCGTTGGAAATGGAATATCCTGGTAGCGAGGCAGAAAAAAGATTTAAGTCTTACAAAATTGGTGATCTATATAAAATAGCTTCTGAATTTTGCAATCGTACACATGCGCCAACATCTGTAATAAGCCACGGTGACTGCTGGGTTCCAAATTTTTTAACTCAAGATTCTAATGAAGAAATGAAAGAAAAGAAAGCCTTGATGCTTGACTTTCAATTGGCAAGATGTGGTAGTCCAGTCTTGGATATATCAATGTGCATTTATGGGTGTACGGATAAAAGCCTTTGGGATGAACAATTTGATAACTTGTTAAAGATCTATTACAATGAACTAGCAAACACCATTAGCTTACTTGGATCAGATCCAGAAAAACTATATTCGTGGGATACATTTATGAAAGAAGTAGAGTATAATTATATTTTTTGTTAATTTTTAGCACAGTACTTGTGAGAAACCCATTAAAATGATAAATAAAATTCTTACAGGTAAAAGAACAGTTTATATTTGGTGCAATGTTTGCATTGGAAATGATTCCATTCTCTCTATTAGATGCATCGGAAACATTTGATCTAGATGAAATCATAAAAGGTGATTCTGCAGTAGACATTGATGATGTATGGACATTATCGAACATCAAAACAAAAGAAGGCAGGCTTAGGCTGGCCAACATCTTTGTCCATGCAGTTGAAAATAATTTCATGTAACCATTTGCACAATTAATAACTGTACATCATAAGAAAAAGTATTTTTTCATATGTGTTTTTTACATAATGTTTATTAAATGTGTAGCATTAAATAAAATAGAGACAATCTGTATTTGTATAATTTCAATTATAACAACATAGTTTAATCAAAATACAATATTTATATAAGAATTATAGACCGTCGTTATTTATTCATTTATAAACAACAGTTGCTTCAAGTTTTCCTTTATCACTTGCTTATAGTAAGGAATTTGAGATATTTCATAAAAATATCTCAGTTTTTCTCAGACAAGTACACCTATTGCTGGAAAGCATAATTCGTAAAGATAAGTGCACTGTTTAATGCATATTTTATATTAGAATTTGTATTATGCAAGCAAGCAATCTTATATGAAAAAATATTATAAAATGTTTCTCTGTGCCAAATCTTTACGATACACAGTTTCAACTTCTGTGATACACCATATTCATGAGAAAACGTATTTCATTTAAATAAGAATTTATACTGTAGTAAACCCAACATACTTTATGTTGATTACTTTTATAAATTCTGATGTTGAATGTTATTCGAGTGAATATTACTGGCATCAAAGACAGTAGTATCCTCGTCATCCTCCTCGTCCAATGGGAGTGGTCGCATTTCTACATCTTGTCTGTTTGCAAGAACTCCGTATTTTCTGACCATTTGGGCACGCGTTTTACTTAACCTATTAAATAATTAATATTATCATTCCATACTATTCTGAAATTGTTTTTACATGAAAATTTACGGTATTCATTATTTGTTTGTCTACCGTAGTAATCGATATATTCATATTTTATAAGCAATTAAAAATGTCAAGCTTTTAAAAGATGTTATATACCTAAAATTACGGAACATGATATAGGCCATGACAAGAACACTTAGGCCAATAAACACATAAAGACCACGCTTTAAAGCTCCAGTATTTAAAGTTGTCAAATGTCCTATTTCGTCATGCTATTAACAAAAATGTCATTATTAATATTTAGTAGAGCAATTGTAAACAGCATGATTTCGTGTAATTTCTAGATAGATTAAGAAAACGTGTTTTAATGGGGATACTCGATTCCTCAAACAAGATTACAATCAAATGAAGCAGTTACTTTGTAAACCGAATCAAGTTCAAGTTCAGGTACTAACCTCTTTTCCTGACTCTGTTGCGTTAACAGTTTTGTTATCTGTCGACGATTTTGAGGTTATACTATTCAGCGTTTTATTATTCTCAAGATTCGTCGTTGTGACGCCAAGTGATAATGCATTTTGGTGCTCCTTTTTTTGTCCGTTTGACGGAGTGTGCGTGTTAACATTCTTGGCAGTACTACTAACACCTTTTTCTTTTAACGGTTCAGCAGGTACATCCCTGTTTATCCTAACTCTTCCATCACATACTGTGCTCTGTGCGGCTAAGAAGATCAACAGAAATACAAAAAATTTTATCATCTGGATCTTCGAGCGCGTCATTCTCTTGTGACATTTGTGAAACAAAATTCGAATAAGGAAAACAGCACGGCACTATGCTACGTTGACATTTTATCGCGGCTCCATGTTGACCAATGTTGACCCGGCTTATGCCACTAACGCATATTTTAAATCGTTTTGACTGTAACAGCTGTTTCGCGGTATCCTTGCGAGCACCAAACGAACGTACGGATGAAAAGATTTTTGTATGACGGTTAAAAATAGATCGCTCAACATCAACAATGTGGAATTATATATATGTATATATAATCTATATGTATATATGCGTTTAAATTTATTTCGTGCTCCACTTGAAAGATACGACTCGGTATTCGCAGCGTTTTCGGTCGTAGCGAACGAGTGCGTAAATATTTTTTAAAACTCTAACACGATTACACGTGATCTATTAAATCTACTAATAAACGAATGTCGTATCTATCCTGCAACAATTCACGTAGTGTCATATAAGGACATTACAAACGAAACCGCGCTTATCAGAAACATGACTCACTACTGCACATTAATGAGTATCACAGAACTCATGGTGTCAACTAATATATTTTGAACTTGCTAGCGTTAATTGTCATCTATAAATGATGTTGATAATGCTGCAAGACAAAGCAATCTTTCAGTTTTGGTTATGTCAGAGAGGAAGTTATGTACCTACAGTCGAGGGCAAAGTTAAATGGGTAGCCTTTTAAATTTCTTTTAAGTTTTTTAAATTGTTTTGAAATTGCTACTGTTCGAAAAAAAAGTGAAGATCACAATCCTTAACTTTTTCTATCTGTTTTTATAACGAAATATATACCTTTCGTAGATCTACATAAGTTTTGTAGATATTGAAAGATATAGGAAGCAATTTTTCCCACAATTTTTACCATTTGTAATTATTTATAGCTCGCAGCGACCTTAATCGATTTTGATGAAACTTATTTGCGCATGAATAAAAGGCATATTTTAAATTTTCCTTTACGGTTCGCAATTTCGACTGATGGTAATTTTCATGAATTTTTCAAATACGTTACCGGGTAAGCTTCTGACATCTGAAACAAAGCTCGTTTGGTCGAATTTTGAACAAGTTATCGGTGTTTGGAGGGTGTTCGCATAATTTTGCCACCGACTGTATATCGATCGATTTGCTCTTTGTACAAAGTTTATTTTCTCGCTGAATTGGATAAAGATTTGTTTGAATAAAAATATAGAATTCGTTGATCGTTTTGCGCCGCTGAACGTGTATTTCCATTGTGGCGCAGATCTCTGTGTACATTGTCGGGAAACGTTGCTGCGAGATACACACAGCGAACCAACATATGTACGTAGGCATGTAACCAATGGGAGAGAAGCGTTTGACACGTACCATGCGTATAAGCGTACGCGAACGACAGTTGGAGTGGTTGGACGTTACGAGTTGGGCGCAATACACAGTCGAGGCTCTTATTTTGATTCGCAGAGGAGGCTCGCCTCGAAGAAAACGGGTGGCCGAGGCTCGAAGGATTTGCGGGGAAAGTTGAAGATATAGGTCACCAGACACTGGTAAAAACCATGTTACGCGTTATAAATGGGGGTGTTATATATCTGGAAGAGTTAAAAAATTCGGTGGAGAGTGATGCGACAGAGAAGGCAACGTCAAGAAAGTGCGAGGGGCAGCTGTCTTCGACGAAGGCAAACAGCTGTTCGTCCTACAAAGGTGCAAATCGTACGACAGAAATGGCGCAAGAGGACAATAATCCGTGCTGGAATAACCTGCCCAGTGTCATCCTGCAGGAGATATTCTCGTATTTGCCACACAACAGCCGGTTAAGAGCCTCTCAGGTATTCTGAACATTTTTTTTTTCGTCTCCGTCAAGGCCGTTTATACTTCGACCTGACACAGTGGGTAATCAAACTGCCATGAACAGATTCCATTCTACGCTTTTCAAATATTTCCATGATCGTTGTTATTTCGCCCGCGATATTGTGTATTTGTTCTTTGTTTACCTCTCGAACGTCTATTTTAATCAGTGTCATGCTGAACGCGACTTTCGACGAAGCGGGGTTAACGGATAAAAATAATTCGTTCGAATGTAATTTGCGCAGGTTTGTAAAAATTGGAGGTATGCCTTGTTTCATCCTAGTTTCTGGAAAAAAATCACGTTTGCCCTTGGACACGAGGATAGCATAATATGGGCTCGGTATGTAAAATTTGTTTTTTTTCCATAGTATTGCGACTATTGGAAAATTCTGCGAGCTTCTATCTTCTATTTGCTTTTTGTTTTTGATAGATTTCTGGCAGACAGTTTTGGGTTCAGCGTACGCGAAGCTATAATTCGTTGCGACACACCGAATCATTGTGCCGACGAGACTGTAGCTATTCTGAAGAAATTAAGTTGTAACAGACAGCTCCGTAAATTATTTCTGGAATCCAGCAGCAGCTCCTTTGAATATGAAGATGACGATGACATCAACGGATATGTTACCCCACTGATAAAGCCCATTGTAAAAATTATTGAAACAGCCAATCATTTGGAAGCTTTGAGTTTAGGATGCATAGAGGAATTAATAGCCAGTGCTGGATTACTGTTACAACCGCTTCGTATGAACCATGGCAAGCATTTAACAACGCTCAGTCTGGCATCAGTTAGAGACGATCCTGATTACATTTTCTGTGAACTTGGATTTGATTACGAAGTCTGTTTTAACTCATTCGTCAGATTATCTATTTTGACATTGGATTATGAGTTTGTAAGTGATCAACTGCTGAAGGCATTGGATAACGGGGTTATGGAGAGGCTTGTAATTCATGTGCACGGTTGGAACGACAGTTATGCGGGGACAAGCGAAGTTGCGTGGCAAACCTTTGTGCAGAAAAAGTAAGTAGTAATACATTTCCATTATTACTGTTTTCTATGTACGTATTTAAAAAGTAATCTAAAACTTGTTTCAGTCCAAAATGTGAATTACGCCTAACTCTTATACACTCTTACGAGGGTATCGAAGTTTTACATTCTGATATACTTCGTCATTCTATGCCTCTTACACATCTAAAAGTTCTGTTCTGCGAAAACGTTAACTCCAGAGCATTGCTGGTGCTTTCCAGCTGGTATCATCTTACTTTAAAATCTTTGATATGGATCGATTCTATGGACCCACAAAGAATTAAACCCGCAACTTGTGATCCAAGCGAGCCTGACAGGTAAATCAAGTTGTTTTTATCAAGCTGTTATCTTTAATCTATTTAATTAATCAATTTACTTATTATCTTACCGTAGCCCCGATTCGTTAGTATTTATTGCATGGAAATGTACTAAACTTGTGGAGATTGTGTTCATCGGTCACAAATATGATCAAGAAAACTTGCTAGCTATCGCACGTCTACGAGGAAGTTCCCTTAAATCATTAGTATTTGCACAAAGAGACATTGCATCCTACAATGAGTGTTACTCAGAGTGCTACCAGCACAAAGCTGAAAGCATCACACATGTAAGCTTTCTAGATTTATATTGAGATTTACGAATCGTCATTTATTTAAAGGACTCCGTTTTATTCTATATATCATTTTTCACTGTTTCATGTACATAGGAAATACAAGAAATCATAGGTCAACCTTGGGAACAATTAAGTGATGCCGATTTACCAGCAGTTGTTAAAAACCCATTTCACGGCGATAGCAGAGACGTGATCATGCCATTGGTCCTCCGTGACCAAAAGTAATACTGAACACAAATTAAGGAAAGATTACTCCCCAGTACCAATCATCGACATCTCCACCTATTTCTGGGCGAGCCACAATCTCAGAAGTAAAGTTACAATGTTATATTCTTTATTTTTCTATACGATTTGTTTTTTTTATGGGAACTACAGATGAAACATCATACAGCGAACGTGTGTAGATTTGTAACACAAATTCGTGAATCAAATGGGTAGAATATCTGGAAGGATCACACAGTTCCAGTGTGTAAATAGCGAGGCTATAAAACGCACACAAGTTCTCCTGTTTTACAAAGATGTTATCAGTTCATTTATGAATATGATAAGCCATAGTTGACTATGTCTTTCTTGAGTCTGTGAAGAAGTACCTAAATTAAGTATGAAACACCCTTATGAATGAGAAGATCTCGCCGTTTATCAAATTGGAGAATAAACTGATGTATGATGATTTTTCTTACGGAAAACCATTTGTAATGGAGTGTATTGCTAATAGTGGTGGTCCCAAAGTGGTCAAGAGCAAAGTATATTTATTAACGATTGTTCCTCTCACCAATGAATACTGCAGGAAAGAACATATATATATTATATAAAGATATAACAGTATTCTTGGTAGATACGCTAAGAATCGAGCATGACGAGACGATCAAGGTCTTCCTACACAGACCTTTTGTGTGACGTTATCCTGTTAATATCACAGGAAAAGTAAATATGTACGAGAGAAGTGAAGGGAACACACACCACAATGAGAGGTTATCATCGTGCACGAAGCAAATGAAGAGTGAAACTACGAAAATTAACAAAAAACAAGAAGAGCAGGAAACGGGCCGATTTCATGATGTTCCACTGGGAAGCGTAACGAAATTCCACATGTATGTAAGTAGAAACTTGTTTAACAAATATTTTTCCAAGTTTATGGGAATTTAGATCAAGCGAGCGCCAAGAGCATGCAGTGAGAATGAATAACTAAAAAAAAAATAATAATGAACGACTTCGAATGAAAGAACTTGATATAGAGTTGCGCAGATGTTAAACGAGCGATGCACTCAGCAAGAAGTCGTGAACAGCGATCCGAGGTTATTTTTAATACCAAAACCAATCGGACGCTCTTGTACAAATAGAAAAATGAATGTGTGCCGAGAAGAGTGCGGTCGATTTGGTGGTACGATGACAAACATAGTTTGCACAATAGAGAATTAGTTATTTTGCGTTAGAGGAGGCAAACGAAGTGTGATACATCGAGAATTCTAAAACCTCCGCAAAGTACCGTCTCTTCACCGTGCTCTTAGCGACTGCTAATACGAACACAAAAGTATAGTTATCTATTCAAGAAAAAAAAAACTGAGTCAGAGGAATTAGCTGCTAATCGTGTATGTGTATATGTATGTATATCTGTATTATCTATCGAACTATAAACGTTAAATATTCGGATGCCGCGTGCATCTATTTCTGTCGTGCGATTAATAATGACGATTTTCGAACATTTAAAAAAAACAACAAAAACAAAAGGATGATCCACAAACACAAAGAAAAAATACCAAAACAACAACAAGAACACAAGCGTATACAGTTTATTATTCTGAGAAGTTATTTACTTTTTTTCGAGCCCTTGTATAATTATTATATTACATCGTCGTGTATCGTACATGTAGTCACACGTATACCATTGTTTTTTATATGTGGTTCTGTACATACATTCATGCGTTTAATGAGAGAGCGAGAGAGAGGGAGAAAGCGAGAGAGAGAGAGAGAGAGAGAGAGAGAGAATGCAAGTGAGAAAGAATGAGGAAAAGCGTAAGATGAAATGAGAAAAAGATATTGGTCATGCGCAAAAAAATCGCGAAGTTGCACCCGAATTTAATGATGAGCAAGAGGAAAGAGAAAGATATAAGGGATAGATGAAAGATGAAGAGCGAAGTAATATATAGCTGTTTAATTTGAACGAAAAAGAGGGAAACAGATGTAATAGGGAGATTCGATTGAGAGCTAGGCACAAATACGAGGATAACTATTTCTTTTTAAACAATTTATGCTGTTATACAAGATGAACGGGCCTTAATATGTACCTGAGTCGCGGTAAGAATAAATTTATCGAGAGCGAGCGAGAGAGAAAGAGCGAGCGCGAGATAGGAAGAACGAGAGCGAGAGAGTTAGGGAAAAAAATGGAAATCTGACACGCGACAGCCACCATTAAACAAATATAATCGTAGACACCTTAATAACCATTTTTTCGGCGATTTGCTAGAAACACCTGCCGGTTTCTCGCCAAAAAATGACTGACGGGTTAAGGTATTCTCGGCGCCCTTTCATTTCGTATTCCGTGCACGCGTATTGTTTCAGGGTCATGAAATTCTGTAACGAATGAGACCGTCGTTTATTGTTCCTTGTTATCACGAACAGATTTTTTTCGCGAACAAACTGAAGCAAATCACAGTTATTGTTGTTCGTTGACCATATTGACGTTGCGTGGACGGGCCAGATTTTATTTACTAAGAATCTTTTATATTATTATTATTATTAATATTATTATTTTTCTTCGTGCGTTTTTTTTTTTGTTTGTTTATTTTTTATCGAACGAAGGTCCCGCATGAAGAGATTACTCGCGGGCGCGGTGCCCGGCGTGAGTCTGAGGAGAGAGAGCGAGAGAGAAAGAATTAGCAAAAAATAGAGTAAACGAGAACAGTGTGAAAGAACATATGTACGTGACGTTGCGAAACGATAGCGTATAAGAGAGAGCGAGAAAGAGAGAACGGATTATTAAAGAAAAAAAAAACGAGAAAAACGATATGCGATTGGGATATACAATATATATATATAGATATCCAACGGGTAATAGAAGCAGAACAAAACGAGTTAAAAAAAAAATAATAATGATGAATCGTTAAATGTTAATCAGGTGATACGTAGTACCATCTCTGCGAATCCTCTGTACAAAATCGTAGAATGGAGCGAGAATAAAACATAAAAGAGAATGAAAGGCAAGCCGTGCAGCCGCCGCCTAAACCGTACGGGCACAAGCCAACACTACTACACGTATAATATCGAATTAAACGCGATGACAAACCAAGCATAAGACTGAACCTGCCGAGAAAGGTATATACACCAGGTTGGGCGGTTTGCTGCACGCGCCCCTGTCCGACCGTCATATTCATAAAGCACAGGACGATCCCGACTAAACGGAAAGCATCAATCGTTCGCGATAATCGTGGCAAATCAAGGTTCCAATCGTTGTCTTGCGTCGACGTGGCACACACACAAACACACACGACGCGACCGTCGTCGATTTGAGAAAACAAAAGAGAAAGTACAACAACAACAACAAAATGTAAGAAATGCAGAAAGTAGCGCTTCGTTTCGTCAGTCGGACCTCGTGTCGCCGACCAGTGTCTCTCCTCTCTTCAACCATTATTTTTCCAGCTTTCCGTGTTAGTTCGGCGGCCCTCGTCGATTCGCCGCCCGATTATGCGCCACGCGAATACCCAATTTATGAATATGCGTGTCGTTCAACTTCAAACTAAACAAACGAAAATAATAAGATTAAATAAGGAAGGGATGGTGCACACCAGCTAGTGTTTTTAGATTGGACTCAACGCCCCCGTTTCACGGAGAAACAAAAAATAATTAAAACAAAAAAAATACTACAAAGTAAAAAAAAGAACGCTCGCTCGACGGCGATTCTCGTAGCCGATTAATAACTAACCTGTAAGCCAGCCTGCCAAGAATCAAAATACTGTATAATATCAAACGAACGCTAGCCAGTACAGAATGCTAAGATCTATTTTTTAAGAAGCGAATGTATATTTTTGTACTAAGGCAGGCCTTAGTGTGAGTCGTGTTGTAATTGTGCGTGCGCGCGCGCGCGCTCGCGATGGCAAGAGACCGCGAAAGAAGACCGTGCTGTGAAGATCCGTGATATCGCGTCGGCGTTCAGCGAGAAATCGAGAAATATCTGCGAGGTGAAAGAGAGAGAGAGAGAGAGAGAGAGAGAGAGAGAGAAAAGAAAGAATGCAAGCATGTTCGCTAAAGTAATCGACAGAAAAGAAATAGCGTCGTGTGACGCACGCGTGCGTGCGTTCGTTCGTTCGTTCGCGCGGGAAACAACAGGGAGAAAAACATTATTTAAGAGCGTCCCTGCTTGAATCTAGAACGGGTGGGCTGTATTAGGTACAACGGGCGACGATAAATCGAGAACAAAACATCTGTGATAAAATGTGAAATCTTAGAATGGGTGCTCGAGAAAAGGTGGCCGAAAGAGAGGGGGATGAACAAAATAAAAAAGGGAACAAGCGTGCGTTTATAGAGAAAACAAACTAAAACCTAACGAACGGGTGGGGGTTTAAGATACGGAGAAGACGGAAAATCCTGCGTATGCATTAGGGGGAAACGATATAAGGCGAGACACGTAATTCCTACGAAAAAAAATCGTTTAGAGGCGCTTTTAGAAGATCTATCATGCGAAAATGTTCGTCATGCATGTTGACTAATTGACGACGGATGGAGACTGTCTTTCGACGAGATAGCCCGGTCTAACTATCGTAGTGGGTGCCTGTCTTGACGTCCTTCTTCCGATGACCGTGTTTCCGTGCTCGTGGGTCCCGATGAGAACGATCCGTGTAACGATAGGCATGCACAAACGAGAATGATCCACGAAAAATCGTTTCGAACGACGACCACGTCACACACACACATACACACACACACTTGGAACGATCGAGGAATACGGGTGAAACTCGAAAAACGTTTGCTGAAGTGAATTTCTGACATTCCACTCGAAACCGCGCGAAACACAGGGGGTTGCGTGCATGATCTCGCCGGCGTCGTAAACGCCAACACGTTCTAAACCAGTACCTCGACGGAATAGTTTCGAGCGAAGAATAGTCGCGCTCGCCAGTTGGCCCTCCGGCCCGCGGAAAAGAGCTCTCGCGGGGCGCCCGGCGATTTATTCGACCCATATTCCTTTTGATCGATTTTCAGGATCGCGCGAATAGCCGGGAATCCTCGTCGGACCCACGTGTCACCGCTCGGGACAGAGTCAGGACCGGGGCACGCCACGAGTAGTATTTATAAGTTCCTAAAGAAACGAGGAAAGAAAAATATTTTACACGGTTTTAAGTACGAAATAGAACGAAGAACCGACATTACGAATAAGCAAACCACTCACGAGGGATGTCGTTTAAGTGACAACTATTGTGTGCGAGCCGACGACGCGAGAGATGAAAGAATGTTTTTCGACGCATGCTTCTTTAACATCCATGCTTTGGGGGGAAGGTTCGACGCTCCTCGGTGCTCGAGCTGTGTGCGAGCACGTTGATCCTGATAACTCGGAAGCTTATTCGATGTAGAGACGGGGAAGAAACTGTTCTCGACAACAACCACGCGTTTAACAGAGAAAAATTCGGGTTCGTGTGTTATTTCGTTGTGTATCGATTCGTTGGGACAGCGTGTTAAAAATGAATCACTTTTGTGCGGTTATTTTCGTTCGTAGGATGGATCGTCGATAAAGGATAATATGTCGAATATTTCTCGAACGAACACGAGACAGAAATGAGAATTAAGATTTCATCGAAATCAAACACGTGTCATTTAAAGTGCATGGCCCTCGTTAGACGAACCAGAGAGCGTTCGGTTTAGTGTGTAGTTCGTTGATTCGTCTTGTTTGCGGGATTGTACATTCATGCAGAGACACGACAGCACCAGCAACGTTCTTCTTCATTTTGTTTCTTTGTTCTTTTTTATATACACATCTATATATATATACATCTATATATCTATATCTATATATACATATATAATTTACAAATACGCGTATAATCCATTCCAATCGAAAGGGGCGGGCGTAAAAAACGTGGCGGGGAAATAAGCGCGAATTAATATCAGAAACCAGACGATCTTTCACGAATGGGAACAAGTTTGTGAATACGTTTCGACGGTTAGAGGGTTTCGAATATCGAACAACAACGCGCAGACTCGATGAAAATCGCTATAAGAAAAACACCGGGTGATACTTGTGACGTTCGTATGTTCTCGATTATTCTTATTACCGCCGTGTAACGATTGTACAGGGTGTTCCATCGGCGAACCGATCGAGGTACGGGTTACTTCGCGACTCGAACATTTTCTATGCATTCCAGGTCTGTTTTCGTTTGTTCGTTGGACACGCGCGTTTTTGCATGTCGACTCGTTCCTGTACAAACTCTGTCGAAAATTTCCAGTCGGTTTAACTCGCGTAGAATTTTACCCATCCGCGTATGTGTACCGATCGACGCGAATAGACTCCTGGTACAATGGTGCGCGGGTTCATCAGCTTGTCAGTGACCTTGAGCAGCTCATTGATTTCCAACCTGCTATAGTTGCTGATGGAAATTCCAAGGCCTCTGTACCATTTATTTATTTCTCGAGTTTCGGCAGCTTACTTTTATCCTTACGACAACCAGGATCGTTTCGTAAGTGGAGAAAAGAAGTCGGAAAGACTGGTTGATTTATCGCGTGACTATTTACACGCTACACATTCGCGTATGCCGCGTAAAACCATCGAACTCGCAGCCTACGCCTCAGAGACGTACAACGATGAAAATAAACCTGAAATGCATGAACCCGGTACCGAAATAAAAAGTGGTGGGAAGGTTAATCGATCGGCGGGATACCACCCTGCACGTCTCCAAGTTCTCGTTTGAAACCGCATTGTCCACACCGCCGGGGATACACGGGCAGAGAACGATATTCCGATAGTCCGCGAACTCCTCGATCGATACGTAACAATATATTGTAACGATATATCACCGAAACGGCGTTTAGATGTACATAAGCTTAGGGGCCGAGGTTAACACGCGAGCAAGCTATTATTTAATTGTAATCGCCGGATAAGACGAAATCCACCGAGGCACTTCCTTTCCATACGCGAGAAAAGAGGAACCTATCGTGAACGAGAGCAAACAAAGAGGGGAGATTCGTCGAGGTCGATGAGACAAAAAACCGGGCCCAAAAAAGAAACAGATAGATCTTGTTGTCAATCATTCCGTTTATGGTTTTAACACGAGACGTGCGTTCCATCTCTGCGAATGGGATTGCGTTAAACGAGTCGCGATCGAAACGGAAGAAACTTGATTGTTGATAAAAACCGTTGAGGAGGTTGATGCAAATACATCGTTCCATAAGACTGCGCGTGTTTTGGCGAGGATGATCTTACTAGCCTTCCGACGACCGAGGTCGTCAAATCTTTATTGTAACAACCGACGAACAGGATGTTTACTCAACTAAAAGATTTCCAGCTTGTCGGAGCAAAATGTCTCGAACGTTGCGAGGACCAACCGACACCGTTTTCGACGATTCACAAGTTTCGGTTCACCGGGTGAACCCTTTCGTTGATAATAAAATAATAATTATCGCTGCGAACTACTCTTCGAGCCGTCTTCTAGATCGCTTCTCCACATTCGCGGTTAAAACCATAACCGGCGGCGCGATCGTCGATGTGCTCCGAACTGTTGAAAATCGTCGTCGAACGCCGCGGTTGTCGGCGTTCGAGCGATACACGGTGGGTGAGCGTAAACCAAAGCACTCCCGCGCAACAACATTTGCTAGTCCGACTGTTCGAAACCCGAAGGGTGAATAGTGCAACGATCAACCTCGCGGCACGCGTTCGAGCGTTAAATGTCAACGTTCTCTCGTTCGTTCGTTCGAAGAAAAAGAAAGGGAGGGAGGGCGTGAACGCGATGTTACCACGAATCAATGGTTACGCACGTGGTTTCGCGTTTTGCACACACACATACACACACGCGTAAACAAACATACACACGGCACACAAGTACAGACACCTGTAGGCATAGTGACGCAACGTGTTTCAACCCATTTAGAGCACTCCGAGAACTTTTCCTCTCCTAGGATTCGACGCTTGCGACAACGCACGTGTTTTCTCACTTTTAATCGAATGAATGGGGAAAATAACAAGTAATTTACGTGTTCTATTTCAACGGCCGGGTGGATCGTCGCTCGGGTTTCGAGCGATCCTCCCGGCGATCGATAGTCGTAGCACGGAGGAACCGCGTAGCCGAGTAGGTGTATTACAATGGGTTAAACGTTGTTAAACGAGATTATAACGATGTTGCAATGCGTCCGCCGCACAAAACACCGCGTCTCGAGCTTGTTGCGCCGTTCGCCAGACGAAACGCGCGCGTCCGCGTGATTTCTAAGCGCGTCAAACGAGTTGCTGCACCCGGGCTCGTCGACTTTCACGCGCGGTAGTTTGATGCATTCGACGGGCGACCCGTTGTCATCGGTTTTGCCCCTCCGCTGCGGTTGCTTCCTCGATATTCCGTTTCTTTTCTGTTTTCAAATCGATTTCGCCGTTGTGTCCGGTAGAGCTTGGACTTTTACCCGGGTATCTCGTAAGACATAAGTCGTAAATGATTTTGTGCAATTTAAAACAATAATGAAATTTAAAAAAAACGTTGATATATTAATTTAAATTTATTCAAATCGTTCAATATCGTCTGCATTTTCCTATTGATGCGAACGATTTTTATTTTGCACGAAGATCCGCAGCGTATTCATGAGATACCCGGGTAATTTTTGTTTACCCGGGTATCTCGTAAGTCACAGCTCTAGTATCCGGCCGTTCCGCCAGTAAAAGTTCTTACAGTATTATTAAGCTGCGAAACAATTACTCGTCGCATTAAATTCACATTTTCAAAAGCTTCCAGTCTCGATCTTCGTATTTCACACCGTGAACAATTCCTTTGCAACAACTGCATTGTGCATTTCGCATTTGAACTCGATGAATGAGCGTTACCTACAGCCTCGCGCATTACGTATTCCCATTCGATGCAACGACGAGAGTGTCGAGAACTTTAGATATTCGAAATGCCAAGCTGCTGAATGTAATTAACGCGGTATAATAACGAATCAGCATACAATCAGGAGGAACAGTAATCCGTCATCGATTAACGATCGCTCCGTGTTTTACTTTGCAATGCATCCAGGCTGTTCATTAAAAACAAAAAATAACACACCAGCGTTACTTAACCAAACGATCAGATATTCTAAGCGAGTATTCAAATCCGCCGTCTGACTTCGCTCGCAGCGCGCCGGTTGCTTTCTTTTCTGCAGCCGCGGGTTTTTCTCGCGAGACAGATTTAGAAACGGAATTAGGTAATCTCTCTCAGGTAGCGGAGATTCGACGGAACCGGCTCGGCTGCTGAAGAAGCGTGTCGAGCGATTCGCTCTGCAAACAGAGAATCGAGGACGGAAACGCAGTGCGGGGTTGAGGGGAGAAACAAAAATGAGTTGCGAGGGAGAAAGAGAGTGAGTGAAAGAGCGTGAGACAGAAAGAAATGAAACTCGGAGAAACGAGAGAATGAATGGAAAATCTTATTTGTTAATCTCGTCTGGAAGAAACGGAGCCAGTCTCCGCCAGTATCTCTTCGTATTGTGCGTGTAATATACATACATCTATATCGCGTTGTTTTCCATGTTGTTTTACTTAACGATGGCAAGACTAACTGAATGAATATACATATTATATATACGGTGTATATATATATATAATATTATACGTATGCGTGCGTGTGTGAACGACGCTTAAGGGACGCTTTTCCCGGGTCCCCTCGGGGTCGTTGCTCGGATTTGTTTGCCGAATCGATCGTAGAAACACCATTTTGCAACTACGTTCGCTGGACTCGCGATGTTCCCGTTGCGTCGGAGCCGCTTCGTTGCAAATCTCGATGCCAATGGTCACCTGTTCGAAATTCGCGAACGAGACAACATGAGAGAGACAGGGAGAGAGAGAGAGAGGTCGCCTTGCCTCCGGTGGGAGGTACTTTTTTTCGTGGCCTATCGAAACGGAGTTCCATCTGGTTCTTTCCCGGACAACCGAGTCGCAGATCAATCGCGTAGAACGTTACGAGCTGTGCCGAAACTAAATGGAACACCGTGGAAATTGTATCGATTTTGCCAACGAAAGATTGACGAAGCGTGCGTCATTCGAAATGGACCTCGATCCGATCAAGATGGGATGGATAGTTCGTTGAACTTGTTAGCTAACAAGATCGCCATAAATTAGATTATCGGTGTAATATAATCGTAGTCGATAGGGCACCAATCGATTATATCGAGATTTCCCAAATATTTCACGAGGAGACTCAGGAATCCGGAATCTCGAATCCCAAAAATCATAGCTATTTCACCGTATCGACTTCTCAAGGTTAGTGGGCGGGGTAGCTTCCACCAGTGCCGTCGATATCGACGTTCCGCCCCCGTCGCTTTGCTCCTTGCATTATGCTCCAGAGTCAAGGCCGAATAGGTGACCACCAGCGTTAATAATGTTTTTCTGTTCGCAATCAATGTCGCGCAAGCCTTTGTCGAACAAACCCGCGTGGAAATTGGTGAAACCTTAAAGCGACGGTGTCCTAAGCTTTTTCTCGTTATATAGACGAAGTATGTTCAACGCGCTATTCATCTACGAAGATCGTTTTGAACACCTGCAGATGCACAACGCTCGAGAACATGATTTAAAGAAAAATTTCGCTCTCGAGTCGGTTGTCCATGTATCGCCCGATTCAGTGCTGTCTACGACGAAGAATGCACCCCCATTCGCTACTTCCACAAGAAGATGACCCCATTAAAATACGAGGCTGTACAGAAGTCCACGCTTAGTAAATGCAGATCTGAAATTCTTTCCTTTGGATCGCTGAGAAACATTCGAGTTGAACGACACCGCGAAAATCAAGAAAAAAATGGCGTCTAGCGAGAACTATTGTACCAGCAAGATTTTCACGCGAACAGAAATAGACCGCGAATAAAGACAGCACCGAGTCGAGCGATGCAGAGTGGGCCGAGTATGTCCAAGCGGCGTAGTATGTTACGTTCCTTTTAAAAGTACGATTTTTCTACTCAGCCTGCAGTCTCTTACAACGATTGCGTATTTTCAAAGTCTCTCGTGTTCTGCGCCAGCTTCCGGGCAGTGGCGCCGGATTATCCTATCGTTCGTGGCAGAAACTTTCGTTCGAACGTTCGCAACATTCTCGTTAGCATGGAAAAATTATAATGATCTTCGCCTTTGTCCGAAAGTCGAACAGAAATTAGGTCATCTTGATTGATTAACGAAAATCTGAATTAATTCGCGCATCCGGAAATTTCTTACGTCACTACACCGCAATAAAAAATTTGTTATGACGTTTTTCTGGCGCGTTTACGAAATGACGCAATCGCGAAGATCTTCGACAAAGTGCAGCGGAGCTTACGTCGCAGAAATCAAGCGTAACGAGCTCGATGAAAGAGTTCTCTTGAGTTATGTTGATCGTGGAGATATTGCGAAATTGTTTCACGCATTTCGATAGTGTTAAAACCGTTCGGAAGACGCCGTGCCAACTCACGAGGTTGATCGTGTGTATCCCGGAGTCAACAATCATTGCCAACTTGTCACGAACGATAGAGATCGGTTTAATCGTATAACTTGTAACGCGACTATCGTAATTGTCCGAGAATTGTTTTTTTTCCAACGATCGTCCACCTGCTTCCGCGTGGACACGGACAAGCATTTTTACGTGCGAAATCGTTGATACTGTCGAGCAAATCAGTATTCTTTCGAACTCCAACATCCCGTAGAATTGTACGCCGGTCTATGATTTTTACGTCACTTCCTTGATTATAGAAGTCAAATGTTTTCGCAAGTATCAGTCGATTTTTAAAGATGTATCAATGGATTAATAAATCGTGCATGGCATAACGTTGTCGTCTCTATCGTTGCACCTGTCCTTATCTGCTGCTTATCGAAAGGTAAGGATGATTTGTTTCATGTTAAGTATTTACTTTCTTTCGTTCATTTGCTTATTTATTGAACAGGTGTCGCTGAAATGTTTCGAGCACTATGATAAGGGTACTTATTAATAACATGGTTTACAAGGAGTGTTCAAATATAAGAAAGAATTTAGTACAGGAGAGTAGTGATTATTGTGTAAAAATAATATGGTGCAACAATCCAATCTGTAGCCATTGTTGAATTACCAGAAATCTATAGAACTGTTTGTAAAAATATTCACACACCTACCGTCAGTGTTAAGTAAACTCGTCCGTTCTTAGGAATGTAAAGAAACGTTTATTTACGTTTGTCTTTGATGAATATCATAAATATTTACGTTCCGTTTATTTTTATAACTCTTGTGCAGTATCACATGGAATAGAAACATCATTCGATTGAGATTATACGAATTCCATGTGCGTGGAGAGATACTTTTGTAAGCAACTGTAGGTTATTTTTGACCGAAGAAATAGTTTCGTGGAAGAGGTCAATTGAACGTCTGAAATCATTGGGAGCACGATGGATTCGATTTATTGGGCTTGAATCGGCGAACGTAGATAAATCCGATAAAAGAATAGTCGAAGACCACTTCCAAGAACACCGTTACCAAGAGATTGATTACACGGTCCAACAGCCAAAAATCGTTTTGATTCTCACTATGCGATTCTTATAGAGTTTTTCGCGCTGATTCCGAATCTGACCTTAATTTTTCTCCTAGACGCACAGTTTTTGTCTGTGTACTGGATTCGGGAAAGTCTGGACAATCTTTTGCTATAAAAAACAATGCAATATATTTTGCAATAACATCACAATATTTATTCAAAGTCGAAAAATATGTCTTTTTTTCAAACTCAATTTTTTCAAAAACTGTGAACTATAAGAATCGCATAGCGAAAATCAAAACGTCAAAAAAAGTTTGAATTTGTTGGACCATGTTACCAAGCAACAAGGAGTTTAAATTTAGCTGTCGAATGTTATCTCTTAATCTACTGTCCCATCAACATTCATTCGATTTATCACACAAGTGACTGGTAAAAAAATTAGAAGCTCGTCACGTGTTTGGACTCGAGTCGCGGATCGGGCGACATTCCCTATCGAGTTCAAAGTATTCAGCTAATGCAATACCAGATATTCACGATAATGAAAGCGTATCTCCTATTTGCGGACAAGATAAAAAGTAACCACGATTGACCAGATGCTTGTGCCTACTATCGGAAAATACAAATCGATAGTATCAGTGAAAATCAACAGAGATATTCCGAGTTTAATTCGTGGATATATATATTTATAAAAAGCTGATAAGAAAAATAGCTAATCGTGAATCACTTTATATCTTCGTATAAGAGAATTAGAGAGCGAGTACCTTTACAATTTCGTTTTCGAACTAATAGAAGAAGTCTTACGGAAAATGTGTACAATAAAATAAGCTATTCCTATGATAAATCATTTTTGCGGTAAGGTCAAGAGCACATTCTGAAAGTAGTACATCATTTATAATTAACCTGTTGCTAACTCAGGGTCAAATTCAACGAACCACAATATCAAGACCTTAAGATGGAATTCGTGAGAATAATAATCTATTCCGAGTCATTATATGAAATCATTCAAAGCGAGATGACTTTGATCTTTAATTCCATCATCGAAAGAATCTGTTAGAAAGAACTTCGAGCTAGTATAAACTTTTTAAGAAGAATGAAGACCTACGGAAACCTTTACGTCGAATACATGTAAGTATACAATTACTGTTTACTTAAATAAAAGAATAGATAATAGTTAGCAAAATTCATGTCGAATGTTCTGAATAATTTAAATACGAATGTACTGCACGATCTTCGGAAACTCTCAAAGGTCCAAGCAAGTATTTTAAACCGATAAGACAGAACTGTTTCGATAGTTCTCGATAAGGCCAAAATAGGAATAGATAACATACACATAGATCATATGGCACAATTCGGAGAGCAAATTTTGCAAACGACCAATTCTTACTTGTACCGTGTAATTCGAACATTTGACCCTTATGCCAATAATCAATAATTCTCAAAACGTCTTTCACATTTTCACATTTTCATTGACACACAGCAAAATTATCATAGATTTGTATGTTCTTCGATGATCGCAAATCAATTCACATATGTATATCCGAGACATGTAAATACAAAGTGCAACATGATTGAATATCGTGGAAAATTTCAGTTATCGACATACGGATTAGCCCTTCTCGGACGAGGAATTTTTTGATAACATTAAGTACACGTTTCTCAGAGAACTAGACCATGTGTATCGAAGTCGTTAAATTCTGGGAAGGTGATCGATGCGAACCTATATCTCGTTAACGCACGCAACTAAGTGATTTTCTGGTAAATTCGGAAGTCGGATGTTTACCCCTGGCGTCGTCGACATCGTCTTCGAAGGGTTAAATTTGCGTATGACTAATGAGAACGTTCGCGGAGGCACCGTGGCGAATGGTGATCCGATTTGAAATGCCCTCCAATACGCGGTGGCCGTTGCCCGATTGGCGGTTACCGGTGCAAGTTCGAAAGAGAAGGGAATGCGCAGAAGCACGTGGATTTGTTTAGACGACTGTCAAGCCCCTTTCGTAGCGCATTTACAAAGTCCGTGGGGTGCTTCCGGTAAGCCCCGTAGCTGGCGGCGGCGCTTTCCCGACAAACGATACCGGGGGCCAACGGGGGCGACAAGATCCACTGTCTACCTCCCCCCTCCCTCCTCCCTTTTCCCGGTTCGCTCCCCTCCTACCCTCGAATCCCTGCCCCTCCCTCCAGCCCTTCCGTACCACACGGCATTACACCTCCGATGCGGAGACAGAGACAGGGACAGAGACAGAGACAGCGACAGAGTCTGGGATAGGGGCAGGGGAGGAGTGACGACGGCGACGATGCCCGGCGAAACGAGCGATGGAGGAGGGGAAGACATCAACGGCGGACAAGGCCGCCATATTGAATCACTCTCGTTAATTTTTGCGCAGAGGCGGCGTGAATTTTTTCTCCTTGCGCGGAAGGTAGCGGCTCAAGGTTGTGTCTGGGTCTCGGGATCGTGACGATCGTTTCGCGGTTAGCGCTGCCACGCGTCACCCCGCGGGAATACCGTGTTTGTTGTTCCCTGTGGAGACATTTGTGTCTGTTTGTCTTTTCCCCAGCAAAAAGGTCGATGGTTAACGCGATGAACGGATACAAGGCACGGGAATGGTTCGCGGAAACATGCGGAAATCGTGGCTCCAGAATCGCCAGGCGGTGAAGTGTGCTCGCGATAGGGAGGGACACTCGAGGGAAGCGAAGTGTACGCGTACACTGACTGCGGTATGTCGTGTGCGCCATGTCATTGTACGTAAGCGATAGTATAGAGTGTAATATATATCGTGGAGTGGAGTGAAGTGGAGTGGAAAGCGACCGGCTACCTTTGCCTGCCTAACTGTCTGCCTAACTGCGTGTCTCTGCCTGCCTGTCTGCCTGCTTGCCCGACTCTGCCCTGACCGCCCATCTGCCCGTTTTGCTCGACCGCCTTTGTGTAATTGATTCGTATGACCGAACGGTTCACACAAATTCGGACCAATCTTTTCCATTGACCGAAACCCGCTGCACGGCTGGCTCAGGTACGTGTACTTTCTTCCCGTGAACGCGGCTGGCAGACGTTGGCGTGTGGGGGTCAAAACACTCGGTCGCGTTCGTTCCAGAGAACGCGGGATTATCAATGTAGTAGGAAATACGTTGTGCACGCGGAAACATA
Source organism: Lasioglossum vierecki (assembly GCA_028455595.1). NCBI lineage: Eukaryota > Metazoa > Arthropoda > Insecta > Hymenoptera > Halictidae > Lasioglossum > Lasioglossum vierecki. Next base: position 8,196,152 of record CM052341.1, read on the forward strand.
AAGAGAGTCGCGTGTCGCTGTCGCGCGAGCTGGCGTCGCACGTCACCAGCGGAGCCGAGCCGAGGCGAACGTTCGCGTGTGTTCAACTCGAGCCACAATATTTTGAATCGCTCGACCGATTAATTGTGACCGAACTCGATCTCGATTCTTTCTATTAACATAACCCGAGCCACCGGCCTGCGACCGAACGATTCGCCGTGTTCCACGGCGGTTTGTTCGCGCCCGCGGCTCTTCCTTCGATAACCGCGAGAAAACGAGAATCGGACGAGAAGCCCGAATTGATACGAATTGATGTTACGCGACTTCGGCACACTCGGTAGCTTTTCTTTTCTTATTCTCCCTCTTTTGCCTCTTCTTTCCGCGATGATAACCGCGTCTCGTTTTTCGTAACGCGTGAACCGATGAAATATTACTTTTGTTCCGCATCGAACAATTCGGCTCGAACTATTACTCGGCGATAAGATTAGCTCGACGTGCCATTGTAATGGTCGTGTAAGTTTATTAGGTTAGGAAGAAAGCACGGGATTACCGTAGGTCGCTTTAGGGATCATTTACCGGTTTGGGGACTTAGGCTGTTTGCTTGCCGTACAATTTCACGTTGATTTCACGGAGTAGTGAAAATCTCGTGGCGCAAAGCACGTCGGCTTTGGAAGAAGTTTTCCTCGTCGCATAAACATTATTTGTTATATTCTTCTGGTTGGAGGAACGTATAATTAAATACATATATATATGGAAAAGTTGTTTCGCGCAATATACGAACGCGAGCCATTGAACGTGACGAGCGTCGCTTATGTTTATTTATCGTTTTCTGTCGCGAATTGAAGCAACGAAACTGGTATGAAAAAGCCTGTGACATCAATTCGAGAGTTTAGAGACCCTACTCTGTCACGTGATCTGGAAAGTGTGCAAGGCGGGAGATCCGAGAGAAACTCCGTGAACTAGTTAATTCTTACGCGGGAGATCGTAATAAGTAAATGACGAGGGGAAAAAACGGGAAACGTTTACTACGAAACTACTGTGGCTACGGGTCACCTTCTGCATAGTAAATATACTATGAACTGTTTCTTTTAAAGAAGTACGAGGTATACGACGGTCATAATTATCGTCCGCCCCACTCCGATAATTCCCGGTCCATAACATATGAGCAACAAGAGTGGGGTGGACGGGTATTACGACCATCGGTGTACCTCGAGTCTACTGTTTCGATGAGCATGCTATAATACGTTATCTCTCGGTTTTCTTTATCTGTTACTTTGTATATCCAGCGAGCGTAATAAAGCCATTATTTAGCGGCGCAACGATGTTTACAGAAATATGCTCGAATGTCCCCGGCTGCATCGGCACACTGTTCTCGGACACGAGAAAAAGAGTAGCAAATAGTGTCGTATTACCTAGAGGTCGCGCTCGGTTTCCCCGATACAATAGTAATTACGAGATGCGTGGACGATATCAAATACGTTGCGAAAACATTGTAACTCCTTGGTCCCTGCGGCCGGGGATGCCGGCAGTGGGGACTCCGTCGAAAAATCGATTTCCCGTAGGGCATAAGGGCGCGGGAGGAGCGAGGGCAAGGGAGAAGTTAACGGAGACGAAATTCGGGAAAATCCGCAGAGAGAGAGATAGATAGGTAGATAGTTGGAGAGAGAGAGAGAGAGAGAGAGAGAGAGAGAGAGAGAGAGAGAGAGCGAGCGAGCGAATGAGAGAAAGAGAAACAGGGACAGAGACGGGAGGGAAAGAGAAAGAGATTGGTTTCTAGCCCGTTCCGATGCCGCTCGTGTGGGTGAGTGGCTGACGGTTTGTGGTAGGGGGTAGACCGACGACGGGGTGAGGGGAGAAATAATTAATGTGCGACCGTACCTCTCCCCTCGCGGTACAGGGCACCCTCTCTCCCCCTCTTCCCTCCCCCGTCCCCCCTGCAACAGTCTTGTACCGCTACGCTTAGCTGCCATTGTGCCGAGACGCCACTTCCGAAGCATCAAATTCAATTCTTCGATTTCGTGCCGCCACTTCTTCGCGGAAAATTCAACCGCTGGAGAGGAAAACGAAAACGGGCACGCGGCGTGTGTCCGTGGTGCCGGCGGAACAGCAAAGCGCGCCAATATCCTCGCGCGCGATCTCGGGAATACTGTGTATTCTTCCTGCTGAACGTCTTTCGAATCCCGCGGAGGTTAGGTTAGGACATTGCTTCCGTGGATATCGGCCGATCGCCCGCCTCGCGGAGCCAGCATACCGAATCTTTTTTATCGCGTGTCGTAGTACTCTCTCGCGCGACTCTTGATCGCGTTCTTGCCGGCGGTGTGTCTAGACGTGGTGTGTGTTGTGATCGTGGCGTTTGCGGTCGGGACTCCGGGACGTTTGCTCCATCAGAGTGAGAAAAAGAGAGAGAGAGAGAGTGTGTGCGAGAGAGATCGCGACCGAGAGAACGGGAAAGAGCGAGAGAGGAGGAGAGATAGAAAAAAAGAGGGAACTACGATGCCCTGGTGCATGTGAACCACGGGATGATTGGACGGAGATTTTGGTAACCCAGTTATTTTTATTCCGGTGTATCTTTTCTATCGCTTTCGAATTACGGTGTTGCGAAACGTCGTACGTCCCTACCGTTGGCTTCTTTGTAGTGTTTTTTTCTTTATTCTTTTTTCGTCTCGCCGCTTCCCCTCTTCCGATCGTCTCCACCGCATCGTTATTATTATTATTGAAATCAGTCGAATCGAACCCCGCATCGGACGAATCGTGGTTATTAATAAATGCTTGTTTTTTTATTTTCGTAGAGTCGCCGCGTTTGAGAGAATGGAAGCCATGGATTTAGACGGGGATGCAGTGGTGGACCTGAGTATTAGGTAAGTTCAAAAAGAACTCGATTATTTGGTCGTTCTCTTTGAGCTTCAGCCCGATCTTCTACATTCTTGAATGAAAACAGGCTGTTGAGTAGCTTGTCAATTTGCAACTGCCATTGTTTACATCGCTCTGATTATGAAATGGGGCTATTGTTACACGTTATGGTTATCAAGAATGAAAGTACATAACGCGTTATACTACTCTATGATAGTTTAGCTATTGAAGTACTGACCTGTTATCAGTGATATTAAATGGAAGTTACAAAGAATTATATTCTGTTTGTATTAATAGATTTGGTTTAATTGATATAAGCATATATTATTATATGCTTTACTTATATTATTATGTACTGTGTGGATTTCAGCAGCAGTGGCAGAAGGAATTCTCCATCGATCGCTGTTAACTCTGATGTTCCATTAGAGTTAGGTCTTCATTTTTCTTCGAGCCCTAATCTGGACAACAGTATGCCAGAACCACGCAACATTCAAAATGCAGCAAGGGGAATCCTGGCCCCAAAATCTGCAGACGATAGAAAAACACGCCGTAATCTTAGACCTAGAATTGAAATAAGTTATGCGGAGACTCCGGATGAACGTAGACTAAATGGCTATGTGAATGGGAATGCAGATAGCGATGAAGGTTAATTCAGAAATTATACATTTCTTTATAATTGCGATATTATAATGTATTCTTACATTTAGAGGTATTTTATAGGAATGCAACTAATATTGTTGAAATATCCATTTACTAGGTGATATGCCACCTTTGCCTCCGATTAAGGAACTATCGTCGGATGAGCTAGCTGAACGTGAAAGAACACTTAGGAAATTAAGGGAGGAACTTAGATCTGAAGAAATGAAGTTGGTGCTGCTGAAGAAGTTACGGCAGTCGCAACAACTGAAAGAAAACATTGCTGCCGTACCGAAAGTACCCAGCAAGTTACCACCTCCGGTTACAGTACAACAGACTCCCCTTAGGTAAAGAAATTTCATTTTTTAAACGCATAAAGCGACATACAATTAGTAAAACAAGGTTGTCTTTTAGTCATAGAACTGGGAAAGCACCTCCACCTCTTCTTAGAGGGCAACCTGCGCCAAGCAGGAGTAGTATACATGTTCCTCCACCTGGAATGTTACTACCGCCTACAGCTGCCCGAAGTTCTACTTCCAGTACTGGAATACCACCAAACATGATCATACCGCAACCACCGCACCCTAGGAGCAGGCCACCTAGTGCAACACCAAATGTATCGAATTATCACGCACCGGCAGACCGAACAGAGAGATCCACGAAAGATCCAACTCCCACTCCGGCACATCAAGTAAGTAAGGTATAATATCGCACAATTTTTTAATACATATTTGTATAATTAGTAACAGTTCTACTTGTTACAATTTTAAGAATATTTACACCACTTGTCATTTGTAAATTATGTAAATAACCGTAATTGTGTTTTTGTAAACACAAAGCTGCTTGTTGGATCTCAAGAAAATAAAACCACCGCATCCTTAAGCACACCTGTGATTTCAGAACAGGTATATCCACTAGTCAGAATATATTTAGTCTTTTGCCGCACTAACTCTGAATTCAATTTTATACCAATCTTCTGTCCCCCCTAATAAGCATATAATTTCTTTTGCTACGTTTAACTCTATTGTTCTCTTCCACCTTCTTCTTCCTGCCACTTTTCATGTTTATGATCATTTTATTTTAGAGAGAGCGCTTTATTTTATAGAGAATTTAAAAACAAAACCACGATATACTTTTATGTGTGTCTAACGTCCGTTTTCGAAACAGGAGAGACAGCCAAGGGATGATAATCAGACACCTGCGCAACGTCAAGCGGCTGCTAAATTGGCTCTGAGAAAACAACTCGAGAAGACGTTGTTACAAATACCGCCTCCAAAACCACCGCCACCGGAGATGCATTTTGTACCTAATCCTTCGAATACAGAGTTCATTTATCTGGTGGGACTCGAACACGTAGTAGATTTTATTACTAAGGAGCCTGCTATACCACCACCACCAGAGCCATTCGAGTGTACACAATGCAAAACGGACTTTACGCCTGTGTGGAAATGGGAGAAACCGATCACTGGTGGTAAGAAGGAAGGTCCGAGAGGACAGCACGCAACTTTCCAGAGACCTCCAGCAGGTCGTGATCCTAGAGTTATATGTGAACATTGTGTAACGACGAATGTTAAAAAAGCTTTAAAAGCTGAGCACACTAATCGGTGAGTAGAAATAATTGATATAAAACCTGGCGAATCTTCTTCCTCGGTGCTTACAACGTTTCTCACTATACTGTAACGAATATGTAAATGTGTACAGGTTAAAGACAGCGTTCGTAAAAGCACTGCAGCAGGAACAAGAAATAGAACAAAGGTTGGCACAGGCAGCATGTCCGAGTCCTGATCCACCAGCTCCAAAACCAGTTCCTAAAGCAGCTACTCCCACGAGAAGAGTAGCAACACCACCAGCCCCTCCGCCACAGGTACCTCCAGCACCTACGTTGGCACCAACTCCTCCTGCACCCAAGCTGCAAGAACATCCTCTGGTTAAATTGGCTGAAAGTGGGAAATTCAACCCGCACCATGCTGCTGCTGCAGCTGCTTTGCAGCAACAGTTGCTCAGAGGTAATGTCCGAAAGCATTGGACGAGTTCTCGTTAAAGAAATGCATAATGTAATTTGTCTAACTGTTTGCTCGTTTGTTCAGAGTTGGCGAAGAATCCTGTGCCAGGTTTGCCACCCCATCAACCTCTTCCTGCTCATATGATGCCGCCGTTTACCTCGTTATTGTACCCTTACCAGATAGCAATGGCGCAGGCTGGTGGCAAGGGTCTCGCCGAGTTACAACGACAAGCGGCCGATCTGCAACGCCAATACTTGCTTGATATGATTCCGTCGCAAGCGTCTCAAGCACAAGGCAATCAGGCTCCGCCACGGGCCCATCCACACAATTGGAAGACGTAACCAGACGCATTTAAAGATCAGACAGTAATTGCAAACAAATGAAACTGCAGAGCTGTGTCAGAGAATATCGAGGAGCAAGAGACTCGTATTCTTTTTCCACGACATTGTACTAAAGGGATCTACATAAGGGAGTGTGACCTGTCGCATTTTCATGCACTTAGGATAATATACCGATCGCTGGAACGGTATCTTTATTACAAAGTGAAGCTCAAACCGGATTAATGGACGACAAAAACTTCTTATATTATTGTGAACAAAAGGAAAATTATCGACCATCGTTTGTGAATATTGCATTATCGTGTGAGTGTGAGTTTATTGTTACCCGGAAGGTTCGAGGTTTTAATTACCGCAAAAAGAAGGAAAGGGAAAAATGAAACGAAGAATTTTTAGTTTGTTACGAACGAGAGATCACCATGAAAAAAAGAGCTGTGCTCGAAAAATCTTTGCTTATTCTCGAAGATCGGTAGACGTAAAGAAAGAAGTTGATTGAATTTTCAAAGAGCAATATCTGTTTCTTTTCTGATTGTCTTGTGTTGGTATGAACAGTACCACAAGGGAAGGTGGAAACTATATAGGTGAATATGTCAATCAATCAGATTCGAGTAAGTGCATAATAACTTGGACGCACATGAATGAATATAATTGCTTCAATTATTACATTATATAAATATATATAAAGAACCAAATGGACATTTGTATGGCACTAAGGACAGTAGTAAGTGTTAACGTGATTAATACGAATTGGTTGATCTAATGATAGTAGTGATAAACGAAGAGCGAGAAACACGTGGAGAACGAAGCAAAACAAAGTTTCAAACAAAGTAAAAGAAACGGAAGGGTGAAATCTTTTTTAAGACCCTTATAATTAAGCCGACCTTTGTCGGTGGTTCGAATAATTTTTTCCAACCATCGGCGGTACCTGTACTCTGTGTATATCTCTTTATTTTCTTCAAACTGTGAGTATTTTTAAGACGATTATAAAATGTGAGAGTGAGAGAGAGCAAGCGAGAGTGAGAGAGGAGAGAGAAAGAGTAATAGTTACGAAAAAAAATTGATCATTGTAAGAGAAACTGTGTGTGTCAGTGATAGTCAGCAAAAATGAATGTGGGAGTGATAGTAATTTTTCTCTTTTTTTTCTTCGTCGAGATACAAGACAGAGAATGAGCATTCAGCATGTTTTTAAATTAGAGTGACACGAGGTGTCATTCGCGCACAAATCGTTGTTAGGGAAATTCGTAATAATAATGGTAAGACTTTGGCTCACATGGATGGCAGGATGTGTCAGGACATGGAAACAAAAAAGAAATCTTCGAAGATCGAACGGTTCAAATATCTCTCTCTCTATATATATTACATATATATATAAATATATATATATATAAACGAACGAACGAAGAAAAAAGAAATACTATGGATATAATAAATTAATGGATAGCGCGATTGATTTCATGTGTCACGTCGATGTAAAAGTATTTAAAGAAAAAAAAATGAAATCTTAACTGGACATACATATGTATCCAAAAGTTTTACCGAACCGCTTCTAAGTGGCAAGATGGCCGAATTTTTACAAAAAGAAAACTCCTCTAACCAAAAAGATAAAAAGGAAAAAAAAGATACGAATGAAAATTTGCACTTGACAGAGTTACAAATCTCCGGCACACAATCCCAACAAATATTTATCACATACACACCACTATCCACCACTAATAATCCGATGATTTTACATTGATTCCGGCTAACTGATCTTGGTCCACAACAATCTTTCCGAATCACTAAATAATATAGTTAACTGTAGTCTTGATATTTCTCTCGGTATATGATACAAGTTAATAAACTAAAAATAGCATAATCATCTCTCTTTGTACTACGTGATAGATTTTCAACTCAATACTTGATATAAACGAATGTACACCGTAAACGTAAACGTCTTACGATCGCATAATAGATCAAGATCTGTGTTTTTTGTGTAAGGGGAAAAATGGAAATCGAAGTAATATCATTGTCTACACGTTTATCATCGTTGCCAGGGCGCTACCGCTGTAATTATCCTCCCGTCGTAATCAAGAGAAATTGATAAGAAGAAAACGATTATTTTATTAATATTTATTTGCGTGGACGCACGAGGACGAGGGGGGAACCGTGCGGATCAACGAAATGTAAAACTCTCTACGTTCAGCGTTTTAGTTCATATTATAAAATTTATTTTCTACGGTTCAAAATCAAGTGCCACAGAATCTTTATTAAATGTTTTGTACAGAGTGTCTCATACATCGATAGGTTGGCCACTTTTGTAAAATATTGATAAGGGAACAAGTTTCAGCAAATAACACGTGGTTATTTTCATTTTTAGATGTGCTTTTAGAGTTACGTATATTTTTAAGTGTCTCCTTTTTTGTATATAATTTCAAAGAGTCAAGGTAACGCGAGAAGTTATAGTAACGACTTCAACCGACTTCCAAAAAGGCTCACAGAGCTTATTGGTTTGATGTTCGTTCGTGCATGATGTCGACTATTAATGTTTCTCACATCCTAATATTTATATACTCATTTTCCGAAAAGGTTGACCTAGACATTACCTACGATAAAGGATATAAAAATGTTTATTTCTTTTCTTTTAATTTTGATAAGTGCAGATAAGCATATCTGTACTCTAAAAAGTTGATTGCGTTGCACTGCATCTAGGCATACACGTGCTGAGATACTCTATACAAGGGTGAATCGCGAGAAAAAGACTCTCAGATACCTCTACTGAAATTGAAATACTTATAGAAAATTGTCTAAATATGGCAATATCAGAAAATTTTGTTTGATTGATGTTATTTTTAAGGTTGTGCGAAGGTCATATCAATAAAATGTTTAAATTTTTGTAAGGTCGTCAGGATCCTTTGTTCAATATATTGCTGTGTCAAAAAACAAGCAAATTAGGGTCGTGGTGGACCAGTTTGTTCATTTTGCCGTAATACTTTTAACAATTTTATGGCAGCCACGGCTAGATCGATTCAAATTCTTATGCAACAATTTTTTTTACATATCTTTTAATCTATTTCTTAGAGATCAAGACTGATCCTTTTACTGGACCTAGTATAAATAATCATGTAAACCGGCTGTCATAAAATTAGAAGTTATAGAGAACGTTTGTAACGATGGCCAAAATGGATCCAAACTCTCCATTGGAGGCTCGAAAATGTTATTGGTGACCTTTAGACGATCTTGCGAATAGAGTCAAACGACAAAATGAATTTATATATCATTGCACTAGTTCTCCAAGCAGTATATTAATTAAGAAAGTCTATCAGTAGACTGCTGAATGACTGCTGTGCTTGAAAGGAGCTTATTATTCTTTCGAAATAATATTCTCAAAGCAGATAACTAATGTTTATGAATGAAAATACTGTCGGTATTGGACCATTCCATAAGAAATCGCTTATCGTTGATTTTTTAAAGGACCATTAACTATAACTACCAGTAGGTAAATTGTCAATAGAGATATTTGATTGTCTTGTTCCTTGGGCGATTCACCCGTGTTTGTTAACACATTACGATGTTACACACATGCGTATATGACATTTAGTGGGTCATTTTTCGTTTTCGTTGAACGGTTGCCTCCCTCTCCTCGTGTTGTATACGGCGTTCATCAATGTGACAAGATGGTGTATCACGCACCACCCTCACGACTGCCGAATAACGTTTCGCTTAAGTTCTTTCGTGTGATCCGTTCACGACCGTGGCGAATCGTCGATTTTGTTCTCGCGCGCACGATCTCTCGTGACGGTTCAAACTGCATTTTCTCCTGGACGAATGGAAACTACTGGAAAAAAATAACGGATAAAAGAAACCGAAAAAACCGAACAGGTGAACACAAATAAGTTTCTTCCTATCTTCCTTTCTAGTCTTGTCTTTCACCTCTGCGTGGTGCTATTTAAGAGCTAAAGCACTTTTTGAGTGCGAACGTAATTTTATATTCTAAAAATAGAGAGAAAGAGAGAGAGAGAGTATGTATGTGAGAAAGAGAGAGAGAGAGAGAGAGAGAGAGAGAAATGTACGAAAAGAAAAGAAACAGTGTTTTTTCGCTAAACGAGAGGAGTGAAACTTTTTGGTGAATTTTTCGCGCGGGGCGGTAGTGTGTGTGGAGAAAAGAGAACAGAAGATTAAGGGAGTTAATAATGGGGATTGAAGTTTGAAGACACGATAGCTAAAGCAATACAGAACTTCGAACATGGCGGATTAGTATTCTTAAGGTACTTGGGAAGCTGTGTGAACGAACCACGTGGTCCGATATATCGTGGGGACACGAGATAAGAATGAAAAAAAAACAAAGAAACAAAAACGAATTAATAAAAATACGCACGCAATATTGTCCGCAGGAAAGGGGAATGTGTTTATAGGCGTCGTGGAAATAATTGAACGTCCAAGAAATTCATACCGTTGTATCTTAAGTCTGACTACCTGACCGAGAATCTCTCTGCCCCACAATTTATAGGATTAGTAGTTAAACAAACAAAAAAAAAGTACAGTTTACCGAATACTCTGGAGACTACACGAATAAAGCTTATCAATGATTGTATTTCGAGTGATGTTTATTGTCATTATTTGTATTCCGAAGTGTCAGCAGTCGGTGGCGAAACACCTTTCTCGAGTAAGAGAGAACGCAACGTACGATCAGCGAACGTTTAATGCGAGAAAAACTGTGTTTAAATAGAATGCTCGATCGTAGGATCGTCGATGAATATTGTAAATTATTGAAATCGGAGATGCGTGTGTTTCAAGCGGCTGTCGCGGTTGTACAGTTCGTTTAGAAAATTTTCCTTAGGTAATCCGATATGATATAAGGTGTGCGCGGGGTAAGTCTAGGTGTCTGCGACTGTTAGCTTGTAGGAGGTATTAATTTTTTACTAATTTTGTAAAACTGCCTGAGAACGCTCAAGAATTCGTGATTATAAAATCTATGACTTTCTTTTGTTCTTATTCTTGTTTCTTTTCTTTTTTTTTACTTATTTTATGAATCCGTATAAGGATATACGTATCAATTAATCGACGAAGGTTTTTTTTTTATATTGTGGATTAACAGATTCGCGACAAAACCAGGTAACTCTCACAGGGACGTCACGCTGTGTTCGCTAAAGAAAAATTGCCTGACCATTTTGTACCTGAAATGATCCGCATCCAAATTAACCTGATCGTTAAATTACTGGTCTGGATAGAAAATTAATGATTTCAACTGGAGACGTCCCTGTCCAGTTCAAGATGGACCAATGAGTCGTTAAGTCATTTCCCAGTAGAAATCGATATCGAGCCTTATTTCGCGTAGGATAGTAGGCATTCATAGGTTGTGACACAAACTAAAATAAGTTGTCCGGGTTTAAGGAACCCGACATACGATTGACAAAATCATACGTGCGGTGACAAACTTTTATTTACACAACAATCGTTTCGTACGAAGATTTCTCACTCTGTTAATTTTTGCGGATTTCACTGTGTATTACACGAGAAAATAAACAATTAGACGTAGAAGTAGCCTGGACCGTACAGTGGGAGTGTATGTATAGTTTCCTCGGTGACCTTCGCCGGTCAATCTTCTCTTTACAAGTTCTCCCGGACAATCTCACCACCTCCAAGTACTTCGAAACGGAAAATAAGTTTGACCAATTCTATTACCGTCGCAGGACACCTCGCACGACGTTTCGAACAGAAGAGCACCTGTACCTCGAACACGAAAGCAAGAAACAATCGTTTCCGTTAAACGTATTTTTTACGGGTTACCATTTATCCAACGACATCTTAGTTCCTGCCCAGCGCAACGTCCACGGCAAAAAGTCACATGGAGACCAGTTGAACGAGTCGAATGATAAACGCTATATTTAGAAACCCGACGTAAAACTTTCAACTTATGCAAGGCACCGATCGACTCCGGGGTATTTCAAGTTAATGGTGCCCATTCGTGTATCTAAAACAGTTTTTCGTGTTTACCGTAGAAAACAACACAGAAAAACCGTAGCGTCGTTGTGAATCCGCGAAATTCATCGGTCCTAGAGCGCCGTCCTCGACGGCTCCCGTATCGAAGGCGCCGCCATTTTGGTTTGATCTCGTTAACCCCTTAACCGCGAAGAGTTTCGTAGAAAACTGACGAGATTTTACGAAGTCACAATTTCCTGTCTTTCGGACAGATTCCGTACGCTTTCGTTGAATCAGCAAAAGAATGTAGACATTACTTCAGTGACGTTCAAATACGCCCTAACTAAATTTTAAGTTTGTAGCAGCCAGCGTGAACCAGTTGTTTATAAATCGATCCGATAAGAGAATCAACGATTATCTCAAAGCTGTAGAGCCAAATTATATAAGTAACAATAATATAATTAATTATATTATAAATATTAAATAACATGATTCGTAAATTGCTTTAAGCATAAATTAATATATCTAATTGTTACTCAAACACTATTTGCAAATTAGCACAATATTATTTCTCAACGTTTCGATCTGCATTTAGATCATTTTCAAGAGAATTACATTTACATTGAGTCTTGGCAATGGACAAATTTGTGTTAGACCATTCCTTCATAGATTTCACCGTTCCAAAATTATATTATGTTCATCCGAAATGTTCATTGGAGATCCGGCCTCCAAGGATCTACGAGGTTGCAGGAAAATGTAACGAAATAAAATTATTGCCGGCGTGACTCACGCCAGACATCGTCAGACGATCGTTCTGCTTCCTTTTCATGGTCAGTCAAGCGTGAAAAACAACCGAGATCTATGACGTCCGCGGGCGCTGATGAATCTCCGCAGTTAAGGGGTTGAATGATATCTGAATTCAAGGGACGATGATCGACGCGGATATCAGTCCTGTTTCTTCTCGTCGTACTCGGCGAGGCATTTCTTGAAGTGTTTCGAGCAAAACGGGTACAACGTCGGGTGGTCGCAGGTTCGACAGGCGGCCGCGAGATGCGAACAGCACCGCAGGCTTTCGCGGCAACAAGAGGCCCACAATTCGGGGCCTGCTGCGGCGCAATTGTAGCAGTAGCAGTCGCCTGGAAAAGAAGAGTTACGAGCAGGTGAAACGTGAGCGCTGGTTCATCGCGATCGATCTTTCGTCATGCCAGCTATTTGGTACCGGGAACGTAACCGCATCGTTCGCGAGTTTCGCGCGCTATCCAAGCGCAAGTCGATTCATGCGTGGATTGCAGAAAAATAAGAAAGTACTCTGAATGGAGGAATTCATAGTGGAGCTGGTACTTTTCCGAAGCTTCGAAGGAACGAAAGGATCTTCCGAGTTTTCGGAGCGGCATTCAAAGGCTACGCCCAGTGGCGGATTCAGAAAAGTGGACTAAACGGCCGCTTAGGGCTCCGGATGCTTCTGGAGGCCCTGCGTTTCGATGAGAAAATGTTTAGCTTGTCAAATTGTATGACAGCGCTGGCTAACATGGACAGATATGTTTGCTAAAAAAGGTCATTCATTTTGATTACTTTTCTTCTAATTTTTTTGCCTCAAAAACTCCAAAAAAACCTCAAAAACCCCACTTTATCCGAAATTTTTATGTAAATCAAATTTTTGCTCAACTCTGACTACAACAAGTGTCCAAATACAAATTGTAGGAACTAGTGCTATGTATACTCTGACGTAACTCTAAGGTATTGACATTTCGATGACCTTGGGTTGGCATACTTTTATACGTAGGGTGACAAAAGGGATCGATTGGTTTAACAAAAAATTGAGTAGCATTAAAGAATGAAGTGCAATTGCACCTGACGGGTGTGTTAGCGCATCTACATAAAAAATAACTTCTTTGTCGTTCATCACGAAAAAGAAAATTGAGAACAACAAAATTTGATTTTGGTTTAAATGAAATTAATAATGGACATATTTAGTAGCTTGACGAACGGCCTTCGATGCGGCCGCCATGACACTTGATGCAACGATACCAAGTACTCCATAACAGATGTAAAAAGATCATGTTTCTTTCTGGGTTACTAATATTTTTGCAGTTAGATCATAACATCTCCGACCGTTCTACACCCTGAACAGATCTTTCTCCTCGACTATTAATTGCGAATCCGTTACCCGCGCACGCTTGCATCACTGTCAAGACACTTGACTCCTTCGCGTTAAACAAGCGTAATGCGAATGGAGGAGAGAAAGAACAGCACCGTATCGCGTGTCACGTACGCCGCACGTGCGGATTTTTCAGCGGAGAACTGGTCTAGAATCGAGTTGATATTTTCAAAGCGAAGGTGGAGCGATTTTCTCCGGTAACGGTAGTCTACTATCAGATGCAACTTTTCATTGGAACTGCATCGCTCTGCTGCGTCACTCTCTCGCGAAGGACACACTCTTTATGGCCAGAAATTGGAAAACGTATCCGGATTTAGCTAACACAATTTTGATATTGAAAAAATCTTACTCGTAACAAATTGAAATAAAATCGTTCAAGTCTCGGAAATATAAAAAATGTGACAAGTGTTATTAATTATTGGACTGCGGATTTTACGCATTTGTAGCGGCCAGCTGCACGTACATTGAAACATTTGACGTGCAAATGGTCGGGACTGTTTATGAGGCTAGCAACTCTAAAGCTATTTTTGAGAATGCCGTTTTTAGCAAAATGCAATTTAGATGTTTTAGACAAGGTACGACTTGTTCCTTCGAATCGTCCGTTGCCGGCCTCAATAACTAATGCTGGTATCATAAACCCCCGAGTTTCCGAAGGGTCACGCCAACCGAGGTCCGATGGGTCCTCTTAATGGTCACGTGAGGTACCTCGCCGACCTGGAGGACAACTTTCATCCCCTAAAAAGCACGCCTCGAACGCAAGGGACAGTGGGGGTACACTAAGAGTGTCAAGTACCTGATTGGCGGTAATTATTCTTTGCTGTCCAATCAGGTACGTTTAAAAATACGCCTACGCCCTGCAAAAGGAGACTTCGAGGAGTCCAAAGCAGGAGATCGGAGAGAAGCTCTAGAGACTTGTACAAGTGAGCACCTTAAGGAAATAAAGACTAATTTCGAATAACTTGCACTACATTTTATCCTAAACAAACACGCTTCTTCACATTTATAGCAAAAACCGGTTGGTGCGATTTCACACAGTAATGAAATTGAAATATTTCGTTCTCAATATCTTATACTTCTTGTAATCGATCCAGACATTTTTTATTTTGCATAATGATCCGCAGTCTATTAATTATACAGCTATTGTTTCAAAGAGAAGCTCAAGGATCGAAGGATGTATAATAAAAATTGAATTGTATTATGTTTTACTTTTTGCAATTGATCCAGACATTTTTATTTTGCATAAAGATCCGCAGTCTATTAATTATACAGCTTTTCGAAGGATGTATAATAAAAAAATCGAACTAAAAGTTAGAACCTTGTATTTAGGTGATGAGTCAAGATGCTTGAAGAAAGCGGCGGACGCGTTATCATCTATTGTAATTCGCAACCATCACCGGATAAATAAAAAAATTCGGAAGAACGTGCGGTAAAATTCAGTAATCTGGTCATGACTTTCACAGTTACGTTTCCGACGAGATAAGTGCCATGTTTCTGCAAGATTGCAGGCGTCTCGGGCGCGTTGTGACAACCGAGACGCTAAATCTTTCCTGGCTGTTTTGAATGGTGAAAGCAAGGACTAGACTGATACAAATTCTCACATACCTAGGCGTTAATCGTAACTGGTTGTAAATTTTGAAATTTTCGGTATCGAAGATACATTTCCTCAAGGTTGTTCCAGTTTCGAAGCAGCTCAAATTACACCGGTCGTCGGACAACCAAGTATGTTAGCAACTTTCGGTGGAAAGCATGATCTACATAGATCCGCTTTAACGTTAACCGTACGATCAAATGTTTCATATTTTTTATTTTTCAATTATTGTAATTACAAAGATGTTTCTATTAGAAATTGTTATATGAATTTATTTATTCGAACACATTCTTACCAAAATTTTGAAAAATGTAAATAAGTTCAGTCTTTTAATTATTAATAACAAATACATTAATGCTATCGGCGCACTGGTTCGATCAATTGTTATTTAAAAACACTTTTGCAAATTACCACACTGATTTTAACGTTTCGATTTTCTTTTAGATCATTTTCGAGAAATTATCCCAAGTAGCACCGTACATCCGTGGGATGTCCTTTTATGTCCATTTTACGTCCATACGTCCCACGTCCGTTACGGACGTCCCTCGGACATTCATTGGACCTAAATTTCGGATGTCCCTAGGATCGCACCTTATTCGGACATTCCTGGGACTTATATCGGACATGTAGGACGTATCTCGGACATATGGACATGATTCGGATGTCCTTGGGACATACGAAGGTCCAATACGGACGTACATTGGACGTACATCGGACGTCCGGGTGCTACTTGGGATACTGCATATTAAACTAGATTGAGGACAACTATTATATAACTGCATTGTGAAAAAGAAGAATTTTTAAATTCATAGTATTATTGAAACACGTGTAATTATTACAAAACAATGTATATCAGTCACCTTTTGTAAACGGTACAGTTAGTGTTAATCCCATGGTGTCCGGTGAAAGTATGTCGCGATGGTATAATGTCAAAATCATTAAGAAATTAACATTATTTTCGCGTACTCGGGGGAAAAGTAGAAGTAAAAGTGATCTATCGCGTCGAAGCAAATCACGTCGAAGGATACGTTACACGACAGATCTATTACCCGATCGGGATTCCATTCGACTCGGAGGTGCGTCTAATTGAAAGATTAATATCCCGCTAGGTTGGCATGTATTTCTAATGTCATAACCGAACAATAATATGGGAGCGGTTTCTAAATGCAATTAACAAACGAAAAATATTTATATACATATATACTTTCATTCAACAAATTCACTCGAAAAAGAAGTGCATGTCATAACCAGAAGCTGTAATTGATATCAATATGAGAAGGCAAACAACATCCGCGTTCTTGATGATAGTTATTAAATAATGATCGGTCTACCGCGATTTCAATATATTAAATATCGTGTCCACGATACTTGTAACAATTTCAGTGATTCGTAGCGACATTGGTAATCATGGTAATTGCGATAATTACAGTGATTACGGCGAGTACAGTGATTACAACAACAGCGGTGAGCTTTGACAGATGTAATGAGTATAATCGCCGTAATAATTTCGAATAAAAAAACCGAATATTTTTAGCGGCACAGCGTAAAAGCTTCAAACTCGTCGGAGCACCAATCACGTCTCTGCACAGTGATCGATTCCTGAATAACAGAAATCTTAAAATTTTTAACATCGAAGCTGTTAATGATTCTAAAAAAATTTTTTGAAAAAAAAAGTTTTTGCAAGAATGCAATGAACATGGCAGAAATGCAATCTATGATGCAGTATAAAATGATATAATTACTGTAAGAGAACAGAAAAATTTGAATTTTGTCCACCTAGAATCGAGGAATATTTTTAAAAAATGGCAGGAATGCAACCTATGATGCAGTATGAAATGATATAATTATTCAAGTTCATGTAATTCTAAAATGAAGCATTGTTGTTACAAGAGAAGAGAAAAATTTGAATTTTGTCCAGCTAGAATCGAGGAATCGATCACTGTGCTCTGTGCGCATATGATTACATCTCCGTAACGCGGCATTAGCACTCCGATTCCTGTTGTTATGGAAAAGCAACACTTTCCGCGGCGAACAATAGGGGATCTAACCTTGACATAGCCACTCCCAGACATTGTTTGCCCACGTTAAATGCGCGGCTCGCACTGCGGCGCGCGAGAGTGTCGATCTATGAATTAGATGCGCCGACCGGTCGCGTTAGATCCCGGACGGAACGATCGATGGATCGCGTCGAGCAATTCAGCGCGACGTGATAAATCACTTTTCCCGGAACACGGTGCTCCGACAACACGGAGAAACGTGTCCGCTTTCGCTTCGAGAGCACACGCTCGTTGCATCGCTTTGGGATCCACGATTCGTGGATTGTCAGGCATCATATGATATTCGGAGCAACTAAAATATCGTATAATTAAGCCCAGGTCAGTTCTGAAAGCGTATTCCACATTTAAAACGTGGAAAAGAAAGTTTAAGCGAGTATGGTCGTTGAAATTTCAAAGTGGCGATCGTCTTGCGGTTATACCACAATTGTTTTAATTATTACTATGCGAAAGTTTACTCAAAATTCAAATTATTCGGTACAGAGACATCGAAGGAAATTTGGGTTAATATTGTTGTTAGATGATTGCATATGTTCGTGTCCGATTTGAAAATAAATTACAATGGTTGAATGTTAAAGAATATAGCTTAACTGGTTAGCTTAGCTGGACCGATTTGGCTAATTAAAAAAAAAAATGTTCGTAATAATCCGAATAGTTTTTAAATAAAAAAAATGAAAGTGCTGTTTTCTAGGAGATTTTTGTATGAACTCAAGAACCATAACTCACGATTCGAACGATGAATAAACGTAATTCTTTTTTTGTTTTGTTCGTTATGGTCTTAGAAAAGACACATTTCCAATAGCTTTTCACATATTCACAAAACGATCACGAACAAATTTATTGAAATTTGGACAGGAATAAATGTAAATGGATGATTTCATTAAAATTTTTGTTTCTGATAAGCCTCGTAGTTTTGAAAATGGTTTAAGTAATTTCAAACTTTAGAAACATTTTCGTATATAAATACGGAGTAGCGTTTAAGGCCAGCATTTTACAGAGACGTTTCGCATACGAGAATTTAACTAAATTTTCGGTTTTTACCTTCTGGACAGTCGACGGACCGTCGTGCTTCGGCTCTCCTGCACTCGAGGCCCTCCTCACCTTTCGGACAAGACGTGTAAGACTCCTCGATCGAATTTTCACCAAGTATTGCGTTAATCTGAAAGTAAGACGCGCAGGGTAGTTTCATAGCGGCCATCGACCGTGCAGGATCTACGCAATAGGTCCCACACGCAATTAAATAAACACTCTTAATTGGCCAAGCGTCATAATCGATTTTGTAAACGATTCTGTCGTATTTCCTCGATTTTTTTTCTCGTTTCAACGAGTACCGCGGAGTCTTTAAAACTTCTATGAAATTCTACAAATTGATCAGAAACCTCTGGTAGGTGGATTAGTCCTTATTTGCGAGTCTCGGTAGACCGGTAATTACGACAGTCTCGTGACCATTACACTCCTGGAACGACTACGCGTTCTAGAATCGTGCGTGCACGGACGTTCTTCGGTTACAATTTTTGTTACGCAATGGCCACCGGTGCTTTTAGCGGGAGAACGATTCATAGTCCTTTGCAAATCGATCCTGCGCCTGTACCCGTTTCAACGCGAAACCGGAAATCTCGGATAACAATACGAACAATAGACTTGCAGTCGGTGAAACGATTAATAAATTTCAATCGTCTATTATATAATTATTATACCGCGGAACTTTATGGAAAATTGTCCAAGTCGAGTGTACGATACAGCAGTTCAACGAAAATGTATTTTTTAATCGCTTTAACGAGTTGGAAGAAATCGAATTTTACCAATCGATTTTTAATAAATTTCTAATGATTAGACTGTGGTTCTTTGTGTAAAATAAAAATGTTTTGCATTGATTGTGGAAAGCAGAAATAACATGAGAATTGATTTCATCCCTTAACGACTTTGTTACATTAAAAAAGCAACATTACAACATTCTTTAAGCTTTTAAATCTTTCACTGTTTTATATTTCGTCCAGTCAATTTTTTTTATAAATTAACAAAGATCCGCAGTCTACTAATAATTACACGTTAATTATATTTATGTACTGTTTGATATTCGTATCTTCTACTTCGCAAGAATTTGATTCGAGTAAATTCTTCACATTTTGCTGAAGTTACTAACAGTGGCATGCAAAGTCGGTCCATGAATGCAGTTTTCTCTCGATGCATTTCATTATGACTGACTCATGAGAGGATTCTATGTACGACGTATCATTTCCATCGGAAAAGTTATACAACCATTAATTCCCTTTGTGTCCATGACAAAATCTGATCTCCCTGTGCATCGAATAATAATATCATTTTACCAACATTTATATTTTCCACCCGAAAGGTAAAAAGAGATATCACCGAGCAGGATCAATTTTACAGAGGTTATTTAAACTTTCCCAGACGCAACGAACTTTTTCATTCACTTTTTGCTTTTATTGTAATAAAAGATAAGCACGAGTTCTCTTTCATGGAATACATCAGTCGTTTATAGAAAATTATAGAATATAAATTATAGAAAAAATTGTAAAATTATGATCGCCAACAAATTGCAAAAAGAAAGTTGCTCGAAGTTTTTATAATAATTTAACGTTTGCATAAAATTCAAAATTGAGGGAAATCTTAAATTTAGCACTAAAACTCTATCTCGAAGGGTGAAATGACCCATTCTGGATTTTCTGTTTGAAAATTATTGAGATTGTAAAGGTGTTTTCATGGCAATTGATTGAATACATTTCTTGACTCCAGTATATATTATAGTAAAAATCACAGAAAATATAAATAAATTAAATCTTGTTATTTTTCTAATACTATCCACATTAGTCATTTTTGATGGGTCGATCGGTTTAGTGTTAAACTACAAAAAATTAAGTGAAATTCTTATAAGAATTTGTTTCGGCTTTTCCTTCCAAATGTTAGGTGATGAGAACATATAGCGCGAAGACAAAAGGGTCTGAAATTTTGTGGGAAAAATCTTGAACGAGGTCGCGACTTCTTATGGGAACATTTTAGCGCTCAAATCCTCACTCGTTTGAAAGCTCCCGGTTTCGAAAACATTTTCACCAATCTCGCCAGCGAGTTTTCCTCCGTGGTGACAGCGACGGTGGTGTTTTCTTCGCACCGATGACCGGCGAACACCAAGAACGAGCAAAGCAGCAGCAACGCATCACGGGAACACATCACCATGCGTCCTGGACAACACGCGACGATAAGGAGAGTAAAAAGCTCGCGACACCTCGTCCCGGATAATTTGAAATCGCGACTGGTGGTCAGGTGGAGGCGAACCTCGCCGACAGTTTGACTCCTCCGACGTTTTACTTTCTGGAGGGGATATCCTACATTGCGACACCGACACACGGGACACGCTTGTTTGAATCGGAGAGCGCGATACATCGAATCTTTTCCAGTGAAATTTAGTCATCGACGGTGCAGAGCCGGGCAAACTTTTCGAATGTAGATCTCGATCGCCGCGACATTGTAATTAACGATTGATACATTTACTATTTCTAGCTTAGTAATATTTAAAATAATTCCTTTGCCACAATACTGTCACAGTACTGTCTACTTTTTCAAGAAATATCTCGAAACATGAATGTTTTAGTTAATTTTTATATCAATCGCTTAAGTATGCGCGCAATTTATTGTATCCAAATCTCATTAAACGTCCATAATAAAATACATTGGATGAAGTCTACTCCACGACACTTATAGTTTTCTGCTATGTCTAGTTTGTGCTCGAAACAAGATGGTTTTCCAGTCGAGCTAACATGGGTTCTAGTCCATGCTATGGAATAATCAGTTATGGTGAAACCGAACATGAGCACTCTGTTTCTCTCATATTATAAAATAATATCCTCTGTTATTATACTGTTATACAGAATCAGTATAATAGTACAATAGTACCAGATACATGTTTACTTGTTTCAGCGTTTTGCGACGGACATTCTTACCGCTTTTTGCATCTTACAATAATAAGCGTAAACAAATCTTGAGTTCCTACCTATATAGAGTAGTGAATTAATTTTTAAAATACTTTATTACATCGATTGTACAAAGTATGTCACATTTCATTCTCAAAGAGAATAAAATTACCATTTTTCAGGTGTGGCACCTCCCCAGCTCTGGGTTGTGGCAGCCGGTGCAGCAGTCCATTCTTCAGACGGCTATATGAATAAACGAATAATAAGTAATTCCACCTGCTGAAAGTTCATTGCTATTTAGGTGAAGAGCTTTTTGTTTACCTGAGCAGCCCAATCTCCGCTGGCCGGGAGAGCTTGAGCAGCGCCTGCAGCTGGAAGTGCAGCTGCGGTTGGTGGTGCAACATCGTCGGCCCAGTTCTCTGTTTGCACTGGACCTGTCGTTTCAATGTCATTTACCCAACCAGGTTCAGTGGTGGCTGGAACTTCAACGGGTCCTGTAAATTCTTTAGGCGGAGCAATCTCCTTAGCTGCTTGTTCTTCCTTCTCAGCCTAAAACGACATAACAAAAAGTTCTATTATTATTCGTATTACAATAAGAGCCGCACAAAGTCTAAATAAAATCAATCTTGTCATTTTTATAAGGGAACAGTTACTTTTAAAGCTCGGTAGGTTTAGTATTAGGAATTGAAAATGATGCTTCACAGATATCGAACCAACCTCTTCCGGATCTCTGTAGAAGAACAGATCGACGACTACGTCCCATTTACTTTCGCGTGCGATAGAGCCTCGCAGTCTAAGAACTTCTCTAGCCAGTAACCACCACATAAGACCAACACAGTGCAAACTCTTCGTGTTACAAGGAATGGCGATATCGACGAAACGAAGAGGAGAATCTGTGTTACAGAAAGCAATGACCGGAATGTTCACGTAACTGGCTTCTGTGATGGGCTGATGGTCGGTGGATGGATCGGTAACAATCAGCAATCGCGGCTCGCGGAAGGCGGACTGTAAACAAATATTATAAGTTGTATACATGGCGAAACTATATATTAAAATTAGGTTTGTTGGATTTATCGATTGCAGTCAGAAAAGATTAAGCCAATATAAACCAACATGTAAAAAAATATGGATATGTTGTTCATCATCATTTGGGTGAATATCGAATGTAATAATTAGACAGCGGATTTGACGCATTTACAACAAAAATAAGTAGATGCAGTTTAAAGTGGTAAAAACATTAAGTATGTTGCAGTTCAGGTAGGAAATTTATATTTTGCAAAACATCCGCTGTCCAATAATAATATTGCATTAGAAACAAAGTTCGTTTTCAAATTAAAATCAAAGATAAAATTAAGGTATTTATTCATATGTTTTTTCAATAACACGAGAAGTTACCTCGAAAATGGCAAAAAGTAATAGAACAGAATGGAAAATATGTTGTTGAAGAAATCTATGAATAAATGTCTGAATTTTAATTTACATTTGCTATGAACTTTCGTTCCAATCCAATATAACTGAACTAGAAATAACAGAAATAAAATTATAAACAACCTGAATCTGATTGGTGAAAGCACCAGGAGTGAAACGGCCGGCAATAGGTGTAGCTCCGGTGTGTTGAGCGAACTTCAGAACTGCTCTTTGGCCTGTTTGTCTGCAACTGATGACGAACACTTCACTGGGATGTTCAATGGCAACAATGGCACGTGCAGCCAACAACAATTTCTCCCAAGTATGACAGAGATTGATAATACTAACTCCTAAAGTAAAAGTAAATATTAACATGTATAATTTCGAGCAGGAATATATTAGTCCTTATTTAATATAGAATTTACCGTCGTTCTTCTTCTTGTAAACATATTGTTCCATCTGGAAGTTGACATTTTCTGCACCCAGATGGGTGAATGCAGCTAGCATTTTAGTAACGTCATCCTCTTTGAGGGACAATACATCTAAACCTCCTGACATCTTAACGTTGTGGTTAACTTACGATTAACCTAAACAGAAGAGAGAATATGCAAATGATGCGGTGTAGATTGAATTTTTAAATTATTACAGTATACTCTGTATATATAGCAACAGCTTTAAATCTTACAGGAAGGTAACCTGACTTTCTAACCTCAATTAAATAGCGTGCTCCATTTAAAACATAATTAGTATATGAAAAAATAAATATAACGAAGTTTAAATTATCAATCACATAATATAAAGTCTCGTGGTGTTATAAAATTCTTATTGACTCTTACAATGTAAGGAAACAATGCCACGTGTGCTAACCTACTTGAATATTTACGTATATACTGTAACTACTCGGTATTCGTACTTGTATTTATATAAATATTTATCCTCGTACGTTTACTATTCAGTAAATAACATCTTCGTACTGTTTAAATGAATATGATTGTTATAAATAATTATAATATTACGGAACACTCACGTTATCAATGCCACTAGGAGACTTCCAATCGGAAAGGAAGTTGTGCAGCTTACACAAAGTACAACCAGGTATAACTCGATCAAAACATGAACAGTAAATTACAAAATAATAAGTGGTTAATGAGAATAGAATAATAATTTTAAAAAATAATAATAATACATCCAAAATTATAAAAATTAATTGATCGTAACTGATAAAAGATATAAATAGCTTTGAACTATACAGCAAAGTCACGGAAGTACACTCAGATTATAGTGGGAAATTTGAACCGTTTACACAGCGAGTGAAAATATTTCCTCTCTGGCATAAATAAAATTATTGTATGAATTTATGATTCTATTTCAGTATAATGATGTCTCACTTTGTTAATAAGGAATAAAATTACCTGTTTAAATTGATTCTTATAAGTTTTAGAGTGTAGACTGCGGATATATCTTTATGCAAAAATAAAAAGGGTTTGATTGGACACAGGAGCCAAATAAGAATTTTCTTTTAAATTATTAAGCTGAAAATAATACATTGATGTCCTTGATTTTTACATGTCCGAAACTGTAAAATAAAATAATAATAATAATAGAATCGAGCAGTTAAGGCGAGTCAAGGCGAGTGCACAATTGTCTATAAAACTAAAGTACAGTTCACAAAATACATTTGGAAGCGAAACCTCGCAAGTGAAATAATAATAATCGCTGTTTCATCATACGCGCATAAATGTGCGACAAGTAGTTTATTTAAAAACTGTCGACATGGCAATGTCTAGCATTTTATTATTGCGGAAAGGGTTGTCGATAAATGGTAAGCATAATTTTTTATTGATAAACATATACCAATCCCGATTCATGCACACATCAACTTTAGTCCTGACGTTTGTATCATCATAATTTTGCGAAATAAATTATCGTGTCGTATAAATTGCTCAAGTTCTTTATACGCATCTTGTCAACTGTAACCGTAAATAGCATACCACGTATAGATGTGGTGAAATACGATGTTGTTAGAAATTTCGGCAATACCGTAACATGCTTTAATTCGCCGTTACTTTTTCTTAATTTAATACCGTGATTTTCTATGTTTGTTAATCTGAAACCAAATCAAGAACGCTAATCGTGACAGTTTATAATGTCACTGTGAAGTCTAATGCGAAATCTATTCGATTTGAAGGTTATGTCTTTGTTGCATTGAACGATAATTAGAAAAGTGAATCTGTACTGAAAGAACTGATAACGATTATTTAAATAAAAACCACTGAGTCATTGAGCTGTATAAAGAAAGTAAACAAGAAGATAATCAACGATGTTAGATGAAAAATTGAAAGATTACCTGAAGAATAACAAAACTAAAGAAGCATTAGATTTATTTAAAAATGCTAATGATGATATTCTTAAAGATTATTCATGGTCAATTATACAAACTGCTTCATCCTATATTACCGATGAAAATGCGAAACATAATAGAGAAATGTTGGATTGTTGTAAAATGATATTACATGATATAGCAGAGAAATGCGATCCTTCAGATACGTGGCTTCATTTCCTAGAAGAAATGCAAGACGATATAAGGGTTTGTACGATTCTAGAAATAATTAGTAAAAATGCATTAAAAGTGAAAGATAAATTGAAAGTCTGGTCTATTAATACGATAAAATCTTATATCGAGGAGCTATCAGTAGTTTGGGAAGAAGAAGAAGAAGTCGCAACTGTAACGAATAGGATTTTAAAAGTTTACAATTCGATGATACTGTTTCTTGAAATAATAGTACAGGAAGCAGCATTGCAGAATGCAAAATCAAAAAGTTATGCTGAATTAAGGGATCACCTTATGAGTGTTCTCATTTGTTTTATGGGAGAACCACTGTGTTATTTGCCAGATCATATTTTAGAATCTCAATCGAAGCAATCTTTACCAGAAAAGATTATAATACTCATGAATCATATCACAGGGGATCTGCTTCAGTTTCTAAATATTATGAGCGTAAGAAGTAGAAAACATTACTCTAAGAAGAAAACTGTGTATCAAAATGTATCAGACTTGGCATACGCTAATTTGTATTTCTATATTTTAACAAAACCGCATTTATGGGAGAAAGTACCCCAAATCTATGATTGGCAATATATTTTTGAAGCATGTATATATCTGGTTATTAAATTGCTTCAAGAAAAAGAAAAAGTTACCATCGAGAAAGGATTAAATCTCTTGGATCACCTGTTAAATAGATTAACAAAGCACTGCCTAATATCAGAATTGTTGGAACTGAGTATTTATTCGAACCTGCTCGACGCTATTGTGAATGTGATGATTTATTACGACAGCGACAAAGAACGTAAAAAAGCTTTAGAATTATTTCAGAACTATGTTGCGATGTTTGATATGCAAGCTAGGTATCATGTTGTTCTGCGTTTATACCAAACTAGCGAACATTCAGGTTTACTTAGTTTGACGACTAGCATACTCAAAGATTCCATTATCGAATGTCTTCAAGCAACACCACCTACACCTTATTTTATTGGCGATAACTTGAAAACTTTGGTGAAGTTGACTTGCAAATTATCACATGGCAGCGGGACAGATCTGGTAGAAATATCTGATGAAATAATTAGTAGTTTAAATCTTTTAAGATTTCTACTTATCAGAGACAGGCATAATCAAACTGGAATTTGGAATGTGATAGATGAACTGAGAAATAATTTTCTAAAACCGTTGAGAGAAGCAATAGACTTATGTAAAGCACATTGGAAAGTAAAAATAAAGGATTTGGAAGAACAGAAGAAAATCATTGGAACAAGCGATATGGAATTTGAAAAAAGCGATGCCGAAATAGCATTGATCGTGGGTGGAGAAAAGTTGCCTCCATTGCCACTATCGGAAAAAATTTTATTTTGTCATAAGGCAGTAAATGGTCTTGATGTAATGGAGAGCATTTTGATCAGGGTCAATGAATGTATATCTGAAACACCATGCATTAAAACACGATAATGCTGTAACATCAAAATAATAATGTACATTTATTGTGAAATAAAATGACTTATTAATTTCTTTCATATCCAATAGTTTATTGTTTTGCACAAGTCCTAATAATTGTCATCGATTAATATATAAATGGCTTTTTGAAGTAAAGAAGGAGTAAATTTATATCGAGTTTTCGTTTCAATAGGTTTTAGAAGTATATGGACTTGTAGGGTATTACTCGGAGAACAAACCGACAATGCTACTACAAATGCACAACATTCGAGTCAAGACCATAACAAGGAAAGCGACGAGGACTATGAGAAAAATATCAAGTCAAAGATTCTTAATGCATCTTTAAAATTTGTACATGATCTGGGGTGGAGCCAGCAAGCCATCAGTGCTGGTAATTTATATTAATTTTTCAGTTAAAGTAGACGAGTTTTGGAAAGAATTCCTAACATTGATTCACATTTAACATATTTATTATAGACTTTTAGTTTTGATTTCATGCTCTTAGCACCTAACCGATTAATAAATAAGTATATTTAATGAAAAGTCATATACCAAAGGTGCTGAATCTATTGGATATCCTGGTGTAATTCATGGATTGTTTCCGAATCACGGAGCAGATTTAGTTCAGTATTTTTACTTGACATGTAACAACCAGTTAAATAAAATGCTTAAAGAACAAGCTCTTGCTACTCAAGAAAATTCCACTAAAGAGAAAAAAGCATTGGAGTCTCAAGTACAGGATGCTGTCCAGACAAGACTTAGAATGGTGATTCCATACAAGAAAACTTGGCCTCAAGCTTTAGCTCTTATGACACTTCCCCCCAATGTTCCAAAATCGTTGGCTAATTTACTTACTTTAGTTGACGACATTTGTTATTACGCTGGTGACAGATCAGTTGATGTAAGAGTACTTTCATACAATTTTAATTGTGTTTTATATTTTAAATAACTCATGGAACAAATCTGCCCGATTAGATTAATTGGTATACTAGAAGAATAGTACTGGCAGGTATTTATAAGACTACCGAGTTGTATATGCTACAAGATAATAGCGAAGACCATAAACAAACTTGGAATTTCTTGGATAGGCGAATAAAAGAGGCAACACAAATACATTCTGTTCTTACAACAACTTCTGATATAGCCTTGCCAGAACAAGCTCTAAATCGTGCTACCGAAGCAGCCAGTGCTGCTTTCATTACAGTAAGTGGTTCCAAGTAATTCAGTTTTATAATGTATTTAATTTGTAGATTTTATGCATTTATAATTTTAGTAAAATATTTACTCTAACTTTTATTTTCTTCGAACTACAGAACTTGAAACTCTTTTGTAACAGAGTAAACAAATTTTTATCAATTTTAATTTCTATAAACTAGTTTACAAAATTGTATTTGCATAAACATCCACAATCTAATTATTATAGTATAATAATATCTCTACTTAATACCTTTTTTTATTTGTCAGGCACGTAATATACTTGGATTGAATTGGAATAGGTAAACCAATGTTAAGATAGAAAAAAATAAGTTTTAGAAAAAAATTTTGCAGTGTTTTTCCTAATTGTATTTATCGAGAGTAGATAAGTAATTCAAGAGCTGCACGCACGTATCTTGACTTCATATGGTAAAATAAATGTTCAAGAGACACAATTTAATGCTGAATGAGCCATTACTGCTAATTTATTTCAGTAATATAGATTAACAAGATCTGTACATTTGAAGTCGAATTCAATAAATCTGAACTATTTTCCATGCAAGATATAAAGATAAAAATTGTAAGAAATATAAATTTAACAGTATATAACTTTTACCCTGCAATATTGTCGCGATTAAGTAAGGCAACATAGTTCCGTCTTCATATAAAATTATTTGATCTCTCTATAGAACGAGAGATCAATTTCCTTCCTTAACATTCAATTGAGCAGAAGATTAGTTCGTAATAAAAAATATGTTTACACAGCCAGTGCCTAACGAGTTAACATTACGTTCCAAAATGTAACGTATTTTACAATGAAATGATTCAGACAATACTACAAAATTATCTACTCTTATCATTTATAGAAGCCTCATTACCAATATCGATAACTCTGATATGATTCTATCCATTTTTATAATATCAATAATTCTGATACTGTTCTATCAATTTTTATAAAAAGAACAATAATATGTCACAGATCTAACAATGAGCATTTCAGTCTTTCTAACACAATGCTTTTATTAAATCTTTCATTACTTCTATGAATGAAACTTCTCTGCAAGAAACATTCAAACACCTTTCTATTTATATCGCTAATTTCACAGTAAGATTTGCACTGTATGTGTTTCATAAAAAGTCAGCTTTTAATTTTTGCCCTTTATTATTAATAATGAGCTTCTTCTATGTAGCCTTTGATAGTTTTTGGTAAAGGTAATTTGTGGATATTATCCAGTCTAGTATTCTGACGTATAACAAAACGACAGAGGTACTGTAAACTTCGAACTTGTGTAAATCTGCTTACTGGTTTTGTTAATCTAACTGGAAATGCTGGTTGACCAGGATACCTAGGTCGTGAATAACAAAATGGAGCCGACTGGCTAGAATTCATTGAATATGTAATTAAATCAGCTACAGAGCTGAATCCTGCGCTTGCACTTTGGTTACAGAAAGAAAATAAACCACCGCTATGTTCCATACGAGCATGGAGTAACTTACCAGAGGATTTAAAACTAAGTGTCAAGACATATCTAGAAAAACGAAATTGATGTCAGCAATATTAACAACATCACATAGATTACTATTACCAATGCATTTGGAAAACAAACCTGTCATCTGATGAATCTCTAACTAAAAATGCACCGTCTGGTTCGGATATTAGTTTGGCGTCAGCTTCATTGCCTGATATAGGTCCCCAATACCATCCATAGTTACTTAATTTAAGCAATTCCTCTGTGAGACTTGCTTTCACTTTATTATCATGATTTAATGTTTCGTCGATGTTCACAGGATCTATATTATTTTCAATCGGATGATCTGTTACTGTATTTTCTATTGCAAGGGGATATCCCAATCGTTCCTGGTTAACAGAACAAGACTGAAGAGGACTAGGAACGTTTTCATATCTATTATCTGTTTGGAGTTCAAGAATGGCTTCTAAATCAAGCAAATCCAGTTTTCTATCTACGTCAAAGTATTTCTCTAAGGTTTCATTGAAACTTTTTGAAGTTTCTTCGTCTTGGGGAGATGAATCATAAATGATCGGAGTTTCATTGCTATTTAGGTCATTGGAAGATTCAATGATACTTTCCGATTGAACTTCCGAAACGTTACTCTCGTTACTCTCCTCTGTGCAAAACCTGGATTTGTCATCTTGAACTGTCAACAAATCTGGATTTGTTTTATCTTCCGACAACGAGCTGGATACTTGAATCTCGTTCTGTAAAAATATCTCTTACAATTAGTTCAAACACACAGCTGTCATCGTTGTGTACTTACTTTTTGCTTTGACTTGCACTCTGACAGCTTCTTGGTTTGCATATGATCTTTAATGTTCTTGAAGAAACTGAACGACGTTTTTCTTGGAACAGTATTGTTAATATTGCACTCGACAATTCTAATGTCTACATCCTCCCGTTTTGTTATGCTAGCACGTCGCGAGTTACGTCTCCAAAGAAAATCGAACGTTCTCGTAATTAATTTCCGTGGTTTCAAGACTTGCTTTGGTGTTCTCTCTGCACCAGGAGGAGCAGCAACGATCTGTTCCTCCGACGTCTGATTCAACATATTCAAATGTTGAGCGACCTTTCAAACTGGCTCCGAATCGGGGAAAGGATATGATTCCACTATCTTATCGGGAGTTATTTCACACGCCATCTATTTCTTATCCAGTCTTCTTCCCGCAAATACAATTTTTTTTCGGGTATTCGAGAATTTTCATTGCAGTACACTGCTTCACGAACGTCCATCCGAATTACTCTCGCACTGACTAAACACAACGATGTTTTTGTGGACAATGTCTCTCAATGCTGTGTATCCAACAAGCTATGTATAGCAGTGTATAGTAAGCTGTGTATAGTGCTCTATTATCCTGTGTCCACAAGTTTGCCGAGTCTGCATTCTGCGCCTGCGGATCACCGATCGGCGTTGGCAGCTCAAACTATATACTAATTATTTACTATTACTCAGTTTTATATCATTTTTAATATTATTAATTTATTGTTTATACCCGGCTTCAGATAATATGCCATGATCCGAAACAATGAATAAATAAATGTTATCGACTATCGATAACCAAGATGTCCGGCTAACAGTTTGAGCGTTCCGCCACTACACGGAATGGCGCTGTACGGAGGCTGAATTGTAGTTCGGAAGATCGCCGTTCGCGGCGCAACTGTTCGGCGGTTCGTTTTAAATTGAAATTTCAACTACGGGAAAACTATGCGCTCCTTTACACGAATTAATTCGCTCTTTTGAGGAGAACTCTGAACAGAAGAATTCTGCATGGACAGCAAAAGCAGTGGGACTGCAATGATTATCAAAGAATTCGACGAGATTTTCGACAGTCTTAATGGAGAAGGAAGGAAACATGGACCATTAAAACCACTGACAGGACCTATAACAAGAAGAATTTTGTAATGAAATTGATGTATCGATTTGTATTGCAAAAAGTAATACCAAAGTTTGATTGTACAAATTGTACATTACATATATTAAAACCAGGGATAAGTAGAAATAGAAATATTATTCTTAATGATTACTTTTTACGGTGTTTATGTAGAAGTTACAATATAGCGCGCTTGGTTTTATATAAGTGTAATGTACAAAGTAATGTAAAAAGTACAATTAAACATTTTATAAGAAAATATGTAGTATTCAGTTTTACGTGCGACCACAAAAATTTGGTTATTGATTTCCTTTTAGATTATTTAGTTTTGTATGCAATTTGCAATGTTTGTAAATATCTTAATGATTTAATGTGTGGCAAGCGCGAAAGACTTTCACCAACTTCATGTTCACTTAGTAAACAGTGCATCGCGATTAGAAATAGTAAATATAGGAAAGATTGTAAATAGTAGTAATGTAATAGTAGTAATATGTAATTATAAATGTAAAAAAGTTCAATATTGAATAGAACGTATTTAAAATGTAATAAAATGTTTTAATTTTTTTATTTTTAAATAAAAATTATAAATTAGCAAGGAATGGGTAGTGTGGATTTCAAATCCCCGCGATTTGTCCCGTTAGTGTGCAACACACAATTCAGATAGCGTTCGATTTCGTGCTAACAGAAAAATACATTGAGTGACACTACCCTGTAATACCTA
The DNA here is from genome assembly GCA_028455595.1 of Lasioglossum vierecki. NCBI lineage: Eukaryota > Metazoa > Arthropoda > Insecta > Hymenoptera > Halictidae > Lasioglossum > Lasioglossum vierecki. The sequence continues at coordinate 8,228,274 of CM052341.1, forward strand.
GGATAGCGCTGGTTATTTTTGCGTGGCCAAGTTGGCCAGGCCGACTGTCACGCTACAATATAATGTACATTCTAGTGTCACCAAACATAACCTATCGAAATGTGCAGCTTGTCAAAACTAGATTCCATATCTATAGTACGATAAAATGTGGGAATGATTATTTGCCACTTGTAATGAAAATAAAAATCCAATTGCAAGTTTAATTATTTTAAATGTAATTTGATGGGTTGATTCAGAATGGCCCCACTTACGGATTTACTTTCCTGTAGTATAATCGGTAATCTCTTGTTATAAATATTTTAAGTCATTTCAATATTTATTATCTTTTTATTGTATTTCAGAAAAGGATTCCAATGGAGATGTGTTATGGACATGGTCCTATCCATTCATTTCAGAATTACAGAAAGCAGTTGTTTATAGGAAATGTAACTTAGAATCGGAATACAATTCTTCGCAAGTATTTGTATTTTCAAGACATAAACACGATTGGTTTTATATACATTCCAGCGAAGTATTTGATTCCGATAAATTACCAAAAGTAAGTTAAAATAGTTATTTTACAAATAAAAAAACAACCTAGAATTATGGTAATGTTCTCTTCTATTAATAGGTAAAACAATTCGCTTTAGTTTTATTCGCAAAAGATTTTAATCCACGAAAATATGAAGTTCTTTCACGGGTCCTTAGCAAAATGTACTGCAAAACTGGGAAACCAACAGAAATCTTACAACTATACCTTTCTGTATTTACAAAAGGATCTTGTTCTACCCAAGAAAATGGAACGTTTGTGTCAGATGATTTCAATAGTCATCGTTTTACAGTGAATACCAACATCAGAGAATTAATTAAAGCTTTTGAGTTGGAAACTATATTAATATATACGGCTTTACTGTTAAAAAAAAGAATAGTAGTTTATCATCACAGTTTGGAACAACTTTTGAAATGGACTGGCTTATTTCCACCATTGATGAAACATCGAAAAGTTAGCGATTACTTGTTTCCTTGGGTTGATTTAGTTGATGACGAACTGACAGAATTAAAGGTAAAATATTGTAATACATTGCACTGTTTATAATTGCAATAAGTCCTAAGCTAACAAACTTTTTTTAGAGACATTCCCATTATGTTGCTGGTTGTAGAAACAGCTCGATATCATCTAGAACGGATTTGTTCGATCTACTTGTGAACATTCCAGCTAGAGAAATTACAGTAGCTTCGCACGCAAAAGGTAAAAAGAAAATTTGAAAAGTTTTCCACTCTGTTGAAGACACTGTCCTCGAGAAACATCTTTCCATTCTAGAGAGCCTGACAATGACAAAAACACATAAAGAAATAGCTCTCTTTATGGTACAGTTATGCGAAAATCAAACCTATACAGAAGCCCAAATAATATCTGAGATTAATGATAAAACTCAGGATCTACTGAATCAACTAACATCTTTGGCTGTAGTTCAAGGACCTGATGGAAGAAAGATGGTGTCTGCACAAACACTAAAGGAAAAGAATTTACCGGCAGCAGTGGAGAATTTCTTAATCAATTTGGCTGTTGTAGAAAATTTATTCCTATTATAACTACATTATATATTTTTGTAAATAAATGCATTTACTCGAGATGTTTCATGTGAACTTTATGTTACATATTACGAAATCATCACACATTACGGGAAGCTATTTTTCTGCAACGGCCGCCTTTCATCCGGTACAAATTTGCACCGGAAATTTGCTCCTGTGCACGCATATGCCGCGGTAGTGTCGTCCGTAGGATCAGGATTTGGACATGGGCAGGAGGACGGTATGAAACAGCAGCAGAACCCTGCCTTTGTGACAGCACAGTCGTACTGATGTACGGCAATGTCGAATGGCAGCACCGTCGGTGAGGGTAGACGCACCTGATCGCACTATTGTGACAGATGTCGGCGACTGTGCAAATTTTATTCATTCTCATATTTGTGTTATTTTTCCTAACCTGCGGATCTTTATGCGAAATAAAAATTGTCTGCATCGATTGCAAGAGGTAGAAACTATTGGAAACTAAAAATTGCATTGTCATGCACCAGTGCGACCGTACTGTCACAAAGACAAATTCAGAGTCTTGATGCCAATTCAAATCCTGGTCCCACGGATGACATTGGCGCGGCATATGCGCGGGGGCAAGATTTCATACGCAGGCCAAAACAGTAATGTTTTTTCCGGACAAAAAAACTTCAGGACGTGTCCTTTGTTACGAAATATATATATTATGTATACATAAATACACATGATATACATTCATTTTTCACAATCACATCATAACAATTTTTAAAAATTCTACGGGGTGATCAAGGTACCCTGATCTCTGATATCTCAGTAATCTCAGCACTGGGTGGAATACGTTGTGATAAACCTTGCATGGTGCATTGTGAAACGGCAATTTATAGGTAGAAACTCTACGCAGGTTTACCGGATTCTGCGTTATCTTGTATACATGGAGAATTATTTTTGTTATTATTGTAAACAATGTATAGAGAAAATATCGCGACACGGACGTTCACCTGAGAATGCTCTCAAACGAGCAAATGGTATGTATGCCTACTTAGCCAAACAGAAGAATTTGACATAGCCGGTGGATATTTTATTTGGAATCCAAATGTTTTCCCCCCATCAATACCGATTTTCCATCATTTCAATAATAGTTAATTATTGCCACATAACGTTCGAACTGTCTATAGTCAAGTCTGTCCAATTCTTTTTCTGAAAAATATTACTTGTACACAACCATATGCACCTGTGATAAAAATTATGCAAGCGGTCAAGAAACTGTACGATGCTAATGGCAATGTTCATGATTCTGTTCTTTATGTATAACTTCTTTTGACTGAGAAGATTAGATGTTCGTATTGAATAAATTCGTATGGTATGTATCTTTTTCATACATCGATCAAAATGAATTTCAATCATACAAACTAAAACTATTTCACATTACTATCATTGAACTGACTTTGACACTACAGATGTCCATTTGTTTACTGTGTTACATAAACTGTAGGTACTTTTTCACAATTCTTGAGACATTGAAGATCCGCTGTTTTACTATATGCATTAAATATAAATCTTGGAAATACATGAGTTTTCATTCTTTTTAACAGAATTCATGGAAGTAGGGGAACCTACTCAAGCATTAGATATTTTGCAAACAGACTTCTGGAAAAAAGAAAGGATGTGCAAATGGTCAGAGTCCGCTTTGGAACCCATAATGTTCAAATATTTGGACCTATGTGTGGAACTAAGAAAGTCGCACATAGCAAAGGAGGGCCTAGCTCAGTATCGAAATACGTTTCAATCAGTCAATGTTGGAAGTTTAGAAAAACTCATACGTGGGTATCTGCGCAGGGCAGAGGAGAAAACGAAACAAGCAAGGAAACAAAGTCGGCAAGCTGTTATAGACATAGATGATCTTGATAACTTAGCTACGCCGGAAAGTACTCTGCTGTCCGCTGTAAGCGGCAAAGATGCTCAAGATAGAAGTGACCGTACAATCCTAACACCTTGGGTAAAATTTTTATGGGAATCCTATTGTCAATGTTTGGAACTGTTGAGAACTAATGCGCATGTAGAAACACTATATCATGACATTGCACGTATGGCCTTCCAATTTTGTCTTGAATATAACCGTAAGACTGAATTTCGTAAGTTGTGTGACAAGTTGAGGAAACATCTAGAAAAAATTTGTAAATTACCAGCACTGGTATCCAATGTTTCTATGAATAGAGCCAAAACTCAGCAACTGAACTTGGAAACACGATTGCATCAGCTTCATTCTGCGATTCGAATGGAGTTATGGCAAGAGGCTTTGAAGTCTTCTGAAGATGTATATGGTATCATGAATTTTTCTAAAAAGCTTCCAGTACCAAAAACTATAGCCAATATTTATTATCAGAAGTTGACCATTTTGTTTTGGAAAGCAGGAAATTATCTTTTCCATGCTGCCACGTTATTAAAATTGTCGCAACTATCTCGTGAAATGAAGAAGAACATGTCGTTAGAGGAACAACAGAGAATGGCTAATCGTGTCTTATTAGCTACATTATCTATTCCCCTGCCATCTGCTCATCCGGAATTTGATCGTTTAATTGAAACAAATAGGAGTCCATTGGAGAAAGCTCAAAAGCTTGCAACACTTTTGGGTCTCACTCAACCACCAACAAGAGTTTCACTGCTTGAAGATATCGTTCGTTTGAATCTCGTGAATTTAGCATCTCCGCAATTACAAAATTTGTATTCATGGCTAGAAGTTGAATTTCATCCTTTGGAGTTGTGTACTCGAGTAGATTCTGTTATTCAAACTCTGCAAACTGGTGAGAATAGTCGTTTGATTCAGTATATTCCAGCTTTACAAGACGTAACGCTTGTTCGTTTGATTCATCAAATATCGCAAGTGTATCAAACTATACAGTTTGCCAGGCTTCTGGAGCTTGCTAAATTTACAACAGATTTTCATTTAGAGCGTCTCTTAGTTGACTGTGTAAGATACAATGATATGCAAATAAGAATTAACCATGGTAAGAATTGTGTGGACTTCGGAGTTGATGTGTCAGAGGCTCAGAGGGAACATCATCCTGGCGGTCTGGTTCCACAAATCCGTTGTCAACTTGTAAATATGGCTACTGTGTTGCATAGAGCAATCCATATTATCAATCCAAATAAAAAGAAACTGGAACGCGAGAAGTTGCGTAACGCCATGGTCGTTCATTACCATGAAACTAAATTGAAAGAGCATCAAAGAATTCTGGGAAGACATAAGATTATCGAAGAAAGGATAGAGTACATGGAACACAATAACATGGTTCGCAAAGAAAAGGAAATGCGTAGACAAGAAGAATTGCAGAGACAGCAAATGTTGGCTGAACAGAAGAGATTGGAGCAAGAAAGGGAGGAGCGCGAAAGAAAGCGGCAGCAGAGTGAGATTCAACAAATTAAGGACCGTCATCTTAAAGAGAAAATGCAACAAATCTCTCAGACTAGTCACGGACAGAAAGTGCTGAAGAAACTGGACGAGGACGAGATTAAGAAGTTAGATGCGGAACAAATTGCGGCTCGGGAAGCTGAAGAGTTGCAGAAAGAACGTAGAGAAATGCAGCAGAAGTTGAAGTCTCAGGAGAAGAAGATCGATTACTTGGAGCGTGCCAAACGAATAGAAGAAATACCGTTGTTAGAGAAAGCAGTTGAGGAGAAGATGGAGCAAGCCAAGTTACGATGGGAGCAGCAAGAGGCAGAAAGGATTGCTGCAGCCATAGAAGAACGACAGCAGGCTGTCGCAACAAGAGAACGCATGGCTAGAATGAAGGAGGATCATGATATCTTTTTGTCGAAGATACTGGCCGAACGTAAGAGCATTTATCTGGAGAAGCTGAAAGAATTTGAAACGGTACTAAATGATGAGAGAGCCAGTAGATTATTGAAACGCAAGGTAGAGCGTAAAGCTGAACGCAAAGCGAGATGGGAACATGAACGTGCCGAGGCTCTGGAAAGAAGACGGCAAGAGGAATTACGTGTCAAGCAGGAAGAGGAGAAACGACGAATGGAGGAGGAGAAAGCAAAGAGGGAGGAAGAAGAGAAATTGAAACGTGCTGAAGAAGAAGCAAAGGAAGCCGAGCGTTTGGCTAAGATTGAGAAACAAGCTGAAATCACTAGAGCTAGGGAAGCTGAAATTGAACGGAAATTGGAAGAGGAGAGACAAAAGGAAAAGGAAATGGGCGATACATGGAGACGTCAACGCGCAGCAGAAAAACCAGGTATGCTTTTTCATATAGACAAAGATTATTTTAATTTTAATTTTAATTAAGATTAGACATCCAGATTATGATAACACATTTCTATGATTACAGTGGAAGCAATGTCTTGGCGTCGCAATACTGAGGCGAAAGAGGACGGTAACAAGGAAGAGTTTAGTCGTTGGAAAAGACGTGAGACAACAGACAACAAGTGGCGAAAAGACGAATTGGAAAGACCGAAGAAACAGAATTCTTCTGATACTTGGCGACGAGACGATTATGAGAAGGATGATGCTCGAGATAGAGATAGGGAGAGGGACCGGGATAGAATAGTGGATAGAGATCGTGGGAGGGATGTGCGTCCCGTAAGTATATAACGAAAAACAAAAGACAAATTTTTCTAGTGTAATGTATAACGTATATTCGCTTTTACAGCCACGTGATATTCCTACACGCGACTCCATAACGGACGGTTTTCGTGCTCGTGGTAGAATGCCCGAACGTCGTGGTCCTCCTCTTCCTGTTGGCGGTACTGGCCCTCGTCGTGAAGACCCAATGCGTATCACTACCAATTTCAAATGGCGCGAAAAAACCGACTCGATACAGAATTCTCGAGATCCACCTAGACGCGAGGAAAAGTAAGTTTGCTCTTTTTTTAAATCATTATGGAAATTATCTATTATCGAAAATGCTTTTCACACTTGATTTTGCGGAAATCAAAAGAAATTCCTTATGACAAAAACATAAATGCAGGAAGAGAAACAAGAATTCTATTTTTTCCCATAATTGTTCTTTGAATCAAGATAAAGAGTTAATGCTACACGGTTAAAGTTTGGTGCACGCTATATATATTAAAAATACAATGTGAATGATTAGGCGAGATGATCAGAAAGAAGGACTCCCACCAAAACCTGAGGAAAGAAGACGACCACCAGAGGACGAGGGATGGTCGCAGGTTGGCAGCCGGCGTTAAAATACATCATGTCAAAAACCAAGGCATCTTGAATAGAACACATACATTTTTAATTTTCGTAAAAATTTATTTTATCGCCTTCAAAATAGACCCCTTCCGAGGCAATACACTTCTGCCAGTGTAAAATCCAATCATCTAAGCACTTCTTATAAGCGTTTTTTGTTTCACGGCCTCCGTTGACAAAAAACAGCAACCGCGAAGGGGTAATTTGAGTTTGAGGAATAAGAAAAATAATAAGGTGGTTGGTCGATGACAGTTGTCGAATGTTTGGCCATAAATTCGATTATAACGGTCGCTTTGAGAGATGGCGCGTTGTCGTGGTGCAAAATCCACGATTTGAACGCATTGTACCACTCATATGCTTGTGCTCCCGACATAACTGGATCACCGAAGGCTTCATTCAACAATTTCAAAGAATCGGTACAAGAAATTTTATTGGCAACACAAAATTTCAAGCAAACTCTTTATTCAATTTTTTCCATGGCAACGATTGCAGAACACTCTTTGAGTAGACTGATAAACTCGACAGCTGTGGACAGATCGAGCTCCACATTTGCGTCGTGATAGTTTGTAGTAACTTCTAGAAACAAAACATTTTTTAATACTTCTTAAGCGGGCAGTTCAAATGAGGATGTCTCGGTACTTTTTTGACACAATGTAGCACTCCGGAGCTACGTATAGAAGCAACGTTTACTATTCTTCAAGAACAGTGCATAATATGTACGCAGTTAGACTTTTTGCAAGAAACTACACGGCGTGCCCAACACGGCTGTTTTGTGCACCGTTGCGTTCCTTCTCCGACATACTTGTTGTAATTTAAAGAAAGCACAAAGGCGACCGTTTGTAGGCTAATTTGTCGCTTCGGACAAAATGGGAAACCGATGGAAAAGGCAAAATGTAAACTAACACTGACAAACAGCGATAGGTTCGAGATTTTTTACGATTCTCCTGGAAGGAAGAATCCACAACTGAGTTTTATTTAAATGTCGACAACATACTGCGTTACGTGCATGAGGCTTGTTAAGAAACAAGAACAATTGAGCAGTATACACAATTACTTCGCGCATCACAATTGTATGTGAAATATGAATCAATGTACAGAGCAGAAGAGACGATGGTGGACTGTATGCGTACGAAAGAATTGAATCGGCTATATAAGACTCGTCGCAGAGTGGTGAAAAGTCTCAAAACATCAATAAAGTTCTCTTGTATCCTAACAATAATGTTAATATTTTTTTTATGAACTCGAACACGCCGTGTCATACCTCTGTCCCCAGAAAGAAAGAAGAAAATATATTCCTCTTCCGTGCATATTCGCGGCAACGATGTTTTTAACTTTTATAATACAGTCAGGTTTTGAGACCAACGTAAGAGCCGCCCTCAATATTATATGGTATAAATATAAATGAAGATCGATGCATCTTGTCCGTATTGTCTTTTTAATTGTTTTATTACATTTATGATATCGTTAAGAATTTACGATGCTACGTAATAAATAAATCACTGCAGAGTATCAAACCCCGTTTTTATTTACATATACCTACTCAATTAAATAACTGGATTAATCTATACAAAAGATTTCAGAGAGAATGACACAAGAGCAGCCGACACGTATGAAAAATGTAAAATTGATCAGGATATTGAATGTTGCACTAGATGTGTGAAAATTGTACAAACACCTATGATTAGGTACTAACTGATTTTATTATTCGAAATTGTGATGCACTTCAGCGACACGTAATGTACATTTGGTTTGAATCGCACAGTGTTACGACGTTTGTAATAGAAGCGTTTACAAATTACGCGGCGGTCAGATTTTTCACTTGTACTAAAATGTTCTTTCGGTATTCGCAGTCGATTTCATAAATTGCACGAAACCTTACAAAGAATATTATTAAATCTTAACAGAATCATGTTTTTAGACCAATGCGTGACTAGGGGTCACAAATATTGAGTACATTATCAGAAGCGATTCCAGTTAACGAATGATTTCAACATTATGCTAAAGAAAAATGCCATAGAATTCATACAAGCGTGCTTGCACATGCTTTGCTTTATCATGGGCCCCGCAGAGATCGATGTCGTTCGTTCGCGTCCCCGCGTTACGGACAGGGCCGGGATTAGCCATATAGCCATTAGTCACAAAAGTTGTGTTTTATTTTATTATCATACAAAACCTAGGGCCTCCTGGTAACGTTTGTTACTGGCCCCGCGCTGGCTTGATTCGCCTCTGGTTACAGAAAGATCCTCGAGATTTCACGTAAAGAATTTTTTTACAATTCTGCTTTCGCCGTCGTGTTTGTTTGAAATAATAATGCCTTCTAACAAACATCTAGGAACTTTACGAAATTCGTTCTCGGACAACGGAAACGCACTGCTCTCTGTATAATCGACTCCCACGTTGGCTCGACACGCGAGCGCTGTTTAATTTCTGTAATGGATCTCTTCTATTTGAGTCTTCGCCCAGAGAATCCTCGGATTCAATACAGCATTATTGCCGCGGCGGTCTTCTCTTCCAATGCCGGAATTGCTTCCAGACGTTCAATTTTGTCTCGTCCGGAGCCCCAGCCGACCAATGCTATGCTGATTAAATGCACCACACCGGCGCACACGACCAGCCTGCAACAGCAACAACAAAACTTGACATGGACGTCGCCCGAACTTCTGCGGTTAACACCAGGCTCGCCTCATGGTCGACGAGATTAATAAAACAGACTACAGAAATTTGAAAGTGAAGGTATTCTACGTTGCCATCTGCACAAGTGATTTAATGTTTTGTTTTGTTGTGGAGAATTGAAGTGGTATTGGATACAAGAGTGGATAAAATCTGTATAAATGTAATGATGACTTTAGAATGTGCTGGAAAAAATATCTTGCTTCTACTAGATGGCAACTCTTTCGCATTTATGGTATGCGTACGTTTTTCGAATAATATGAAAACATGTATAGAAACAAACGTTAACATCTCTAATTTTTATGTTTTTATCATAAGGAATTTGATTTAGGTTCTACTAGATTGCAACTCTTTCGCATTTATTGTATGCGTGCACTTTTAAAATAATATGAAAACATGTATAGAAACAAACGTTAACGACATTTTTACTTCTTATGTTTATCATAAGGAATTTAATTTAGGTTCTACTAGATTGTAACTCTTTTGCATTTATTGTATGCATACACTTTTCAAATAATATGAAAACATGTATAGAAACAAACATGAACGACATCTCTACTTTTTATGTTTATAACAAGGAATTTTTTAATTAATACATTCAACTTGTTACTGGTTTTCATAAAATCAGCCATGCAATTTAAAGTTTACATAAAGATTCGCAGTCGATACTGTAAATCTGAAACGTTTAATTGCAGTTCCACGAATGACAGTGAATAAACGGGGACGATTTTCCAGTCGGAATAGTAAAAACTGGAAATATAGATCGAGACAGAGTAATAGTTCAAAAATGATGGAGCAGAGGGAGGAATCGCGTATTCTTTGGTATCGGCGAGGCATAAACGACGCCCTTTTCTCACGCGGACTATGCCAGATCGTTCTGAAGAGCGCCGTGTCTCGCGGAGACTCGAGAAACATTTATCGTATTGAACTGCGGGGCTTTAGAATCCGCGAACGATGAGGCATGGAGTCGTGGAGCGCAGTTTGTCCGAGGCTTCGTGCCCGCGATACTACATCGCCATTGAGCGGAGAATAAAAGGTCTCTTACCAAAATGAATAACCGAGCTCAGCAGAACCCTCGCTGGTCCACATATTGTCGATGTCCTCCTTCGGAAGCACGTTGAAGTACAGCTTTGTGTAGTACTGCGCCAGCCAGGTGCTCGTGCTAGCGAGGCACATTAACACTGAAACGGGACCCAATTAAACCGATATTAAATACATGTTCTCACGTTCGCCTTCTTCGACACCGAACCACCGTTGCTACTCATTTTTCTTTTAATGAAACATGCGAACTGGGTGCGCGTCGGTGATACGTCGATACTTCGATATAATTAACCCCCTCGTGCATCTCAACCTAGCATAGTTGCACAATTTAGGCGAGCTTGCTCTCGCGTTAATTTGGTAGCTCTGGTTGAATGAAAAGTTTTGCATATCATTCTGAAAAATGATCCCGGGCAAAAATATATAGTTGCGATTATTCCAATGTTAATGGTCTACCAGAATTTTGAAAGTAGAACTACATTTTTCATCGAACATTCAACAATATCTAACAACAATAATTTACTCCAATAATTGCTCCGTACTTTTCGACGTACACTCGAGAAATATGTTGTGCTCATTGTTGTATATCTTATTTTAATTTGATCGAATTTGGTAGATCTGGTTGAATGAAAAGTTCGTTTTGTATATCATTCTGAAAAATGATCCCGGGCAAAAATATGTAGTTGCAATTATTCCAACGATCTACTAGAATTTTGAAAATGGAAAGACATTTTTCATCGAACATTCAACAATATCTAGAAACAATAATTTACTGGTTAATTATGCCAGTAAAGTATAAAGTAATTCTTCGAATTTCTCCGTACTTTTTGTCGTACACTTGAGAAATATATTGTGCTCATTGTTGTATATCTTATTTTAATTCGATCGAATTTTCTGTATACGCAAAGAACAACTTGAAGATTTAAATCGATGTTGTAGCCTCGTGTCAGTTTCAGCTGAAAAGTGCGCACGGGGTGTGAAACAGTAGAGAGACCGGAAGTTTAACGAGGTATTTTCTGGATTTGCGAGCACGAGTGCTCCGTTGAACAAAGCGAGCTCCCGGGACAGCCCGGCGGAAGTTTGTATGGGCAATTTGGAAGACTCACGCGTTAAAATATTTATGAAGTACACGCCGGGATCGGAGAGGATTTTGGATCTCGGCGAAGTGGCAGTGTTCAAAACGGCGAGCAGCGCGGCCAATCCTGCGGTGACGAGGGCAGCCGAGGTCGTCGTCAGGGTGCTGATCCACAGACCCCATGACATCACCGTTGGATCTTGTCGGATCATCTGAGGCACTGGAAGAGTTGCAAACAATGATCAACTTCCTTTTCCACAATAGAACTTGTTAATAATCTTGTTCAGAACACTATGTACAACCCAGCTTGGCTCTATCGACGCAAAATATGGAAGAATATAATAACAGAAATGTTCTCCATGTATTAAAATATCTATGTATCTCTAATATACCACATTCTATCTTGTAATTATTATACTCTGCTTTGTATGTGGCGTATTTCGTTTTTTTTTTGTAATTATGTTGAAATAAATCTCATATGAGGTTTTTTAATAATAAAAAAAAACGTTCTTCATTGGGCAACTCTCTGTGCTGCACATCGGAAGGATTAAAACTAGCGAAGGATCATACGAGGCACTGGAAGAGTCGCAAACAATGATCAACTTCTTTCCACAATAGAACTTCTTAATAATCTTGTTAAGAACACTATGTACAACCCAGGTTGGCTCTATCGACTTAAAATAAGGAAGAATATAATGGCAGAAATGTTCTCCATCGGACAACTCTCTATGTTGCACATTGGAAGGATTGAAACTAGCGAAGGATCATCTGAGGCACTGGAACAGTTGCAGACAACGATCAACTTCTTTCCACAAAAGACTGTGTACACTCAGGACGACTTTATCGACGCAAAACAAGAAAGAAACTAATTCGCGTGTAATTCGGCCGACAACCGAAATGCCACGGAAGATATTCAGGTGGCTCGTTCTCCATCGGACAACCCTCTGTGCTGCACATCGGAAGGATTGAAACTAGCGGAGCGAGACCGTTTCTGTTTTCCCAGGACCGTGTTTAAAATTCTACGACACGGTCTCGCAACAGAATGCAACATTTTTGTTGCGCTCAAAGGGCACTACGTCCCCGTAGTCGTTACTAATCTATACTGCTATAGGTATAGTGAAACTTTGCCCCTTTGAAGTCCACCGTTTTTCCAGCCACCGGGGAGAGCGCCGAATCGCAGCGGACAGCCACGCAAATGGAAATTATCGTGGCGCGTAATGAATAATTAAACGAGCGGTAAATAGTCCTGCTTTGACCGGACCAAGTTATATTGCTACGCAAATAACGGACTATTTAATTAGGCCCGAGGGCGAGGCTCTCAGCCGGTCGCAAAGTTGGCAGCGCCCGTCTACCCGAGGACATCCCTGGAATTTCTCGAGTGAAACTTTTCTTTGGTATCGACTTCACGTGCCCCCGCGACGTCACACGTGAACTATTCGTCTTCGTCGCTGAAACGAACCGGCGATCCTCCAGAACTACACACACATCGACCCCTTTCGCTGCTTCATTTTGTAATTACGAAAATTATGAGGTAACTTCGCTGGGAAATTAATCAATTTTATGGACATCTCTGTGCAAACTACTTTGATCGTTCTTCGCAGTTTCAACAAGGATTATATGAATTTCTTACACCCATCACAAGATAAAAACTTGTCTGTAAAAATATCTGCGATGTAAATTTTCTTCTTCGAACGCGCCAATGGGCGTGGACACGAAATTTAGTATACGAGATGCGTAAGAAAGTTGTTCCACTTTGAGACTTAGACGAGACGGCCTCTGCTCAAGTTTATCATTAGCCTGCCACCGGATGTTTATGCAAATCCCTGATTTTAGACACTAATCTATGGAAAAGCGAACTAGTTAGCATTTTATTTCTTGCACGAAGGGGTTCTATTGTGTTCATCGTAATGTATTCATAATGTTACTCTTTATTAAAATCTTCATTTCAGAATGATATAGGAGCTGTATTCTCCCACGGTATTGCTTTTGCATAAATGCAACGGTCCACTTAAAAATACAAAAGTAGCTTTTTTAAAAATAGATCTGCACGTTTTGTTTTCCAAGTGGGTCGATTCTTTGACACACTTCCCGTAACAGGATATGTATTTAAGTATGACGTTAAAAAGAATCGAGAACTCTGCTTTATTAAAGTGTGCCTTTTTAAAGAGGATGTACGAACGGAGCTCGTTCTGCTCGTAGTAAACATTTCATGAATCGTTTCTTTATATTTTTCAGCAATGGTTAAATATTAAGAAATCTCGAAGCCGATTGTATTAACGTGTTCCGTTTTACGGACAATGTTTACCACGGTTCTTGTCTCGGTATCTAGCCGGTTCCACAAGATTTTAATGGAAGTAAAACCCGGCAACTGAAATTTAGATTACGTGCAACTGCGACCATTCTAAAAACACTGTTCATTGTTCTCACTGTCCATTATAGTCATTTATGCCGACAATACCACGGTACATTGTTGCTTACCTCGGTAAGCGGAGTACGGTAGAAAATTTGAGTCGTTCGAATAAGATGTTTTTACCACAGTACTGTTTTTACCACAATTTTTAACGTAGTATTTAATATTTCACCTAGCGATGTTTATTTAGATCAATCATTGCAAGATTTTGTTGAAACTCGGTATCAGTATAGGTTTATATTAAAAATCTATAATAAAGTCTCATTTTTTTTATGTACGTGTTGAAACAGTGTTTAAAGTATGTTACAACCCAATCAATGTAAGTATAATATCAATAGAAGTTTTTTACATGAGAACGGATTAATCATTTTTTTTACCATGCTTATATTAACTTGCCGAGTTGTATCAAATCTTGTAATAGAATTTTATACCACTTTCAAACAGTATATATATATAAAAAACTTTTTAAAAACCACGCTTAAATTAAAATGCACTAAAAAGGAGAAAATAATTTTTTGTAGCTATTAGCGACTATAAATAAAAGCGTGCAGCGGTCAACTAATATCTAAAAAAATGATTTTCTGCATTTTAGTGCGTTTTAATATAAGCGTGCTTTTGAAAAAGTTTTTATATATATATTTTTTACATTATTTCTTATGGAAATGATTGGTTTGAGAAGAAGTCCAAACATCAAGATCGGATTAAGGTCGTATACCGAGGTTCCACTATTCTTGCTATATAAACTTGGTTTAAAGCAATAACATATAAATAAATAATTACGAGCGGTGCTGTATGCGTTGAATGACTTGCGACGGGACACTGTATAAACTCGGAAGCGCTGTAATGAGATTGCTGCTAATGTCTCCTTGGAATTTCATGGGGAAAAATCGAATAGTGTTGGCCGACTCCCACGCGGTGCTCGGTCATGTATAGCGGGATAAAGCGAGGCTGCTCGAGGGAGAGATTCCGTCTGCGAGAGCAGCCGGCTGTTGTAACAATAGGAACAGAAACTGGTTTCCGAGCGCGAAAAAATCGGCGGCCGTGCCTCGTGGTCGACTTTCACGTGCGCTACTCGCCGCGCCGGCTACTCGTATCATCGATATGCCGCTGATGCTGACCACAGGGAACGTTGCAGTTCCTTTTTCACGAAAAGTTCTTGTCGCGAAGGAAAGACGAGCATTCCGGCTCCCTTTGTCTCCCGTCGCAACGTGCCCATTCGACGACTACTCTGCTCCAGAAGTTCGAAAACATTCTTTCAACATTCTGAATGTCGAACGCGGACGCACACTTTTTATTTGTTTATTAACACCAGAACTACCGGGCGAGTCAAAGCGACCTGATTCCGACTTGTTCTTCTAGAAATATTCAAATTATAATAATAATAATTGTAATATATTATATTATTATTATTATTTATAATTATTATTTAATATTTTATTATGTTTTTTCGAGAAATTTTTTTAGAGAACTTCTCCATTGGAGTACGCGTTTAGACAAAACTGGTACGAAGTCTAAATAAATTGAAATTATTTTCAATCGAAATTGTAGTAATACTAAATTTTGTGATTTCAAGTTTGCAAATTAATTTAACTCGACGTTTCGATCCCTATGTGGATCATCTTCAAGAGACACATTTTTCGTTTGAAAAATAATACGTTTTCAGTGAATTTCGAAAACCTATTGCGGCACAGCTGCGTGAAATTAACGCAGTTTAAATAAATGCAATTTTGTTTAGTACCTGCTAGACATGGATTTTGGAAGTAAAAATAAATTTTAAGAAAAATATAATTGATCGGAGTTATAGAGAATATACTAAAAGTTGTATTTGAAAATTGTTTTGAAAATTTTCGTTCCCGAAGGATACCCTCCTTTTGACTCTTCCCGTGAAAAGTTATCGGGAAAGTTACAAATTTTGAAGGGTAAACGTTCCTCGGAACTATTGCTCAGTTCTGTTCGAGCCCCGGCACGGATGAAACGTACGCTTCCACGGCCCTTCCACCTCCGTCTGAAATTTCGATTCTTTTTTGCAAAAGTTTCGCGCTCGATATTCAATCTACAGAACCAATTTCCTTGTGGCGTTTCCCTGTGCCCAGATATTCGCTTTTTCTACCGAGTCTTCTGTATTAGACCGCCCGTACAGCAAGACAATTTTTCTTACACAAGCGAGGAGGAAAGGAAATGATCATTCTTATTCCCTTCGGAATCTTCGTTTTTAATAGGGATTTCGTATTACGATCTCGGTTGATTTAAAAACGCGAGACATCCCGCTCGCGGGATGATAACAATCGTTATTCTGCACCGCGCTCGCTGAATATCTTCCACAGTGTGCGTTACTTTTGATAGAACGTAAACGTTTGCCTAACAGCTGCTCGTTCATCTGAAACAATGGAACCTGCTTCAAGTCGTCTAGCTTCGGTTTCTGCCATAATTATATGTTTATTAATATTATATATTAATGTATAATATCAATATATTAATATATTAATGTATAATATCAATATTAATATATCAATATATTTATTATTATATATTTATAAATATATATTAATATATTTGCCATAATCGTGGGAAATATTCTATGATCTTTGTTGGTACTTTTTATTACAAAAAGAGATTTTAAGAGACTTTTATCAGAAAAGAATTAAATATTTGAACAGTTAAAAATCATAACCATTAATTTTTTCAACCCTTAGCTCTCGAGAGACGCCTCTGAGGCGTCGCAAAAAATTGCTGTAGTATTATTTAAAATATTATTCCCATTATCAGATCTATCGGTATATAACCAATTACTAAACATTCAAGTATTGTACGAGGTATTATATATCAATTTCATATCTACCAAAAAATCATAGAGAATGAAAATATTCTAGATCAGAAGAAAATAACTCTGATTGTGTAAAGGTTTAAATTCATTTATTCTATAAATAATCTAGAATATTAATTTTCCTAATATGTGAAGAAAGGTGGACTCTCTCACGGAAATATCTATAAATCAATCGAAGAAATTGTCCTGTAAAAAGTGTTGAAGTTTTTCTTTGTAAAAGACATAGAAATGCGTCGTTCTCAGTGCTCCGTTAAAAATGATTGTCCGATCGGGGTCCCGTATAACGAAGAGCGGCAGCATGGGTATCGAATAACAGAAATTAGACAATCTGTTCGTGAAGATAATGAGGCTGTCGGTGAGCCGAGGAGGATTGACCTAGTCCCGAGCGGCGTGTTAGGTATCCGGTCGCATTAAGATTCCAATTGCGAACGATTTGCATCGCGAATCCGAGCACAAAGAATCCGTTCGGCTTCCCAAGGCACTATCCGCGTGTGAAAGCATCGGGTCCCTCTCGATAAGAACAATGAGATTGTTGGCACGCGTCATGAGAAACGTTTCTCTTTCAATGAGCCGGCCAATGGCACCGAACGTTAAGGACACGTACCGATGATCACGTATGTAACGACGGTCGCGTGCACACACGATTGACGTACACGCCGCATCGTCAGACGTGAGGTCAACAACGGCCTCGTTGCACAACGTGTTCGGATATTTCGTGTCTGTTCGCCTAACCGCGGCAACAATTATTCCCTTCCATAACAGGCTCGAATGATTCTTGCCGCTCGCACCAGCGGCGCATAGCGGATGAAAATGCCAATCTAGCTGGTGAAAACTAGGGCTGTAACTTTTCCGAAGTTCCGAAGACTTCGAAGGATTTGAAGGAACGAAGGGAACTTCGAAATCTTCCAAGTGCTCGAAATTTCAAAGTCTTCGATACGTATGAATTTTCTTGGTTTTTCCCATGCAAAGGATGTCCCATATAAAAAAGAACTGAGTGCCACTTATCCCAGAACCCTCAAGAAGCACATTCTCCTAGATTAGTTTAGTGTGCACGATATAAATACATTTATTCTATAAATATCTAGAATAAAGAATTATATTATTTAATCTTCTAATAATTTACAACGGAGATACGAAATTCAAAATTTTGATTCTCATCGCCTTCGATTTTCAGAAATCGGAGCCTCGAAATCTTCGACCTTCAAAGGACAGTTACAGCCCTGGTAAAAACTACTCAGCATTATTTTCAGATTTAAAGCCACAGTAAAATAAGTCATTGAATTCGTTTTGACGTTAGGTACAAAAATATGTACCATAATTTTTTATTAACAACGGATCTCATAATATGTGAAGAATGCTCTTTGAAATCATAAGCTATACGAAACGCTAAACGACACTGTTAATTTTTCCGTCGATTGAAAACTGGAATGCTAGTTCGCAATTGAGATAAAAATGAACAGTGTATAAAGCGGTATAATGTGTTGAAAGTCCAGTTGAACCCGCCGCGAAATAACCTTAGCAAAGAGTTGAAAGCGACGTTAAATAAATAAACAAAAAAAGAAAACAAGTCTAGTTGGATTCGGAATAGAGATAAAATTACGTGTTAATTATTACGGTGGTTTACAAGGTTAATGAAACATAATGTGGACAAAAGAACATAACAATACATATTTTTGAAGTAGCATTGTTAGATTAGGTACAACGAGAAAAATAAAATTCACGGTACAACGAGGTAAAGAGAATTTGAAAGACTTAATACAAGACCGTTTTAGAACAACTTTTATATTTCCTGGCTAAATGGACAATCTACTTTCGAATTTTAGTGTGATTTCATACATCTCGATCATTATTAAGATTGAATTTTGTCCAGCTAGAATAGCTAGATCGTAGATAGTCCACTGTGCGGCGTCACGTACGAACCGACCGGTAAGAATCATCTGGGCACCGGATACCCGCATCCAACACATTCGTATGCGTGTCGCAATCGAATCGATGTAATTGCTTATTAATCCTCTCCCTCTCGACATCGTTGGCCAATAAACACCGGGAAAAAGTTAATCGCCCCGATACACGCGAGTGTTGCTCATTCCGATCGTTCCTCGCGTATCGATCCCTCTTCATCGCGCTGCTCCGAGAATTTTTAATTGCACCGATGAAACGGAGCTTGGAATTGAATCGAAGATACACGCTGCCTCTCGACGAGACTCGGCAAGTTCGCACACATTCGCTCAAGCTCCGACGATTCGTTTGCTAATTATTTCGTTTGTTGTTGAAGTCGAAACCGCCAATAGCTTGACGCGAATTTAGTAATATAATTTAGCTAAATTATTCATATAATTAATAATTATATATTATTATATATAAAATACTAATATAACTATATAATAATTATATATTATTATAATTATTTTATAATGAAAATAATAATATAATTCATATTTAATTATTATTAAATTTAATTTTAATTTAGCTAAATTATTCATACTTGTAACCCTCCATGTAACTCTTTAAAAACTAAATAGCGTTCTTTTCTACTAATTTTTTCTTCAGTATTGCAAGAAGGCTCCTGTTTATATTATGTTTTTGTTAGGATTACATTTTCTCGGTTGAGAAGGCTTCGTTTTCGAGAAAATGGTGTCCCAGCATTCGCGCGAAGTAGTACATATTGGTCGATCACGACCGCTTGCGTCAGACGATCCTGTTCACCAGAATTAATTGGAGGGTTAACCACCAAGTACCTAGCTACCAATGATCGATATAGAAAATGCCTCGTGTCTCGGGACTCGTGTCGCGGAAGGTGTTAAATCGTCCGAGACCGCAGGCGCCAGCACGGTGAATGATTCAGAAGAAAGTCTCGGTCGTCTCGGGGCCGGTAAATAATTAATATTTCGTCCGTCCACGGTCAAAGGAGTCGGAATAAATAACAACCACTGTACCGTCGTAACTCGGGTGGACGAGCACGGTGTTGCTCGCGATTATTATCAACATGTGTTCGCTACTGGCCTCGCAAACCGGCGCAGTGTTCCAGAACGATTTCCTTATTCGCGTGGGCCTGGCCTGACCGTTGTGTTTTTCTTTTCTTTTAGCGCAACACAGACCCGTTACAATGTGCGTCCGTAAAATGTTATTCAAATGTTCGCGTGGCCGGCAAGCCCCGCGTGGATTAACAGAGCAGCCTCTAGGGTAAGATGATGCTACGGGGAGCGGATGTTTTCGCTCGAGTGCCCTGACCGCCATTGTACCAGCAGTTATGGCACGATAACAGTTTCCTACGGCAGTAACGATTCCAGTATCAACCTGACGGGACACGCGAGCATTATAAACGGTCTTGTTACCGCTCCGACGTACGCTTAAGATGCTTCGAAAAATTCGTTACCGGATCAACAGAATCCCGATGATAGGAGACTCCATTTTCGGCGGCGCGGATTTCCATTCGTTGCCGATGCAACGCGACTTCTAAGCCCACAAGATATTCCAATTGTACTGTTTAGTTGCTATTTAATAGCACGGCGGGTCACTTCGACCCAAATGTGGATGCAAGCTATCTATTTAGGTCACCGTTTCCCAATGAGGACCACGAGCGCGCAAGATCCCAGTTTCAGCTTGTTTTACTTTGCTTTCATCCCATTTCTTTTTATAGAGATGCATATGTAACATATGATGTTGAAAAATTATGCATCGCATTTTATGCTCCATTTCTTATCGAATCCTTCGTGCGATAGAAATCCTACTTCGCGTCTAAACGACTCTGCGTGTGTCCCGGATCATTTACCAGTTAAGGATTCAAGAGCAAAGTATATTTTTTATTATGAAAATTTCGTGCAAAATGAAAGAGTAAAACGATTTACTAATCAAAAGTAGGTTTCATGAAATACATATGAATGTAAAAGAAAGTTTTGTGTCACATGGTGTTGCTCGAAAGAACTGTAAATACTTGATTTTGTCTGGACGTGAAAATTTTTAAAATACTATTGTATTAAGTAATCGATACTGCAAATATTTTGTAATGTCAATGATAATTGCAGTCTTAAAATCTGTATTGAGAAAAAAGTAGTATGTGGAGATATTCACTCAAGTTTCAAATATAGGTGGGCAGGAATAAAACGGATCTTCTTCCTCCAGTGTTCGGGCAGGTTGAGACGAACTTCGCGAGGATCTACTAAAGCTTCAGTCTCATTGTTTTTTGGGAAGTTTTGTAAGCTACAAACGCATAAAGATTCGGAGTCTACTTATCAAGAATACGGTAGAATCTTGGTCCCGGGGAGGACGTAACTTAACAACTCGTAAAATCTGTTTGCGCGCCACAAAAACTTTTACCCCGACTGCAGATGACTTTCTTTATAGAAATTCTCTGGAATCTCTTTATTTCAAGCGTTTTAACAATTACGATAATCGGGTGATCATCATTTGCCACGAACATGTGAATCAACTTTATGATGCGTTACACAAATCGCTCTATTAAATATAAAACATTTCAAAGAATTCATAAAATGATTGACAACATAATTTAATTGATATTCATAAAATAATCGTAATGCTAACTCGTTATTTAGAAATTATGTTCGTTCGTAACGTAAATCCACGATATTTTTAATTCATAAAAAAAATACAGAATTATTGTACACTCACTCAGTTCTATATTTTTTCTTACTGCAATTGGCTGCTTGTCCAGAATTAAACTCCTGTTATTTATGTTAGGATATTGTTATTACAATTTAAAATAGTGAAAAGAAAATTCATCTACATCGATGAATGTATTACTTTCAACTTGCTAAAATTATATTAAAGGAAGAAATAAATTCTTACTTGGCTCCTGTCTATTACAATGCACAGAATTATTATTCTGCATAAACAATGTACGGTAACAATGTAAAATTGATCTGTAAATATTTCAGATGTCTAAAATCGTAGAAAACAAATGTTCTATTTAGATCGTGTATGTAGATCGAATAGAGAGTCAATGCTGCAATTGATTTGATCGTCGATTATCCTAACATTCTCACTTTCAATGTCATTACGTAAAGGATATTGACTTCGAGTTCCAGAGCGATAACGGGTTCTCGTTTAGACTTCCAGTTCAAGGTAGACTCGCGAGTTTCAAGATACGTCGAATGCGGGTGTCTATCTCACGGAGTCCACGGTGCTTCGCTAACCCGCGAAGATTCTCAAAAACTGCTGGTATTGCTAAACTCGGATCGAGTCGTGATCCAATCTCGTAAGTTAGAACACTGTTCACGTACATTTTCACTGCGGTTGTGTAACACGGCCCGGGGAGCTGCGATTTCTTCTGCCTGTTCCTTCCCTATCGTGCTCGAACTTCCTGCGAGAGAGTCCTCATCGATGTAATTTTGCACAAGTGTCTCGTACGGGAACAACGACGCCGTACGAATCTCCACCTTTTACAAAATACGCTCCGTCGAATAACGAAACAGGAAGACAAAAGAGAATCCTCCGATCTAATCGGTGAAGATGTGTCCACACCGAAGCATCGTGGAGCAACTTTCCGTCGCGCTCTTCTTCTTTTATTCGGCAATAAGAGACGACAAAAAAGTTGCCCGGTGTGTACGTAGCTTAACGTTTCCTCCAACAAAGAGATAGAAGGGCGATTTCTTCGAGAAGAATCGCCCCCACCATTCCCCGACATTCGCACCTGCGAGAATTCGCTTCGGTAATGTTTCTTTCTCCCATCAGTGAAAGTTTTTGTCACGAAAGTGAAAATTGATGTCGTGTTCTTGAACCCAACGCTGCGGCATAGCGATTAACAAATTTCTACGTTGAAATGAACGTGATCAATCTTGCTTTCGACACGAATCAAACGCTCCGTGAAAAAGTAAAAACAACCAATTTTTATTTGCGCAAAGAGTCTCCAGCTGATGCTAGAGGAAGACTATTCGAGCTCGATCAATTCGAGATATCGATGTCGATTTAATCACATACGAAACCGAGAATTAATTGGGGGCTATAAATGATAAATGAATGGAGAAATCGATTTAACCTTCGCTTAATCGATCGACCCTGGTTATACGCTGCTGTGTCCTTTCTGATCAAGGCGCAAAGCGTGGAAACATCTAACTATTGCCCGAAGTTAAAAGATTAATGCACAGACTACCGCTCAAAAATATCCGGACACTTGCGAAATGCGTAATAACAACGCCAAAGATATTTTCTTATTTCTTATTCGATATCTAAAGTTAAAAACTACCTATGTGAAAACTTACCAATATTAGACTAACATTAAATAGGACATTCGTCGACGTATTCACCATTACTTACATATTTTTAATTAGATATATTAATTTTAATTAGATATTATTATTTGTACTAACCATGGCAATCTTTTAATCAGTATTTTATTATTACCATTTGTATCAAAAAATTCTTTGAATTCGCTCTGCACCTTAGACATGAAACAAAGTGAAACTTGAAATCATTCAAGCACCGAGACCGTTCCACTAGATTTCATATTTGTGAATACAAATGATATTATCTCATTTTCGTTATATAATTTGTACATGAAAATAAATTCTATTGTGCTATGATATCACAATATACATAATAATAATAATTAGAAGTGTGACAAAATTCTTTTCATTCCAAATGATATCATTCTGTAGAGAAAAAGGAACTGTCCGGAAAAAAATGACAAAGAAAGACGAAATGGGTCTTCGTGGACATAGTTGCCTGCGGGACTATTAAGGGTTAAGAGAAGGAAAATGGTGTCGAAGCATGCTGATCGACTTAATGCTTTAATTAAGGGTGAACCTACCGGAAATTTGATATGTCCTCCAACCGTAGGCGACGTTCAGCTCCTTCTTGCCATGCAGCAGGCCAAAGTGAACCCTGCCGGCGCTGTCCTGCGGATTCGGTGTCCTGAGGGGTCGCGCCTCGACCCAATGTTGCGTTACGAGGGCAGCGCAAACGAGTCCTCCGCCGAGCAACGACAGGAAGAAGGTGGCGAAGATTGTGCCTCTGCGGAACATGGACGTCATTCTTGGGTCACGCGATGTCGGCCCAACCTTCGGATAGTTCGCGATCACTGGAGAGAGAGAGAGAAGAGAAAGATGATCGTACCGGATACCTTCGAGCTCCGCATTCCTTTCGTTCGGAGGATATATATCCTTTGCGATCAGGCGTGTATTTCCCAAGAGGGAACCCGTTTGTCTCACACATGTTTCTTTAGTTATTCAGCGAGCTATATGTGCTACTCTCCAGCGGAAATACATTTCAAAATAATATGACAATGTTTCCTGTAGGATTCTGCGCCACGGCGTCTTGGAAACTTTCTCTGGAAAGGATCAATGTTGGAAATACACTAGATACCATTCAGGCTCGAAAGACTGCCGAACGTGGTTACAGGATCTTTGGATTTTTACGACTATTCTGCAGGAAGGATCACTGTTGGAAATACTAGATTGCTAAAGACTGTTGAACTCTAAACACTCTGAGCTCTTGGTCTCCAGAAGGACTAGGCTAACAGGTACCTATGAAACTCCTGGACCCTGGGGACCACAAAGTACTAGAGACCTCTGGGACTGTGCAGCATATTAGAGGAGTTGGAGAACTCTGGGATCCCTGAAATCTTAATGGTAATTGGAATCCTACAGGTTCTAAATCGTCGAGACCGCCTCGACTTTATACCCTCGGGACTCCACGTCACCCAAGTCCTTCGGGACTCCGAAATACGGACGTTAAAACCCCGAATCCTGGCGAATCCTGCGGAATCGATTAACCTTACATGACTAAGCTATGACGCGTCGAAACGGCGACGTCGACTGACACGAATACGATTCAATTACTTCTATTTAACAAGAAATATATATATAACAGCTTGTTGCCAAGGTATCCGATGAACGTTTACGTTCGTGATAAATTCTATTTTATAAAATCCTTTAAATAGTTTACCTTACAAAGCAACAAGTTTTTTTCATGGCTGTGCATGCTAACATTACAAGGATAACTTATGAACTATAACTAAGGAATATGTTGAACATTTTCGAATACAATATTAACATTAAAGAAATAAACTGTGAGATTTAAGAAACGTATGTATAAGAAACAGGGGACAGAGAGAGGGCCCGTACAGAAAGGAATCTATCGTATAGGGTGGAAAGTGAGCCTGGTTGCGAAGTTTGCAAATCAAAGTATCTCTATTATTATCGTAGATCGGACATTGGCATAACACATGATTACGATCCTGTACCAGACAACTACATGGACAACTTGTGTCATCAACAAGTTTAATCTTAAACAGAGAGTTATTATATATTAAATATAATTATATATAAACCCAGCAAATGAACGAGATCAAGCAACGAGTTACGCGGTACCGAATCTATTAATTGGAAAATTTCTAAATCCATTTGCCACGATACTTATCTCGAGTTAAATAATTGTTTACCGACGAAGTTTGCGCGAAGCGTGAAGTATGATTTTGTCTGACCGAAGCAGGAACCGATAGCTATTAATGATCGGAATTGTTCGGTATACGTGCAGAAATGTTGCTACACTTCTGTTTGCCTTACAGCATGCGCTCGTTACAGCTCCCAAGAATCCCGTTTCTTTTCGCGTTAAAACACGCGACCCGGTCGATGCATGCACAAGCGTTATCTAAACGATCGATGTTTTTCTTCGTCGAGCCTTCCAAATGACACCTCATATTTGGAGAATGTTCCTTTCTCCAGATCGTGGTTTCTCTTTTCAGCAATCCGGTGGGCACGTTGTGCACGCGCTTGTATACACGGGGAACAAGACGCTCTCCGGCGTAGGCATCGGTAGTCTACTTGACGACAGCAACTATTTAAATTATGCCACAGAAACTATGCCGCTTTCGCAACAATTATCCGGTCTGCTAGAAAAATCCACGGGCGTGAAAGCGCCTCGAAAGCGAACTGCTCGACATTTCGACAATCATTTTCCATTGTATTTTCCAAATCTCCTTTTTCCTAATCTAAAAAATCAACCACCGTGGCGCTCAATTGCTTCCATTGTTCCGCCTACAGTATGCAAGTACGACTAACAAAAATATCAAGAATGTGATTTTTTTACGAAGCTGAACATTTTTTAAATGTATCGAAACAGTAAAGTGTTTCTACGAAGCTTGCTTAGTAGGAATTGTAGAAAAATTCATTTTTAACATTCTATATAAACCTTTAGTTCAACAATTGACCCATTATTATATTCTTAAAATACTTTCTTCAAATATAATTTTATTTCATCAATCATCATGTGAAAATCTTGCACCATGTAATAAAGCTTGTGCATATTGAGGCCTTATGCAATAGTCACGGTTTTAACGACCGCAATCAATTTATTCCTCACTTCCTTCATGTGCTTGTATGAAAAAAAATGGAAAAAATATGATTACGAATAACGAGGCGGCGACTACTGGGGTATAAAGAATTTCCTAGGATTGGCCGGTGTAAGGAAGCACCCTGAATCATCCGCGATTAAGGATGGAAATGAAGGAATGTAGGGAATAAAAAGATGAAATAGCTGATCACATACCTTGCCCCTGGCTCTCGACGAAGTGCACCTGGCTGAGACTCCTCGAGAACTCGCCCTGCTTGACCTTCTGCGAGAAGTCGGCGTTGCCGAGCCTCTTGGAGAACTTAACGCGGCAGTTGCTGCTGCGAGGAGGTTTGCCCGGCCTCAGCAACGACGACGGCCTGGGTCTCCTCGCGAACGTGTACGGGATAGTATAGGGCTGGGCTACGTAAAAGTAAATCGGCCGGTAGTCCTCATGGAGATGATGTTGGACGAACCCGCCGTTCGCCGGATAGCTGCTGTACACGCTCGGCGCCCCGTTGCTGTACGCGTACGAGCCCGTATAGTGGACGCCGTAGTGGTTCGCCGTTTTTCGTGACTTGCTTTCCACCGTTTTGAAAGATAAAAAGAGAGGACTCGTTCCTCCCGACAGCTTGTTTTCACTCAAACGAACGCCTCCCACCGTGCGACAACGACGCGACCTCTCTTTCCTCCGGTTTTATCGGGAATCGTTTTCCGATCCGCGAAACTTTCCGAGTCCCTTGCACGCGCGTCTGTTTGTAAAATTGTTAAACTATCGAACTCGCGCGAATCCGTTCGATTGACAAGTATTCTCTCGATTGTGTAAACGCGTGCGCTAGATTTCCGAATAGAATCCAATTTTCCGACGAGCTCGAATTCACCGGTCGTCTTTGAGCTTCCGTAACGCCGGATTACCGCCGATTAACATAATCTATGCGCTCTGTTCCCGACAAAGTGACGTAACGGATGTGCGAACGGTCCACCGGTTCTTTCTGAAAATTTAAGCTCTACTTCCTATTAGCTATGCGCGCTCGTCGGGCCAACGTCGACGATTTACCGCGGCGAGTTTCCTTTCACCGATCTTTTTCGCGAAAATACGCAAAAACTCCGCTCCGATGATTTACCGGGTTTCTTGCACGCGATCCTTTCGGGAATCGAAATCGCTTCTACCCTCGACCAGGCTCGATTCTCTCTGCGAGATTAATCGAAACAATTGCCCCGATATGATCGAGGGCTTGTCCGGGTGGCCCGTGTGTGCCGGGCGAACAAAGACGAAGATCGTTTCTGCACAGTGTTTATTTATCCTCGTTACCGAATCGTTCATCCGTCGATTTCCGGCTTCGAAGAGAATGAACGCGCGCGAGTTTCTCTCGGACAAGAGAAAAGTCCCCTTTCCCGTAGCTCCGACGTCTAATCGTTAATTAGTCGTGGCTCGCGCACGTGTCGAAAAGTTTTCCCGGCTTTCTCGAGAACGCCGGCCTCAGCTTAGCTCGAGAGACAACGTATTTTGCATGTAGGAGAGCGAGGCGACAGTAGCGACGGAGAGCTCGTTCCCTCAGCGTTTCTTCCGCGCTGTTTTGAATGAGAAAGGCGATCCTTTAGGGCGCAAACTTTCCACTGTTTTTTTCATGAATATTCTTAACGCCTCCTCCTCTACGTCATGCCAGGATACATCCTCCTCGATCTCGTCGTTCCCCTTCGTTTTTCTTCCTTTTAATTACCGCTACCTCGAGACCGGCTGCTGTTCAACTACTCGCGATAAAGGGAGCTCTCCTCTCTTCTATCGAATGAAAATTTGAATAAAGCGTGTCGTGCTCCACCCACCGGCGAGGCGTGTAATAGACCCGGCCAATTAAACCGCGTTTAGCCGTAACGAAATTTTTCTATACCGCGATCGCGATCCTTTCGGCAGCTAATTCGAGTGGGCAACCGTGTTCCAGCGGGTGAGGGACAAGTATTGGCTCAGCGGAGCTGAAAAAGGGGCCAGGACTGCCAGTAAATGGAAGAGGGGGCACTGGTCGCCCTCTTCGTTCTTCGATTTGTAATAAACTGCAGAATCTGCGGCTAGCGAACAGCACACGTACGCGCCGGAAATTGTGTCACGACATGTATCCTCCTCCACCTCCCCCTCTTCTCCCTCCGCCACGACCACCTTCTCCTTCTCGTCCTTCGCCTCTTCCTTTTCCTCTTCCTTTTCCTTCGTCACGACACCGGTCTCCCTCAACCGGGCGTCGCTGGAAGTTATTGTGTCGGACGTCCCGAGATTTTGTATCTACGATGCTTCGGGATTCTCCTCGAGTACCGCTCGGAGTCCAGATTTCTCGGTAGCGGCGTCGCAGCGTACTCTTTTCGTCCTCTCGCCGTTTCACGTTCTGTCAACTGTGAACAATGCGGCGCACGTAAGTCGCGCGGCCCTCGAAAATGAGATCTAAGGACAATAGAAACGCGACCGATACGCCCGGGGAAGAGGCGCGGAATCGGTCGTAGGATTCTCTCGTTTTCGGGACGCGTCGCTCGGAAATTTGCCACGCCGCGGATTTTCAGTTGGATACGTCCGATCGCAACGTTAACAAATAATTGAGGGTCGTAACCTCGTCACTGCAAGTCATAACATATAAGGGAAACTATCGAAAACTAATTATAACAAGCACTTTGCTATGCAGGTATAAAGTTTTAGATTTGGACTGATAAGGAAATGTTTAGTACATCTTTGATTATTCGGATCCTACCTTTATTCTAAACTGTAGGTCCCGTCGCGAAATAATTCTCACATAAGAATTAAAAAAGCGATGTTAAATAATTTTAAAAAAGTACATCTTTGATTATGAATTTTGCTCTCCGCGTACAACGAATATCTGTATTTTTTTGTACATCCGTTCGGCACGTCCGAGTCCGGGTTACATATAGCAACGGCAACTAATGCGTTTGTGTTCTCCGATCAGATCTGTTTCGATTGCCGATGCTAGAAGTAAGACCCATGCGAGACATCAATAAATTCACGGTGAAAGGTCGATTTATACTATCCGCACAGACAAGGAACAGTTCCGTTCAGCGGCGAGCAAACATTCTTTAACGTATCCGAATATGGATGTTTACACCATCCGATCGTATACCAGCACAGACACGTTTCGGAGCCTAAACAAAAAAGGTATTATTATAAAATATATCCCCGTGTATTTTTACATAATAAATTGCATAAATTGAATAATCTATGGTACGTGGCTGAACACATTTTACTGGAACCTTCGATAGCAACAGCAATTTTCATTAGGAACTATAACAAGTCACCCTCAATAACATAATATAATAGTTTTATTTAAGTTTGCAATGTAAAAGAAAATTTCTATGCTTTCTTTTGGTACAGCACAATTATTGAAAATCTTATTAATCTATTTATTATACCGTAGTATAATATTAATAACAAATATAAAGTGTGGAATGATTAAAATCTGATTTTTTAACGTGTTGTTTTAACAGAACCCCTTGCAGTGGGACCCTCAATTATTCCATCGATATAATTAGAGTATCGGAGAGTGTCGGACGAATCCCGGAGATCGGGAACCCCGCGTTTCCGTTGAAAGAGCCACCGGAGTTGAAGAGGCGGCTTTGCCAACGCGTCCCTCCGTATTACGAGATTTCTAAAGATCGTTCTCTCCCCCTCTCCTGTTTCTCTCCGAGAAAAGTGCACAAGCAAAAATAACAGATTTCTTGAAGAACGCGCGGCGCATACAAATAAAGCCGCTGCGGAGCTCGGCTCGGAAGATGAAGATATTTCGCGACAAAGGGAACGGTCTCGTTTAATGACGCTTAACAGCGATGAAGAAGAAAGGAATTTACCGTGCATTATTCAACGTTAATGAATAATACATTCGAACAATTATTCATTCTTTTGGTAAACGTGTTTTTTACGGTAACAAAAGCGAGATCGCGCCTTTCTAACTCCGTTCCGCGACCTCATCCAGCGTTCCGTACACGTCGCTGACAAACACATTTAAAGCGTATAACGTTTCGTTAAAATCGCGGACTACTTATCGGCGCGCTTAATTTAGTTTCATAAACGAACAACGATGTTCTACGCATTCGAATTTGTACAACGTTAGAGTACATTTAAAATGTGGGGCGCCACATTTTGCCATCTAGATTTACGTCATTATTGTTACGCATGGCGAACAATGTTTCACATGAGGTTGAATGGTTTTGAGAGGGGCACATTCTGATGGTATATTTTTTTGTAGGTGGACGTGTAAACGACATATGAAGGTCATTAATGTTTTCATAAATGGAATCATATGTTTTTTATTGCATCAACTGATGCTCCTTCATATTCTTTATAAAAAAGTATTAATATATTTGTGTAAAAAATCATTAGTTTAGGAGATATTTTAATTATAATTTATAGTGCTCTCCTACTACATTATCACATTGAATTCATATTACTGACCAGAGAGTCGAGATTTCCTAACAAATTATAATTCAAATATCTCCTAAACTAATGATTTTTTTACATAAATAGGTTAATACATTTTTGCGTAATAATAATGACGTAAATCTAGATGGCAAAATGTGGCGCCCCACCGTGTATATTGTACTTTAAAACACTCGCTTCAATTTCGGAATAAAGCGTCCGATGCAAATGGGAATTCGTATTTCCCCAGTTTAATTGTAAAATACCATCGATAACTTTGTGAAAATATATGAAACAGCAGTTTCACAAAGACGTTGCCACTGTTGATGGTACAAACACTTGGAAAGCATCAGCTGCATCTTTTAATATTGAAATGAGATTTCAGCTAATCCTGCAAGGGTGAATAAATTATGAAATACGCGCTCTTTTCCCTGGGAAAGTAGAAAGTACTAATGCCAATGTTAATCAATCCACTCTTCTCCCGGAGGTATTCGTCAATGTTTCCGAAATGAGCTCGCGTTGGTATTCATGAATAACGCGGTCGAGTAGCATTCTTGACGTAACTGGAACGGCAATTGCACCGTCGTAATATATTGCATTCACGCGTCCGCGTGTTACGCGGCCGCCGTGCTTTTTATAAATCGTTTAAATTATTCCTCGGTTACCGTCCATTTCCATTTCCCCGTGGGATTACATCGGCCGGAAAGCGATTTCTACCAAAGAGACCCATGCGCGTTGCGATTTATACGGAGAGTTCTTGCAGAGGATCGCATCCCTCTGCATTGTCCTGGAACCAGATAAGTGGAGAGAACGCGAATTTGTATGAATTCCTACTCTGCCGATACTGGATTAGTCACGTGACATTGTGATACATGAATGGCGGAGACAAAACGCGTCACGTGACCGTTGTAGAACTAATTTTGTAATTAAAGGTGAAGGTGAATTGTATTTGTAATTAAAACTCGGAAATTCTCTGCGCGAAACAACAGGAAATTTATTATTGAAAATCTATTGATTAAACAATGACTGTTACAGTGGTTACTCAGATTACGAAGTATCATGTTAGGTTGACAACTAAGTTCGCGACCTCCACATTTTCTCAAATAGCCATTTATATATATTTTTTAAGCACAAGTATTTTATTTATTTATTTATTTAATGCTTTAAACCAGATGTGGTTTATATAGCATATTCGATACATGAATTCCATTAGCGTATTACATAATGGCTTAATGCGCCTCTTAGCTTAGCTTAACTTAACAGTAATTTTTTATTAAAGAAAATAAAAAAGAAAATTTGGGGAAAAGTTGAGAAATATTTCTAATTACGTTGGGGTCAAGACAGACTCGAGTATATACAAGGGTTGATTCCTTTGACTAGTTGCAAATCAATTTCTCCTACGTCTGTCGGCTGTGAAAATGTAATTCTTGACTCGTGAGTGTTTCCTTGCAGGCTGAGATACGTATAAATGTAGCAGCCAGTATTGTCGTAAGAATTAACCACTTTACTGCACTCTGTGCTCTCTCGAGGCTTTCAGACTCTTTTGTCTAGCAGAAAGGGTGGTTCCAGTCTCGGATTATTTTAATTTCTTTAAAAAGCGACAGGTTTTAGCAGTTCGAAAGCAACACTCGTAAGAACTGAACGATTGAAAAAGATAAAGAGCAAGATTTACTACAGAAGTAACCGGACTGTTTCATACAAATTCATTGCTTCGTATACTATTTTGTAGAAATCAAGACAATGGAAACATTCATTCCGCCGACTACGAAGCCCTTGTAACGAGAATAAAGTGGAAATCTGATTACAAGAATATTTTCATGCAGTTGGAGATAAATGCAAAAATAATTGCAATCTTTTCAATTTCTCGTATCTTATAGAGTCTAATGCGTTTTGTATAAAAATTAATTTTCTTTATTACTTGTTAAATGATGTTTGTTTTTTTTCTGAAACTAATCGCACAACTTTTTCGCGAATGAATCGAACATAGCCGAAAAAGGCACAGAGACAGCCCCGAATTCTGGAAATGTTCCAAGTGATAGCTAAATCATATTCCGTATTAAAAAAAGTAGAAGACATTTTCTCGAAAGTTGTAAAGCTCCTATATTGTAGTATGACGAGTAGTTCCGCGACCGTACACGTTCCATTTCGTCGTAAATTCAACCTGCAGACCTAACGCAAACCTCCAGTACAACAGATTTTATGACAGAGACGTACTGCGGTGAAACACGATCGTGTCACACAACAAGCCCACACACGTTGCGATGATCGTTCAAACAGTCGTATCAGGGCTGTACAACTCGTCGTACGATAAATCGTAACGCGTGCCGACCCCTTAACAAGCGGCGAAAAAATTCGGTCAGCCGCAAGGGAGCTCACCGAAAAATTGTTGACGAGTAACCAACGCGTAGAGCTCGATACCGCGAAGCTGGATTTACGGAAAAGTAAACAGTAAACATCGATCGTTCGTCATTTGCTTTATGGACGTCCGCAAACAATTAAACACTCGTACATCAAAATTTCATATTATGTAACTCTTGATTCTGTGCGAGATTCATTTCAACTGGCGCGCTCCCTTTCTGCTGCCACTTTTGCTAATTTCGTTTATATTATACACAGTGAATCCGAAAAGTATTTCAACAGTTCATTCGCTAACAAATTCGGTCTCATCATTTATTTATTTCTAGGACATTTGTGCATGATGTCATTTTCATTTTAAATTTCATTTTAAAATCCTAAAAAAAATAATTCTGAAGGAATCAGTGACAGATTTGATGGTGGGATCTTCCATTTTACAATGTCCGTTTAAAACTTACCCTAGTAGCACAAAATATTATATATGCATTCATATAATATTAAAAAGCGATTCAATCTTTTTTAATATTTAAATGTACATACAATATTTATTTTATATTAAGTAACAGTTTTTGTTTAAATATGTAGAAAATATCTATTTCATGTTACGAGAAAAATGTTTTTTTCTAACTTTCTCCTCTTTTTAATTAAATGTTATTTAAATATTGAATTTGCATTTTTCAAATATTGATTTCGCATTCTTTGTAATATTTACTTTGTATTTCTTAAACATGCATACAATAGTTAGATCCAATATTTATCTCATATGAAAAAGTGTGGCTTAAAAAATATTTTTCCAATATTTGAAAAAGATATTTATCCAATATTTTTGTGCTACTAGGGTAATATACGATTTTTTTAGCTGTTTATATTTGTTATTAATTTATATTTTTCAAGATCATTTTCTGGATATCTTCGTGCATGTAATTGAACAGGTGCCAAATGAAATGACTACAAGTTGAGTACATATGTACATTGTGTAGTTGGACTGCGAAAGGAAAGCACTTTTTTACTGTTCGATTCGTTTCGGTGGAACGGTTGACCTTTACAGGGGAACCTTGATACGGGAAAATTCGGTAACTGAATTTCGTTCACCCAGATTCGCAAAATCGATCGCTTTACGACAGACAGCGCCTAGCCAACCGAAACAACGTAGTTTCGTCGCGAAATGGTTCGGCGAGTTACGCGATGATGGAAAGCAACCGGTCGCGACGATCGTCGCATCGATTTTCGTAATCAAAACCTTGGCGGCGTGGTGCGGTGCGGCGTCGCATTAATACCAGTTATGTTAATGGCGATTGATAACGGTCGCCAAAAGGATTTATCTCGGAACGGTGTAATACGCGATACGGACTCGGATGAATTAATTGCCCGCGTAGCCGTTTCCCTTTTCATTGATAGGAAAAAAGAGGAAAGGACATCTACTTCGGAACGAGTCACTGGAGAAACTAGAAATAGTCGATTCGTGTAATGCATAATATACTTATCTCGATTAATGTATCCTTGATTGCGTGTCGGTAATCGTAAAGTTAACGAGTTTCTCCGCGAGTAAATGCCAGGTGACGTGTACGAAAACACTGTTCGTTATGTAATCGTGTATCTTTCGAATGAAACGTTGAAAACCGATATTCAAATGAAATCATCAAAGTGATTATGAATCATGCAAAGTTTAGTTACGAGCTGAAAAAAATTTAAAACGTCTAAGAAATATTAGTTCAACAAACTCAGAGAATTCAAGTGACACAGAAAGTATACAGATCATTTCAAAAAGCGGTGATTTCGGACTGTAATCGACTTACTAGAATAGATAGGGGAAATTAAATTACATACGGTCCAAGAAATTCAAATTTGCCTACACGTCACATCGAGGAGGACAAATTAGCTCGAAGCAATCAGTAGGATCTCTTGATCTAAATTGAACTAATCTAGGCTTCTCATAAGATTCGAATTGGTCCAATCTTGGGCGAAATGATTGTAATCGGATCAAGCCAGGTTTGGATGAAGCCACTTCGCGAGAGACTCAAAATGGACACAGCCTGATGATCTTAAGACATATGAATTTGGAAAATCGAGAAATACTATGCTTTCTGCAGTTAAATTTAAGATTTAAGATATTAAACTCGAAACTTCGGGCAGAAGGATCCAAGCTCAAGACTCCCCTGTTCGTTGTTATATATTTTTTATATACTACAATACAGTTAATGCTTGATTATTTTTAAAGTAACATTTTTTTTGTTTAAATGTAATTTTTTAAACCACAAATGGCATCTTTTCATAGCGAGTATACTCGACAGAGGCATTTACAGATTAATAAAACTGTGTAACTTCCTATTCAAAGAAATAAACTTGATTCGAATAGGTTAGTAAAGTGCTGCAATTACGAAGCAGAATCCACGCTGGCTAGTTTTTTCGAGAGGCGGCGCGCGAGATCATGGCAGCGTCATAGAAAAACGAAACCGAGCGAGACGAATGGACGGAAGGGTAAAGAGCGAGGAAGCATGAGAACGGGGAACAGAACGATAAGAGAAAACAGTGGAAGGTAAGAGCAAGGAGAAGACAGGAATGTGCGTAACCGTGGGGGAAACGGGATGACGAGGTCGAGCGAATGCCGTTATACCGTGTCACGATGCGACTGTGCACATAACCGATGTTCGCGAGAAGCGTGGTCGCATCTCAGCGGAGAAAGAGCGAGCGAGCGCGAACGGATGCCAGAAAAATGGAGAAACAGGCCAGGGGATTGACAAAGAGAGAGTCGTCGCTGATCCAAATCTGCCTGCTCATCGCGGTTCTTGCATGGGACGGAACGTGTATCCGAGGGTAATTCTATTGTCACGTTGCCCGCGTGCCCTCCATCAAAGCAAGGATCGTTCGCTTTGATCGTACCGCTCGAAACAAAGCGCGAACAAACAGAGAAAAAAAACTACAATTTCAAAAAAAGGCATTACGCTCGGAGTTCCGCGCGATTTTCACCTGCACGGCTGCAGCTTTTTGACGGCCGTGTTAATCGCCGTGACAAGACGAGCGGATTTTCGAGGGAAGCGAACGGGATAACTCGATCTCTCGCGACCAGCTCGCGCGTGCTTGTGAAATAACTGGAGCAGGGGAGAAAGTGCCGAGGATGCGTTTTTTCAGGAAAAAAAGAACATTCGTGCTCGTCAGCTATGAACTACGTTCGACCTTTTGCCCGGAAAATAGAACTGTCAAAGGTACGCACCGCCTCTGTTTCGCTGCCCTTATACACGCGGCATACTTCGGAGTTAAAAAATCAGTGCGTAAACTTGCAGGCACAAAGGGACAATGAGTGTTTTTTGTGGCCGATAAAAATGTGTCCTTTTAGGGGCTCCATAATGCTTGCACTGTTCCCAAAATAGCTTCTAGGTTAATTGCACGTATGCACAGTATGCGCGCGCGCTGTATTCAATTACCTGGATCCAATTTAACGTACTCGATACAATAAATTAAAAATTTACAGAATTCCTCGCAGCGAACGGAATGCGAATCTTATAGAAAAAGTTCAAGCACCGTGGAAAAGTATTCAACGGTTGTAAAATAAACGAACACTTTCCAAGATCATACGTTTTCCTTACACCGTACTCTGCAGTAGAGCCAAGGATATTACATTCTTATATTACTTCACCGTTAATTAAAGATTTTCTACGTTCAACGCGTAAATAATGTTTATGGCGGGTGCTTAGATTATACGATCTTTGTAATTCCCGTAATTCTCAAGGTAGCTCAAGAATTCTTCCGCATAATTTCTCTAAAAATATGCTCGGAGTCATAACGCTACTACCTCGAATACTTTTAAACGTGACTGGTATTATAGCTCCGTGTGACCCTGCATTCACGGTGGATGGATACCATAAGTGAGGTAACAGTGGTATGCTTGAGCTGTTACCTCTTATCAGAAATTTCGATTTGAAATTCTTCCTGTTCTGTCAAAAAACATCTCCGAGAAATAAGGAGGTACACCAAAACCTTCATCGAGGTACTCACAAGGTTTCCTTAGCTCTAACTTAACGAACACTGTAGAAAGTTTCAACCATATCTATGAGAAAAAAGCTGGAAAGTGCCGAGTTCATGTTTCTCCATGATCAACGGTAGATACTCCAGATGCCTCGTTGCGAATCTCAAGTTGATCCTAAGGAAGTAGATTAAAAAATACCAGGGACTAGCTATGGTAGCCATAAAGTCATTAGAGATACGTGTATTTCAGAAGATCTAAAGAATGACCCACAATCTCAGATGTTCCATGTAAGTTCCGATTGCCTGGAAGCCAATTAGAATGGCTATCTACTAAATCCAGTGAGACGATCACGGTCGGTCTGAAAGAAGTAGGTTCACAGATATGTAAAAGAGAAATGATGCGCGAAAGGGGATTGAACCGGATCCAGCGACGGGTGCCACGAAATGGTCAAAGATCTTTCCCAAGCAGATCTTCAATAATCTCGAACCGACTCGTTGGAGGGATCGTGGTCCTCTTTCGATCGGAGAATTTCTCCTCTCGCCGAGGTTGTTCGAGGTCTTACGTGTGACTGTGAGGTAACGCGATGCCATCTCGCGCACGATATCTCGGCGATTTTTTTCTCGTCGTTCGACGGATTGACTCGTCGTTACAACCGGTTCGGTGCGCGGATTTTTCTACTGGTCGGTGTGGCGGCGACTGACGCAATTCTTTCGACACAGATATACAGAGACGGAGCTGAGCACGTATAGAGTGTTGTCGGTTGAGCACGCATACAAGGCGACGCGAAGCGCTGAGGCTGGGCCAACCGCTTCAGGGCATCGGAACAAAGATGCATCGTGGTCCACCGTGGCGAGCGAAACTAGGCCACGTAACCGTCCCCCACCGACCACGGAACCGGCCTCTGTTCGCTTGTTCCTGTCCACTAGACTCGCGTAACCACGACTTCGGAGGTAACGAAGTTGCGGGCGTCGGCTGATTCACGCCTCCGAATTCACGTCTCGCACCGATTTCCACGTTACGCCCTGGATTAAGGACGATTGTGCCGACCCAGCCCCTGTTCTGGGTCGCGCTCACGCAAGCACGTACCTGCCTTGCAAGAACGTGCGACCACCGCCGGGCCATACATTTTCTTATCTTCCACCCGCCGCGCTGAGATACAGGGCTTCTTTTGATCATGCTCCGCTCTTCCAAAGAAAAGATCCAAGATACACGGATAGTCGCAATAGCTAGCCATATGTCGTCATTCCGCAGGATTGTTCCTCCAATCTTTCCCACCCTTACACAGTTTTAGAAAACTCTGCTCGCTCCCTTTTGTGTAGCATTCTACAAAATATATATATGGTCAATTTTTTTTTATTGAGCCACTGAAACCTATTATAGGTTTATTTCGGCTTTAACAATATTTTTTAACAGTAGTCTTACAGTTAGTGTACGATGACACAATTAATAATCTTTAGAGATGAAGATTGCAGTCGCATAAAAACTGAAAAATATATTCACAGGCTTTAACATTAGGTTTAGCAAGGAAAATGTCCGCTTTTAGTGGTAGAAAAAAACTTAATTTTATGCAACTTATTAACTAATTTAATTCTTTAAGAACATAAAGACGACACTGATATATGGTCAATGATTTTAATTTGCACGATACGATTACTCTTGCTTTTCGGAATGAAAAAGTATTACAAAAGGTCGGATTACAGAATGATATAATTTTTTGTCATCTTCAATAATAACTGAGTTATAATTTGGTCCAATCATTGGACACGCCCTGTACGTGTATTCGATCTATTAAACATATTCAGCAAGATATTCAATATTTATGTCGCCCCAGGTTGTTGCAATTCGTAATCGATAGTCGTCAAGAAAGTTGGTGCTGCTTTAATCAAATGATACACAAAGTGGATCAAGCAATACCTTGTTTAGAAAGGTAGTCACCTTCGGCTCCTATTATCTTTTCTCAACGCGCCAACAACTTCTCTGCTCGTTTTTTGTAAAAGTTTTCGCTTCTGGTAGCAAGAAAGTGTTTTAACTCCCTTTCAACGTCTTAATCTTTCCAGAATAGTTATTATAGTCGAGTTCTTTCTTAAATAAGATTTCGTTGTACATAAATTCGCATTGTGTGTATATACAGTTTCATAACGGCGAGACCTAGGAGTGGCATGAGCTTAATTGGACCTGTTCATTGCAATATCGTGTTGAAAATGATGGAAACCAACAGAAATCGTAGCGGACCCCGAGAAACGTGAAACGTTACATTGAATTATTATTGATTTATTCGAAGCAAAGACTAGCATGCCTGAAAGAAGTACCGTTGAGAGTAAATTAAAAAAACGTTGATAAACAAGGTTGTAAACTGTTCCGAGCGCTGTCAAATGATTATTTCTCAATAAAATCCGTTAACTAGGTGTTAAGTGGTAATTACAATCAACAAAGTGGTAATTACGTTATTAAACTTTATTAATTTCCCCGTTGCTAGTTTGACGAGAATTTAGAAAGCAATACGAGTTCAATAGGCTTCGATAAGATAAGTTTGACTGTATTGGCAAAATGTCACTAAATTCTTCGATCCGGGCCGGTCTGTGTGCCCGTTTCGTTCTTATCGCGGCCGGATGAGATCGATTTGTCGGAGGACAACCATCTTGAGAGGATGAAAATAAAGGGAGGGGGGGGGGGGGGCGGCGGTGAGGTAAGAGAAAGGTAGGAAGAGCCTGCACGCAGCGCAAGAAATGTATTATTTTCTTGCCGCTCGTTCAGGAGTACATAATTGGATTATAAAATTTTTTCTCACGAGACGCTTCCGCGCCGTGTGAAACCCGCTACGGTATATTATTAACGCGGGCTACCAGGGGCGTTTTTCGCTAGACAGGGAATATTCAATTAGCGAGGCACAACACGGCGATCGCTCGCAATTTCGATCAAACCCTGCGGAGAATCAAACGTTTTCAGCGGTTTCATCACACCTCGAACTGCTGGACGCTCGAATCCGCGCCACGGTGCAACAATGACCTCATGAATAATTTAACGCGCGCCATTGTCTCATCGGTATGTACTAATAACATCACGTCAGTTGTAGCGTATCTGACACTGATTCACTTCATGCATGCACTTCTTTATTTTCTATTCGGTCATCCGTGGCCGGCCGCCTTTTTTCCTTTCGCGAAACCGCTCAACCCGGATGCGGCGCGATTTTTATCGATCCGGCGATACCTATGAAACAATATGCACCCGTTCCTATGCTTTAACGACACCCCAATCATTCCAGATCGAAAGGGGACTATAGTCACGGTTGCTTCGTCGCGTTGCATTCGGAGAAATTGCAACGAATTCCGCGAACGTTGAACGCGACGTTTTATACATATATGTACCGTTTACTCGATGGACGAGACAGGTTAAAAAAATACGAAGAACCTATCTTAGATCGGTACGATTAAGTAATTTATCGTACTTCCGTTTCGTTCCGAGAAATTAGCACCGGATCGAGCTTGTGCAATCTACGATTGTAGATCTTGCGGTTCGAGAAGGAACGTTCCTCATCTCCTGGCTCGCGTGACTCGCGGAATAATTTATTGACCGTTAAGACGATATCTCTAATTGACGAAATATGTTGTCAATGGAGGGAAAGGACGATTAAATGGTAATAATATATATTACCTGCATTGCTTTGGCATCGTTTGCGTCCCGTTCCGCTTCTCTCCCACGCCGCAGAGGTCCCCTTGCTTCTCGATTCAAACTTGAACCCAATGACCTTCAGCATCCACGGTTCAAGAACCAATTCTCGATGCCCGCGATTTGATCTCAGACACAACACTTTTATCGTCACCGTTTTACACCACCGATGTACCAACAATGTCCGCAGATAATCGCGTCGAGACGTATCTGCGCGTTCTAGAGCGTCTCTTGAACTGAATTTCTGACTAAGGCCCTGACTCTTTATGCCCACCTGGCTCCGGCAGGTGTTGCAGGTGGCACCACCTCTCGGCAATCTGCAGGTCTTTCTCTTTTTTAGCGGTCCCTTCTATGCGCCCCAATCTACATTTCAGTGTTCCGATTGTGCCAACAATTTTTCGCGCGTGCGCGGCAATTTCGGCCTCAGTAACGTACCCTTTTCGATGAAATCGGGTAGCTTAAGTACCCCGCAGGGTTTTAAAAAATTATAAGCATATACATATAAAAAGAAAAGAAGTTAAGCTACCCTTAAAACGTTAGCAATTAAGTTTCAAATCGGAACACTCGTCCCGCAAATAATACTAGTACATTCCTGCTAATATAACTAATACCTCAGGGCATCAGGGCCCTGGTCTCTCTGTTGCGTCATTGTAACACGCTACTGTTTTGGCCGCGCATGCGCGAAAAATTGTTGGGCACAATCGGAACACCTATCGACATAGGACGTATTTGCCGGGAAGTACCAACGATGTGACAATTTGAATCTTCGAACCATTTTAAATACGAATTTATTTGTGGTATTAATTTTATTTAAAGTACCTATCGAGACTCATGATAAAAAATTCGTAACGTTTTGTATTTCCTGATTTTATATATTTCGAGTGTACGCGGTATGAAAAAGTCAAAATATGTATCGTTTTGTTCAAGCTATCACAACCATGAAAGAGTGACAAACAGAAAGTTGATTAGGAATTTATTTAAAAGTTATGTACACATACACATTTAGTAATTGGCTACAAATCGTTTCTCAGCTTCACTGGACCTGACAAGTATTAGGAATGCTGGAGTTCCTCCACGTACAATAAATCTGAAAATTATTTTTGCAACACAGATAATAACAATTATTCATGATTTTTTTCAATGTTTTTCAAAATTTACACCTACCTTTCGTTCTGTAATATTTTTCTTAGAGGATGATTAATGTTTACTTTATGCAAAGAACATTTATCTTTCCCCTCGAAATATACATTTATGTTCTGAAGGTTATAACGCTTCTCTCTATCCCACTCTAATGGTTCGCTAAACAGTTGTTCCAGTTGTTCTATTAGCCTAAAGGAAATAATTAATTTATGAATATGTTCCTTTTAAATTTTTAAAGACTATACCAAGCAATAAAATCATACAATGTATCTTCATGGAAATTTTGTATAAAATCTGTTTGATGTGTTTCTGGATACAAGATCATTACTGGCCAAACTAGTTTCTTATCTGGGCCCAAATGGACTCTGCTCTGAGCAATTTGTGGAATTTGAGGCTCTAAATCTTTTAAATCTGGCTTCTTCTTCTGATCAACCAATTCTAAGTTAACACCTTTATTCTTGATTATATTGATTAACTCCTCTTCTTCTTTCTCTAATTTCTTTTCCAATCTCTCCTGTTTTCTTTTATCTCTTTGTAAATGTTTCTACAGACACAAAGTACAATTTCTCTTAATATTATGATACGTTGAACATTTTCATATAGTTGTATAAACGTATTCATACCCCTGCCATAGCTGCATCTGTTTTCAAACTCAAAATTGCTTTGTCAGTTGGTGAATGATCAAGAAGTTGATCACATAGTTCAATACATTGATCATAATCTTTAACATGAAAGCAACATGTAGCTGCTCTGTGCAATGCCTTTGGATAATCTGGCTTCAACTTTAAAGCATGTTTCGAGTCGTTCAGACTTGACCTATAATTTTGATCGTATTACAACAAGTTTAACGCAGTATAGAGTTTAATAATATGATGTATCCAATTTTATGCATGTACCGATAATTCTTTAATATAAAATGCGATGCAGCTCTATTATTATAAAGTTGAGCCATTAAATCATTATCCTTACATTTAGTCCTTATACCCTCTGTGTAACTTAATATAGCTAATCGGTAGTTCTTATATTTATAATTGAAGTTGCCATCGTCTTTATAATTTTTTGCTAATTCTATGAAAGAAGTATGATTCTAAAAATACAACTGTTTAAACAGATTACAATGTGACAAAGAAGTAAACAATAATCAATTAATTCGAACCCTCTGGTGTGTTCTCATCTTCGCTGTACTTCAGTTGCTGTAATCCTTCCATTAGAGGTGAAAGCTCCTCGCCAGGTTTTGGTGGTTCTTTCATGAAAAATGGATGTTTTGCCATTTCTTCTTCCCACCGGTCTTCTGGCCATCCTTCTGTATAACTTTTCTTCTCCAAACTGTTTATATATTCATCTAATTCGACATCCAATTTCGATGCGAGCTCTAACCTTTCCTTGTCGGTCCAAGTTTTTCGTTCTTTTTCGCTCTTCTCTTCCATTGTCAAGCTATTCTCGAAACTTAAAGACGATTAAAAACTAATTCAATTCGATCACCGATACAAGACCGCTTTGGAATGTCTATAATATTTACAGGAACAGTGTTAAAAGTAACTCGATCTACAGATCATAACCTCAAAAGTTTCGCGTGAAACAACGCACCTTGTCAGTTCTTAATTTTCTTTACCGGCGGAGTGTATTTCTGTCAGCGTCCTAGCGATGGCGTTATTTGTATTGTCATAAAGAATTTCGAATGATCATTGCATTTTATAAATAAATAACCAGCAGTTCGTTTCACGTAGTAGTATTCTCCAATTACAATGTGAAGGAGTGTGTGGTTACGAAGTGTGGTGACAAAGAATCATACAAGATAATAAATATAATATTTGTGACATGTTTTAGCAACAAATCATCAAATTTGTATAAAACTACAACTAATTCTACAAAAATACAACATGTATGTGCTCGGTAAATAGTTTCGACAATAATTTTGAATTTTCCGAATATTAAGTTAATTTAAAACGACATAACCATTGAGAATTTTGATTTTGGAAATTGAGGGAATCATTAACAATTTATATCCCCTATTTTTCCTTTATTAAAAGCATTAAATGACATTGCTATAGTATCAATTTACTGTCGGGGATGTGTAATTTGTAGTTTCGAATTAGTCTCTGTATGGGTTAGGAAAAAATAGGGTACGGGGGTAATCCCACAATAAAATCTGTATTGAAACTTAGGGATGAGAAAAGCTAGAGGAGGATACGTCGATCGGGTAGGGGTGGCTAAGGTTCGGACGTTTACGCAAACATTCGGGTTTTGGCCCCTTTGTGCGTCGGCTAGGCAAGATGGCGCTCGGTGAAAGCTGGTCCACGATTGGTCGATGAGACCGCACCGCGAATCTCCCGAGAACAGTCGCTTCCACGGCCTCGTAGCGGGCGAGTTGCTGGTCCCCTTGGAAAAAAGGAAAACACGCTCTCTCGTCGCGGCGACGAGTGTAATGGCCACCGTGGGCCTAGGATAGCGGTGGAGGCGGTTTCGGGTTGTTTGATCGAGACGCTTGAGGATCACGGGACGATTTATCGGCCGGCTACGACTCAGTGAAAATTTGATTCGCGCGTGTTGAACTGCCGCTCCGCCGTCGAGTAATCGTGGCTTCTATCCCTCGCAGTGAGGAAGAGTGCGTGTACATCAACTAGTGCATCAGTGTACTTGAATGTGTGCCACAACAGCCATTGTCGAGCGTGTATCGTAGTGTGCCGGTCATCGGATCGTCGTCTACTCTGGATATATCGGTTGTTCGTCTTACCTTTTTGGATTCTACCCTGCTGTTTAAAGAACTCTGCAATCGGTGAGTACGCTGCAATCCGTACCGCGTTCAATGATGACCACCGTGTCCACAGCTGTGCTTAACGTTCGTGTTTGCGTGTGTGTGTACATTGTGGTCTTTCCCCTAATCGATCATCTATCGCTAGACGCACCCTAAACGCGTAGAAAAACAAAACGAGCGTTGTCATCTCGTGCGCCGAACACGCGACCACTTTTCTTTTTGAAATTCTTACAACCTGCACGATAGGTGTCAGTGATGGACTTTTGCCCTCTCGCTCGCTCTCTCGGCGACCTTTTCGCACATGTACAACTATCCCATGAGGGAAAAGTCCATTTATTGTCATATGCAGGTAGTAATGAGAGTATGCGCGTTGCGAAGCACGATCAATTTCGGAAGATCTACCACCACGCTGCAAAAGATGTCGCACCGCCTCTACCCTGCTAGTTTATTGTTACTAAATGTTCCCGAGTGCTGCTCTGCGCCCTGCACTCGCACAATCCACTCCCCAATTTTTTTTCGTCGCCGGTGCATTTCCAGCGTCACGCGGCGTTACCGAGCGAATGATAAATTACTGTTTCTATGGAGACCGAAGCGC
This sequence comes from Lasioglossum vierecki, assembly GCA_028455595.1. Lineage (NCBI taxonomy): Eukaryota > Metazoa > Arthropoda > Insecta > Hymenoptera > Halictidae > Lasioglossum > Lasioglossum vierecki. Next base: position 8,273,183 of record CM052341.1, read on the forward strand.
GTTCCTCGGCCCGACTATATTCCTCTTCTTATACGCATTGTTGCCTTCGTTTCCTTATTATCCCCGATTCTTCGGCGAACCTGGCAGCCCATCGAACGCTTGTCAGCTCACGTCCCGTCGAATTGGCCAAGTTTTTCAACAACGGTGGCATCGCTTATTCTTACCCGTGCATGGGCGTATTCTTTGCAACCCTTCGACGATTTCTGAAAAAATAAATATAAACTTTTCTCTTAGGTCGAAGCCGATATCGATGTTAATACGTGAAAAAATACGTCGCGGTAGGCTAACAGGTGTCACTTCCATTTTCTCACTTTTATTCAAAATAGTCTTGTTCTGCTGTAACGCTTGGAAGTTTAATATTCCTGAATTTATACGTAGAACTTTGCTAGGAGGTTTCCTCGGGTAGACCACAGTTTTTCCAGTACCAATAGAATGAGATTTATTGCCAGTTTCGAGCGTTATGAATGCGTACCGATTCGAGGGTTAATCGCGTTGTAAACATCTGTTGTTTAAAAGCCCGGCATTGGCCACCGGCCACTGACCAAATGTTTATTACTAGAGCACTGTTCCGAATGGGGAAAATATAACGGGATGATCATTCCGTCCGCCGCGATCTGATTGCGCGCGTGGATATTTTGCTGTAATGTGCTACACTCATAACGGACCGAAAGTAGAGCGTTTGCACGTGTTGCTGACAAAACGTGCATCTTCGCGACCCGCCATTAACGTTTTAACGTGCAGCTTTATGGCGTCCATTATCGTGTTGATAAACACGGTATCTTCCAATTTCAGTTACAAATAATTTACAGTTCTCGTGAATGTCATTCTTATGGTTGTCGAATGATAATATGTAATTGGATTGCGGATTTTCTGTATTTACGCGATATGTCCATTATTTTGTGTCTAGTAATATTATCGAAGACGGAAAGAAATTCTAAAGTGGTTCCTTGTTGTCTAATAACAATAATTACTAGATAGCTGATTTTATGCATTCATGGCAAAAATAAATAGGTGTAATTTAAAACAGTAAAACCATTAGAGACGAATTTCAAAATACTGTTATATTATTTTCAACCTATTAAACATGTTAAGATCCGTTCTCTAATAATTATACATAATGTTTAAAAGATTGTAAGAGCATTATTATATTATTTTCACTGTATTACAATTATTAACGAAAGCTATAAATTGCTATTTAGCGTGTCTTGCAATTGGTTCAGTCTCGAGTGTAATAATAATGGACATTATCGCGTCGCCATCGAAAGTGTATGAGAATTTGCTGTAATAAATAATATGTATAAAGAAGTATAATTGTATGTATCGCGAGTAGCGAGATACAGTAATTATCGTATCTATTATTAGATACAGGATAGGTCGGGTAAATTGGTGTACCCTTTTTCTTCTTCCGGGGAAGTCGTAAAGTTTGCAATTCGATTACGTAGCAATTAACCGGGCGCATGCAACAATCGTTAACTGAAATTCCGGTTGCGTGCCGCGAGCTCGAGGCCCGTTTTGTCAGAAACCGAGGATAATTCCCACTTTGTGCAGCACCTCTGTCAATTCACACTACTCAACTTACTGTGGGAGAATTTTTTTGTCTGCCCGCAATCCCAGCAGCCTCGAATTGAAAAGGTTCAGCGTTAGTCAAATTACACGAGTGTTCCCAGCAAATGGTCCAGGTTAAAATCCCATTTAGAGCGGAAACTGCTGAATATACATACAGTAGGATCCCGTTAAATGCTCGCGAGTCGTTCAAGGTCACCTAGAAAAATACGCTCCTTCAAATTCATCTCCGTTCATTCACGCGTATGCACACAAACATGTCCGCATAGTTTCCGCGTGTTCATCACCTTGGCAAAGAGGTTGGACGCGTCTAATCGAAAATCGTCCATGATCTACACGAAAGATTTATTTGTTATTATCTTGTTTGAAATATATTTGTATAACTATGTACGTTTCTTGTTGTACGTTAGTCCTTGGAAGAATTCTTCGTTCGCGCGTCGTTTATGAACATCTGAACGGAATTTATTGGTGAAAAATCGGTTTTATTATGGCAGTATCGTTTTTAGTGCGTTGTTCTTGCTCGTTACCTTGAAAATAATGTGGAAGATAAATGCTCCATCGGTTCATGGTGGAGAGCGGTCATTCAACGGGGAACGCCGGTGCATTATTTTCCGATTGCGGTAGGACGAGTCTAAAATAAATATTGGCCGAAAAGCTGCTAATGAAAAGACCAGCGGTTATCGATCGGTGTAGACGAAGCACTTTGTTCGGGGTGACGAAACGAGCTGGAGATGACGGTCCGACTATATTTGACGATCCTCTCGTAAAATTCTTCTGACGTTGATTGCATGTACTCTCGCCGCGCCGCGTCGACGTGAATCGTTCCGGGCCAGCTAGGGCTCTTTTCAAAAAAACCTTCTATCGCGTGCTTTTCGGTACTCTTTATTAATCCGACGCGATTCATGTACCACACGCCCCCCGATTAAAAGGCAGACGCGCTTAGCGGATACGTGGAAATAAGTCGCGCGATGATTGTTCGACCGTTAAGTTGTGAATTGCGTTTCTCCGCCCGTGAACTTTTTAATCTAAAATACTGATTAGCCGAGTACGCCGTTCCGCCATCCCGACCTTTATCCGTGGTATACCATAAATATCATTAAGAGGCTACATGAATTTTTCATCCGCCACCGATATTATTCATTGGGTGCACCCGGCGGCAGCTTCCGTGGAAAATTTTTCTCTATGAAACTCTTTCCTCGCCGTTGACAAAATGAATATGTTGTACACGTGTCTGGTGAATCTTCTCGACGATATCGAGAATTTTAGGCTAATTGTATTTTAGTGAGGCGAAGAGGGGGGAAGGGAAAATCGGTATGCGAACGACGACGCAACATCATACAGCAACGGGGACGTGAATATTAACGATCTTTTTTCTACGCGGAAGCACAGCCAATAATAACAGTAATGGAGCCGGTGGCCACCCGTTCGTTATAGTGTCGTAAATGTCACGCGGGGCGATAAAAATTTCTAACGAGACACATCGTGCCTTCGCTCGAAGGAGTCATTGGCATCGCTTCGATCGTTTGTTCGTAGTTACCGCGGTAAATAAACACTCAGACTGTGTATAAAGCGGGGACGATGAATAGACAATGGCGTTCTTTCAGGGATCGCATGAAACAGTAATATGAGCTACTGGAAATATGAATATTAACGAACAAAGGAAGGTCACCGGGTGAGTCTCTGCACTTCGATTCTTAGACGCTGATATTTATAGCTATACTGGAACATTTATCGTGTTCAATCATTTCCAAATCGTCGGATGAGTCTGAACTTTCACTACAGTTGAAGGGAAACCGTTCAAAAATCGAAAGTGCAGAGTACAAATTTATTACAAGTTTGAAACAAGTTTGAAGTTGTTTCCTCCAGTTAAAATTTTCTATTTATGATAAGCGGTGGGTTCAAGAAATCGTAGCTCCTTGAAGTTGTATAAAGGTGTAACTGTAATGAATGCGTCGCAGCCCACGCTTGTGGGATCAGCGATGCACCTGTCTCGGATACGTGACACGGTGGCCTACGTTACTCCGGAGCGTCATTCTGTACATGACTTGTTCGATGATTCATCGATGATGAGAGGTGCAAACATTCTTCAGGAATTGCATTTGCTATTAAATAAAATTTAAGAGGATGCGCGGTGCACGTTCATAAAATTAAGTAAAACAAGATATCGATGACTCTGATACTCTGGGTCAAAGTAGACCCACGTTTCGCCGGGGGTTGAAACGTTCGGATCGCGCGACAAATCAGTGCGACGGTATCCGCGAGTTACAGAAATGGGTTTTGCCCGTCGAAACGATTGTAGTCCCTGCTGGTATTACCGGGGGCTGATGGGGGTGGTGGAGCAGCCCGCCGTTTAACTCGTTGAAACCCGACGATGTTTAATGAGACGTCAAGAATTTGATGCGAGTTTTCGAGGCGGGTTGCATAGGCATCGGCGGTCTGTATAAAGACGGCCTTTATATTTGACCGGTCGGAAATTCAGTGAGCATGTGGCAACGCCGGATCCTTCTGTTTCTTTCTCCCTCGAGGGCTCGCTCGATTCGTCGGCTGCATCTTTTTCCAACGGCCGCGCCGCTCCGGCCATCGGGGCCCCATCGTGTTCCCGTAGCAGAAAGTTTCTTCTACCTTTGCCACGCCACCACCTTACACCCCGTCCACCGTACTCTTTTATTTTATTATTCGACCCGACCTCGGCGAGTTAGGCTCCCTCGGCTTCGCCGTATACACTCCCTTTTCTCCGTCTCTATCCCCCTTCTGTCTCTTTTCTCGCCCTTTCACTCTCACGGCTTCTAACGTCTCACCATCTTGCTCTCCTCTTCTTCTTCTCTCTCTCTCGCGCCCCCTCCTCCTACTTTGAACGGTACAGCCAGCCGAACAGACTGAAATATTCGTGCGGTAAGAATGTGGAGGTCCAAGGAACCATCGTTTCTGTGTTAACAATCGTATTTAACCCTTAGCGCTCGAGTGGTGACTCAGAGTCTCATCACTAAAAATTGCTGTACCATTGTTCAAAATATTGTTGACATTATTAAATATGTTCGTATCGAATCATTACTAAACATTTAAATAGTGTAGGTGATATTGTATCATAAAGGACACGTATCTTACTTACCTGTAGTTACTCAATAGTCCTTAAAAATCAGAGATAAATGCTTTCCTTTTCAAGAAGTTAAAAAAAAATTGTCTCGAGTAATATAACCTAATAAATGAAAATAATAATATTAATAGAGAACTAGTGGTTAAATTGTTACAAAATAGGTGTGGTAAACGTACACGTAGACTCCTGTAATCGGCCGCAGTTATCAAAAATCAATATGCTCGAAGACTTCCGCGATATGGAATGGAATTGGTTTGATAAGGGTTTCACGCCATACGTCTCTTTTTCTTTCGTGTTTTTTTCTTATAATTTATCGGCACACTTCGCATTGCGGCTTCCCTCGTTTAACGCTAGAACTACCGACTGGTTCATGACTTCTTTTATGAATATCACCAGAATTTAAGACTGTGCATTTTCTTCCGCGGTCTTTTCATCGCTTTTATGGCCGCCGTGCAGGTGAATAGACCCGCAATCTTAAATTACCTTTTTCTGTTCGCTGGTCGGAAACAAATCTGAGAAATTAGTAAAGCGACGCTTTTCAAAGAGAATCATGGGAACGTGTACTTGCTCCGCACTCGTCAGCGCTCCCAAGCGGCGAGCAATTATCGAGGCAGTGTTCTGCTAATGTCTCCGTACTGTTTCGAACTCGTGCTCGTAATACCAACTGTGCTGTTTAAACGAATTGATAATACGACGAATATAATTAAACACATTCTCGCTATTCTACTAGACTTTATTTATTGGTAGTTTCTTTTACTTGTACTAGAACGTTCTACAATTATTTGTCTGTCTTTCAACGACGGTGACCGGGTCCATTCTGACCCAGAGTTAAAGTCATCGTTTAATTACACAACTTCGGTGATCTCTTACTTTTTGGCGCGGTTTGCGAGCTCGACGGATTTATATAAAAATAAAAAACAAAAATAAAAGAATTCCGGGTTTACATTGATTTCGGGGTGAGCAAACAGCTAACGCGTTTAAACGGTAAAATAAACACGGGCATACGCGTTATCGTTGAGCTGATAACGCACGGATGCGTGACTCACGCGTGCACGCGTGGGAACGGCCGTTCAAGGACTGAAAAATAAACCAGAAAAAGAGCAGCCACAATGCGCTGTCACCAGATACGAATGTCACCGAACGTGTAGGTGTATTTTTATCATCGGGAGCAACAAACGATTCCGAACCGTAGAAAAATCAATTCATTTCCACGATAAAACGTGTCGAGTCTTTACTTCCGCGGTGAGCTTCCGATATGGCCGTTCACGGCGTTAACCACGGCGCAATGTCTATAAAACTCTAAATTTTCATAAACGCCGCCGTCTGGGGGATAATAATACGACTTTTATCGCGCGTACATAATCATAGAAAATGCAAAGCTTAAAGGAAACTATCGCGGTATCTATAAAAATCCATGGCGGGTTACGACCAAGAAGGGCGCGCGTTTCCCGATGCTGAAGCTGCGTTCTCACTGGAGCAGGAAACTTTTTGCCATCCTGCTACACTTTCCGAAAGATTTTTAACATAATTCATAGAAAGAATTCGAAGAATACCTCAGCCTTGTTTCGGTCTTATGGTTGCACTTGTTGCTAGCAAGAACGTGGTCCAAACACGTTTTTACTGAAGAATTACTCCTTGCAACTACAGCATTTATATCCTCATCGACTGCTGATTTTTATGCAAAATAAACATTGTTTGTATTAATTGCCAGATACAGGGGCTACATAGACATTTATTACTTCTCTTGATTATTTTATAGATTTGAAATTGGTACGACAGTACTTCTAAATCATTTCAATGTTGTCATTGTGTCAATCCTTTGCAGTCGTAGCTATTTTGACTTGAAAATTAAATATTTTTTCCAACCTAGGATAATTCCATATGTATGATTTTTTCTTACAATACTTAATGAACAATTGTGCAGCAATTTGTAGTGGCGACTCTGAGTCACCCCTCGACCGCCTAAGGGTGTTAAACATATTTTCGGCTTTTAACGTGATGGAAAAATGACAGGGTTTTAGGCATTTAGGTTCGTGCGATAACGGAGGGTATGTGCAGAAGGTTCTCTCAACATTCCAAGTCAATTGGTCAATTAGAAGTTGAGAATCGTGGCAACCGTTCCGAGGAAAGTGGTTTCGACCGAGACGAAGAGAGTTGCATTCTTTAAACGCCTATAACTGTACGTTAATTTTACGAATTCAAAGAGATTTGCTCGAAGAAAATGAAGTACGCCGTTAACGGCGTCTCGAAACCGAATCCCGTAGAATTAGTCCGCGCGCCACGCTGTGCGGGGAATCCGGCGGGATTTAATAGGGGAAATACCTCGATAAAAATGCGACACTGCGCAAAGGGTTAACCGGGGCTGAGAGTTTCGGTATTATTCCGCGTGATGCGAGTACGTGGAATAACCAGTGGAGGACGCGTGGAATGCAAAGTTCACGATACCGTCGGTGCGGGAGAGAGAGGAGGGGTGGAGGTTTGCTGGCATGATTGAAAAATTTCTAAACGGAGCCAGCATATCCCCTACATTATGAAAAGTTTCCACGGTTTCCCATGTGTACGTGTGCGCGCCGCCGTACGATTGCCCGGTTTCCCTCGCTGCCTCCTTCCCGGATTCCTGGCAAGCCTCGTGAACTTTTAATATGCGCAAGCCCCCGGCCTCCCGAGCATCGATAACGCGTCCAAGATAAATAGAAAATGGCGGGGAAATGCTCGTCGGCCCCGGCCCAAGTCCGGACAAACTAATTGTACATGTTAGGAGGACCCTGACCGAGAAGCGAACCCGAGAGAGAGAGAGAGACCCGAGCCGGGGAAACCGTGCCACAGAACGAGATAGAACGCGACCCGGAACGTCGAGGAGCAGAGGGGAGGATTCTCCTCCTCGTATCCACGCAACGAGATTCCAGTTTCTCCGTTAGTTGTGAACCGAAGCTTCGTAGGGAAAGAGAAAGGCGCAGGCTGCTGGCCTCCTCAAGTATTCTCCAGGAATATACCCGTGGAAATAAAGATGCTTCGGCTTTTTCTTCAACCACGGTTTCACGTTCTTCGGCCTTCAAAATCTGGCCGCAAAGATGAGTTCTACAAAATGACGATATTTTTGAAATTTCTTGTTAAACGATTGACACGAACAAAAATCTATACTGGTCGCAGTGAATTAGCTTCTTTTTTCTTTAAGGAATCTTCCAGTAGACGAAAGAAATTCTGGCTTCTATAAAACAGACCATTAAAATAGGAATTTACCTAGTCGTAAGAAGTTTATTATACTTGAACATACACCTATATCTTTCGAAACCATTCCATCATCTTTGGAAATCGTTTCAATTATATCAAGCGTACATGAACTTCCGCGCGCGCGCGCCTGGGTGTACAATTAACGCTCTTAGCTAGCTGCGAAATGCGGTATGTTGCAGTCGAATTAAAAAGTCAATTAACTCCAGTAACTTCAACATTATCCTCGAAAACGGCAAAAATTTCGAGGCTGAAATTAAAATTGCGTCCACGCGGAACACCAAAACGGAACATACTGTTAATCAAAAGTTGGAGTACACTCATCAACGGGATTAAAGCAGAATTGAAAAATTTTAGAAGCATTCAGGGGTTGCATTGTTGAAATCTTAATCAGGGTAATTCTAATATTTTCCGCATCGGAACACCAGATAAGCAAACAAGGAATATCCATGACTATGCCGACCATGATTTGTAATGTGTATTAATAATCACATGATTCGCGCCATTGGCCCGTGCAACACGGACTACGAACGCGGTTAATTAAACCGTTTAACTTAACAGCGCAAAGCTGGGTTTCATTACGGCTGGGCGTTGTTTAAAATTTAAGAAGCTCGCTCGTAATCCTGGAATTCTTCGGCGAACTCCCTTTAAAAGTTCCCGGAGCGTAACGTTTAACCCCGACCAGTGGCGCGTTGAATTTTTCACTGCGTCTCGTATCCGTTTTTCGCTGGCCTGTTCTTTAATATCGAACAACCGGTAATACACCTCCGGTGATTTTCATTAAAAAACGCGGCCGGAAAAATGCCTGTCCTCTTGGGCAACGAAAATATACTTCTTCATTTTCTTTAAGTAAACTGTCGCGGAACGTGTGTGCAAAAGGATATTCTTGAATTCGCAAAATTAATACAGATAAATCTGATTTTATAATGCGATCATTTTGTAAATAATCAAAATTTCAAATTTATTTTCAAAAACATTGTTCTTCCGAAAAAATGTTCTAAAAATTGTCTTGAAACCAGAATACCTTTTTGAATGAAATAAGGACGTTCTCAAAATGTGTTGGAACACAATATTCAACGAAAATTCAGTTGTACGCGCCCGTTAAAATAATGTAGCTTTGTTCGAACCCATTTGTCCATAAAGTCGGAAACACTGGAGACGATTGACGCGTCCAGTTGTTGTTCTAACACGGTTCACTGTGCCGCGATGAAACGGCCCGGAATGAAAAGTTCTTTCAAAGTTGTTCGGCGTGTATAGATCGCGAATTGTAATAAGCCGGGCCCTCGGTAATTGAATACGTGTGCACCGTGGCAATTACGAATGATAACAGAAGTCGCAAATATTTTTATCGACAGCGGCCGGAGGCGAGGCTATTTTCAAAATCCATCACGTCCACGCTAGCGGAGAATCGCTTTACCAATACAACGAGAAGGCGCGACGTGACTCGCGGACCTGGCCCGATGCCACATTTTCCTCCGGAATTCCCGCGATCAGTTAAATGTTAATTGATACTCCGAAATGAACCATACCGATCATTCTTGAATATTATTTTCCGATAATCGTTAATTCCTACCCGACGAGCCCCGGTAATCGTCAATATTTCAAAGCTCCTCCCGATGATATTATGTGACACGTTGCTCGTTCTCCTTCCGTCTCCATTCCCTCATTTTGTTCATATTTCGTTCGCTTTGCATTATTGCTTCTCTCGTTTAACACATTCTCGCCGGATGGGAATCTCACTTAAAGGGAATGGATAAAACATTGTACACGGTTTGACTTGGCTCGAGGCGTCTGAACAAATCTTTATGCAAAATAAGAATTTTCTTAATAATTTTAATCAATCAGAAATAACATTATGATTATCTTAGAGTCGTCTGATATTTTTTCACTGTTTTGTGGCTCACAATCAAATTAGAATTTGCTCGGTAAATTTCTTTTGCGAATTTAAAACAATGCATTTCCTGCGATTTTTAAATGATCTTTATCCGTTCCAGAAAGGTAACCGGACACGTGTATTAATTTTTCTCTAATTCACTACCTCCGTATTTCGTTTCTCGAAAATAAATTTCAGATATTAGTGGAGCGATGCTTTTAAAAAATGAACCATGACAGCGTGTTCTCTGAACTGTCGCGGCTCGTAGCCGGTCCCAAGCGGCGAGCAATTATCGAGGCAACGTTGCTGCGGATGTCACCGTGTAACTTCGGAGGGTCACGTATTTTCGAATCTGTTATTTAAATAAATACAATTATTTTTCTGTCTATGCAATGTTTGCGGTTCCAATTCTATTTTCTAATTGACGGCAGCGTGCGATACCAGAGATAGATGAAATCGGGCTGCACCGGTTTAACCAGCAGTGAAACAGAGTTATAAAAATGTTCAACCCGCGCAAGGAACGTTCTCGGCGTCGCAGACACGCTCGCGCTTGTCTATAAAAGTTCCACCTATCCATACCGTGCTCAAATGTTTGCACAATAGGTCGGGCTCTCTGCTCCAATTAAAAAGAGATTAGAGGAGCGGTTTGATCCGCGGCTGTGTTTTCTTACGTTCGATTCACGTTCTCGAAAAGACAATGCGGTTCTATGGACTCTGGTTTACGAAACTACTCGGATGTATATAATCCATTATTTTAGTAAACGTTGAAAAATTTAACTCATCAAAATCATCGAAAATTGATATGTACGCAAAAGTATCCGATTCGACCGGAATATTGAATTTCCAATTAAATATTCAATTACCTACTATTACATTACAATTGAATAAGATTCAATTAAATGTACAACAACAATGTATCGCTCGAAAGCAAACGAAAGTACTTTGAGCTTTCCCCAAGTGTTTGGAAGCGTGCGCGGCCTAAAAGAAGATGAAGTCTTTATTAAAACCGTAATACCCCTTTCGTGTCTAATCGAGCCGAACAAAGTAGGAGGATTAGGAGAGAGCACAAAAGGGGGTGAATACACGTTTCGATGATCCCGAGCGATTTCAGCGATTCCCGTGTGTAATGGTGCCCGGTTTCGATCGAATAGTTTGGTCACTCATCGCGAATGGAATAGTCCGAATGGAATTGCGCGTGGCACGTAAAAATCGGTTCTGGGAGGGTTAACGATTGCGGAGGTTTCTCTCTCTCTAGCCGGTGATCGTTTCCCGATTCTCACGATGCAAGCGCATCGGCTCCATTCAGCTTCCTTCTGCCGGCAATTAGAAAACACGTAAACAAGTTTTCGGTACGTTAATCCTGAAGAGCGTAATTCCAGCGCGGCGTATCCTCCTGGCCTCGGCCTCCCCACTGGTTGGATGACCCCGTGGACTTTCAGCCGCGCACGCACACACCTGCACACGCACTCGCGCGACCTGCACCGGTCCACCTGTACAGGATCGTGTATGCGTCCGTGTGCATACTGGCCGACGGAAAGAGAGAGCAGATCGGTCGTTAGAAAATTTGAATCGTCCGAGGGGAAGCGTTGATCGTTGTTTCACCGTTGCCCTTCGCGTTTTTTCGTTCCCCTCGGCGTTTGTATCGGATCACGAATTCGCCGCATCGACGGCAATGCGGAATCATTGTGCAAGCATGTTGTTTATGAGTCTCGTGCGTCAGATTTTATCGACCATTTTTGCGACGATTTCGGGTTTATCGCTCTTGTTCACGGTACCAAGCGATTTCGGCGTTTAATTGCCGCTTCGCGTGGCGGGACTTTCGACAAACATCTTTTTGATGGGCTTGTAAAAGATTTAATTATTTAACGCATTGTGTATCGTTGATTAATTTGGCCACTGAATTTTTAATCGTTAATGTATCAGTTTTCGATGGATTAAGGATTTATTAAAGCCTTTTTGATTTCAACATTAAGTTGTTCATCTATTTGCAACGGAGATTGAAGGTTTTCCATTAAAGTCAGAGTTTTGCGTGATATTTATATTTTATATTCAGATTTAATGGAATGTGGTTGAAATGTAAAATATGAACGTTGAGAACTTGCTACTCCTACCTGTGCTAATGGATTACTGGCGAAATAATCTCGCTGCGAAATTGACGTATTTCGTTTTTGGGGTTTTGCGATGATAAAGCGCGGACTATTCGACCTGTCGATTATTAACCAATGGCTAATTATTGGTTGAGCGTATGATGAGAGATTAATCACCTGGCTTGTTACTGTGTGTAATGGTGTTCGAGGCGGATGATATTAGCTCGTCCTCCATTAATACACTGAATCCTGTAACACTGGCACGCATAAACGTTGCGACCCGAGGAGAATATGAATTCATGAAGTCCGAGCAGTGAATCGCGACTGGGTATTAACCTTTAGAGGACCGGTAAATGGAATGGCATAAGTGAACGGGTTTGTTCCAAGAACTGAGATGCTACCTTTAACAGAAATTATTCGATCGGACAAATCAAGTGTCTACCAATTATATATTATTATTATATATTATTTATATATATCTAATTATATATAAATATAATATTTCAATTATTGTATGTAATCATTCATATTTTCAAATTGGAAAATATTTTTTCTTATAATCCACAGAATGAGGAAATTAGACACGGATTTTAGAAGGGGTTTAATTCCTTGCTTCACAATATCGTGTCAAACTCGTGATAAAGATTTCGAACGTAGTCTAATAAATATGAATGTTATTAATCTCCTTTAAACAGAGATGAAATTCTATTTTGGTTTGGTTAATTTATAGTTATTGAAGAATATGTAGGCTTACAATAAATATAATTTTTCTCCTTTTTGCAGAAGATTACTCAATCAGAATATTTTTTGGCAATGTCTATATTAAACTGTTAATTTCATTATAATTTTGACATAGAAGTAGAAGGTTCGTTATTTTGTATTCAGTAAAAAGGCAAAAAACCCATCGTTTCATTAATATTTTTCTAGAATATCATGAAATTTTGTGGCACACGTGTCGAATATATATATACAACATCATTTTTTGTATTTGATATACGCTCACATAATTCGTTCAACAATTACATTCACGTTCATTCGTATGTATTTATACAGATTTGTATGAACGTAAAGAGTAGTCCATACGTATTAGCTAAAGCCAATTATAATAAATGTCGTCCCGACCCTCTAAACGTTAAACGTCTGCGAAGGGACTGCCTCGGAAGATCTCCCTTTTGTGATCGCGGTCCTTTCATCGTACACGCGTGTGCGCCGGGGAAAAATTCATAGCAGTTTTTATGCGGAGCGATGTAATTATAAATCAGCGTTTGCCGCGAAGGCGTTCCGCCACGGTCTCGTGCGGATATCTCGGGGGCTGCAATTTGAAATTCGAGACGAGACCTCAGAAATATCGAAGTTTGTTAAATATTGAACGTACCTTCTTCTGGACGGATAGCTCCGTAGAACCGGGGGTTCGAATAACCTGGTATTAAGCACCGTGTTCCTGTACTAATATGTTGGTATATTCCCAGAACGTTTCCCGGATAATTTGCAATTCCGTGTATTATAATTTATGAATTAATATCCGAGGTCATCCGTGCAAGTTCGCTGACGTCGCTTTGCCGACAATTTGATGGGACGGTAATTTCCCCCTGCACATTCAGTGTCCCGAGAAAATACCAATTTTCCTACAAACTGCTCGCCTATAATTTCAAATTAAGATTTCGAGACAATCTTAATCGGAGAAGTGAAACTTCTGTGTGTCTCTAATAACCACATTCTATTTTGTAGTTATTATATTCTGTTTTGTATGTGGTTGTATTTCGTTTTTTTTTTTGTAATTATGTTGAAATAAATCTCATATGAGACGAGTACCCGGGTACTCGGGTAAACAGCATTACGCGGGTATTCGTGTAAACAAAAATTACCCGAGTACCCGGGTATCTCATGAATACAAATCGTTTTCATCAATAGGAAAAAGCAGACGATAAATTACGATTACTTATTCTCTTGAACGATTTTAATAAATTTAAATTAATATATCAACGGGTTCTTTTAATTTCATTATTGTTTTAAATTGCACAAAATCATTTATGACTCATGTCTTATGAGATACCCGTGTACCCGGGTAAAAGTCCAAGCTCTAATGAGATTTTCTAATAAAAAAGAAAAAGTGAAACTGTCATGGAATTTTGTTCAGATATTTCGAACAATCCGCGTTTCACGAATTGGACAGTTGAAATCAAGATTCTCTAACGGAATCGTTTTTGTTTCGTCCGTGTACGTTCAATTTCGCGAACTCGCGAATACAATATCGGTCCACCAAGAAACGATTCTTGCTCAGAAACTAGTTCCTCAAACGAGATAATTCGACGGAAACCTATCGAGTCCCAAACCAGTGTCCTCGTTCCTGATGCATCCTGTGTGCACCTGATTTGGAGTACTTGGGCACACACAATTGCAACAGTACACCAAGAAACAATTCCCTTCCAGGAACATTGATTAGGTGCTTCCACAAACATTTCAGTTAGCTCTTGTCTCACCGCCGAGACAATCTCGAATTAACATTTTCCACTAGTCGCGACGAGAGGTTGTTACCGTTCAATCACGGCTCTCGCCTATGGAGGCTCCGCGTGCATCAATTGCGCGTGCTATGAGATAAGTGAAATCGCTCGGGAGCCATCTATAGCGACTGATAGAAATATCGAGCGAGAAATACACAGTCCGTTACAATGCATCCCGCCAAATGAATCAAGAAATTCCTAACACTTGCGCAACGGTGCATTCACCCTCGGAACAGTTGAATCGCCGGATACTGCAACGCTCGAGCATCGGTTTTTATTTTATCGATCACTGCCTTCGAATTATTTTATTACACAATTATCGAGAGGATCGTTCGCCAGCTCGATATGAAATAGACTCGTACTCTGCCGTTCCTGGGTCAAGACTGCCAATCTTTTTACAGTTAGAATCCGAGCAGATTTTTCACATACATATCGGGTCAGTGCACACAGTCGAGTTTGGCGTACAGATATGAGGTTTTCGCAACGAGAAGAAAATTAGTTCTACGAGTTCGAGTATGGTTTTAATGAAAATATGATCTAAAGAAAGATTTCAAGCGTCGATTTAACTTGATCATTTGCAAAAGTGCTTTATAAGAAGTAATAAACGAAAACCTTAACCATTTGTAATATCCTGAAGATAAATTACGATCGATAACTACTTAATTAATAAATTAACCATTAGTTACAGATTTATTTAACAAATTTATTTCTTTGAACGTGTGAAAAAATTGCTAAAAATTTGGTTACACATATTCTGGTTAGTTTAATAAAGTTACGTAAAATGGTCAGTCTTAGTGTTCCGTAAATCCAATGTTGAAGACGTCAATGGAAAGTATTAGCAAGTAACTGCGAACAATATTCATTATTTAAATCAGTTAATAATCGAATTATCGGCTGACAAAGAACGCAGTTGTACCGCAACGAAGAGTACAAACAGGTTTACACGAATTCGGTTGGGAAACGTCGGCTCGGGATCCATAGAACTAGACGCGGTAAAGTGCAGCAATGAAAATCTCGGCAAGTTTTATAGCGACTGCATAATGCCGGGAAGGTGGGAAAGAAGAGGTACAAGAACGGTATAGGAGGATTTCTCACGAAAATATTTTTCTAATTTCGAGTCGTCCGAGAGTAGTAGTCGGTGTTCCGTTTCTCGGTAAGTGATCTACGAAAATTGGAGTTTGCATAAAGATCCACGGGTCTCGCTATTACGCATTGAAATTCCTTTCACGCGATCCACTGTTGCAGAAGAAGGTCTTTCGGTCGGGGGGCCGGCGGTTTTGCGCGGGACTGTACGGTATTCATGCATTCACCTTTTCCCAGCAATTCCAATCCCGAGCCTCTCCGACGAATCGTAAAAGAGTCGCACGGGGTTCGAAGGAAAGCGGCGAGAAATCGCGGGGCCAACGTCTCTCATCGCTGACGTGTCGTTGGAAGCGAAACGATCGATACACGACGAAGCGATCCAGAATGGGTGGGGGGTGTAGGAGGGATCGAGGGGGTTTCGCGTGTTGAAAAATCCATCGGATCTAGCGGCGTTCCACTACTGTCGGTCGCTCTTTCGTTCGCTCGCCTAGCGCCGCGGTTGTATTATGGAAATCAGAGGAATCGGAGTGCCGAGTATGCAAGACACGTGAATTAAACACGTAATACACCGACTCCGCAGTGCACCTGTCGCGCATGCAAATCACTTAAGCCGCTGAGCCTGCTCCTGGCCGGTTTCCGAGCTTTTTCGGCCGCCCGCGATGCATATCGGCTCGAGCGTGCTCGAGCGAGTGCGTTGCACGCAATGCGCCTCCGCGAGCGAGGCGAGGCTTCTGTCTCTCTCTCTCTCTCTCTCTCTCTCTCTCTCTCTCTCTCTCTCTCTTTCTCTTACACTCTCGCGTTCGCACGCGTGCCGACAGTTTCCGGTGTCTTTTTTGCCGGTCGGTCGCGCGTGTCCCTTTGAACGCGAAAATTATGTGCGGGGTGACCCACTGCCGGGTCAGGCTTCTGACACCGATTCGAGACGCTTTGCTCGGTGACCCAGTGGTCGACCGTGCCCTGGATTTCCTATCTCTATTAATCGCGCGAGGAGCTGCGAATTTTCTTCTTGCTTTTTCTCGATTTAATGCCCCTCGCGTGTTGCTCGGTTCCGAAAAATTCTAGCAGTTTCTCTTCTAGACTCCAGGAGATCCAGAAATTATTTAAAAAAGTGTACGCGCATCTTTCGTGGCAGAAAGTATATTTTTAAAATAATTATTTGTCCATTTACGATCAACTCAGAAAAGTAGAATTCAGATTTTTTACTGGCTCCTAATTTCTTTTTTCACGATAGCTGGAATTATTAAATATATAAAATTTGAGATTATATATATTTAAGAAAATTATATAATAAAATATTAAATTTATATAAAATTTGAAGGGTATATTATATTATAAATATGATTATTATATGATTATATCATATTATTCTTTATAAAAATTCACAGTCTATCCTTTACACAGGTTGCGCGCCTTCGGGTAACAGTCAATTCTATGCATGTGCAAGAAAAGTGAGCCACGCGCGACTATCTAAATGCGCATCGAAGGGTCGAAATGGCGGACATAACGGCGCGATAACTGGCACAACGAAGGCCGGAGGATTCGGTAGAACCGTCAATTTCGCTGTATCATCTTACCGAGCGCGGTGTTGAACGAGAGAGAAGGAGACTGAGTAGTCCCGGAGGAAAATAATTTCCGGTAAACACGGGGACGACCCACGCCGAACTCGTTAAAATGCATCCGGAGCCGGTAGCCTGCTATCGGAATTAAGCAACCGATGATTCACGTTCCGCTATGAAATACAAACAATGGGTATCAGGATAACGTCGCGTCCCACCTCCCGGCCGGGTATCTTGACCAAGCCTATTTGCATACCCGACCCGTCGAGTCTGTTTGAAAACGAGGGGTTGGCGAGGACGAACTCACGGAGGAATTTACACTTGAAAAGCCGGTCAGATGATCGTTCGACAAATTTCTTAGAAAATTGTCTCGCGGATATCGGGTCAGCAGGCTCAGTTAGGATATTGTTAATTTATACAGAACGGAAGCATCGGTGCAGGACGCGCGTAACAACCACCCGCATGCCTATGGCCGCGTGTGGCAACCGGACCGTGTCGAGGCTTGACGTATTCACAAAAGACGGGATTAGGCGGGTTTAGGGACGTAATTCACTGGCAAACACAATCGCTATTCACGGGAATGCTGGTTTTTAAAGTTTCATAGCCATGGAATTCGGAATTCAACGCGTATACCGATTCGCATTAGATGAGGCAACTGGAATTAGCCGATGCTAATTGCCCGTTGTTCGTGCCATTGCCATACCATTTACTTAGATAGAATCCGGTGGAAGCCAATTCATAAGTTGGATGTACTGGGCTAATTTTTTATTTACAATTGGTGGGATTGTATTCATGCCTTTATAGGAAATCTATTCCGTACGTTTATTTCGTGGAACATATATTACGGTGAAAGCTGCTAAAAAGTTGACTAAATATATTTTTGTTAGTTTTTTGTAATGTAATCTTCGGGGTATATTTACTTCAATGATAATTATCATTTTTTTTTTAAATTGGAAACAAAATTAAAAATTGGTGGCTCTTTGACATTACATTGTCGATTTTTCAAGAAGGCATTAATTGTTGTAAAGAGGTTGTTCCTACTTAAGCCGTTGCCATACTATTTTCTTTGCAGTGGCAGTGATTAAATTACCTTTATGCAGAAAAATGTCTGGGAAGGTGGTAATAACTACATTAATAATAACTACGTTAATAGTAATAACTACATTTATTTTAATGTTTAAATATTATATATTTACATATTTGTTAGACTTTGTTATCACGAGTCTAGTTCATCAAAATACAAGGCATGGGGTTAAATAGATAAGCCACATAAAAAAAGTAAGCATAAAAGTCTGATCTTCTGAACATTATGATCCCAGAGGTGAAACTTATTTCACAAATTGAGCTACCCCGAACCTTAATATTTCCTCCAGTTTGTCCACTTTTGAACGTTCTTTACGTCTGGCCAGTTCTGTTGGAATTCTTCACATGGGATCCTCGCGTTCATCCTGTGTTTAAGAATTCATCGAGGTTAGAAACGTTTCGAATTAGGTTAAACCGATTCACCCCCGGACTAGAATATACACACTCAACTAACTACCTAGCAACTGGAAGAGCAGATGACAGACGAAAGTAAACGAAGCTCGACGCATTATTTATCAACCGGGAGGATCTCCTGGGTTCCCTTCGCACCCCATTACGCTAACGATCGTATTGTATAGAAAAATTCAGCTCCAAGGTTGCCCACAAAAAAGCCTACCAGTGGTGTCATAATGTTAGCGATTGGGGATATTCACATCATTTCATAGAACATTTTAGGCTCCAAAAACATTAAGAAATGATGGTATTTTAAGCTGATTAACCATAGAATCGCAGCTTTTGTATTCACAAAGGGATGAGCGCTCTTAGAAAATTGGAAACAGAATTATTGAAGCTATAACCGAGGTATGAGTTGATTTAGAATAATTAATTGCGAGAATAAATATAATTTGCATTGATAAGAGAAGTTGATAAATAACCAAGGTAAAGGAACATCTATTAAACTCGCCGCTGTAAACCATCGCGACCTCACGCACGGGTCACGCAACAATAAAACATCATTATCGTTGATCTAGAAAAATCTTTGCATTACATCTGCGCATAAACTTTCTAATGAACGTGGGACCATGTACCGATGCTTGTCATCGCCCGTAAAACTTTCTATCTTCCATAGGAATATTTTATTCGCAATTCCACCGTGTATTTATAGGACAGGTAAGCTTGTAGCGAAATATTATCCCAGGCAGAAACTATAAAATCGACTGTTTTTATCGTGAGCCGCCTTTGGAAGCTTAAAAACAAAATATCTGGTACGCCGCGGCGAGCTTTTAAATCTCCATTGAAAAATTATTTTCGTTCGAAGGATATCGAAAGTATCAAGAGTTTATATCGAAATAATTTCGTTTAGCTTCGCTGGCTCAATTTTATCCTTCCCGGAAAATACACTTTGTCACAGGGGGGAACGGTACTGAAATCTCCAAAATATATTCCGGTTTCGATCCGAAGTTTCGCTTCACAGTCGAGAAATATTTAAACTACACATTCGAAATTTTTCCATTTAATACCCGCGAATCCTTGTAGATTCAGGCGATTGTTACATTTGCATTATCCGAATGAACCCGTACAAAGGTTGACATTTAATTAACGGGGAAATTTTAACTTTGACGTTGGCAGATTGGCGGACTTTGGAAGTGAAAGAAACGAGAAAGTGTTGGTACGCAAGAACAAAGTTTATTCAATGTAATTATACCGGTCCTTTAATTAAAGTAAAATTTTTAATTGACGAATTCAGGCTAAGAATTTGAATAAAGTGCTATCACGCGAAAATATCTGAAAAAACAATGGAATAAAATTTTCAATATTTTTCCCGGCGGGAGGCTACCGAACAATCCTGCACTACAATTTATTTATTGTAACCTGTTCGTTTGTAACTTACACATACAAAAACAATGCTTTTCATTTCGAAAATATTCTCTCCGAACGGTGCAGCATTCGTAGATATTTCAAATTGCATTTAGACGTTTCTTATCGATTACCTAAAAAGACCGCGGCAAACCGCGAATCTCGGGACTTCGCATTTTATGAACGTCGCTGGAACAGGGGGTTGGCGATCTTGTTGAGCATCAGCATGGGTCGAGAGAAGGTAGAAAGGTAGAGATACACGGCGAAATCGTTGCCAGTCGCATTAAGGCTCGCAGCCCGTGCGCAACCCTCTTTTACAGGAGCGACCTCTCCACCGCGTATTTATTATGGGCGAAATTGTATAGCACGCGCTACTTCTCACGCGGAATTTATAACGACTCCTGCGGCCAGCCGCGAGGCGGCCTTCGAATAATTAAAGCAGCCCCGGCACGCTGAAAATTCCCGAAATACGAAATCATTGTGTCGCCCCTCTTTCCCGGCGGAACAGCCGCCCGTGGAAAAGAAGGGAAAATCGCCGAGCGTTCCAGGAATTTATATCAATCAATAATCGCGCTCCGTCTCCGCTGGAAGCTGTAACACAGCTACCCTTAAAATTTCGAATTTTCGAATATATTGTAGAAATCGACATTTTCGACAATTTATTGAAGAAGAAAAAACTACTGGTATAACCACAGGTACATTACAGTGGGTACTGTTTGTACTTAGCCGAGCACTTCAGGAACAAAGATAGAGCGAGCTTAATATTATATATGCGGAACTGCAAGACGTGTTTGCTATAACTCAATTAAAAGTGACTGTATTGGTCTGGGCTAAATCTTTTAATCCGACTTCCGCAAGGCAGCTGGCAATGCTTGCGTGAAATAATTATAACTGGATTCGCGTGATTTTATGTGAAAATTGGCTGAGTGAAATATAAAGTAGCGAAGGATTAGAAAAACCTCGTAACTGCGTTTTCAATGTATCAAAATTATTGAGGGATGAATTCAATCGATTTTGAACCCTTGCTTCTCACAATCAATGCAGTACATTTTTTATTGTAATCGTTGCTGATTTTATGCATTGCAACAAAAAGGGGTATGTACAATTTAAAACAGTGGACATGTTAAAAAGAGGACCACCAGCGTTTTAGTTTCACTTTAATAAGATAATTAAAGAAAGAAATTTTTATTTGGTTCCTGTATTTTGCAATCAATGCAAACATTTTTTATTTTACATAAAAATCCTAGTCTATTAATTATATTAGTAATTATATTAGACAGTATAGACAGAATTCAGTGTAGTGGTGCGACAGTTTCTCGAGAACATCTCCAAACCTGCCCGTCACAAATATGCAAATGGAAACACGGTTAAATTGTTGAAGATTGATAATAACATGGTTAAAAATCATTGGAGAGGGGAAATGTGTTCCGCAGTTTCAGCGAAGGAAATATCGTGGAGCGTTCCTCGAATTTCAATTAATCGATAATCGGAGCTCCGCCTCAGCGAGCGATTCCACGGTACAATTAATTTCCCCCGAAGCGGGAGGAGCGGCTCAGGAAAACAGGGGGCCAACCGAGGAACGCAACTGTGCAGTTTCGAGATTTCTTTTATGTCCCCGACGATCCTTTAATTCCAAGGCGAGAAGTGCCGGCGCTCCCTCTCCGAGCTTGTCGAGCGTTTAATTAATGAACCCCCTCTCGCCCGCGACTCGGGTACCGAAGTTATTCTTGCGTCGCTTAATTTCGCCGGCACCGCGCTTTTTTCGTTTTAATTGAACTCGCGTCTTTTTGTCGCACGGTTTCCACACACGGTCCCTCGGTACGAGCGCGTTCCGACACCGCGAAGTGCACTCCTCGTTGCCGAGTGCAGTTGAATGTTCAGCGAAACTGTCGCCGGGATCGCTTCTGCATTTTTCTCTGCATGTGTGTGTGTGTGTGTTACTCGAAAACCGCCCAGCAGCCGCGTCTGAGAAACTCGAGCACAAGAGTCGATGGTTTTCTACGAAAATCGCTTCGAACGCATTGAACGCGTCGGGAAGCCCTGGGAACTAAGTCGCGCTTCTGCTTTAATGTTTTCCCACGATGCGTTCTGTAGATGCAACCGTGTAAAACGATGGAAATGGAAATGGAAATTGGAAACTTTCAGTAGACGGTAATTTAACAGCATATTTTTCCGGTGTTTCATTCTACGAGTGTACTTTCACCCTGATTTAATATTCGTCTATCTAATCTGCAAGATAAATAGAACGCGTAACTAGTAAATTAGAATCCTCGTGCGAAATAAAAACTTTCCAAGTCGATTGTATCCAAAGGAAGTTAATTAGAAATGTACTTCTTCTGTTGATCATTTTAATAAGTATGAAATAATGTAATGACACAGTTTTCTAGACTTCTGTTGTTGACGGATATTATGAATTTTATTCTCGGCGCCACGGTTCGATCATTTTTCTACATAAGACCCGCTAGAGGACTCATCAGTAAGGCTATCTAKTGGGCCCTGCCTTATACATTTTCTTTTCCTCCTATTAAACATTTTTAATAGCTAACGTGGTTCTTGAACCTGGAGATTCAAATCCGAATCCAGCGTTTAGTATTCCTATAAAATAACTATTTGTTATGTAGAAAAATGATCGAACCGTGACGCCGAGAATAAAATTCATAATATCTGAAAGATAAATTACAATCGATAAACTAATTAATTAAGTATTCTGTTGTTGACGTTTGTCGTAAACGTTTGTTGTAATCTGGGGAGCCGTGTAAAAATAGAATGTACAAATTCTTTTGAAGACTAATGCCATTGAGCAAGATAATTTAGACGACGAGATCCTCCCAAATCCATTTTCGAGCGCACTCAAGGTGGCTTAGCGCCGAGCAAACGGGGCCCCTGGCTGCGTTTGTCCCACGATTAGCCACACTCAAGGTGGCGTCGATATTCTTTCTTTCCGCGGATTTGGAGGAACGGTCCCCTTCGAAGGGACGACTGGTTTGATGTATCATTCCGTTTCGACACGTTCGAAACGTTGCCGGAATACTGGAACGGGTCCTCCGGTTGTCGTCCGGCCGCCGAAAAATCCACAATGTGCGGGCCGGTGTGCACGTGTACGCGTCGAGGAGACGACCGTTTCGTCTTCACCTGCCGGCCATTTGTCACGTCCGAAATTGCATTACGCGACACGTCGAATTTCTGTATAAAACGGCCCCTAAGTTGCCCCATTGACTGCGCCTGTCGTCGTTCCGCACAGCTTGTCCCTTTCTCTCTCTTTTCCGCCTCGTTCTCCGGGTAATCTCGCCTCGACCTTCTCCCTCTCTCTTCCTCTCTTCGGCAACCTTACTCTGTCTCGATCCTCTCGGACCACCTTCGCCGACCATATGGTTAACACGGACGTAACTCGCTCTCTCTCTCTTTTTCTCGCTTGCCGTCCATTCATAATACATACGCACGACCCTAAAAGTTGAGTGCGTTAGACCGTGTGCACGAAACTCGGACAGCCGGCCTCGAAAGTCCGACTCGTGAAAATTTCAAAAATGCTTCGTCGACCGCTTTACACCCTCGCTTCGGGGACTAATTTGCGGACATGCTGGTAAAAGCCCACGGATCACTTATTTCATGAAACATGCACGCAGAACGATATGAGACATCGCGAACGCCAGGCTAGTCTCCCGACACCTCGAGACTAATGGCCGCTTCGAAATGAATTTTTGTCCGACCTCTGATCAATGGACTACTGTGGACGTTCGCGCGGTACATGTGCCCTCGACTTCGTCGCTCTTCAATTTGCCAGGCTCCAATTTCATTTTCCCGATTCTTCCGCCTTGTAAATCTGCAGACTGCAGTGGAACGGCAATTTCTTTCTTCGTACCATTAATTAGGCAATTCCATCAATTAATGATGGGATTAACGATTTATAAACGATGAAATGAAGATTTTTTGTTTATTGTTCTAGGCTTTTAAAGGATTTAAAAGCATTCTGGAATGCGTATCGAAGTCCCTGTTTTAATATGCATATAATTGTTGGAACCGATAAATGTCTAAAGAACGAAAATGAAATTGAAGATATAAAATTAATGATGGGATTAACGATTTGTAAACGATGGAATGAAGATTTTTTGTTTATTGTTCTAGGCTTTTGAAAGATCTAAAAATATTCTGGATTGCGAAGTCCCTGTTTTAATATATGTACATATAATTGTTGGAACCGATAAATAAAGAATTCTAAAGAATTAATGAAGAAAAATTAATATTGGCAAGAACGAAATTGAAGATATCTCGCCCCGGATATAAACTACCCAGTTACTCACAGAGGGTTATTATTAGACTGCAGATCTTTATGATAAATAAAACTTTTGTATGTCAGTTATAATAAATAAGAGCCGGGTAAAAAGTTCCTTATCTTTTAAAAATAATTTTTGCAAGTCGAAGATAGTACCTTCACGTCTCTGCAACGTTTCTCTATTTTAATTTAATGAAATGCTCAGTTATTGTAATATGGCACTGCATAATGAAGTTTATTAAAAATACCTCGCAAGAAGATTTTTAATTTGCTGTTTTACATTTTACAATCGAATATGATATAAGTAAAATTTGACACAGTTTTCCCCGAAATAAATTATACTGTTCTCTTAAAAGTTTGTAGATATATTTTCCCAAAACTTTGTGTAACTTTCATTTCTTTAATCTGGAACCCAACTGAGAAACCTAAGATGTAAATGCTAATTTTTCAATTTGACTAAAAAAATATTGAAATATTTTTTATTTTGCGTCACTGTGTCAATTTAACACCGAGGGGCAGGATAAGGGTCAATTTTCTGCGGTGTGTTCAGAAATATTTAACTCGATTCAACTTCATTTGGTCTAATTGTTCGAATGGAATTGTGGTTCAGTTTAACGTGTTCGTATTATTTCGGTACGAGTCCCCAGCGAGAGCCATGAATTTAATTTTCTACACGGAAGTAAACATTTTATAGATCTTGTCTGCCACGCGAATCGCGACCGAAGAATGAAATTTAATTAGACTTTTTGTTATTTGTTGTCTAGATTCGTTATAAATTGGTATATACGCTCCTGTCGTCCGGAAAACGGACCAATTAAGCGTCCATTGTTGTGACCCGTTCCGTTCTAGTGTTAAACAGACAATAGATTGTTATGAACTAATTTACGGAAACTGGAGTCAACGGGACATTTCCATTCCCCGTTAAGGATTCCATTAGTCCGGGTCAAACGAAAATATGAGTCTAGTTTAATCGAGTTTAATTGCACGACATTTTAGAACATGTTTCGTTTCACGATTGTTGACAGCGAATTTGTGTGCGAAATAATAGTTGTCCCTACTTCGTTTCTTAATTTAAAATAATATCTTCTCATCGTTTTCATTTCGACCTATTCGTTTTCGCCATAAATGATACTAAGTAGTTCCATTAATTTCTCGAAGGGTGGATTAACTTTTTTGTTTCACCCTAGTTTTCCGAAAATGGCCCATGAAATTCGGAACTTGTACAAACATCCGGTGCTCACTCACCGGGCTCCATAATTAGGACAATTTTCCGATCCCTTCGTCTGGAAGTTATTAGTTCTGGTTTCTTTTTTTTCTAACATGGGATGGTCGTGAATTGGACGAGCGGTTTTGGGGTGAGTCTTCCACACGTGTAGGAGATGCTGTAACTAAGCAAACCCTGGAATATTAACCTCCGACGCGCAGCTGTTTCTGTGAAATAATTATTATTAAACTGCGGATATTTACGCATTTACAGCGCTTAACCATTTTTAAAATACAGGAGTGCATATTTGATAACAAATATCAATGGCATCTTTACTCTATGCTTACCATAAGAAATTTGTTAATTAATAATCTCAATAGATTGTTCCTCATCCAGATTTTTATAAAATAATCCATAAAAGCTAGAATTTATACTTCCGCTTTAATGTTGGATTTTCCAACAATTTTTATCTCTCGTTGGAAGAGAAAAATGAAACTGTACGAAATAATTAAAATGTTCATCCAAATATAAAAATATTCGGAGTAAATCGCTCGCTTCACAATATGAAGCTAGCTTAATATTAAATACACTAAAAATGAACACGAAGCCCGATCACAGCTGCGAAATAAATCATAAAACAAAGGGTTAACGACGAGGCACAAAAAGTCCGGTAGCCGTTCGCAACGACTAACAAGCGATCCATTTTTGTCCTATTCATTTCGTCCCGGTGGCAAACATGGTTACGAATGAAATTGAGTTTCCATTAAAAAGAGGCGAAATTGTATAAACTTACGGGCGACGCGTGCGTATGTTATAGGCAAACAATAATGACGTAAATCATCCAATATCGCCCCATAAACTTTTGTTCGTTTTCGAGCCGTTTCGAAGATACACACTGGCCCTTTTCCCCTCGGCGCCCTTCGTCGTGGTCCCGTGGAGCAGCCAGTACACGCCGAACGTTGCCGTTTGTTTGGATCGTAACGCTGTTACCGGGTCCCCGCTGCCCATTGTATTCGCAAAGTAGAGAAATAGTAACGTTCCCACGACTCCATTGTACTCGCTCAAACAAGCGTATTAAAATTCACTAGGAATTTACGTTAAACAAGCAAGATGGTACGGTCTCGCCTGGTGCCATTTTCACCTCCCCCGCGCGTCCCCCAGCAAGTCCCGACAAGCCCTCCCTCTCCCGAGAGAGAAACATTTCGAATATTGTTTTAAACAGTGGCGGCTGTGCACGAAATTCGTATAAAATGACGGTTTAAACGGGTCCTCGGCAAGCCAAATATTTTCGTTTTAATAACCCGAACAGAGTCGGGGATGATATTTGATGTTTTCGGTTTAAAGAAGCTCTTTGAACGTACCGCAGCCCGGCTAGAATTTGCTGAAGAAACATTTGACACAGTGCCTGATCCTCGGATGCTGTTCACCGGACTCAATGAAATAATATTTTTAAGAGGAAATCCCGGCCAAGCAAAGGGTTTCCCGTTTAAGTCGCGCGAAACGCGAAGTAAAATGTTCCATGGGTTTTATCTTGAGCGCGCAGTTTCGCTTCGAGTGCGCCTCTCCGCGCAGATCCAGTCTTTGATACGAGAACCATAAAGGTTGCCGGGACGTTCCAACCCCCGTATACCTGAAATTTTCACACCGGGTGCCGCCGCTTGTGTCTGTCTTCGAAATGATTTTCACAGCTACTGCAGACTTCAAAATGATGTGCGTTCTCTTCACAGAACGTTAACCTAAAGTTGTGTTCACACTGAAGCAAAGCCGAGGTTTCGTCGCCTCTTACCTTCGTCTTCTTTTTGTGGAATTGTGAATGCTTCTATTAACAGTGATTAAATAAATTACTCGATCAAGTGTTGCAGTAAAATCTATAGAGTTCATAATTAAATTATATACTTGAATTGTATACTATATATAATAAGGCAACTAATTTTCCTGAATGATTTTAAAATGTTCGAATGATAATTTCAAAGATCTGTGAGAGCTTCGTTTTTTGAAAATGCTTCGCTTTTTGAAAGGTGAGACATAAATACAGTTCTAGGTTTTCCGCGCGTCCATTCGCTCGCAGAACTTATTCAAACCGAATTCTGTCGGTTGCTTAATACTTTCGCAGCTGGTAATTTCTTCGCTAACTCAAAACTAAAAGCGGCTTGAAGAGGAAGTATCTTCAAAGCCGGCTTGCATCGTGAATAGAGAGACACGAGATATAAAATGTCTTTGCGAACATCGAATCTAGAGCTGCTTTTTATGTTAAGTGGTAAGAAGAGATACGTCTGAATAGTGTTTTTAAAATCGCTACAATTTCAAACTACTTTCTTTCACTCTCTTCTTACATTGCAAGAGCTTTCTTGTCGATGGAGAAGGGAACTAAAAATTTAACGAAATCAAATCATGGTTTTAAACATTCCATCTGAATTGCATTTTTTATTGAATTGTATAGCTTGAACTATACTGGAATTGCGAATTTTATGCATTCGCAACAAAAATGTGTATAGATCGAGTACAAAACAGTGAAAACGTTTTGCGAATTTAAAAAGACTTCTATTACTGTTAACTCTTTAAAAAATTAGAAAAAGAAATTAAGTTTATGTAGTTCCTGTATCCTGCAATTATAACGCAGACAATTTCCATTTTTCACAAAAATTCGCAGACTAATAAAATTTGTGTTACGTCCAATATAATAATAGGATCAGTATTGATTTCAAAGGAGTAGGTTCCAAAACAATGTAAAAGAAAATTGATACACAAGAATTTAAATAAATAAATTCGATTTCCAAAGCGCAGAAGTTGATTTAAAAATGTCCAGGGCCGTGCAAGTTACTTGCAGAGCTTGGGTGAAACAATACCGTCGCTCGATTTTGGCAGGGCGTTAGGCAGGGAGGGTATAATTTCCCTGGAACGTCTGCGAGCGTGTTAAGTGTTAAAGATCGCGTCTATGGGCGGGGATGTAACAGTAGAAGAAAGAGAAAGGGGTTGGACGTTGGATACATTAAACATCAGCCTTCCATTACCAGGGACACGGTAGCGCGAGCTATCCTCCAACTATGTAAATGTTATCTGGGTGTTGTGTTGAGAGGCGACGGGGGCGGGTCGCGAGTCGAGGCAGCCAGGAAGCGGCGCGGCAGTAAGTCATAAATTTGCTGGGAACTCGCTCGAAAATCTGTGTCACGAGTTAAGAACTAATCCCGGCCGCCTTGAGAGCGAAGTAACACGGGATATACGGGAGCCAGAAGCGTTTCACACCGGGGGGGAGGGGTTGGGAACGGTGAACAGGATGGAAAGAGAGATAGACAGGTTCCCCGTAGAGGGTGAAAGCCGGGTCTGGTCAGATTATGTCGTCACGCGGGTGTCTGTTGCCGACGGGTCACAAAAGTGAAACCACCTCCCACCCCGTGGACCGAGACCTTCGGGAACGGAAAATTCTTCGGAAGACGCTTACCTGCCGAAGGAAATCGTGAACGGGGCCCTGCGAGTCGAGTAAACACTCCGGAACGCCGTGCCTGGCGAAAGGAAGCACGTTCCATTGTGATTAGCTCCGAGCCCTCGTCCATCTGCGGCATCTGGTCTGTTCGAATGACCAGAAGCGGATCCGGCCCCGGCATACCTACCGACCGACCTCGATGGGAATCGGGAAAGCTGATCTGCCAAGGTAAATCGTCACTACCAGGCTTTTGCATTATTAACCTTCTGAATTGAGACTTTTACGAGACGACCCAGTGCCCTGGGATCCTTTCGGGTCCCGTCACGTGCTCGAGGGTGCCGCCTCTCTGTTTGCACACGGAAACGAATTTGTTGCGATATACTACTGCTAATTCCGCTTTAGGCTGTTCAGCGGTCGCCCGCGTGGGTGGGAACCGAGGCTCGGCACCGATTAACGCTTTGGCAGCACATTTATTTTATGACTCGTCGCCTGTCACTGCCAGTTTCTGAGAAGCCTTGTACCCAGGCCTACTGAAGCAGGAATACTACTTAGAAACTGCTATGTAGTAGGTGTTAATCTTTCACCAGATGTACAGATTATTTCTAAATTGTGATTTGATCTGATAAATCGAATTTTATTACGAGTTTTAGAATTTGACAGGATTAAATGTTTTTAGTTGACGTTGAGTAGTTTAATTTGATATTGTGTATTCTATGCACAATGCACGTATAAAGCGAAGGAAACTATGCTAATGCACCGACCAGTTGTAAGCAATCCACGAGTGAAGAACAAAAGAATCAACTGACAATAGAGCGCATGGTAAAGAGCGAAGAGATAAACAAAAATATTGTAAAGAACTCGAAAATGATGGAAGAGAGAAATATAAACAATCGAGCCGATTGGAAGAGAACTCGAAAAGAAGGTGAAATGAAAGGAATGTAAAGGCAACAGAAACAATAGTTACCGATGCACGCCCGCCGACAATAGCTAAGAAACAATTAAGCTCGTGTAAGGAATAATAGAAATAAAATTCAATGTAGCTTTTCGTCGTTCGAGAATGGAAACAAGTATGCAGAAATTGTCCATGAATTATGTATATAGATCTTCTTGTATTTCTTAAGTTTCGCGGGTTTACAATGGTAGATGTACAGATAAGGGAGCCAAGAGAAAGTTATTTAGGAACATGAATAAAATTTAAGAGCCAAGTCAGAGATGGATATACATACATTAAGTATAATCCCATTTGAATGCAACTGAAAGCACGGCAGACTGTGGATTTAAACGATGCCAAATATCCGCAGGAAAAGTCAATGTTATCTTCGTAGGAACCCGCCATATTGCAAATTCCGTGACTCGGGTCTGAATTGCTAAATCTGCGGATGTAGAAGTGGAGAAACGGTGGGAACAACTGGGTCTGCGTGTGTGTGCGTGTGTCTGGTGGGGATGCTGAACTTAACATGGCGAAAGAATGTTAGACTTGCTCTTATAACCGCTTTCAATTGCATAAAAAGTTTTCGAGCTAGCGGCAACCCCTCTAACATCCTCTCGAGATCATTTATCCTCTAACAGTGCAGAACTAGACAATGGGGTCGAACAAATTTATTCTAAATTTATCGTTTTACAATATCTGAAAGCCTCGAGAGATAGCTGTTCAAATTTTTTTTAGCATTTCAGAAAACGATCGTTCGAAACTGTTCAATCTATTTATTCGTTAAATCTTAACGGAAGCATCCGTGCAATTTTTATCTACATAATAAAAATGAAATGTTGTTCCTTGGTCACGACGTCTTGTGCGAATAGCTGGATTTAGTTAAGTTTCTTTTTTAATGTTCGTTGTTAATATGCTTAATTCTTTTTTTTTTTATTTTGTTTGTTATGGTCCTGAAAAAATTCGAAACAATTAGAAAAATCATAATATTTGAAACGGTGCAAGTAGAGTATCTTAACATTAATAAATACAATGATCACTTAGGAATGCCGTTTTTCTAATTTTTACTTTGAAATTAATTACAACTTTAAATTACCAATAGCTTTTCACAAATTCCCAAAATGATCGCAAGCAAATCTATTGAAATTTGGACAGGACAACGTCTGTCGGGTTAGCTAGTATGAAATAAAAGAGCAACCCCTATACGAGAGATAACACCAGCATTAAACAGAGAGATTAAATAATGATGTACAAAGTATTTACTTCCAATTAATTTTTAAAATTTCTTGTCTGTCAGAAGATGTAAACGAGACTACGAACGGCCATATAAAATTTCGGACATCGACATAAGGGTTAAAATATCGTTAGAGTAACTTCGACAGTCAGCCGAGTCGTGGAAAATAGTTTCCAGTGGGAGAACCGAACCTTCGAGTCGATTTAATTGCAGGAGCATTAAGCAGCGGGGCTGAATAACGACACGGGAGGGAAAAATACGTCGTCGGACGATCAGTCGTCTCCGCGGACAGCGGGAAATCACCCCTACGAGCCCTTCGTGAGTTATTCAGAGCCGCTAATCTATCCCCGGCGAATTATTAATCGCGGAGCGTGGAAAAGTCACGGTGTCATGCGCGTTTTAAAGACACGTGGGCGGTCGTCGCCGCGCGGGGGTGATGTGCTCGCCGTCGTTTCCGGCTTCATTAACTCGTAAATTCACCGGGTGAAGTTCCGCGGCGTTCATAGACCGTGGATAGATGCTTCAATATTAATACCGTAATTGGCTCGGAACATCGGGGCAGTTACAGTTCTCGGGGGGTGTCTCTGCGGCACGACCGTCGATAGCCATTACATATTTACGCAGCAATTGAAAAGTCCGGGAAAGTTACTTTTGCGCGCGCGTACGCACGGTCGACGACCAGGGCGGTCTCTCTTCCTCTCTCTTCCTCTTGTCTTCATCGTCGAGACAATCGTCGACGATAGATTCCCAACGTGACCGGCCGTCCTTCTTTTTCTCTCCGGCTTGCCCCCCAATCCGGCGACTTGTATTCGACGAAATAGGAGCTCTGGCAGCGCACCAAGAACGTAGCAATGGAGAACGAGATATTAAGTACAAGCAACGCGAGTGCATTGAAATCGGAATGCGAATCTGAAAAGAGGACGGGGAGGGCTCCGATTCGACTCTCGCGAAAATATCCCCGTCGATAAACAGCAGACTCGAAACTCCCCAACCCCCTCCTAGATTTCCCGCCATCCACCCTCGCGAACAGTCCAGACCTCCTCTCCCACGGCCGTGTTGCTCGTAATCGATTTCTTACATGTTCCGCCGGTTTTTCTGTAATGGCAATTGCGGGACGGTTTAGATTCCTTTTACGTGATCGTTGCTCGGCCGCCCGTGTTACGACTCCGCGTTAATGTTAGGCCTTTACACCGACCGACCGTAGCATTATTCGACGACCAGAGGCCTGGGATACCAGTAAGAATTAAAGAGGCCGCGGGAAACAATTAAGATTGTGTAGTTCGCCGAACTGTTTTTCTTTATCGATCGCGTTTCTTCGACCGCTCGGCGACGGGGGCCGTTGATGTTTTACTTTTCAGCCCGCCTCGGCAAGTCCGGGGAAATTCGATTCTCGACGAAGATTCGACGCGAATCTTCGCTACGTTTACGGTATCCGGGAATTCGTAAAATCCGAGAACTTCGCGTAAAGATCTGTTATTAGGAAGTTAGTGCTTCTCGAGAAAACTGATTCCACCGGCGATTGTGAGCTTGAACATCGACTGTATTTCTTTAACACGAACTCAGCTCACCGTTAAAAGTTACTATTTCACAATACTTTATAAGAACAACGAGAATTTGTCTACCCAGATTGTCAGTTATTTTTTAAATAATATATACCCAAAGGAATAAATGCGTTGAATAAAAATTACAGTAAATTCTCAAAGACTGTCCAGCAGCCGTACTCTGGACGGACAGCGTTTGTATAGAGACACTATAATTTCACATACAAAAATTTTTTATATAAAAATTCAATATAAACCTCAATAATATTAAATTTCCTGTACAAATTTCACATAAAAAATTTTTTTCTATAAAAATTCGATATACACCTCAGTAATATTTAATTTTCGATATAAATTCAATATACAAAAATTATATCAAAAAGAAGTTGAGCATTATCATAAGTCCACCATAAAAATAACATAACGGGTTTCGAGTCCCTGGTTCTAGGTGGCCCGGCTCTACCGAACTGTCCGGGTCTCTCGGAGACAATCGAATGACGAACGTCATCATGCATCACCGTCCGTCGTGACTCCACGGAATACTCGGAGGCTCACGAAACGAGAAACGGCCGGGTCGGGGCCAGGCGAGCGCGATTCAGAGCCACCGCCTCCGGCCCGACATTTATCAAGACGTGATTTCGGCCGGCATTCCTAATGAATCCGAGGCATGCCTAGCTGGATCGCGCGTAACAGTGATGGATGGGTTATCCGATCGATTCACTGGATTAGATGGAAATAATGTAACGTAATCCAAGAGGGCGAGCCGGCAGTCGTCGGTGCGTACGAGGGGGGGGGGGGGGAAGAGCACCGGGCGAGGGAGGGCATCAGCAACTGGTTACTATGCATAAGGGATGTCGAATTCTATTCGACCCCCTCCGACTACGGAACACGCTAATGAGCGTATAATGCGCGTAGAATTGTGATCGCTGTGGCGTTGGCGATCCACACGCGCCGATCAATCTTTCAGGTTCGTGACCCCAGCAACAAATCATCAAGAACAAGTTGTCCGAAACAGGTATTCTACGACTTTCGGATGTATAGTCGTATTTTGGTTGCTGTAAACTGCAATGCGGTTTCCTTTGATAATTTTATAGTAGACATTCCGTTAACGGACTCTCTCCGTTCCGACACAGTTGAACACTGTCCTAAATGTATGAACATCAAAGGGTCAACCGAAATTTGTTAAGCCTGCGTAATCGCGTCGGGCGCATTTCCCGCGCGTTAATTAAAGTAGAGTAAATTAAACATGAACCAGCCGTGTCAGCGAGCAGGTCACAGAGGCGGGGATCAAAGGTATCGTCGCTGTTACACTTTACACATTTTCTTTGTACCTTGGGCATTATCTGGCACGGTCGTTTCATTTTCGAATAGTATTCGTGATCGAGGAGCTAAATAAGAGGCAATTGAGAGAACGTCGCGCGAGACTGAAGGAGATTTCGTTGGTCGTGGAAAAAGAGAAACGCAATCAGCGAGAGCCATTCGTCGAGAGTCGAAATCGCGGCGAAGAAAAAGAACAATGAAACGGGTGCATTTCGTCGATCGTGCCCGGACAAAGGTACCGGGAGAGTAGCTTCGAAACTTCGGTGGTCGGGATGCGAGGACGATAGAGGCGACTCATTGAGAGACACTGGCTGCTTGCTACTCCCTCCAACACTCATATCAGTGATTGCACCTAGCGCATTCTACGATCGACTGCTAGCCTCGCAGACGTCCGTGGAAAATACGTGCCGACGTTCACCGTCGGCCGAGTCCATTTAGGGTATACTGTCGCTGCTAAGGATGAAGTAATGCCTCCTTGCTCTTTCTTTCGACTTGTTTCTCTATCTCTCTCCCCCTCTGTCTCTCTCTCTCGGTGCATTCGTAGTTCGCCTTTCCTTTTCTCTGTCTTTCATCCTCCCCTTTTATCTCTCTCGGTCTCTCTCACCGCACAGATCCAGTCCCCCTCGAGCACAGGTCTTCCTTGGCTGCGCTTTGATCCTCCCCGGGTATCTCGCATGCATCGGAATCTTTTCTCTGCACAGCAGACGCATTCTGCTTAGCGTCTGTGAATTTCAAAGCGCAGCATTGTGCCCGGCTAATGGTGTTTCATCTCCGTATTACGGATACTAGTCGTTTCCACTGTGTTCGATTCACGGGGACACGTGACGGGGAAGGGTGCGCGGGGGTGAATGAAGATCGACGGAACGCAGGAAAACGCGCGATTCCGAGCGACCTGTGGACGGAGGGATCATCCCGTACCTTTTATGGCTCGTGGAAAAGAGACCGGGGAAGATAGATGGTTGAAATGGATCGTCGTAAACAAATATTTGGATCTGCTCGGACGGAGGATCCCGTAGATAAAATGGTTTCGACATGACAGCCAATCAAGGCCGCCTCTAGTACAAACACAGTTTGCTGGAAAAACAGTCGAACGATACTGTGTACCTCTTTGGATGAGCACTATGGGAAATTTAAATGCTTCTGTTGCACTAAATAATTTAGATTCGCAGATAAACAATAATAGGAAGTCGATTAATAGGATTTTTAATAATTGTGCTGTACCAAAAGAAAGCATAGAAATTTTCTTTTACAATCATAAATGAAGTGAACAGTTTTAAGCATTGCCAATTATATTGCTACAAAAATCTAAATACACAGCAGTCTCAATAGAAGTCATTAGATTACCAGTAGCGCGAAACACAACCTTTCTTTTCCCTTACTATTAAACATTTTTAACCCTTTGTACTCGGAGCTATTTTAACTCGAAAATCAAACGTTTCTGCCGACCTAGAATATTTCCATTCTCTGTGATCTTTTAAATTTGGTAGATATGAAGTGTTGATATAATACCTCATACAAGACGTAAATGTTTAGTAATTAGTTAAAACAATATTTTAAATACTAGTACAGGAATTTTTCACATCAGAATCGACACGTTTGGCTTTGATTACAAAATTGCTAATGTATAAAAAATTAATCGAACCGTGCACCAATAAAAATTAAATGCAATTATCACCAGTAAGAATTTGTTGGTGTACAATAGCAATAATTATTACTGTTAACCAATTCGTTGCGAGATTCCTGAGCCGACGATCACGAATTTTGCTAAATTGCTGAACACATCCGCATGACTAAAAAGTGCACTATCTTGGCGGTATCCGCAGAGGTGGAAATCCGGAAAAAATTTGAGGAAGGTAGAGTGCTGCGGCGCGCGGGGATAAATACTTCCCGGGGAAACATGAGATACGAGCGTCGGCAAAGCGCAGGAAAAAAGCATGATCGGTTGCACTTTAGAAGAGCGGTGCGCGCGATGCATTCGGCGGCTGCAGAGGGGGCTGAACGGGTCGAGTGTAGGCGAAGTAGGGGGTTGCGCGGCAAAGAAAGAGCACTCGGCTCGCGATGGAATGTATTTCGATTGCATTCACAGGCATTTTTTCTTCTAGCCGTTAACCATCCAGGAATTTAATGATAAATGATAAGCCCCGCGCGCGCACACGCCGAAAGAAACCCTCGGGTTCGAGTTGCCGAGAAATATTACGGCGTTGAGTCACGTCTTGGGATCCTCGTCGGGCTTGAAAGCCCCCTTTGGATTAGTTTGGCCAATGTATGTGCACCTACGTGTTCACGCGTGTTTCTATGTGTGCGAGCGTGTGGCGTCGAGTGGCCGAGAGGTTCGCCCTGGTCGCTCCATCGAGCCGGAGCTGAGCGCAAATGTCGAAGAGTCGAGGGTAATGAGTGAAAAAAGATGAACCGTACGTCTACAGATATCTGTGTGTGTGTCGTTTCTGTATACAGAGTGTTCCAAAACTGTTGTACATACTTCTTTGCGTGGGGTGATGCCCGAGGTCATTCGAAGTAACCTTTTCCTTCGCGAAAATGTTCTTCGCAGATCCTTTACGGAGTTACCAACACGTTCCGTGTCACGTGTACAACCCACTGATGGTATACGTTGTGTATGTGCGGTGGTACACACTGACATATTTATTTAACGAGCTAAATAAATATATTTTATCACAAGATTAATACTGTAGAATATATTCCCAGTGAGTCTTCTCAAAATAAATGGCCTATACGAAAAATTTAATATTATTTGAGGTTAATATTGATTTTGTATATAAAAAAATTCTGTGAGTCTTCTCAAAAAGAATGATGCATTATAAAAATACTTTAGTGTAGAGCAAAATAAATGGCCTGTACGAAAAATTTAATATTAAATTTTTTATATTAAAAAATTCAATATTATTTTATATAAAAAAATTCAATATTAACCTCAAATAATATTAAATTTTCTATAAAAAATCAATATAGAAATTTCTTTATATAAAAATTCGAAACGTGTTAACGAAAAAAAAACATTTTAGCTCGACCGATTGGTTCGCGTTTTTCGGTAATAACTCTTTGAAGTAAGTAGAACATTTTTGAGACACTCTGTATGTATATGAATATTTCTACGTGTATATACAGAGAGTACGCGGTGGACAAGGGAACGCGTTCTCTGCCCATTGTGCAACGCGAAGCCGACACGACGGGAATCGTGAAAGAATCGTGAACGATCCTCGAAAATCGACTCTCTCGCCGTCTCTACTCTTTCCACGGTCTTCGAGGTACGAGAAGTGCCTCGGCAAGTGCTCCGCGACGATTTCAATCGGAGGCTCGACGTCGATACGGTTACAGTAGCGAACCAGCCTTTCAGCCCGAAATATCATTTATGAAGACCCTCCATTGAAACCCGGCCGTTTTTCGTCGCCCGTAACGCCCCGTTTCGGGAGGACTCGATCCGTTCGATGGACGAGGACGAGTTAACCCTTTCGAGACTGACGGGACAATGGGCCCTGTCTCCGCGGTGCATATTTTAAGCCTTTTTTCCTGTCGACGAGCTGACGGCCCGGACTCGATTGTCCGACTATCATTTTGACGAGCTTTCGCGAGGTGCTTGTACACGGGCTCTTTTAATGATTGGGCCCGGCCGTTTCGTTTCAACGATATTTCCTTTCGTAACAAGAAGTATAGATTCGATGAGCTAATTAAATAAAATTGTTTTTGTTGTATAGTAATTATTGATATTTAATTATATGTGAAATGTAATTTGAATTTTTAGATATCTAGTTGTTTTTAGAAATGAATTTAATTCATATATATAGTTAATTATAAAATTCGTGAAGCTCGCTGTTCACTAATCATTGAGAAACGTTAGCCCACTGTAATTTAGTTTATGGTTGCTGTGGGTAGATCTTCTTTTTGTCTCTCATACTTTTTTAAAGGAATGCGCATGGCGAAATCAGTTCAATTTTGTAAAATTATCAAGCAACCAAATTAAATATTTTGTACGCAGCATTGGACATCTGGGTATTATCATCTCGTAAAAACTCATTAAAATTGGAGTAGAATAATTGAAGTTTTTCCTCGTGAGACTTGTTGGATTGTGATCTCATCGCGAGGGACACATGGGTATTTTGAAATTACAATTTTATTCCATTTAAAGTGCCGCATGCAAGAGAAACAATCATAGAATAGTGTCATATTTTATATGTTTATTTTATTTTTTATTGTACATTGTCGCTAATTTTTGGAGAGTTTCCGTACGTCTTTGAGGTGTGTAGAAATTGTTTGCGAAGTAGAAAGCCCGTTCGTGGAAAAAAAACTAGAGGTGCATTGCGCTGCTGGCGAAGCTGCAGCCTGGTCAAATAGGTCCGAGGCCGTGGAGGGTTTGAACTAACAAAACGACAGCTAAAAGACAAATATTAGTTGCACCAACAAGTAATGTGCCATTTTTTCCTTCACTTCAATATTTGTTTTCGAGTTTAATCGAATGGTTACACTGGTCCAATAATATTAATTTCCATTTCCAAACATCGTCCTCTATCGTGTTTCCGAGAGCAAACAGTTTGGAAGATGCTTCTAATTTAAACCGTACTACTATCTCATAAAAAAAGGTATTACTCAATCACCGTAGAATTAAACGCATTAATTCGGTGGAAATAAAACACCTCGACGGTGGAAACAATCTCTAAAATTTAAATTTTCTATTTCCAACAGTAATATGACGGAATACAAATTGATTGCGCGGACGAAACACGAAAAATCACAGTTCGGGGAATAGAAGCGTTCTCCCCCTTTCTCGAACAGACTTTCCACTAATGGAATATAACACAATGTAGGCCGCGAGCGATGTAGAATATACAATTCGAGAACGATATCGTGCGCTTTTTTCCCGTTCAACTCCATCGAATTCGTTTTGTCAATTAAAAAGAATAATTGTGTGCGCCGGCGAGAGCCGGAAGCTTGCTTCTCTGTCGGAGTTGGCAGTTATCCTGTTCGTCGAACCTTCTGCTCGAGTCTCTTTTATCTCATCAGCGTTGTGCCGTGTAAACAAAAGTGACACTGTAAACGGTTTCGATGAATTCCTCCGCGCGCGCGAATCCGTTGAAAGCACCTTGTCGGCACAGAATATATACTCTCTGTGTATCGGCGCCGGCGCGTTCGTCGCACGAGTAAAACGGGGGCGAGACTATACGGAATAAAATAAACGATACGGTTAGGCGGGTTGCTCGGGTGCAACGAAAATTTTCCAAACAAAAATTTATGTCGCAGCGACTGCACCTCCCGGAGAATATAAAACTGGCCTCGGAGCAGTTTGTCCGTGGTCCCGGCTGCAGGCTAAATTAGATCCGATCTGCGGGAACAATTAATTGGCCCGCGAGCTATTAGATTGGCTGTATCGATTCCATCGGCCACCGCAACTGCTTGTTCTTCGGCTGCCCCCACCCCCGAAAAAATGCGAATTGTTCGGCCGGCCGTTAATACGAATTCCACTGAATGAATAATGAAAGACCGCATTGTCTACGACGGTGATCGAATATCGAAAATATTCAGCCTCTCTGAAGGCTCCGCTCGTTACCGCCCCTCCCACCCCCGCAACGAAAAAGTCGGCCGTAAGCCGGACTCTATGTGTACTCCCCGTGACGCCATGTTCGTTTCGCACTTTTCCGCTCTTTGTTCGGACCGTGTTCGAGTTAAACGAGTTTCTCGCTCTCTTTCGCTCTCTGTCTGTCTCCCTCTCTGTCGCCCCCCTTTTTTCTATCGCTCGCGAATCACAATCGTGAATTGTCAGGGACGCTTGAATTTTCAAACGATTTCGAGGATGCGAATCGAACGCCCTTTTTCAGTATTTAACTGTTTGGGCTTTTTCCGATCTTGATACTTTTCAAGTTTTTTGCCGGCTCGTCGAGAATTTGATTGCTTCTTGCTAATTCGATACTGTTCTGCCACCTTTCACGACCTCGGTGTCTTTTTCGGTATTCGCTCGCAGCGTATTCGTCTCTTTGAACCTTTTACCGAACCGAGTTGCCGTAAACATTTTTGCGAAGCGCTAACACGTTTTTCCGATTTTAAGAAAACCGTTATGTAACTTTGTTGCGAACACTAATTCAGATATTTATATAAGACAATGTAATCGACGATTTTTATTTAATTACATTAGTACACGCTCACCTGTAAATCAAAGAAACGACAAGTTAATTAATTTATCCTTTTTCTGTTCACACTATTCACTTCTTTTCTAACAGTTTCTTTCTTTTTACTTTATCTAAATTTTGCACACGCAC
Source organism: Lasioglossum vierecki (assembly GCA_028455595.1). Classification (NCBI taxonomy): domain Eukaryota; kingdom Metazoa; phylum Arthropoda; class Insecta; order Hymenoptera; family Halictidae; genus Lasioglossum; species Lasioglossum vierecki. The sequence continues at coordinate 8,313,229 of CM052341.1, forward strand.
TTTTCTTTCTATCTTTACATTTATTAGTTCGTCAAAATTCATTAATTAAAAACGTTGGAGATTTAATATTTTTACGTGGTTGTTCGTTGTCGTGAGAATAATTGATGGCGCAGTAACTTAACGAAAAAAAGAATGGAGACTTTAATGAAGTTTCGTAATATTTATACGCGATCATTAGCCCGCTGAGGCCGATGCATTTATAGTAGCTCATAACCCGCGAATGATTTTAATAAAGCTCAACTCTCGGCATACATTACCGGCAGATTATGGATCTTAATATATGTATTTACGACACGTGTGGAAATTTGTGAAACACGTGAAGAGACGTGTGCATTGATAAGAATCGACGCCAAACCCGCTTTGTATTTAAACTACGGATCCGCGTAAAAGCGCGCGGTTCGATATAATTCGGAACGGAATAAAATTGCCGGTACATACCGAAAATGGAACTCAGTCTAATTTTCCTTTTGCGCGAATTATGGTATCTACGAGTTTGCGCGTGCAGTCCACTGATCATCGGTGTAATGAAATTTCCCGGCGAACGAAGTAAATTCCCGTTGAAGTTTGTCGACGGTAAACTGACAATGGCGGCGCGACGTTGTATAAATTCGTAATGCAACGGTTTCACGGCGAAATATAATGGATTAAATGGATCGACTGGAATCGGACGGTTTTTCAGAGGGACGCGACGTGCCCGCTGGAACTTATGACCGATCGAATCTGTAAAGCGGCCGAACAGTTCAATTCTCGTAAAAGGTGGCAAACTGTTTACCGCTCCGATCCATCATAACTTCCACCGGACACATTATATTGAAAAATTGTCAGAATGGACGCGTCACTAGCTATCTTCCACACCTCTTGCAAATCCGTGTTGCCGACGAAATCGCTTGACACGCCTCGTTGCTCCTTAATCCTGCAACGGTGCTCTCGGAATTTCTCTGCTAATAAATTTATTTGATAAGGCCGCGCTTTAATTAATTCCACAATTATAAGAAACGAATTAATGTGACTGCCGTAGCTAAGACATCCAATTTGTTACGTTTTAAATCTCATTCAGAAGACTTGCATTTACAACACCATTCTTGATTAATTTCAGCTAGTCATTTTTTTTGTAAAAGCATTAAATGCTTAAATGTAATTTAACAAGTAAGAAATTTGGTTTATTCAAAGTTACTGACCGAAGAAACATTTTCATCCAATTCCTGTTTTACAGAAATTTTTGCAGAAATTTGTGTGCATCGCGAACACACGGAAATTGCAACAGTTCTCTGAATGGTTCGATCCATTGGAAAATAAGAAAATTTGAATTCATTTTCAAGAATAGAAAATTTCATTATTGCGTCTGTAAGAATTAATCAGAGATATTTTTTAGTATAAATTATAGAACGGTTAGGCAAACGTGTTTTCACACAAATAGAGAATAAAAAAGGATTTGGACTCAAAAAATGTGTAAAGACTCACGTGCTTGTAACAAAAGGTATTAATTTAAATTCTTAAAGATTACGGAACAACATGTTGGTTCCATGCCGGTGACACGTGGACTGCGTAAACCCTGAAGATTTGAACCGAGAAGAATTGAACATTAATTGTAGTTTAACACGGAAATTACGTCACGTTTCGTACACTGAAAAACCCAGCGCCATTCAGGGGCTAATATTTCGCCGAGGCCCGACAACTGACCCGAATTAAGTAAAAGCCGCGATTCATCTTGTAATCGTAGCAATCGTGGACCTCCGCGGCTAAAAGGTTCGTGAATCAGCAACAAAGGCTTTCCGCGACAACAAAACAAGAAAAGCACTGAAAGGAAGGACAGTTTACCGATTTTGCTTTTGTCCTGGGAAATTATCCACTCCGTCAAAATATTTGGAATAATCAAGATAAGTGAAACAGCCTGTACCTAACTTTGTCGTTGTTGCATTAGGAGAAAAAAAGGTTTGCAATAATGGCCACGTGTTTCTCGCACTTGTCGTTCCCAGCTGTCTTCCACCGACTCGTTTCTTTTTGTTTACGAAACAATCGCTTACAATATCGGGTCGGTCGTAATAGCAGCTACAAGTAGAAACTGGCAAGTTGGAGGAACTATATTTTAAGAAAGTACGCGAAGAACCACGTGAAACCGAGTCGTACTGTTGGCTGACGTGGCAGTGCTAAATAAGTGTTCCATTGGAAGTTCCCGAGGGGATAAGTTCTCTTTTCGATCGTCTAATCGAATTGTACAATATTAATCTGATTGCAACTAGGTTCGCCGGTGTATCTTTGAATACGTTAAATATTTCACGCGTTTTCCCTACTATCAATCATAGTCAGGAGTCTCGGTCGTATAAGCGGTTGATACATTATACATGCTCCTCTCGAAGTTAGCGGTGTCAGTCACCGGTGACCGACGGCGGCCCGCGAATGTATTAATACCGCGCCAGGGCTCGCTCTCGCAACCACCAATCAAATATACGATTCCAGCATTCTTACGCGTACACGTATCGCCTCGGCAATTCCCATCTACGCCACGAAAGTCGCCAATTACACGGGCCCTGTGTAATGAACGCCGAGTGATTGACGTCCGTTGCATGAAAACGCAATTGTCCTCGGCCAAGGACGTGCGGGCGCGTTCGCTCATTAATGGGTTAAGGGTTACTAACGAGCCCGTGGAATTGGGGACGACGCCGGAATCCAAGAAACATCGGACACTGAAATCCCGAAACTTCGGACAAAACCGATTACACCGGAGCAATCGTTTCTCTCCGGTAATATCGAACTGGGAATCTAGCAACCTTTAAAAAACAGATTTGTCACTTTAACATCCCATTCTCTGCTATTTATGTTGTCTTAAAATTCAATTTTATTGGTTCGGTTTAACATATAAATTGTATTAATTAATATTATAATATTTGCTTGTAGAATTCAATGTGCAATGATTTCGATTAAAATGAAAGAATGTTTGTTCACGATGGTAAGAATAACGACTTAATTTCACGACCCATTTCTCTGTTATTTACTTGCTAAACAAAAAATCAGTGTAATCTTCTTGATTTTATCAATGAATCACATATTTGTACTGCTTATATAATTTAGTTTGTATAAATTGTATGAATTAACTGCGCAATGGTTGGATTTCGATTAAATATGTTAGTTCACGCTGTTACTTGTTAAACAAAAAATCATTGTACATTGTACGTTGTTCTATCGATCTGCAATAGCCTTTTTATTATAGTGGTAATAATTCTAGTCGTTGAATGGTGCTCACTTATACATTCTTAATGGAGAACACCTTCAAAAACTTTCAATACAGCTCATCTCGGAGTCTCAGGCAGGGTTCATTAGCTTCAATAAAGTTCCCCTCAAAGTAGCGAAAAGAGTTCACTTTTAGATAATTAATTGATTTAAGCGGCACAGTAGGAGAACGTCTTATAACTCTGTACAGAGTTACGTACTTCTTAATTGAAGATCTGTAATGTTCTCTTTTAAAGCCGATATTTTTTTTCATAACCGACCACTTACCATATTAGAACATTAATTCCATTGGATTAATCTGCTCTAGAAAATTTAATGGAACCAGCAGTGTCACCAAGATTTTATTATTAACAGTTTATTGTACACTGATCTTCGTATCACCATTGTAAGACCATTTCAAATATGAAATTTCTTTAACTTTGTTTGAATATTTCTGTTTTGTAATCTCAAACTATATATCTAAAAGTATTTTAATTTTTTTTTAAACTGATTTGGTGAGAAGATCCCAGTGGCAGTTCTTAGCTGAAGAGTTGAGCTAGACTTCCGTGAGAAAAATATTGTATTTGATTTTTCTAACGGTTGAATTGGAAGAAAGCTTGATTTGTTCGGCTTAAAACATACATTTCCCGATATGTAACCACCTGTAGCTTCCCGACAGAGCTCGAAGGCCCTAAATAGCGTTTCAAGTATCGGGACTGTATCGACTCGCAGCCACTCGAAAAACAAGTCGATGCCGAGGTCCGTGCAGAAAGACGAGCAAAGTCGTCACGGGAGTTACAAAGCGGCTAAAGGCAATCTAATTTCTCCGTGCGATGTTTCGTTCGGCTTGGAGAAACAGTCTTGAGGATACACAAAGTACAATGGGGCTTCGATTCCTTCGATTAATCCGATTTTCACACGACGAGCAAGAGCTCGCATGATTCGTGCCGATCGAGAGGGAATCATCCGATAGAGAGGAGAGAGGAAAAGAGCGACAGAACGGCGAGGTAAATTCGATTTCATCGAATCACGGGGCTGAGTCACGCCGGCTGCCATTCCTGCTGGTACAAAAGGCGCGGCACAAGTGCGCCTTCGTCGAGAGTCGAGTGCAAATGTCGAGGAGTCGAAGGTAACGAGGGTGAGAAAAAAAGGTTCGAGGAGAGGCAACATTGAGAGAGAGGGAGGGAGAGGCCTTCCCGCAAAGAACACAGTTCTCGATGATGCGCTCTACTCCGCGTCATCAGCTGCATACTTGCCCCAAGGAACAGTGAAAGCGCCGCCGTTGCAACCAGCATTGCACTTTGCGGCACCGCGAATCATTATTATTCAAATTTCCCTCTGCGAGGGCCGCGAACTTTGTTCGCTAGATACACAGGGCAGCACGGTAATCATTAGACTACGGGTTTTATGCACTTATAACTAGACTGCGAAATTTCATGCAAATTTCATGTTTTAGAAAAATCGAGATCTGTAGTAAGCTCGATCATTTGAACATGATCGTGCTTCAAACAATTTTTACATTGCTCAACTTATTTGTAGAGTAGATTCATGTATTGTATCCAATAGATTGCTTAAAATATAGTACTATTATATTACATATTATTATATTAATAGTACATATACATGTAATGTAATATATATTACATATAATATTACATTACTACAATACAGACTGTGTCCCGAATCTACATGCAAAAGCAAGTCAAGAAAATGGAATAATATTTTTTTTTAATGGAGTTTGAAAATTCAAAAAATATCTGCGGATTTTCAAGCTCATTCTTGTACTACAATCATTTTTATAAACACATCAAAACATGTCAGTTATTGTCGGATGATACTCGTCATGTAGAGGAAACATTTGCATTTGCTGTTATTATAACATTTTATTAAATGAAACAGATTGAACCTTCGTATTAATGTAATTTAATAAAGTGCGTGATAAATCAGTAGGATTAGCGCGGTTCATGGCCTCCATTATTTAAGACTTCGATAGTCTCCGAAGAAGATATTCCATATTTCAAACAATCATCCTTGACGCGATCAAGAACGAAAGGGTTAATGGAGTGATAGAAGCGCGGGAATATAGCCGCGACTTAACGAATCCGGCGGAGCAAAAAAGAGGGAAAATGGGTTTTTGATGATTTTCGAGGATGAATGGTAAATAGTCGGCGAGATCGTCTCCGGCAGTGGCAATCAGTCAGAGAGAACGGTCGGGGAATGCAAGGAGAAAACGGTGTAGCGAAAAGGAACGGGCGATCTCGTCGATCTTTTATTCTTGTATTTTTTCTTCTTTCCCTCCGACCTCGCGCGTGCGTCCTTCTCCACGCCTCGGTTAATTCACGACTTTATTACAGTCTCAGTCATCAGGTCTCGGGTGGCGTCTATAAAAAAAGTCAAGCATGGGTCACGCGTCACGAGTAATCGTCGCCGCGAATCACCGCCGGCGATATTGTTGCGTGTGTCGTCTCATTGCGCAACCGAAAGGTCACCGATGGGTCGGCCCTGAGGACCAAACGATGCTGCAATAAGCAGACACCGTCCGAGTCGTTTTGTGTATTCATTTATTAGCCCCCTGCCTTACGGTCCCTTTCGCAACTCGCGCCCATCGAAACCCGCTCGACTCCTCAACGATCGCTGGGAATTTTAATGCATTTACGGTGTCGGCCATTGCCCAATGCTCGGCAATGTTCAACATTCAAAAAGCTTTCGTTATGCTTTACCTTTTCCCTCTGGAATCTTTGTAAGAAAATGAAAAATTGCGGGATAACTCGCGATTTATTGAATCACAAAGAAATTCTTACAGCATTGCTTCTGCAAAACAGTTTCTCTTGGTAACCACCCTTTGCACTCGAAGCGATTTTAACTTGAAAATTAAACATTTCTTTCGACCTAGAACAATTCCATTGTATATAATTTGTTTTATTTTGTGGATATGAAATTGATATAATACCTTGTACAATACTTAATTATGTAGTAATTGATTAAATACGAACATATTTAATAATTAAACAATACTGTGAATAATGGTAATGCAATTTTCAGTGGTCTTCAAAGAGTAGTAGATACTATCTTATTTTTAATAGTTTATGCAACATCAACGTCTACATTAATTAGAACAAGAATGAATTAGAATTGAAATTGGGAGGTCCTCTCCTAATTTTGCTAGTAAACAATATACAATATAAAATCAATTAACCGAGTAATTCAGAGAAACACAGGACCCTGTTTGCGCATATTATAACAATTATTACTTGTTTGCAGTACTGTGTATCAAGTCCTTATTCAGTTGTATAATAACTTGTGCCGTGAAACATCTAACAATGAATAGTTTAATTGTGAAACATTTTCGAGGAATCGATAATAGTGGGCTCGGATGATACCCACAGTAATATTAAATTCTACCGTTGTTTCCAATTTTTTACCGACCGTAAAAATAATATTTAACATAAAATTGCTCCCTCGATTGATCATCCACCGTGTCAAAAAGGAATTCCACATGCACCGTACGACTCCATATCTCCAGCGAAGATTAAATATTGATAAGAAAAGTTCTAAAATCGTTTCGCCGAGCTCGACGCAATAACTTTTATTGTTCTTCGGATATCGAAGTCAAAGTTTCGCCGCGGTATCGACAGACACGGGCATATTGAAACTGGCGCGCGAACGTTATGGAACGGGCGAGGATCCAATAAAAATCGCGAATATGAATATTAATGAATCCGCGAGCCGGCCGGTAATCTACGAGAGCTTCCGCCGGAAATTAGTAAATTTTAATTCCGATGTATACCGGTCGGCCGGGAATAGTAACTCCCCGATATTTTGTAAAGCGCCGAATAATGGAATGACAACGTTGATGGAGAGCATTAACCGAAGTACAGGTTTCATTTACCGAGCACGCCGCAACGCGCGGCGGTTTCTCGATAAAACGATGCAGATTCGTTCGAGTGTCGTTATCATTTATTCCGGTCGGACGGCTCGGTAATTCGATCGAGAGCCTTCGTTACCGTGTACGTATACATTTGCGCGTGGAGGCACACACAGAGTTTCGAACTACCGAGTTTCGACAACAGGTATTTTCTTCGTCCCCGTAGGGGCGAGGAAACTTGTCATCCCTATGCCTGGAATTTCGTTGTACAGCGACTCGACGCGGGGACCCTTGAATTATGTGGGAAAAACGTAGTAAAAATTCGAGACCTTTGAAACTTACGCGAGAAGAAAATGTTGCTCCATTTATCAATATAAATAAAAATTAAATGATGTTCGTTGGGAGGAGCATCACTTGAGAGCGGCTGGATCGATTTGGCTAATTTTCTTTTTTTTTTAAATGTTCTTAGTTCTATTTTAGGAAAAGAAAAATTGGAAAAGTTGTCCGGAAAATTCGGGAAAACATGAAAGTGCATTTTTGTATAAACTCACGATTCGAACGATGGATACACGTGATTAAAACGATCACAAAGGATCAGTTAGTTGAAAATAAATTTGTAAACCACTAAATGATTGAAACCAGAGTCGCGAAGGGAAAAAGTTACCCTTTCTGAGCCAGTACCGAACACAATGACAGCACAGAATGCGCCACGCGACCAGACCGTAAAAGGGGAAGGCAGAGTGACGCAATTATTCATAATTATTGTACCAAGGTTGTCATTATGTTGTCACTAACATAAGAAAATTATTCAGACCGTGGAATCCGTTTGTTTTTTATTCCACTGTTTTGCTCTTGCAATCAATGAAAAGAACCTCGAGAACGACGAATGACGTTTCATTTACAATTATCATCAAATCGGGAGCGAAATGGAGAAAGAGAGAGAGTCATTTGAATTCCGATTGATTTCGATGAAACATGAAGAATTGAAAGGAAGAAGGAGAAAGTCCACTTGCTGTCCGACCCATTCAACGCACTGTGAAAACCAGTTATAAGCAAACGATGCCCGCAAGACATTCAATTACCAGCCAGATCAGAATAAATTCGTAAAATCGAGCCGGCTCCCGGTTTGAAAGAACAGCTTCCGTCGACAGCTCGTCGTTGGCTCGACACGGGAAAGTCGTTTCGGGAGAACGGTTCGTCCCGTTCTCATCAAAATTTCCCGATGGCACGGCTCCTTGGTTCCCGGTGTCCGCCATGCTTGTCGACATCGAACTCATTCCCGGCGCGTTTTGCTCGATATTCGCCGGGCGAGCACACGGGTTCTCGTGCCCGGCCGATTTATTATTAAAAACGAACCCCGAGGGGAAAAAGTTGTATGCGTACGCGAGCGCACAATAGGAGGTTCCAATTAGAGACGCAAAATATATTCGGGCTCGGGAGTGGAAAAAAATCTGGCTGCGCGTTCGTTTGTAGTTTTAGCGACGAAAAATGGCGACGGGAACGGTGACGTCGAGCGTCGTCGTTGGTGAAACGCGGGGGTTGGAGGGCGGGAGAGGAGGGGATGAATCGGCCGCGGTTCGGTCTTGAAAATAGCGTAGCACGCTTCAACTGATGCGCAAACAACGCAGAAAGAAAAGCAAGACAAAGGGGAGCCTGTTGATAAAAAGAACAAGCCGGAGCCCGATAGCCAGCCACTCGCGAGGAACATTCGATCGTTGATGGTATCTCTCTTTCTCTGCCTCTGTCTCTCTGTTTTTTCTGTATGCTCGGCCGGGGGAGAACACGCAGTGGACGGTTTGCGTGAGAGAACGGCGTGGTTTCCCTCTCTCGCTCGCTCTCTTTCTTCGTCTCTCTTTCTCCCTCGCTCCGCTCTCCAAACGAAAAACGAAATACGATTCTAGCAGTGACGGTGGTGATGCATTGTCGGGAGAGCCTCGTCAAGGTAACACGAACTCCGCGAGCTCTCTGCCGCTCTCCACGTGAAATCCATAGACCTCGAGCTAATGCTCCGAAAGCCTTCGCGGTAGTAATGGCGCCGAGCCGCGGTCGTTTCAGGCTCCAGGGCTCTGCCATAAGCGGCGCTGCCCGAGCCAATGGAAATTATCACCCCCCTTCGAAGGACAATGCTAGAACTAGGCCAATTTTCAGCCTGACTAGACGTGAACGTTTTTCAATTTGATTCTGCGGATTTTACGAAACCCGAAATGCATATTGTACATAATTATCCGACGTAAGGGAGCTGCATAAGCAGTCGGATTAACCTTTGACGTACTAGGTTGAAAGGATTGAAATTTTCAATCTTTCACTGAGATTTGATCATTCTCTTCCTAAAGAGCCTAACTTAATTTTCTACAGTTATGAAAACTACCATAAGAGTGGCAGCAATTTGAATTTATTTTGTGCACAAGATGAGCGAGAATGATTAATATTTTCATTAGTGTTTCAAGGTGAAAATTGACCCACATTAAAAACATTGCACCTGGATCAAAAATATCCGGTTCATGTTTTACGAGCTTTGTTTGTTTTGATAATTAAAATTATTTTTATAATGCTCGATGCAAATATCTGCCGAATAAAAAAGAACGAAACGTTCGGATATCCAATGAAGCTAAAATTATCCGCGATAAATATAATAATGCTGACGTCAATAAACGAGCATTCGCCGAACAAAAAAACTCTTTCGTTCCGATGAAATGAATATTATAAAATTTGCAGTCACTCTTTCGCGCGACGCGAACAAAAACCATATTAAATCGCACGCAAACGACCTAAATGAAATACTGCGAAATAAATGTGACATGCGAGGGCGAAGCTCGGCGAATAAGCACTGTTATTAAACGTAACCCAGAAGTCGTACTACAATTCCGTAGCAACAACGTCCGTTCGTTGCCGCGTGCCCGGTGGAACAGAAAAAAAGTTTTATTGGAGCAAATTCAGCGAAAGACGTGTCATTATTTGCAACTGTTACGGACACAATACTTTGCTCGGCGAAAAGCTAATTCCTTCATCGATCACTACATTTACGTCTTTAGCTCACTTTGTTTCTAGTGCACTTTGTGCTATTTCTACGACGTACAGTTTATTAGAAACGAGATAAACACCAACAGATTATTAGCATATACAATCACTATTTCAACACAACAGGTATCTCGATTATATTTTCCATGATTCACCTACCGTAGTACAATTTAACCTTCGCTGAACAAGCCAATACTCAGATTATTCTCAAATAATAAATTATATATATTGTTTAATTCTTGAAAATATTTTAAGCAACTTTTCCGGTTGCGAGAATATTCTCCGCGGCTGAAGGAGTTTTTTTTATTGGTTTGCTCATCTGAGGCTTCCCAGAGAATTCATTTGCTGGGTTAATAGACCCTATTAATGTATATAATATAATATATTATATTATAATTATTATTTATTATATTTTTCTTCTTCTTCTACTATATTTTTCTATAATAATATCATATTATTATAATATAATATAATAATATAGTAAATAATAAAATAACAGGATCCTAATCATGTGTTATGGCAATGTCCGATCTACGATAATAATAGAGATACTTTGATTTGCAAACTTTGCAACCAGGCTCACTTACCACCCTATACGATAGATTCCTTTCTGTTCGGCTTAAAGAGTTATTAACGGAAAAAGACTGAGCAATCACAGGTTTTTTTGTCCGTGTTTTTCGTTAACTCCTCCACAAAGTCTCGGAGAATATTGTTGCAACGGAAAAAGGACTTCAGGAATAGCTTCCTTCAAGGTAGTACATTTTTGAGACGCACTGTGCAGCAGCACAAGGCGTCCCGAAGGTATATCTGGGAATCCTGAGAGAATTCCGCGATCTCTCTGAAATATTTTCTCCAGATAATTCTCGATCAAAGCAATAGAATCCAACGGAGTTTTTACGGGCGATCAACCACGAGGGCCGCGCGTAGACATACAGAGCTCAGTGCGCCGACGAGAACGAAAAACGAGGAATAATAATCGATTAGTAACGGCAAGTTAATTTCCACTTAATACGCACGCCTCTCGCTCGATTAAAATACATCGTGTATATTAACTGTGTAGAAGGCAGCCGGCTGGTTGCGTTTCATTAAATCAGGGGCTTGTTAGCGTAATAAGAACAAGCGAGACGGTTGGCTGGCTCGACTCTCGTGTACGAAAGAGCAGCGGATCGGGAATGAAATCGATGCCGATCTTTCGGTTCACTTGCCTCTCGCAAAAGTTCCGAGTTACACGTTCGTACACGGGAAGTGGGGGAACGGAAAGAGGAGAACATCAAAAGATATCGATATAGCGTTAATACGGTCGCGTTCATCAAGCGGTGCATCTGGCAGGTCGCAATCGTCGCGTTTTCTCTTTGCCGAGGAACATATTGGTTCTATCACTTGCGTAGTCCTCCTAGGACTTGCGCAATTCGCCCCAGAAAAACCCGTCGAGATTATTATCTTCCGGGGAGGGGTTGTTTTATTAATCCTTAAAGCAGACCCGCCAGTTTTCATAGTGGATTAGCTGGGTTCCAATTTTCGTGTTTTATCAAAATCCGTACATGTATTTTTTTTATTATTATAAAATCTCATATGAGGTTTATTTCAACATAATTACAAAAAAAAGAAACGAAATACGCCACATACAAAACAGAATATAATAATTACAAAATAGAATTCTAGGCCTCGATTAGCCAACTTGATGTGGAGGCAAACAGCCCGAATAAATTAAAATGTACATTATATTTCAAAATGAATGTTTTATTTTTGAAAATTTATTTCTCTTTATAATATAATCATATATTACGACATACTCCTATATTAAAAACTTCATTATATTACTTCCACGATAAAAATTCGTTCAACCATTATACATTTATTATACATTTAAAAATAAATGTAAAATGAACGAAATATTCTCAGTACACACTGCGCAAACGTGGTCCCTGAAGGGTTCTGTGGAAGCTAGCGGTCTGAAAATTGCATAAAAATGCGGGGTCTGTAACAGGATAAGCAGACCGGAAGCTATTAGGGGGTGGTGTATCTAATGGATAGCTCTATAGAAAATCCACGGCAACAAGCGGGTCTAAACGATGGATCTGTGAAATAAAGTCGGCAGTCGGAAGGTTGCCGTTGAGAGCGGCAATTCGCGAAGAGAGATCCGTCGGGGATTTAATGTGTCGCGGTTTTCTATCCGTCGCAGCAACGATTGATTTACCTGAGATAAGGGCAGTGTTGTCGCTTGATATATACAGAACCCGGTCTGCTTCGCTCGGCTCGGCTCAGCGCGGAAACACGCCAGCGCCGCGTTCTAATTGAAGCCACCCGTCTAATTGAGCGCGCGAGACCGAGGGGAAAACTGGATCTGCGATCTTGTCTGTTTATTTATCGTTGCGACTACGGAGCATCGATTACGCTGTATCATTAGCGACCCGCAAAAAACCCTCTGATGTAACATTGATTTAACGTAATCTGTTCGCTCGGGCTGCGTACAAAGTAATCGAACCGCTGATTGATACATCCCATAAAACATTCGGTTTACGCTTCTCGCTGTATACCTACCACATGTCTCAGATGACGAGCCCTCTCGCGGTTTTTGCACCTCGGATCGCGAACTGAATTCGCAGGAATTCTTTTGATCTCCCTCTCGCGAGCCAGAGGAGCTTGTTTCAACCCTCGCACGATCCTCAGACATACTTGCATAAAGGATTCTGAGACGTGCTTCACCTGTTTTTGCTGTACAATTTGTATCGACTAATTGTTTCATTCATATTATCAGGAAACTTACAGAAAGAAATGTATTACTCTATGTAGAAAAGAAAATTAATGAATTTTCATTCTGAAGTTAATGTCTGAATTAAAGACATTTAAGACGTCATCGTTCTGGTAATTGTCTAGTTTCGTGAAATAATCAAACAATATTCCAAGAGAAAGTGGTAGATGCTTTAAATATCATGTTGTGTATCATGACTGTGGAGGACAAACTATGTAAAATTAATTTGACTATATTCAATCTCCGAGATTGTGAACGTCGAGGATCACATCTGAAATTGTCTGTATCATTTGAAGAAAAAAAGCTAACAAGTTACGAGAATTATTAACAATCATCTGGAAGAATCCAGTTCGCTCGTGCAAATCCAGCCAGCACGGATTCTGCTGGTGTTGCCAGGCGGCGGTTTGCGAAGGCGTCTAAAAGGCTGGCCAAAGAACAACCACGTACCGTGGCGAACTTCAATCATGCTTCAACGGGTGGCTTCCTTTGTTTAAAATCATCCCGTTTGCCCGCTCGTGAGATTATATCTGCTTGAGCGATCAAGCATCTGGGAATCATCTTGGAACAAATGCCTGGCCGTCGATGTGAATCTCTTGCCTTTCTCCTAAGTCCCCCCGTCCGCCCTCGCCTGCCCCCTCGGTGAGCCCCAAGGTGTAGCATGGTATACATCCTACCACGATGGATATTCTACCGTAGGTACTCACCTAGCCATCTAGAACCGACCTCCCCACCATCGATCCCTCGACGGACTAAACACACGTGGAAAATGCTTTATCTCGAAGCGCATCCCGTGGAATTCCGCGCGGTCGGATGATCTGTGATCCGTGACCACCCCCTTCGCAACCCCTCGCCACCCTTCGCCGTATCCCGCAGGAAATCGTTGTCGATTACTTTTAATTTCTTCCTTCGCCGGGAATGAGAGCCGTCGGACTCATCGCCCTCGGGATATAAATAAACTATTTAGCTCGCCACGAGCGAATTTCTATTTTGCAATGATTGAATCTATCGAAACGCTTCCCTGGGAAATGTACGGGATCGATAACAGTTGAATATTTTTTTTTGTAATTGTTCTTTTTATTGTACAATTGTTACCTCAAATAAGAGGTTATTCTACAGTCTATATTGCATTCATAATTTTGGAATAGTAATGGGGATATAATAATTGGGGAAAAAAATAATAAGAATAAATGTAAAAAATAAGGAATAATAAAAAGAATAGTAACCTTATGCTAATATGTGGTTAAACAATTTAAATTACATGCGGTAATAGTTGCAGTACGTGATATATTAACAGTACGTGATGTTATATACATAATTCACAATCAGGAAGGAACATAAGATGTTACATATAGTGTTTGTAGGTCTGTGGAGTAGAACATTACATGACACGGGAAAAACAAACCCCGTAATCTCAGGTGATATATAAATTTCAATGTGTGATTATTATGGATAGGATATTACCATAAGATATGATCAATATCCTGTGTCTCATGTCCACAAGAACAGGTTTATTTATCACATTGATTTTAATCTTTTCACTTTTATAAGACTTTTACATAAAATGTAACTGTCATGTTACTATCAAACGAACACACTTTATTTGCTTTCTGAATCATGCACTGTAAAATACACTCTGCGTGGATTAACAAGGTTATACTGTACTTGTTGCGCGTGAAGTTCCGGCAGACCAGGCAAATGGGCTGTCGCCACGGCGGTTTCCCCCATAAGCGCGCGTGCTTTTCTACCAGCTACACCCCGGCGTAATAAATGACGATAAACTATGAACGACAAAGAAGTTCTAATTATTGTAATTGTAAAGTACAAGTAAATGTGCAAGTACAAATGAATCATAGTCAGTGGCGGATTTAGCGGTAAGCGGCCGCTTAGGGTCCCGGATGCTTCTGGGGACCCCGGGCATGGATCAAAAAATGTTTAGCATTTAGGTAATTCATTTTGATTAGTTTTCTTCAAACTTTTTGGGGGAGGTCCGAAATTTTTGACCGCTTAGGGCCCCTTGTCATCGCCCGCCACTGATAACAGTATTAAGGGGTAGATACAAGCTCGTCGTTTTGAAATGAGCGTTTATATATATATATATATATTTAAGAATTCATGGATGGTTCGTTTCATTAACCCTCACACGCTCCTCAGACATACATAGTTGCAGAAAAGATTCTATGATACTTTTCCACCCATTTTTGCTTCACACTTTAAACTAATAAACTTTGCTGCATTTATCACGTCACATTTTAACCCTTCGCTGCATAGTGAATCATATTTGATACAGTTAACAACACTGTTATATAGTGAAAATATGAAAATATATGTTTATTTTAATTTTCTTTAATATTTTTTCCTTAAATAAAACACAAAGGCTGACCTTTCAATTTTTTCATCTCAATTAAAAAAAAATCCTGTGAAGGGTTAGTAAGTACATAGAATAAAAACAATAAAGAAGTACGTCTCACAACACAGACGAAGAGAGACCAATTTTACAGTAAGTAAAAATAGTAAATGGGTGAATTTTCACCCTGAGGAATGTATAAGGGTTAATATTTCCTTCATGATCAAGTTTTTTTCTACGAATCATATAGCGAAGAAACTTCCTCGAAACAAGAGTTGCATGCAAATGCGTGGAATATAAATAAAGCATGTGTAGTAACAACAGTTCCATAAATTCAAGCTGCGGATGACTCCCCGTTGAACCTGACTCACATAATCTCACCGAGCCCGTGAGCCTAAACATTAGTCAGCAGCGTAAGTAATGACGACTCGAAAATATCTCGGCTCGAGTCACGAATTCCTTGAACATTAGTCGAAGGCTGTTACGACCACCATTCGATTGTTCTATAAATAGAGAAGAGTATAGACAATTTCGCAGACTGTTTATTCCAACTGTCCCACCTATTCAGAGGTATAAATTCGCCGGTGAAAGCGGCGACCACAACCTTTGTTACTCTCTGTACTCTTTATCCGAGAGAAGCGTGGCAACCAAATTTGAACTACACATTCCCGGTGGTTGAAGGAAACAATAGACGCCGCCGGGTTCTCTGTGCGCCTCCGTTCGCGGCTGACAAAATGTTACCTCATTTTTAACGGTAAAAGAAACGCGAAATTTAAACTCGCACACTTCCCAAACGAATTACACGGGGATGAATCCGAATTCCTGCAAAGTAGTATCAACACAGCCGCGTTTCGCATTTGAATGAATTACACCGTCGAGCGAGCCACACACACGACCGGTAGATAACTCGAATGAATCGAAATTAGTTGTTCCAGCGACGGGATGTTCAGAGTTATGAAAAGTTAATCATAATATTAGCTCTCTGTAGTGCTTGGAAAATCTCTTTCTCTCTCCCCGGCGACTAAACGTAACGCATACACTGGGAGCTGGTTGGTTAATCGGGGGCCACCTTGTAGAACAGACTCTCGAATCCTAATCAAAATTTGGTTATAGAATTATAATCCCCGCTTTGATACATAATCCGATTAGCGAGAGAACCGTGATTTACAATTCCCGGGTTACAAGAGAGAAATAATGCCAAGTGTTACTCGATAGGTGTACATACAGGGTGAACGAGTAGTAACTAACCGTATACTATATAAAATTAAATTGTAACAAAAACTTTTTAATTATGTAACACTCTAAAGGAGTACAATTTCATTTTTCTATATCTTATTTTTCGTATTTTCCGCATACTATATTAAATTAAATTGTAAGAAAAACTTTTTAATTATTTAGCACTTTAAAGGAGTACAATTTAATTTCTCTATATCTTATTTTTCCTAAAATCTCAAGGTGACCTTGATTTTGTTATCGATGGAAGGACTTTTAGAGTTGACCTTGATAAAACCTTTGTAAATACTCAAGGTCACCTTGACGGCTCAGAAAAGACTAAATTGTGCTGGTTAAAGTAAAAAAGTTTTTTCCTTTAGATAGTAATTCTGTCCGACTCACCCAGTATATACGGCTGTCACGCTAACCGGAGTTAGCGACTCGCAACGGGTAATCTGTTCCGACGGAAAGAAAGAAAATAAAAGAGTATCCGCGTGTGTGTCGCTCCGGGTCGTGCTGTGTCGTTATGTTCCGGATATAAAAAATAAAGGACGTGGTAAAAGTGGAGACGCGATAATCTATCGAAGGCTGGCAACTCATTAGCGATTCCGACGCGAATCGGGATGGGGGCACGAGCGTAAACACGCGGGATACGCGAGGGATTCGAAAGCGGCGATCGTAAGATGAATATTGGCCGATCGCGCGGATTCCTAGCCTGTTTGCTTTCAAAACCGACGAGCCCGCATTATCATTGTTGAACGTGTACAACCGATATGTTACATGCACGCCGTGAAACACGATATATTTGCGTATCTCGTTCAAAAGGCATTCGCGGATACTGTTTGCTTATTCAGCGGTGAAAACGAGTCGAAGTGGCTGTCTCGTTCGTTTCAGAGACACTGCTGTTTGTTGCCGGCGCTTATGGAGAGGGACCTCGACCGCCTTTAACATCCCGTTTTTCCTCTTTTTTTCTCTCTTCCTCTCTGTACCGATCCGATTCGCACGTGCGGTCGATCTCTCCACCCCCGCGGTCTTTTTTCCACCCCCGATTTTCAGTCGTTTGTTACGCCGTTTCGCTTACCACCGATGGCGCTTTAATTTCCAGCGCGGGCACCGGTGCCCCGATAAACGCTCGCTTTCGGGGATCGAAATTTATTCGCCGTTGTCCCCATCGATTCTGCTAATTGCTTCCCCCGATAGAAATAAAACGTACGCGAAAAATGAAATAGAATTGGTTTCTCCGGGATTAGTGGCTCGCGCGAAACACCCTCGTCCGACACCTCGATACGCTGATAATTATCGACATGCGTAGATGTTTCGAGAATTTTGGGAACGAAAGTGCTCCGATATGGTCGTGACAATTTTCTGATCTTTTTTATCTGAACTAATTTGTAGAAGGTGTTTGATCAGATAATGGAAAAGTTATCTAGCAATCTTGTACAATTTCTGTCTTGTAAATTCAGGTATCAGTTGAGTAATAGAGGTTCTACAAAATTGTGTCATGTTTGATCTCATTCTAATCAGAAGACTGTCACAAATACATTGCCAAAAGTATCATAAAAAATAATGATAAATAAAAAAGATATCTAGACATAAACCGTGCCTCGTTAAATATTTTCGAGAATCGAAATTGCAGTCTGAGTCAGAAATCCCGATAATTTTAATAATCTCCTCTTTCGATGCAAGCAAAGTGGCAGTATTATCGTCAGCAATTTTCAGATATTGCTCACAACTCCATCGATCTCCAGTTTCACCGGTTGCAAGAGAAATGTAATTCTCTGTAATAGCACGAAATAGTTTGGCAAACAATCACATAGTTTCGAGATCGATTGCGCAATAACTGTCAAATTATAATACATACTAACCGTGCTTCGGTAAATTCTCGCTTCTAGGAATCGAAATTGGTTCATTCTCCCATCGATTTAGTGACCTCTCTGTAGGAGTAAAATTCCAATACCAAAAATAAAATCGAGAATTTCAAAGTGTTTCGTACAATTCGTAATTTCTCGGTTAGACAGTTCAGTATGAAACAGTTTGCCGACCAAACACGTGGTATCGATATCGATTCTGCAAATACAGTCAAGTTATATGCAAACGGTGCTTCGGTAAATGCATCTGGGAATCGAAACTAATTCATCGTTACTCTGATCCAGTCTAACGAACCTCGCTGGTTGCACGAAACGGAACTCAAAATGCGTGCAACGAAAGAGGAAACTCTTTCTGTTTCTACCTAGCTAACACAATCCCCACCACGTGATCGCGTCACATGATCAGGCGTCGAGTGGGGAGACAAGTTTCAAACTAGCCACTTCGCTCGTGGCGAGGAATGTTATTGTATCAATTAATTAACACTAAACCTACCGAGTCTTAAAAGTAACTGGTACATGTTCCCTTATAAAAATTACAAGATTGATTTTATTTAGATTTTGTGCGACTCCTATTATAATATACGTACTCTACCATATAATTAATGGAACAATAAATTTCAACGCAACAACACATAAATAAAAATACGTACTCTACCAAAGATATTTATACAATCAATTCTTATAAAATCATTCGTATTAGGTTTAATGTTAAATATGAAACTCGACAAATAAAACACATTTGTCAAGTTACATATTTAATGCGAGCGAGGTTCTACTGTACTTATTTACTCGATAGAAGTAAAACAGCAACACCGATAAATAAAACAACTTTTCGTCAAATCTACAACGATCGCGAGAAACACTGTATAATTCGAGGTATCTCTGCAACGACATCGTTTCCGCAATTTTAAGGGGGATCTAGTTTTCCCGCAGTACCTAGCCGTGTACTCGGACTAGTTTGGTAAACAAACACTTAATTTTGCGATCGATTATGCAAATGATTGTCAAGTTATATAGGAGCCGTGCTACGGCGGAGCCACCGGCGCGTTGGATTTAATTAAGTTTAGCCGAGACAAATATATTTGTTTGCAATCACACCGGCAGTTAATACGCGCACGGAGGGCTAGTAACGCGATCCGCAGGGCTGTGGTCAGGGTGTGTTCCACTAACCGGGGCAACATTTATGCGTTCGCCGCACAGCATGCCAACTGCCCTGCAACCTTAATTCTCTTAATCGAATAAGACTGGTCGCCATAATCACGGCACTCTATCCAATCTTCAGCCTCTCGGTCGATAGAATTACGCCAACGTGTCGTCGACCTGTCGCGAAACGTTATAGACCTTAAAGTCACTCACATTTCTTCAATTTATACGTTGCTCTGTTCATAATATTTTCTGAAAAGTGAATGATTTTTTTTTTTATTAGACAAGTAGTTTTGTATCTTTCTCTTTTTTTGTAAACACTTATGTGAAAGGGCTTCTGTACGTCTATAATAAATAAATTTTAAGAACTCACGCGAAGAAGAAACTAATCTGAATTGCCAACAGAAATTAATATTGAGTTAACGATTTTGTAGAAATTATTTATTTCAGACCGATTTTTACCTCTGTTTATGATATTCTGTAAAAAATGTCGATTTTTAAATCTTACGAAAAAAAGTATAGCTGTAACTAATATCGTAGCTGTCACATAAGATGAAGATTTTAAAAATTGAATCGGGGAAACGTAGTTCGGTAAGTTTTAATCATAGTAATTATATGAATAAATGTATCGTAGTAAGTTTTCCCAATTATTTGGAGCAACCGGTGTTAAACTGTTTATCCACCGCAATATTTTCGATACAGTCTGTCATTATTTTTCCCGACCCCATTTAGCCGGGCTCTCTCGCACGCGTCGCTATCGTTGTCATACTAATTACTTAATTACACCGAGTTGGCCCGTTCTCTGTCTCCCTTTCGCCCACTTCATCACACCAACGAGCTATCCGTGCGCGAGCTCGTCGCCGCTCGCTCTCTCGACCGTTTTTCCACCAGCTAGATGATGAACAAGAGTCGAAAACATTTTCGATAACGATACCAGCTAATTTTCCTGATAGAGATAATAAATTTCCTGCAGGGACTCGTTAAGTGCTCTACCGAGTTGTTCGTATCGCTTTATGGCACGCAGCGGATGTTTCGCGTATAAACCAATTTACGTGGAATAGAATCAAACGGAAATTGATTTACCCCTTTAATTATTGAATTTCCCCGAATTTTTCACCGTGCGTCGTGTTTTAGATAATCGCGCGCGTTATAAATGCATAGGGGCCGCAACGCGTGGTTACGCGAGAATTTATCAAAATGTGTGTTCGCCCCATCGAATATTCCGGTCGCGTTCGGTCAACGATTCGCTTACGATCCGGAAATTTCATGCTTAGCGAAGTTCAACATTGTAAATTCAACATTAAAAATTTAATCCTCCGGTGTTTTGACATTTTCGAAAAATTCCCTCGAAAACGGAGTTCTTCGCACACTTTGAAACGACACCTGAAATTTTAAACACGTTCCCCTTGCTACGGGATTTTCGAAACTCGTCAGCCAACACAATTTCGTTAATCTTCGAGCAGCCAACTTCTTTCCGAAAACCAATCAGATTAATCTTAGTGTGGAATTTTCATTTGAATATTTTTTTTTATTATGTGGCAATCCTTTTCAACCAGCACGTAATAAATTTGAAATATCGTTATCTGTGTGCATAGACGGATGCAGTATAATTTCTGTGAATTTTTTAACGAAGTTTAGGGGATGAAAGTAAATTAAATAAACTTCATTTTCATATTGCTTCACATCGCTTTTTATTTTCAACTTTCAATAGACAACATAATATATTTTTTAGGAAATTATAATTTCATTACAATTATAATTTGTTAGGAAATCTCGACTCTCTGGTCAATAAGTGTTCTGATGCAAATGGTCGGCACATTGAATCTTTTCTGTAAATAGACATTATAATTAAAATATCTCCTAAACTAATGATTTTTTACACAAATATATTAATACTTTTTTTGTAGAGAATATGAAGGAGCATCAGCTGATGCAATAAAAAATCTATGATTCCATTTAAAAAAACATTAATGACCTTCATATGTCCCTTACACGTCCACCTACAAAAAAATGTACCTGTATACCTGAACGGTTCTTTGTCACTGACATTCGCAAACACAATCAAATATTTTCTGTCTCATTACCATTCCAATTCTAATTTCTCTGGCTAGCAGGACCGACGATCATGCTTCCCACAGAGTCCCGTATGAAGGAAATACTGGTTGGATCGTTGAATCACGAGATCTCTCATTAACGGTGGGTCGGTGGACACCGTGAGCACACAATTGCCGTTGCAAGCTTGTCAAGAGGGCGCGGGCACGAGACGCCACGTCGATTATAATTATTTTGATTCGGAATTATGCGCTTAGCGGACCGGTTCTGGCCGGGCCGAGCGGCCGGGTTACTATTCCTGCGCGCTCATTCGCCGTTAATTGAATTTAAATCAACCCACACACGACAAACAACGTTTCGAGCAGCTCAGTTCGGCTGGACAGCGCGTATCATGGTTCGAAGCGCGTCGATTACGCGTCTACGCTCCAACGTGCTCCCGATCGCTCGCGGGTTCCGGTTGTTCGCCACTCCTCGCCTATTTCTCCCCGACGAGGCTTCCCTATATTTTCCCCGGGATTTATACGCGCCACTTTACCGAGAATAAATTATGCAGAAGTCGAACGTACGTGCCCAGATTCCGGAATCGAATATCAGGAAATAATCAAGAATGAATTATTTATTGGGTCGCGATCGCGCGCTCGCTCCGCCCGTCTCGAATCCACGAGCACAGTCGTCCAGGTATAGTTCTGTCTCTTTTTCTCTCTCTCTCTCTCGGTTGAAGGAAATAAAGACGAAACGGGTGACGCATGGCCAGGATCGGTAACGAGGAGAAAATCCGATGAAAAGGGTCGGGAGGAGAGCACGGGAATTGGAACGGGCTCTCGGGCTCGATCGTACACGGCCGTACTACGCGACGAAACTGACAACGAAGCCCCGCGAAACCGAGAACACTGGTTTGATGAGACTCTGCAGGCTTGCGCCACTGCCAAATGTAATAGATACTTATTTTTATTAGCCACGGTAACTAAGATTTAGGGAACTGGGTATACGCTGGGAAACACAAGGATATGTTCTTTTCTTTACCTTCCTGCGGTCCTGCACTCAGCTACGCGTGTAAAATGGTATTAGGAAAAGGGAACGAATTAACTAAGTGTTTCATCAAATTATCTGGAACATACTTCGACTAAATATGGCTTGTTTTTGGCTTGTTAATGTAAATGTAAAATGAATAATATAAATGTAAAATATAAAATAAAAAAATGTAAATATGGCTTGTTAAATTATGGCTTGAAAAAATCGACTGGATCGATAAAGTACTATCACGACTGGACTGTGAATCTGATGCAAAGTAAAATTCGTGTTCATTAAATATAAGAGATAAATCAAAATTTTTCTCTTTAGCGGCTTTATTAACTCCTCTATCCTTTATTATGAATCCGCAATCCAATTATGACGGTGGTGTAGAAATAAAAATGTGGAACAGTGAAAAAAGACCCAAAGAATGCATCAATCTAAAAATTCCATTTAGAAGTTAAAATGCATAGCACCGACAACGAGTACCTTTTCGTTTTTTTCGCATCGTACAGATTCTAACCAGATACAATACGTTGTGCAAAAATTCATTTTTAAATCGAGGAAAATACATGTGTCAACCTGTACAATATACAGTTTACGTAAAAGTGTGTAAACGAATACAGATTAGAACGCATGAATAATTGAACAGAGTCCGAATTTGAATAATTTTTAAACGAATACATAGTTTATGACATAGAAACCTTGTGGCACGTTTTTCATAGTTTTTTTTCTATACGTTTTTACATACAGGATTTTCTTTAATATTTAAATTAACGGCCGAAATCTGCTACAGCGTTCAATAAAATTAATTCCTTCGTAGTCATCGGGTATATGCAAGAACTTTTAAATACTTTTAACAAAATTAACATATGTGCTTAGGTATAAAGACATAAGGGTTAAAAAGGGGTGCAGTTGAATTTTTTAACGCATCGATGCGTAAAGTTACATTCAAATTGACTCTCCATTGTGTCTGACACTATTATTCCTCGTGTAACTTTTCAAACAGGACTGACACTTCAGCAGAGCATTAACTAAAGCCACGCATAGTTCCGTCACGGAACACAGACGCGTTTCCCTGACACCGTGTCATCCTTCGAACCTTTTTCTCGGAACGAAGGATCCAGTGGCCCGGAGCCTCGGCCATAGAAAAGTCGAGGGATCTAATTCCGTCTATCCAGGAAATTAGAAAGGGTAGTTCGTTCGTTCCCGGTTAGGTGTGTTACCCTGACCCCGGTTAGTCTGTTCCCGCGTCATCTTTTCCTAGCCTTTCTTTTACCGTGTCACGTTCAACTGTGTGAAGCGTGACCGTGGAAAAGCGGAGGTGAACTAATTCTCTCTATCAGGAAAATTAGAACGGATAGCACGCTTCTCCCCGGTTATGTGTCACTCTAACCCCGGTTGGCGTTTTGCTCGACCATACCGGGGATTCCTTCTTTTTCGGTGATACGGACTCTCTCGGTGCTGGCTAGCGCCGTCACGCCGAAGTAGAGCGACCCAATTCTCTTTCTCGCCAGAGCTTTTCCGAAATGCTATGAGTAACTAACAATAATTCTTTAAGACGCTTATCCCACCCGGATCATTGTTAGTCTGGCGGTGTTTAATTCTTCGCCGTGCGAAACACGACTTTCAAACAATTTTTGTTTCACTGTTCGGATATCATTTTTAACTTCTCGATTTTATAGGGAAGTTATTGTAATTTTTTATTGATTCAATTAGACGAGATGCGATTTTTATTGTTTCTATTAAAGGTGTCGAAGAACACGTTTAAAATTTTATAGAATAATTGATCGAGATTGAAAGAATAAATTAAAGGGAATCATGCATTGTAAAAACTCACTTTACAATTAAACAACAATTTCTTTTGTAGGCTACCAAACCCTATAAAGTAGCTTAAAACTCCATATATAGCATAGCAAGAGGAATAAGAATCACGTGCAACTTTTTTCACACGAAAATTAACACTAGAACAGAACTACGACAGGACTGAATTTATCTCAGTCTCGTAGAATTTTTATACTAACATGTACTCGAGTGAAGAGGCACTTATACTAAAAAAATTTTTCAAGAAAATATTTCTACAACTTCGCGAACCGTGAAAGAAAAGATCCTTTTGGCGTGTGGTTGTGGACACTCGGATATCCCGTACATGGGTTAAAATAGTTCATATAAAAATCTGCGAAGGCGCATGGCCCAGTGAGCCACATTAAAAAGCTCGTTCCAGGTGTAGACCTCGAGTAATCTAATTAACACGACGAGCGAGGGGGAGGGCAAGAGTGCACGTCATTCGACTCGTCGCTGAAACAAAAAATCCGCAAAGGGTTCGCGGGGGTTCGTTCGTTGTGACTCAAGTGTTTATAATTTAACGCGGGCAGGACCTTAAACTCGGTGAAAAGAGAACGCGCCACGCCGTTTCGACAGTAAATTTTCCGTGGAACGTGTCGAACCAAAACGCGCGATCGATTCCCTCTCCGCAGAGCACAATTCAGGATATCTCGAGGAATCCTCGAGTTCCGCTCCAAGCCCCGCAATCGATAAGTTCGTCAAGTGTCGGTGGCCGCCGTTGCCTCGTTATACTTTGCTCGGTGTTAGAGTGGATGTTAACGAATACTCCTTGCCGGTGGACCGTTTAATCCTGCGACGACAGATTTCGCGGTCGTCGATCTTTCTTGCCGCACAATCGACCGAATCTACCACGAAACTACCGTTTCGCTCTCTAGGAAAACGTTTCGTCAATTATGCACTTGGTTGCGCACCTTTGGCAACGAAAATAACCGACTGAAAACACCATAATGCGTTGATACTGAAAATAAAAATCGTGGAGAAGTGAATTTCCTGACGCGGTCGATTCAAATTAATTTTTGTCGACAAATTTTATGCATTTGTCATTTATGCACTTAGTTGTGCACATTTAGCGACGAAAATAACCGACCAAAAACCATAATGTGTTCGCACTGAAAATAAAAATTGTGGAGAAATGAATTTCCTGACTCGGTTGATTCAAATTAATTTTTGTTGGAAAATAACTAAGAAATTTTATGTGCATGTATAATCACAATCACTTAATGAAATGTAAAAAATTACTATATTACATTTCTTCGGATACATTTAAGTTCTTAATAGAAGAAATCAATTTCTTTCTCTTCCCTCTATTTTTCATAAAAAATTGTAGTCTAGTGATGTAAAATGATTTTATGTAAGTTTCGACAAGGTCTCGATTAAGTGAAAGTTAAAAAGAAATGGTTACCAATGAGTTATTTTTCTTAATTTTTAAAACATGTGCTCCTGTCTCTTATAGTGTTGTAAAGTATATGTTGCTCCACACATTAATGGAATATCGAAAATAAACGACAGCAGTATACGTGAACTGCTAAGGCTTCTTTCGTAACCCTAATCTTCAGCTAAATTGAAACCTATACATAGGTTCAATTCTGAGAATAGGGGTAGATTTATCTAGCTAATCAATACAACATATTAAAATCGTGGACTCCCTTCGAAAATTGTATATCAATTCGTTCAATTTGGCAAAGCTATAAATTTTCAAAGGGAGCATCGAAAATAAATAATATACAGCAATGAAATGACAAAATAAATTTTCCCACGGTGACTGTCGATTTTATCCAACAAAATCTCATCAATTGTGTACCCTATTAAAATTGTAAGCTGGGTTATAAAACTCAATGTCTATTTGATTTCAGAGTGTGCAGAAACTGAAATATTTATAGCACAGTGATAAATTTAAAGGTTTGGTAAAATACAAGCTCTATCTTTTTATCTTTACATATGTACTTACATTACGTTTCATAGGAAGTATCTAAAAAATTGTTTGACAGCATTTAGATCTTTTCCTACACACTTTGAGGAACGTTAGAAAATTGTGTACGTAAAAATGGAGTTATTGTGTAGAATATGAGGGTTTTTTTCTGGAGGTCAATGCTGCGGTGTGAAGTCAACCGGTGCGACGTCAGTCAGGCGATGAAAAAGGTTTGAACACACGGTGGCAACGAATTTCCTCCGTCTGGATTTCGAGCGGTCACCGGGGAAAATCGCCGAGACGTTTCCGCTTATACTCACCGGGTCCGATAGGAGACTTATGTAACTCGATATCGACGGGGATATTACTTTCAGGCGGAGTCGTTCCCGATGATTAAACGGAAGCGAGGCAGAGCGATGCCCGGTTGGTCGTTCTCGGGGGTAAGAGAGAATTCCGAGGAGACACCCGACCGAGAGAGGAAGCGAAACGAAGCCTTGGCTTGTCTTAGCTTGTCTTGGGAAAGGTAAAGGGAGGGACAGACCGTTGTCGTCGACGTTGCCGCGGAGCAATTGGAAATAATGGGATTCACGGAATGAGAATGAAATATCTGCGAGACCCGGCGGCGGGAATGTTGCGATTTAAAGGAAGAGATTGCTGCGTAATAAGCACCGAACACCCGGCCTGATCCTCGCCTTCTTTCCGCGTGAATTTCCTCGTCTCCGACCGACCGAATGATAACACAACCGAGCAATTTTCACGGATGACTATTTTACTGCCGTACCTTGACACTTCACCGTCGCGTAAATGGTTTATCGGTGACACAACTTACAACTTGAACATTCATTTCTATTATCATCTGTTAGGCCAGTCTTCTCTTATATTTATTTTTTATCAGAAACATCGTGCAAATATGACCCCTTTACAGTTGATGCTATTTTAACTCGAAAATTAAATATTTCTTCCGATCTAGAATAATTTACATTGCATATGATCGTTTTCATTTTATGGATATGTATTTGATGTAATAGCTCATATTATTTGGATTGGATACCAATATATTTAATAATGTAAACAATATTGTGAATACTGGTACAACAATTTTGAATCAAAACAAGTATCAAAAGCACGTACACAAAGTTGTCATAAACTGTAAGAAATATGTCAGAAAAATGAGTTTACTACATCAAAACATGCTCGTCTGGTTGATGAAGAAGCGACCCGTGCATATCTCGGAGAATTCCATCTGGTCAAAGTAACACATTTAAAAACGGTAATCTTGTGTACAAAGTATGCGAAACTTCTTTCATCCTGACAGTCTCAAGTTTTGCAGGACGTTGAAGAGCAGCGAAATTGGTGGAAAAAGTTTGAAGATAATCTCTTGGCCGGTGAAAACGTAGCTCGGGGGTCTGTAAATCATTCATTGCGAGGCGGCTCGTAAATAGAAGATCGAACGGCTGTATAATGCAAATGACGAGAAAACTCGTGTACCTCGATTACCAGAACCTAAAGATAATCTCGGGCTGTTTGGTGCCCGCCAAGGACAAGAAATGAGCGGCCGTTGAGGAGGAAGAAGTTTCGAGCTCGTCTTCGTTGTTCTCGAGTATATTACCTTTATAAGATAATTATAGTAGCATCAATCTTCGAGGCTCTGCGTTAAACGCGAAAAACTTGTATATTCGTTCTTGCTTGTAGAATCGTTTAGTTTCTACGAATAACCTCCCCCGCTTAGCTCGCATCAGTATCATCAATTACCCCCGGTAAGTTCGATCTTCCGTCGCGTTTCCTTCCGGCGTTCTCGGCTCATACAGTTCCATTACCATTACTCGACCCAGTCGAATGAAAAATGTAAAAAGGGGAAATAAAGCGGTAGGAGAAAGAGAAAGACAGAGAAGGAGAAAACAGCTCGCTTGTTTCATCATCGTCCTCCGCGATGCTTTGTAATTACGGCCGGTGGTATCCGACAATCGGGACCGGGATCATCGCGAACCAGCCTCCGAGAAAAGGAACTTTCATCGGCTCATTAAAACGATGGTATTTCGCGTTCCGCGGTTCAAGGCGGCCGCGCATTAAGGCGATAAGAATGCGCTCCCGTTACGCCGATTCCCCCGGCCCGTTACAGTTTTTGCGCGGCTCTTGTAAATCGAAAACGGCCGAGACGCGCGGAACGTTAAGGCCGATTCCCATTAACGCTCGCATGGACGCAACACTCGTGGAACGATTACGCCCGATAAAAAAGGAATTTAAGAGAACCCGCGATGCCTTCCAGCCCGCGGCCCCTCCGGAAACCGGAATTTCGTGGCTGGAACCGGATTTTTTCACTCCCGGTCCCGACTGCCTACAAATTTTTAACTAACTTTCCGCTCCAAGATTTTCAACTCCGAACAATTCTGGACATTCCTCACTCGGTCAGGATTTATCTAATTACCGTAAAAAAATTAATAATATTCACTCTGATTTTACTTGATTGTCAAAATTTGAATAAATACGTTTTTTCAGTTTTGTAAAGTCATATAAAGTAATCGCTTTTAATGTTTTATAGATCTAATTGTGAATCTTTTTGCTGAAATTCGTAAATTAACACTTTGGGGAATAATGTAAATAAAAGATGTAAATATCTCAGCGTATATCTGTATTTAAATGCACCATACAGAACGTGATTTTCAATGCTTTAGAAAATCTTCGTCCCCAAAGGATTAAGTAAACATTGCGCACAAGTTAAAAATTACATGCTTCCAGAATTGAATGTTATTCGTTGACCCACTTTAATTCTTTAATAAAAAAAAACGTGAATAAATGCATCGTTAATTTTTATGAAAAATACAAATCAGCACAATTATTGAAAACTCTATTAACAAGCTCCCGGGCTAGGTAAAGTGTTAAAAAGGTAAATGCGATATATTAAAATGATTTGTTACGGCAATATTTAAAAAAAGTACGCTCACATCAGTTTCTGAGACAGTCTGGTTGTTCGGTTATTCGTTTGGATAAATCGTGCGTGTAACGGAGCCGGTGGCTTAATTACACACCGCGTCTACATCTAATTTGAAATTCGAACGTCTTCTTTTCTCGGCTGCTGCCCGAAGCGATCGATTGAACGCGGGACAATCCATCTTCCGCGCGACTGCGAGCGTCGAGCCATCACGGCGAAATAAAGGGAACGAGTTTCTGTAATTACAAGAAACAGCTTCGCGACTCTCGCGCCCGGCTGCTTCTGTATTTCCGGAATTTCTCTCTGCTTTGATATGTCGCCGGAAGAGAGGCCGAGAAGCACGGAAAGCGGGAGGAGTGGGCAATCGATAATTTCAGCAGAGTTTCTTTTAATGGAGGAAAAGGAGCAAGAGAGAGAAAGAGAGGGGCCGAGAAAGATGAAAAAACTTTCTCGCCCGGGTGGTCTTTCGAGCATCGGGATAAAAATGAACGGCCAGAAAAAAACACTCGCCAGCTAACGACGCGAGCGTGAGTGGAATTTTAATATTCGGACACGCGGCGAAAACCGGAAGCCGAGGAACGGCATCGCGCGCCGCACTTTCTTCCCGCGGGATCCTAACGGACGCTCCCGAGAAACCAGAAATCGACAGTGTTCTACAAGTACGTTAGAGCTCGGTTACGTGTATGTCGATTCGATAGCCGACAATGAAATTCTCTCGAGCAGTACATAAATATTTTTTGTTGATCATTTATAGTTTATTTTGTATCTCATTGACGACCACATTACTTACAATTAGATCTTCATGGAAAATAAATATTCTTAAATGTACATTCTTTTTAAATCATGTTACAAAATCAGAAATAAAATCAAATTATTCTCATCTTTACTATAAGTTCATAAAATCCGCAGACTACTGATGATTGACTATAATACAATTAAATTAACATATAATTTCGTCCTTTACAATTGCGTATGGTTAGAACCAAGCTGACGCCTAAAGGAAATCCTCGAGGATGAGATGTCAGAAATCTTGATTGATTAGCTAAGAAGGATAAGAAGATGAAGAAATGAAGAAATTACGAAGAACGCCAAAGAAAGTCACGTAAATGTAGTCGCATAGTTTAATTCTTATCAGCCAGGTGTGCGAGAGACGAAAGACGAATTAATGTGATATTTCATATGCTAGCTCGAGGGACTAACTAGTGAATGGTGGGAGGAGAGTGGAGACGACTCGTGTAAATTTAACCGTTCACTACGCGTTGACCAATTATTCACCTGGTGGGCCATTTTCTTGCTCGAGCCAGTGGGTCAAATAATATTGACAGACGTTACGTCGGTGTTCGCGATCGTTTCCGGTATGCGCAACGGAAAAGAGACCGCTGCGAAATGGATCGCAATTGTTGCCCGACGGAACAAAGCCTTCGGAATCATTAGTGTGAAATGATTCGAGCGGTTCTTCGTCGGTTCCGCGGAAAAGTGCTGTCGCAGCCCGAGAAGTTGATTAACTGACTGAAAGATTCCGTCAGGAGTAAGTTTCCGCGCTGAAACTTTCCAGCGCAGCGCCGCTTATGGATTTATCAATATCCATAATCGTAAAGTGCCCCGAAGGAAACGGTTTTATAACCAGGAGTGACAAGATGCTGCTCTTCTTTTCTAGCACGCTCGCCATCGTCTAGTAATATACTGGGTTCCGGGCTGTCGTAAATTTTCTTTCCAAAAGAAGATGGCCTATCAATCTCTTTTAATCTTCCGCTCGCAGTGTTTAGTAAGAATGAATGCTCCTTACCCCCTTCTTTTATTTTTGTCCACGTTACATTACACGAATGTAATAATTATAGTAACGTGAAAAATGTTTATAGAAAATCATAGATATTATTTCCTTAGTTATTTTTGCTCGC
Source organism: Lasioglossum vierecki (assembly GCA_028455595.1). Classification (NCBI taxonomy): domain Eukaryota; kingdom Metazoa; phylum Arthropoda; class Insecta; order Hymenoptera; family Halictidae; genus Lasioglossum; species Lasioglossum vierecki. The sequence goes on from CM052341.1 coordinate 8,344,282, forward strand.
TTTGATTGACGTCAATGGATTTCGCAGGTGAAAACGAGTAATTTAAAACAGTAGAAAAATTCAAATTAGTTCGCATAATTGTGCGATTCGTATAATACGAGTACACCTGTCTCCCATCACTGTGATTATAAATTTTCTCTGCTCGAATTCAGTGCACATGGACCTACCATCAACTTTTAAATTGTGAGAGGAGGAATGAAAATTTTTGCGCAAACATATCCGGAACCCAGAATAGGACAATAGGAGTACGTGTTCTAGTCTGGCTAGCCTATAGTTCCGAAAGTTTCTATTGAGTGTACGTTTCATACGGACGCGGGTTTCATATAGGCGTGCGATCAATGTCCCTAAATCCGGCGTTAATGCCGCTGTCAATGAACACAGGTGTCGGTCGCAGCTGGTTTCGGTGAATCCCTGTCGATGACAACGGTGTTTGCGAAGCCAGCGGTGTATCGGTGATTTCAATGTAATCCGCTCTGACGTTTTTTCCCCCCATTGGTTTTCTCGGGCGGTGTTGTTCTTCCGGTTCGCGGCGGCGTCGATGCGTGCTCCAGTTACGCGTTTCCGGCCTGCCGGGTGAGACGCGAGTATCAAACGCACCACGGCCAAGAATAACTGGCGTAATCACGTGCCACGGCGCGCCGCTTCTGCTACGGAACAGTTTTAACTCTGCCTGGGCTGAATGGCGAGGAGACGATGGGAGGCGTCGCCCCTCTGTACACGTCGTCCCGCACGTGCACCGCCGTCTGCTCATTGAACGCAGTATTTCAGCCGTGTAATGATTCACGTGAACGCTGTGTCGTCCCGGTATTTCGAGACGCGACGAGACACGACGCGCGTCGGGAATCGAGCGGGGAATCTGCTCTCGAAACGGCAGGATCTTCCCCTTTGAGGAAATCATGCATCATGCCGACGTCGACAGCCAGATTAACACGCGCCGCAACTAAACCGGGGAGTGATTTTAACAGCTCAGATGTCCCCGCAAGCTCTTCCTCCTCTGTGGAAAAATTATCAAATAGAATACTACTATATACAGTGTAGTTTCCATAGAAGTGACAATTTTTACACGATAGATGCGACCAAGAATATCCCGCAACTTAGCGATCTGATCTCGGCTCGATATATCGGTTGAACCACTATAATAAAGTTTCTATAAGATCTACTGTGCGCAGCATTGTCACTCTTATAGAAACTTTACTATACTAATGCGACGCGGAGAGTCGCAATTGTCGCATAGGAAAGAAAAAGACTAGCTACCCTGTACGATAGATGCGACCAAATTTCACCGAGGCTGTCGCGTCTATAGAAAATATACCCTGACCCCTCTATCAAACTCCATTTTCTGGTAATTTGTGATTGATACAATCCGATTCTACTCTATCTAATCCAGACTACGGAACCACAGAACTCCAGACGTACGCTCTAGAATACTCTAGATGGTTCAGACCCAAATACCATGTTTTATAGGATCCTTCAGAATTAATACCTTTCGAAACCTGGATTTCCTAGCTGAAGACTCGGAAGACAAGTCGCATCCAACAAGTCCATGGTACCCTGATGTGGGGCTCTAAGCCTAAGATCCTCTAAACTTGCAGGCCCAAGGCAAAGCCCTCCTCAACTCGTAACTTCAAGACCTCCTAAATTCAAGGACACAAACTGATGACCCATTTGGACCCGGTAATGCGAGTCCAAGGGTCTCTTGCGTTTAGCAATTATGCACGAGGTTCCCGGAATCTGTACATATAAATTCCGACAAGACAATATACGCGGTTGATGCCTATATGTATTTTCGCGTGTGGCTTGGTACCAGAGATTCTAAGTAGCTGGAGTTAGGCTAGATAAGCTCAATATGTGTCTTATTACTAGATTGCGGATTCCGTGTATTTATAACAGTGAAAACATTTAGAGAATTTAAGTATGTTGTTGCACGATTTCTAAATTTCTATAATTATTAAGAGAAGCAATGTTCGTGTAGCTTCGGTAACTTGAATGTACGCAGACAATTTTTATTTTGTACAGTATTTATGCATTTATAGGAAAATTGAGTAGATGAAATTCATAATTGTAGGAAAATTTTAAAAATTTAAGATGTATATACCTTACTGTGGAAAAGATGTATATATCTTTCTTACCATGTATATTTATTTTTCTGAAAATGTTGTTTTAATTTTTTAAAATATTTTTCCCAGAACTAAAACACAAAAACTGACCGTCTTTCAATTTTTCTATCGCAATTAAAAAATTCATGCAGCAAAGGGTTAATATAAAAGCGTAAAAATCAAATAAAAACACAGTAAATTTTGAAAAAAGAGAGTCTGCTGTTTAATTGAATTGTTTTAAGAAACTATATGCGTTGTTGCAGATTATCCAATACTTAAATGCAATAAATCAATCATTGACAATATAATTACTACGTAAAGACATTGTTTGTCATTGTATCTTATCATGATATTGGGTGCTTCTCTCTTTTGAACAGCAGTGTATATGATTTCTCACCTATTGAAATAATTAAGTTATAATCAATACAGACAATTTCTATTTTGCATAAAGATCGGCAATCTAGTTGTCAGATTCCAGTTATCTAATTATTTCTTCCAAGAAACAATTGGTAAGCATACTATATTTGCTTACCTATTTCAGTCCATATTCCAACAGGACCATTTCCCTTGTGACCATTATCTCCGAAATCCTCTACCGTCGGCCCGTCCACTTTCTCTCGAATGAATTTGCACCTTCCCGAATAAAGAGCCCGTAAACCGGAACTTTGAATCCTGTAATCGCGTTAGGAGACGCGCTGCGAAGCCACAAGTATCCATTAAATTTCTCCCCGAAACGTTTCGTTGCCCGAAGAGATATCATTTCCTGTGCTTCAATTATTTCCGTAATTCCTCCCGCCATCAATCCTCGGACAATTCACACGGCCCCGGAGCCGTACACCTAACCACCCACTTTACGATACCCATAGCTCACAGTTACCGTAGTTCAAACATCTTAGGAAGTTTGCCGGTTGTAAACTGGATGGCCCGTGACGACCGCAGTTCGCCAGAGTTCGCCGCTCCAGAGATTATGATTTCAGATACGAATGACCTATGGCACCTTAGCATGTAGCGCCGGTCTCGGCCTCTCGCACTGTGTCTAATGTTTGCCGGTACAGTTCAACGTAATCTGCAGAACTCCTGCGCCATTACCATCATAATCCGATATCGAGCTTGCCGGCCATTCAGGATCCAACGGCTCGCTCCAATCGGATCGATCGGAATTGGAGGACTCTATTCCGGCAATGTTAACAAGATATTCTCCAGTCGCAAACTATAGGGTCTCGGAAACGAGTGCCTACAAGCGTGTCTTCAAATTGACAAGGTCTCGCCGTGTTTAAATGGGTGTGCAGCTCGTGGCTCTCAATTACACCCTCGATCTTAGTTCAAATATATCGACGAGCTCTTTAGGGCTGCCAACCCTTAGTGTGAAGAGAACGTCATCAGTAGAATGTGGATGTAAGAAATAGAAACCAAACAGAATGGCATTTCTTTCTAATAATAAATATTATAGCGCTGGTGCGTGTATTGTACAGCACTTGTTCAGAAAAATATGGCAAAGTTAGACCGGACACGGCACAGTCCCTCATGGCACAAAATATTATATATTATTCATTCAGATTAATATTCATATAATATTAAAAAGAGATTCAATCTTTTTTAATATTCAAATATAAATGAATCTTTATTTCATATTAAAAGTAGAATATTTTTTCCTAATATACAGATAATATTTATATCGTATTATAAAAAAAAAACAATATTTTTGTCTTATTATGAAACAGATTTTTATTTAATATTAAAAATAGGATATTTTTTCCTAATATACAGATAATCTTTGTTCTTGTACATGTATACAATATTCGGATCCAATATTTTTCTCATATGTAAAAATATGGCTTAAAAAATATTTTTCCAATATTTGGAAAAAATATCTATCCAATATTTTTTTGCTACTAGGGATGTAGGAACTATAGCGCAAGTTCGAGTGATGGCCCGTAGTCGAAATCGGCACCGTAGGATCAAGAATCCTTTCCTGATGATAGGATAGCCTCGCGGCGCTGTTATAAAGGGTACGGCACTATTTCCAGTTCAGAGACATAATAGCACTGATCGCGTAAACGTTTCGCAGAGATATCCGGGAGCGGCATTAAAATCGTTCAGGACGGATCCGAGCGGTGCTACACACCGTTTCTTTGCGGTTTAAGCGAAATTAGGATAATGGACGTTTTCGATACCGGTCCGTAGACGCTCTTTCCCCCTTTCCGCGATTCACAGGCTAGAAGAAAGAGAGAGAGAGAGAGGAACCTCGGCCGTATAATTACTAGCGTCGAGGCAATTTCCAATGTTTCCCTCAAGAAGCGAGACGCGCAGCCTCGGGGGCTGATTCCTCGAAATTGATTCCCCGGCTCGAACCTACCATCTGTTCGCGGCATCCCCAAACGAAATAGTCGAGAAGATTAAGGCTTTGCGAAGACGGGTGGCCGACAAACGATTCGCTGCCCCCTTTTGCCTCTACTCGATACTATTCCTTCCTTCGTCTTATTATTATCCGATTCTACTTTGTTCCTGTTGGGAATTTAAGTTTGCGTTATTCGCGAGACTATTTGTACCCGATTGTTACGGTATCGGGCACCCGGTGATCAGCAATCAAGCTGCTCAACATCTACTTTACATCTGTCAGCCTGAAGCTGTATCCACACTGAAACTAATATTGATGCCACTTTCTGCTTTTATTCGGTAAAAGAAGAAGGCTGCAAGGAGCGACTAAAAGTTGATGTTACTTCAGCGTGGACATAGTCTACATTGTGTACATAATGCAAGGTGATTTTCATATCGAGAATATGGAATTATCAATGGTTGTACAAAATGGTATGATTTTAGTTTCTTGGGAACTTGATGTAATCATTAATAGAGTAAAACAGCCTCAGGTTGGTTCCAATTTATACAACCTATTTTTTTTGTACTTCATTAATACTGACAACGATTAATCTGACAACACATTCGATGAGAACGTACGTCACATATATAAATTAAAAAGTCAACATCCTTTTCAACAAATATCTTATCATCTCGCTCGACACCCTTGGAAAAACGACAAGAGTCCGAGACGATGGAATTGAAAACTGTGAGAATGTTCAAAACGAACGAAACTGTTGATTGTTAACAATCGATCGTACCACGTACGACTTAATATTAGAGTGATCGAGACATATTGGTAGGAGTGGGGCATTGGTTGGTGGCACCCTTGGGTGCAGCGCATCGGCGAGGCCGCTATTGGCGATAAAGTGGCATTCTGTACCGGAAGTAGCGATCCTTGGATCTCGGTTACGGAGGAGACCTCGCGCGCCGTCCATCTATCACACGATGTACAAAGCAGATCGTGGAAAACCGTCGGGACGGATATGGGAACGCTTGGTTCCGATGATTTGTCCGCATTATTCATTCCGTGGTGCACGCGCGCACGATCCTCCCGGACGGTCGTTGATAAACGAGGCCACTCGAATATCATATCCGATCGGCGCCCCGTGGAAATTTGAAAAATACACGACACCGGCCAAATTGGATTTCCCGGAGGGAGCTGATTAACGGCGCGATCCGGAAGTGTCTCTCTCTCTCCCCGACCGATACACCGGTATCGTTTGCGTTCCGCCCTTTGTGTGTGCAATGTGCACGGAACCTATGTGCCAGGAGGCGGCGTGTGTATTAATCCGTATTGATCACCGGAAGAGCATTAATTACCGGTGGAAACGGTCGAACGGCTGCGCGCGGGTCATCGTCGTCGTTAAAAGTGGAGAAGACCCGTTTGTGTTTGTCTTTTTATCAGCGAGCTCTCCGGACGACTCCGCTCGGCAGATCAGTGTTTGTCAAAAGTGTAATCCAAAGCGCGTGTTCACCGGTCGGAAATTTAACGATCGGCCCGTAGGTAAATAACGCGGACGATACATTTCGCGCGAACGAAACGCCGGAAACTGTAATCGCAAAGAGCGTAATTCGAAACAATACCCCCGCTTATAATCATAAATTACTTAACGCGGAACGTTCGTGTATTAATCGTCGGCGAATGCAATCAACGGCGATTCGGGCCAGAAAAATGAACGTTCCGCGAGAATTCTCCGTGTTTTTTCAATCAATGTTGCCCGTTTCAATATTACTGTTAAAGCACAACACCTTCGCGGACATACAGCGATATTAATCGCGTTATTATCAAATATCGAACGAAATTTTACCGAAAGACCCAGACACTAGTGATTACAGAAATACAAGCATACATAAATATTTACATTGTTGTCTTGCATTTCAATAAAACGAATCGTGTTTCATTTTACAACTCACCCGTTACACGGAGCCCGGCCGCACTCAAATAACAACGAAATCAGAGAGAAATCAAACATTTGGCAGACCGTAGAAACGGGAAATAAATGAATTTTCCTTGGGGCCGGCGAATATGTTGTAAACTCCGAGCAACATTTCCATCAATAGCGAGTAAAAATTTACAGTTCGAGTAAACCGAGAATGCCCAAGGCCATCAGGTAACTGGCCACCACCAGAGGGTCCGATGTATCCGAGCATACTATTTCCATTATTTACAGGATGCATAAAGGATCGATCGAGCGCGTGTCCGTTTGAATATTGCACGGTATAATGTACTGATATCGAACGTCATTATACTTGCATACGATTAACTTTAACGCCGTACGCTGGACGGTTATGAATAAAAATCGGCTCTGTCCTGAATGCGTTACCCCGAATGGAACCGCATTATACATTCATCCGACAAAGAGTGGAACTAATGCGTGGACAGACGATGGCCGAAACGTGACTCGCGGCTGCAGATTCGCTCGCGCGAGTTGCAATAATTGATTAAATTTGCGAGATCCGTTTCCTCCGGCTCCCTTGCTGGGTCTTGCTCGTCCGCGCCTGCCGGAAGAACAATGGCTGTCAGCGCGACTCGAATAAAGCGATTTACCCCTCGTGTCAATACCAACGATCCTCCGTTAGGTTCAGTAAAACGTCTAAGCTCGGTAACATCACTGCACATATTTTCCCGAAACTGTAAAATAATAACAATTAAAATTGTGGCCCAAGGTTCGATCATTAAATAGACAAATTTGTGTTTGACCAGTCCTTGAGAACTCCAGTGGTGTCAACACCGAGCGTATTCGACATTGACGCAAAAAAATTATGATTGCCATGTGTAAATTTAATGATCGAACAAATTTAATCTTTATTACAATTTCGATCGAGAAAAATTGTAAAATAATGTACGGAAATTATTTGCATCAAAATCGGTGAGGAAGCTCCTAATGTAAATAATTACCTAATATACAACTAGTCGTAGAAAAGGAAGGTAGAGTGGAGGCACATGTTTCTTTTACTACATGATTTTTTAGCGGTGAAACTGTAGAATCTTCTACTACCAGACTTCCCTGTTCACTTTTGTACACGTTCGAGCAATATCCATACATTTTCCAACAAAGCATAGATGAACGTTGAGCTTTGCTTGCGAATTAAAAATTTAAGATGACTGTGTAGGTTTAAAATTACTTGTGTACTGACCTACAATTATTTATATGCAATTTGTATTGTATTATATAAAGTATAATAATGTATGGCAAAATAGTTTCTACCTTTGGATTCTAATTGCATTGAATAAAAAAACAACGTTGAGCTTGCAACCCTTTGCATTCCGAATTATTTTTCAATTTTGTTGCCAACAACTTTCTACTGTTTGAAGTGTTTTGTTAAAAATTTCTCTTCAAAGGATAGTTCCTCGATTGCTACATATTTTAAATAATTTATAGCTCTCAAACTTTGTTGTAATTTATAATAAGACAATTAAATGCATAAAGGAAGAACCAAGCGCATTGTAAGAACCCGTTTTATTTACATTCTTCTTTCTCCGATGTCGAGTCACACAAAGGAGTGCAAAGGGTTAAAAGCAAGAAGTTTCGCAATCATTCTTCCGACGCGATCATTCAGGATATGTCCGATCGATTGACTTCGAACTTCGCCTTCAGCACAGTGTGTCTATAGTTGGCGGGATACTCGAGAAGAACAGAGAAAAATTGGCAGAGCCAGTGACGCTTTGAATTATCGATTTCACGAAGCCTGTTTTCAAACTGTCGCGAGCGATAAAGCTGTTCGGAAACATTGTTTTGACTTCACTGTTCCCGAAAAAAATCGATTTTCCTGGAACCCACGCGACCCGACTGACAAATCACGCGGGAGTGCGTTAGCCTAATCTTCTCCGCAGGATGGACGACTCACCTCGAACAGTGTCCCCTTTGTTCCCGGCGCCGCCTGTTGAAGATTCGCGTGACGCAAACGGGACTGGCGAATATATAAATATCCACGGGCCGAAATGTCGTTTCCGAAACTAATTCCGTCGGGGCGGCTCTCGGCGAAGAAATATGGCGACGGCACGCGGCACATAAACTCTCCACGCAGGAATGTATCGTGACAAAAACTTATCTCTCTTGTTTTCCGACAAAAAATAGGGTTAGCTAACCCGTAATAACACTCCCTTTACGCATAATTCTTTCGGGCGTTATCGGGCCCCGATCTTCCAGAAGCTTGTCCGAGGGGGTTACCAACTATTTTTTCGTCATTCCCGACGCGTGACCGACGCGCGAGTTCATTATGGTGGGGATAATCAGTGGATGTACTTAAAAGTATGTTATCATCCTCCAGTATAATATAGTCTTGCTCCCTAATGCGTTTGCTGCCTCAATTTAATTCCACAGCGGCCTTCGTTAGATTCTGTTAACGCGTCGCTCATTCATATATTTCTAAAAAAAATATCATAATAAATATATAAATTACGACGTACTTTATAACCAGGCTGCGGACGTTTATGCAATTTGCAATTTTTCTAGACGAATTTTCAGAAAGTCGAATCAAATAAAATCTCATTTTCCTGAAATAAATTAAAATCGTACTAAATTCTGCCGTATTTTATATCCTAGGATTTTTTCACAATTTTCGAGAGCCATAATTATATAATTAATGTACATAAAAATTAACCCAGTATCGAAATTTAAACAAATTATTTTACATTTTGAAGTTTTTGATATACATTAAAAAAGATTGACAATTTGCGGTAATGTTTCAAATGGCTCTCCTGTGGAATTTCCTTTGAACGATGTACGTCATAAGACATGACAAAATATATTGTCAATAAATGCTTAATTTAATTATAACCAACCTCTCGAACACCCGGTATACATATTTCGTGACACGAAAAATTCAGACTATCCGTGCAAGCATTCCGCGTGATTATAAATCAGTATAAGTTCGTAACGTCGGGCATTGCGCACTTCATTCTGTTGTCACGAAAACAAGCGGCTCATGGAATTGCTATTGTGGCCATCATAACATGTTTCATTGCGGTAAAATGGCGGTGGTCCCGCAACAGTCTAGCTGGTGCGTTGCGGAATTTCCGAAACCCGATGGTATCGCGAAGGTGTTGCAAAAACAAATGGCATTACAAGTTTCGTTGTCAGCGGTTCCATATCTGTCCATTATCACGTAGGATATTATTATGCAACTGTTCATTCCAGCCCGAAGAGATTCGGGCACATTCAATTTCCTCCTTCTGAGTTAACACATTACTGTTGAAAAGCTAATAATATTAATGGGAGCCGTTCACAAATTAATTTTTTTTATCTATTTTATATATACATATCATATTACACATTTATTGTATATACACATATTTTCAAAAAATAGTAGCTGTATTCTAAAGATTAATACGAATTAATTTTCTGTGTGCTGTGCCGGAGTGATTTTTGACCGAGAACATCTAAATTATCATTCAAGTACTAAATTTGTGGTAATTAAACCAACTGAAAGACTAACGTGTCTACACCAGATATCATCAGAAATAAATTTTTAAAAATTATTAATTACAGGTGTGAATGGCCTGAGTGCATTGCCAATTTTTTTTAAATATTTAACGTCGCTTTTTGAATTCTTATGTGAGAATTATTTCGCAACGGGACTTTGGGCACCACAGTATTTAGATGGCATTGCCAATTAGATAGCAATAAAAATAGTCCGTTATCAAAGGTTTGAAATGCGGATACGTTAATACACGTGTACCGGGTGTCCTTAAAATGACATGTTCCTGAAGCAATCGTTAATTTTAGAGCATCCTTTTGATGCAGCTGAATTATTGAAAATTTGAAAGGCTTCCGGTAGATAAAATGTTAAAATAAGACTCGAGGATATCGAACAGGTCGCAGTACTGGCGTAGGAACATTGAAGTGTTGGGCGCATAAGGTCGGATAAGGATTGAAGAGGGGCAGCGAGCCAAGAGAGGTTTGGAGACCATGTTGTGCAGCAACTTCGAAGAAAATGGAGGTCTGTTCGAGGGCGACACGAGCGATGTACCTACAGGGCGTTTCATTTCTAGCGGAGTCGTAGAGTCGGCATACGGTGAGGGTGTCTCGGTTTCTCCGAAAAGGCGATCGCTCGCCATACGGTCACGGGCTACAGACGCCTGTCGCGGAAGCTTGTGTTCTTTTCTCCTATATTTTTTTTCTCCATTGCTCGACTACTGGGTTGGCGGTAATTGGAGGCAGCGAATTGCTACGTTCGACTTTTCTCGGTTTCCGGGAGCTCTAACCGCCCGTTCGGCCACGAGTGGCGGAGGCCTAGCACTTAACCGTCTGCTTCGTTTCACCGATTCACTCGAGCGATGCACTCGACCGATGCGGCACGTTTCCTTCTCTCTTTCCCTCTTCCTCTTCTTCTCTCTCTCTCTCCCCGTCCTCTATTTCCCGGTGGCTTTTATTTTTTTCCAATTGGGTCGACGACTCTCCTAGCTCTCGATTGCTGTTCAGTTTTTATATTGATCACACGTGGGACAGAGCTCGAAAAAAATATGCGAATTCGCGAGAGCAGAGATTGTATTCAGTAACGAGTGAAAGAGGTGTCGGTACACGCGTTCGCAAGGATTCGTCGCTTTGATTGGAATGGAGATTTCGTGTTACGATTTTTTCTTTCCTTTCTGTGTTTCTCCTCTTCTGTTTTTGCTTCTCGTCTGTTTGTGTTTTTTTTTTTCGCTCGCGGTCGACGATGATTCTGTGTTTAGTGTCGTGTCCTTTGAATGGCAGTCGCGAGTACCCCGGTGGTGTCCAGGATTCATAACCGGCGAATAAGCTGTCATTAAAACGTACAACCGCGCGCAATCATCCTTTAGTATGATAATAAACGTAACGGTAAAAAACTCTTCTGGAAATTCCATTTCTCTATGAGCACGACGACCGTACTTTGCCAACGGAGTTTGATACCGTGCTTTTTCGGTTATATCGTGTACACGGTTTCCGATCAGCGACGAACTTGGTCGAGTTATGCGCCTCGTCTACGATAGCGACGCGTTTACTCGTCGTAACCGACTGGTGTCTTGTTCGCGGCGAGTCGTAAACGTAGTCGTACCCTCCCGATCGATCACCGGAATACAAACACATGTATGGCGCTGAAATTGTCCGTCGAAATTGTTTAAAACTCGTTACGAAACGGCTGAGTCTATAGAACATTGATTATTAACGAACGTGTTCGGGTACTTTCGTTTAAATTATGGTTATTGTCACGCTAAATTATCACCTGTCAATGAAATTTAAATAGACTGAATATATTAACTTCGATCGTCAATTATATCAACGTGGTCGCCAGCCATACGTACTGGCTGATCTATTTTATTTACAGTTGTTCACGTGTTGTTAACGATTTATTCAGACACCATAGTCCCCATGCGAATATCCACTTTACCGGTTTCTCAATTTTAAAGCTTTTTGATGGACCTTCTTCTTTGTTTATGGGGTGTAAACGCACCGAGGGCTGGTAAAAATAAAAAGTTGCTACATTTGAAATTTTTTAAGTGTTGCATACTCATCTCTTCAAAGTCAATAAAATTTTAGAAACACTTCTGCAGAGAAACTTTTATTTACATTTTGCTCGAGAAATGTACAGGGTCCACCCTAGTAGCACAAAAATATTGGATAAATATTTTTTTCAAATATTGGAAATATATTTTTTAAGTTACATTTTTCCATATGAGAAAAATATTGGATCTGAATATTGTATACATGTACGAGAAATATAAATTCAATATTTAAATAACATTCAATAAAATTTTCAAATTTAAGAAAAAGTTTTATCAAAAATTAGAAACTATGAATATCTATCACTTTCTGTGCACTGCTTGAGGGAATATTCCATTTTGTCTTCCAAAGGACCTTATTACAATTAAGAAATTTTTATACAATTTTATATAATTTCTGATATCACATAAAGCTTTATTTTATAATAAGAAAAAAATATTTTTCTCGTAATATGAAATAGATATTTCCAGCGTATTTAAAAAGAAATATTTGTTACTTAATATAAAATAAATATTGTATCTATATTTAAATATTAAGAAGAGATTGAATCTCTTTTTAAAATGTATTTCATCGTGTTTCGTTCGAGCAACCGACCAAAAATCCGAATCGAAAGGGTTAACCTTGAAACGTCGAGGACCATGACCATGAAAAAGATCGTTCGCCCTGCGAAAAACGAAATTGATCTGGAACATTCTTCCGTATGATGAGAAAGAGGATGTTAAAGCGTTTGTGGGTAGGAATACACCGTGTGGACACGAAGGTGGCAACCGAATCGAGCAATACAAAGAGAAAGAGTTCTTTTGAAGGCGCGACAGCTGATGGTGGCAAGGGAGAACGGCACCGTGTAAACATAATATTTATTTACCGTCGATATCGTTGGCCGTGGGGCGATTCTTTCGCGGAATGAAGTCGCTGGCGGCACGAGAACAGCCACGGGAAACGAAAACGAAAAAGGGTGCGCCTCGGCGGCGTGCCGGCATCGAAACGAAATCGAATCGACCGTGCGCGCGGAGCACGAGGCCCGGCTGATTGACACGCGCGTTATGAAAGGAGAAGATTACACAACTCGCTCGCCGCGAACAAAGAGGTCGATTCAACTGGAAAAGTAACGTGTCCATTTGAATGACGCGCCATCGAAAAATCTGTCAGTCAAACCGGGCCCCCGCGTTCTCCCGACCCCGCGCGATCCCGTAGGCATTTAAAAGCCCGGCAACACACGTCCATCGCGGAGGAGCGCTCGCTGGCTCGCTCGCGCGCGCGCGAAAGCAGAGAACGAGGTGCGGGAGCGCGGAAAAGAAACAATCGTGCGAGCGGAATTTAATTAAACATCATACGCGCGTCCGTCCGCGGAATAGACACTGAAAAACGAATCGCTACCTTCCCTCCACCCTCCACGTGTACCCCCCGTCACGAAATAACGGATCGTTAGCGTTGCGACCGCACCGAGAACAATTCATTTTCTTCCTGCCGACGATACACGGGTCCGAATGATTGGGCGCGAACGTTTCCCAGAGATTTTCCATTTGCCGCACCAATTTCGCCGCGGCCCGATCCGGCCTCCCCCACGGTCACTCGACGAATATTCGCCGGTGACGAACAAAAGAACGGCGTACCGAAAAAAAAATAATAGATCGGCGAAAAAAGGAATTTCGTTTGCGCGATATCGAGCCCCATAGTTTATCGCGAAACTAGTTTTCACCCACGGCAGATTTTATAACTAACTACCGCAACACCATCTGCCGGTGAAATTGAGCCCGGCTTTCTAGCAGCCAACCTACTCGCGCAAAATTCGTTGTTTCGAGTCGGCCCGGTTCCCCTTTGGATTTATTTGTCGCTCGACTCCGGACTACCTGCTAATGGTTCTATCGCGGCTACGATTTCCGATTTTTTTCCACAAATTAACTGGCAGCTGGTTTTCGCGCGAATCTTAAACGAAGTTACATTTTTTCACCAACGAGTGAAGTTCAAACAAATTTCGAAGTTTTCGCTGAAAAATGTAGTTTGCATAGTATGCCGGCAACTTTTTTTCCTGGCTGATAAACTGCTCGGTGGGATGAAAAACATCCCCTAAAGAAACCTTAACTTTTCGTATTACCGTGGGCATTTAGGAAACGGGACAACGGTGAAAAAGTTAAATCTTGATTTTCTGCATCGTTGCATTGTGCATGTATGGGTATATCAAATACAGAACTGTAAAGGCGTTTGATGAATGACAAGATTTATTTGAAAATTACGTGGTTCATATTATTATTCTACTAAATATATTTATTTAATCATTTACCACGCGAGAACATCTTTATAATTTCAATAATTGTGAAATATAAAATCTGATAATTGTCAAATGACCGGTAGTGGTAGGTTTAGTGTTAAAAATTGAGATTATTATTATTATTTATTTATTATAGACGAACCGAAGCCCTTTTATATGAATGCTTGCAATAAAAAGATAAGAGAAAGATTAAAGACTACAACTACAAATTAAATTTTGTAAAGACTCGATGAAAAAATCAATGTGGTTATAGATAGTAATTAAAATTTTCCCAGAAATTTCTTACAAACTCGAATCCACCGCGACTTTTTTTCAACGAACTATTAATGCAACGTTACATTGACGGTTTTCAGAAACCGTTGAAGCTCGATCGAAAAGCGAAAGGGCACCGAGTGAGAATGTCCCGCAGCCATCGAAAAAAGAATTCAAAACGCGTTCCATCCGCCACGGTTAAACATTTCCGGGCATGGCGGAAGTTCGATGCAGTTCCGTTTATCGCTCGAGTATTATTTATTCAGTCAATCTTACGGAAGAAGCGAGCCAGACGCACCACCTTTTTTCCGGCGTCTCCATGAATGATTCATGGCCGCGAGGAAACCGGCCACGAGTTCCTCGGTAATTTTCCCGTCGTTTTTCTCCTCGGGCCGGAAAACTGCGAAAAAGTTTGCCGCCGCGGCCGTGCTGGTCGCCGCGTTGTATGTATTTCCATAATAAAATCGGCGTCGCGCAACGATTTCGCGCGACGAGGACGATCTCTGCGGCCGCGAGCGATAACCAGACAAGAACTTCGCTCTTTCGAGTGAGCTTCGCGCGTGTACCCGCAATTTATTTACTGGCAACAATCCGCGGACACGCTGTTGCATTCCTCGGTGTCCCGTCGAGCACTGGTTCCCGGAAAAATTCGCTCGAAATAAAAATTGTTTGCACCGGTTGCAAGAAACCACTCGGGAATTTCTTCCTTTCTCGATTTTAAAAGGGTAAATAGACTTTGATCCTTTTAATTCTCTCGCTGTTTCTAACGCCTACACACTGTTAATGAAGAAATATTACGCGCAAAGGAATATCCTTTTTCTTCGGAGCAAAAAATGATGCCTGTGAAATGTGCACCGAAGTATGGCGAGACTAAGGAATAGATATTACATAATGTTAATATTCCGAATATTTACAAAACCAATTACACTGCAAAACTCAAAGACTGCATTAGATAAAAGATTAGATAAAAGATTTTTTGAAACAAAAATTGTTATTAAAAAAGATATTAGACACAAGATTAGATATGAGATTCGATAAACGATTTTTTTAAATAAAAATTGTTTGCACCAGTTGCAAGAAACCACTCGGGAATTTCTTCCTTTATTGATTTTAATAGGGTAAACAGACTTTGATCCTTTTAATTCTCTAATATTTACAAACCATTTACACTGCAAAACTCAAAGACATTGCATCAGACATAAGACGTTTCACCCAGATTATCTTTTTCATTATCTTCTTCTGCTAATCTATTCTTCGAACTGCGGAAAATGATCCCTGTGCATTTGTCCAGATTTACACAAAAAGGAAGCTTAAACTCTGCTGGTAAGAAAATCTGTCTCGGTTGTTCACATTTATCGTCTACTTTCAGCTTTTGTAACCTAGATAATAAAAAAGAAACGACGGAATTAATTAAAACGCCGAAACGTATCTTCGCCGATAGATCCCACCATAAAAAATGTATTTGAACCCTCCGTGGGGGAACTCGTGTCTTTATGTCCAATAATATTCTTTTACTGTGTAGGCTTTCAAAAAATTCTTTAAAATTCTGCATAAACGACCCAGACTGCTCGTTGGGGGTTAAAATATAAAAAAGTAAATGCAAAACTTGTTTCAATAATATAGGTTAGTATACATTTTAAATAAGCTTGCAAGGACTGCGTTAAAAAAATTTAACATAATATTGATTTAACATGAATACATTTCTATTTTTTTTTTAATTAATACATTTCTATTTTTTTTAATTTATTACATTTCTATTCGTAAAATAAACTGGACTTCATACGACGAGCATCAATTTTTTACGAAATTAATTGATGACTTCTGACCGAGTCAAAATGGTTCCAGACGCTGTATGAGGGACGTAGATACCGGTAAATTTGTACCTATAATAAAGGCATTAGGCGAGGGAAGAAATAACCGGACGAGATCCATCGAGGAACCGATTATCGCGCTCGAGTAGTTCGCGGTGCGGAAAAACCGAGCCCTCTCTTGTTCCTCTCTGGTTTTTCCGCGGGTAGCCCGTTCCTTTCCATTTTCACGCGTTGCCGGGAGTTGGCCGGGGGTTAAATGGGTCGTCGGGGTGCGAAGGGGGTCGGAGATCGTTGCACGAGCAATGGGTTTTCGCGCAGACGAAACCGGGAATTTACGATATCGAACGTAATGGCGCTTGCTGCGACCAGAAGGGGCGAGATACACCTTCTCTCGCGTTTCCCGCTGACCTACCTGTCAGCCACCGGCGACCCGAGAACACCTGTTGTATCATTTTTCCTCGATTGGCCTGGAACTGTCATTCGCGTAATGATATCAGAGAGCCGGGGAACAACGGCTGCTGTTCCCTTATTCGGTGCGCGCCACTGCCGCGAACGTGACTGCGCCTCTCTTTTCTCTTTAACGTTCAGCCTTCACCCTTGCTTGCCTCTCGCGCTATATTGCGTTTCAGCGACGTTAGCAAGGGTATTAACCAGCCCGGCGATCCGCTGCTTTCTTATAAACCTGCTGTCGAAAATGCTTGTCGTCCCCTCGCGCGGCGACGTCGCCATTTTTATGTCCTGCCGGCGGGATACCGCTCAAAGATCTAATCTGGTACCCGGGTATAGAACGAATATGGGACGAGTTTATGTGTTTATGGGAATCGGTGTGGGGAGGAAATATTTCAAAAGAATTCAACGCTGGACCTACGGTCTGAAATTCGTATTTAACAAGTCCTGTTTCTCCTGTAAAATATGCACTGTGTATCAACCCAACGTTTTTTTTTATTAGAAAATCTCATATGAGATTTATTTCAACATAATTACAAAAAATAAAATGAAATATGCCATATACAAAACAGAATATAATAATTACAAAATAGAATGTGGTATATTAGAGATACACAGATATTTTAATACAGACATATGATTAGTTGGAACAGTGTAGAACAAAACTTATACTTTAAGACCTATAAGAGTTGTTCGTTGTTGTTAATTTATTGATTCGATAGCTGGAACAACTTTGAGTGATACAAAACGTGAATTCTACAGGAGATCAGGATTGCATTGGAGAACACTAAAAGCTAATTAAATTATACAAATGCTCTTGTAATCCTTTCATTTTTGTGAACCATTGGAATTTTAATTGCAATGAACAAACTAGTTTGCTTTCATATTGTTGGGGGATGATGATTGTTCGCCAGTCGACGCGTTAACGGAATGTTATACGCAAAAGATTATCCAGGGAATACATTTGTGCGTCTAATTGGCGTATAATAGTCCCAGCGTTCCCATTCCTGTCCAGTCTAATGGCTATATCTCTCTATTTCTGGAATGGGTCGAAACAGTCGCCTGTGGAAATTGAATTGCGCGACAGAGGAAGCAATCGTGGCTGAAAAATGCCAAAGGCAGCTCTTTGTGTAATACCGGCTGTGTGAAAAAATACTTCAAACAAAAGTTACGACCCAGTGCAGGTAGTCAAGAGTCACAATGGTTATCGGTACCTCAGGCCCGCTCAACCGTGGTCAAACAGCTGTAAACTGGGGTTCCCGGGCATCTGCGCATCACATGCAAGCGAATTTCACTCTTATTATTCAAGCTGTCCATGTCCAGGAATTCGAGAACAATGCCGTCCAGTGTATTATTGGTACATCCTTTCTTCTGTACGTGTCGTACTTCTCGCACCTCCGCCGACATCAGCATACAATGGCTTTGATTAATTCTCGAAACGATTCCGAGTAATATTCGAACACTTACGAATAGAACATAACTTTTTCCAGACTTTCGAAACCCAAATATTCTAAACGTTCACTAGAAAGTTGGATTTTTGTAGTGTTTTCGTTAGTGGCAGATAAGTGTCCTTGAAAAGAGAAGAGCAAAATAGTTAAATTATTTGAACTCGACAATGTCAATCACCTCGTGAATTATATAACTTTATAAAATAAAGTAACAAACGTTCGAACATTGCTTGGAAAAAAGAAAAACATTAACCATTCAATATTAACCTCCTCAACCTCCGGTATTGTAATTTGTGAATCATGAAAAATTACATTTTCCTCAGTTCAGATTCCAAGACAAAATAATACTTAATTTCCTGCACAAATTGGTTAGATCGGGGAAAAAATGAAACAACGTGTACAAGGACTCTGATCAAAGGCGTAGTCTTTTCCAGATGCCCGAAGACGCATATCAGAATCATAAATTAGCTCGGCGAGGGTATCTAGAGAGAGAAATGAAAAGAAGCATGCCCGGGCCGTTAAATTCAATCTAAAGTTTCTGAGGCCTGTCCGGTGCAGCATCACAACTCAAGCCTCGAAAGAGAGACCGTTGTTTCCCGCGGCGATAATTCCGATAAACGAAAGGAACCACGGGAGCCGGCCTAAATCCCCGGGAACCTTGTATTTCACCGTGACTCGATAACTCGCAGGAGTCCGGGACGCATAAACGTCCGTGGCCGAGGCAGACACGATATAATTCAATTTTCACGAGGCCCGTTACACGACACGTTCGCCCTGTAAAGCGTTCAATTCGTGCGGAGATATATCCGGTGCGTCGGTTGGCGGCGCCTTGGCCGTTATCAGTGTCCGGGCTGACGTGTGGACGATTATCCTGAGCGAGGATGGTCGTGGCCGGTGGCCGACGGCCACACAGCCGTCTTCTTTCATATTGAAAAAAATTGCGTCCACGTTAGCGGTCGTAAGGCGGCTCGTAAAAAGGCCGGAGGCCGGAGGAGACGATAAGATTCCGTCGGTCCCGGGGACAGACGATTCGTTATTCCGGGTCCGGACGAAACGCGAGTAGAGTTTACGGTTTTGTGCGACGATAGCGCCCGATAAAACCACTGCCGGCGATGCAGCTCAGCTTGCCGAGGAGAGGCCGGAGGACTGTTGAGTAGGCTCCTTTTTCGGAGAACCGTTTAACTTGAAACAGGAGGGAAGCCTGTGTACGGCGATGCGCCAGCATGCGAAGCTCGTACGGGCTTCGAACCCGTCTCCTGTGTAGGTGCACAAGTGTGTACAGACTTACCTCTTCGTGTATAGGTGTGCGCACGTCTGCGTGGAAACCCGTGGAACACGCGCGCACCAACGACGCTGACCATCGAGCCACTCGTATGCACCACTGACCTTTCGAGCCCGCTGCAGCCCTTTCATTGGCCGGGTTGCATTCTTGGTTGCGAGCAACACGTGTGGGAGACCACGGCGACTCGATCTAGTGATTTTTGTCGTTTCGACGTCACTCGTGCGTCGAAATGATAGGAAAACCATTCGACGAGCAAGCCTCCATGAAACTCTTTGAACGGCACGGCCGCCGACGACCGGGGTCACCCTGAATAGTCGATCCATGCGCGACCCGCTCGGTTTTGATGTTGTTAAAAACATGGAGGACTTGTTACACACTTTGATCGACCACACGCACTCTCCTACACACTCGTGTCTTCCGCAGGTGGCGCGTCTGATGGAGAACACGAAATCGCGGTGTCGTAAACGAAAAATAACTTTATTAACCCTTCCGAGACGACATCTGTGCAATGTGCTGGCTATAAACAATACTTTAACGTTGATTACTCCACTGCGGATTTTATGCATTTCGATAAAGTCTCCGTTTGGTTCTTGTTTTAATACAATTTTCTTTTTTTATATACAGTCCCGCAGTCTGTTAATTATTTACACAAGAAATTATAGTAACATTTATAACACGTCGTACCAGAACGGGGACCTCAAAATTTGACTACGTGATTTTTTTTGAAGAGGAATTAAGGAACGATTCTTTCTGAAAATTCTTTTTTTTATTTAATGCAATTAGAATCTCAAAGTAGAGATTAGCTTGCCATACATTATTTTTCAATACATTATTATACTTTATATAATACAATACAAATTACATGTAAATAATCGTTGGCTGGTAAACAAGTAGTTTTTTAGAAACTATTTTTCATCATTGCACGAGAGCCGTAGTACGTGAGAGTATTAAACAAAACATATTACATGCAACACAAACGATGTTCAATCAACATCAGACAAATTTTTCAAGCAAAACGCTTCCTCTCTCGTGTACACTCATTTCTTTATTTCGTTCCACCAAATTCACTTCATACATTCTCCATGCGCGAATTTTTTTCATGAAGGATTATTTTGTAGAAATGGTTAAACAAAAATTTACTCTTTCATCAATGTTTTAGTTTCGCTATCGACAGTTAGTTACCTTTTAGTTGCACGCATCGAGGCAAGTCAATTGGTCGAATAGCTTTTTCTCTATCTACTCCGCCACTTTCAAATGAATGGTTTCGACAAAAACACGTTTGAAGTTTTCAGCTGGTGTGTATCTATCTGCACGGCGCGCTACCGTTTCATGAGTTGTATCTGCATGACTACTTTGAATCCGTGATTGGAACTTCGGGAGATACGATCTCTGTACACGTTACCATTGATTAAACCAATAAAATCGACGTTTTTGAAGTAAACCAGCCTCTCACTCCCCTAAAATAACCTATCCAAACGTGATTCATAACTGTGGATTTTGTACACTTATGACAGATACGAGTTTTCGAAAATGAATTATTACGAAGTCGCCATGGAAGCCAGTAGAAATAGGATGACAATATTTTTTACCATGATCAGCACAACTTAGTTTATACCAATTTGGATACTATGATATATTCATATGTAAATATACACATAGCCAGAATATATTTATTCAATTTTGTATTCATATATTATAATTCAATTTATTCACTGTAAGATGTAGCACACATTTGGACCAATCGTAGGCAACAACAGCATCAACTAGTATATCTTTCTAACATATAAAAAAAATGATTAAATTTAAAAAAAGAGTAATGAAATAGTAACGGAATTTAAATAGTATACATCCAAAGAAACAAATTTGAATAATTTCTTACAAACACATCTTAACAATGTCCATACTTCTGAATTATAAATATTCAAGTTGAAAGTTCATCAAAAATAATAGTAACCTACTGAGATGAAGAAAGAAATTCCTAAGTGATACATATTTTTTGGTGGTACAATTTTTATTTTGCATAAAGATCCGCAGTGATTTAGTTACAACAAAAGGAAAATGGACTACGATTAAAATGTAAAAAAGTTGTCGGGAGATCTTGAACCATACAATGGGCTATTGTGACAGGTATAACGAAATGATTAAGTCGTCGAGCCTCGGTCTTTATAGTCAACAATACCGGAACCCTTCTGGAAACGTTACCATCCTTACCGTTTACAAGAAAGGTATCCCATTAATTTTTATTCACTACATGTCGCGCGTCACCATTCGAAGAAGGGCCCACAACAGAAATTTAAATTTTCCTATTCGTCCTATTACTCTCGATTTCTTTCCAACATTTAGATATGTAAAAATACTGTGTTGCGTCAGGCGTTCTCCATTCCCTACACGTGTTGCCATTAATTAAACCAACAAAATTTCCTCTGAAACAACCTATCAGAATTGGTTGCCACAAAATAGGCGACGATTAAAATATAACAAAAAAACTGTCGGGAGATCTCGAAGAGCACAATGGGACCATTGTGACGAGAATAATGAAATGATTAAGACTCCAGCGTTTTCATAGTTAACAATACTGGGACCCCTGGAAATGTTATCATTTCTATCGTTTACACGAAATGGGTCCCATTAATTTTTATTTAAATTTAAATTTTCCTATTCGTCCTATTACTCTCGATTTCTTTCAAACATTTAGATACGTAAAGATACTGTGTTGCGTAAGGCGTTCTCCATTCCCTCCACGCGTTGCCATTAATTAAACCAACAAATTTTCCTCTGAAACAACCCATCAGAATTGGTTGCAACAAAACAGACGACGATTAAAATGTAAAAAATCTGTCGGGAGATCTTAAGGAGCACAATGGGGCCATTGTGACGAGAATAATGAAATGATTAAGACGTTTTCATAGTTAACAATACCGGGGCCCCTGGAAACGTTACCATTGCTATCGTTTACACGAAAGGGGTCCCATTAATTTTTATTCATTAAGCGTCGCGCGTTAGCGTGCGGTGGAAGAATTCGAAGGGCCCGCAGAAGAAGTTTCAATTTTCTCATTCGTCTGGGTCACTCTCGATTTCTTTTAATCATCTCGGGCGCATCTAGATATGTAAATACACCTGTGTGCTCGCCGTAACACGGGCTACCGGGTGGAGGGCCGTGTGCGTCGCTCGGCTGAATTATACAACGGGCCGGAGGTGTAACATGTTCATCGGGGCAAGTGTTCGTTCACGTAGCTCGTTTATATTTAAATGAACCGCGTTGATTCGATATTGTATAAGGACACGCTCGTCTTTTCTTGTGCTAACCGGGACGTGCGGCGGCCGTTGCGACGACGCGGTGAATACGAATCGGGGATATACGACGTTTTTGGAACCACCTACGCGATGGGAAACTTACTGTACACCCTCCCTCCCCCTAGCCCGTCGAATGCACGGTGTACTTGAAAATTCCACTGCGGCCCTCCTCTACAACGAAACAGTCTCTGGTAGATTTTCGGAGTGCAGCCCAACGAGCGGTAAAAAAAAATTGTTTCCACACGGGGCGCGGAATGTCGATTCTTCCGAGGTGAGAAAATAGGAACGAGTCCACTAGTATACCTATGCACAGCTTCTCTCGAAAGCATACACTTCTCACCAGGAGAGAATAGAAACGGTTCTAAAATAGGTTTACTTCAAACATGGTTTAAACGAATGTAAAATGAATTATTTATTCGAAGCGGAAATTAGAGAAATTCAATGACGCATTTTTGGCGGAGATACAGATGTTTCAGAGGAATAATAACTATAATAAAGCACGTGATCTTAAGCTTATCAAGAAATCCTTTAATCTTCATATATTATACTTGCTAACTCGATTATGTTTTCACACGTTGACTGGCATATTATCCATATTTGGGTGACAATTTGAGTGACTTAACGTGTCTGGGGAGCCCGCGTTAATGCGGCACTCCACATATATTAAATGTTGCTAGGTAAATGTTGTCGTTTCACGCTTTTATTACATGTACATAATAAATGCATATGAATACGTTAGAAAATTTACAATGTAAACGCAGGACGTTGCTGAGCGGGCGATCAGCATGCTAATCTTCGTCCGCTAACTCACTAAAGGGTCCTTCGCGACGTTATTGCGGATATTTATGCAAAATAAAAATTGTCTGTATAAAATCGTCGACGAGTTTAGTCAAACTAGCTCAGTAATATCTTGATATTCTCTTAACCTGTTCAGTGCATTAAACTGCACATACTCATTATCATCGTAAATGCATAAAATTCGCGGTTTATAAAAAAACGAGGATAGAAAGAGTAAAAGTCTGCCTAACACTCTACCCGGTAAATTACGGTCCGAAATTGTGAATTTGCGTGAACACCAGCAATCTAATTAGTCTTTCAGAGCACGGAAGACTCTTCGTTCTTTCGTTATTGCTCGAGACCACGCCTTCCTGTCCCTTCGTGTCTATACACTTACGAGCCGTTATTAGCCCTCGATTAATCCATTACTAATCGAGTCAAAATGCCTTAATATGATAAAGTTTCGCGCATAATGTTGGAAAAATAACCGACTATGCTTCTAAGGCTTTTCGCGGCTTTTAATGTGCATTTTACATGGAATAAATATAAATCAAATAATTTAGACTCCGTCATTTTCACGGGTCCCGTAAAGTTAGTGTTAAATCAGCTACTACAGATATAGGGTGGAACCAGATTATCCCCCAACGCTGCTCAGAAGCAGTAGTACAAAATGAACTATTGTGCGTATTTAACAAATATTTTTATATATAATATATAATATTTTTGTGGTATCCATAAAAAATGGGTCATGACTTTTCCGACTTCGCAATACGGTAGAACCTCGATTAACAGACTTGATCGGGAGACAAACAGTCTGGATAAATTAAGGCCTGTGTGAAATCATTAAAATGTACGTTATATTCGAAAATAAATATTTTATTCTCGAAAATTTATTTCCCTTTATAATAGAATCATATTTAAACGTATATTTGTTTATAATCGGTATCCTGTTAATCGAGGTCATACTGTATTTATAGTTTTGTTTATAATTTCGTAAATATTACAGCTCGGACGGGAAGAAATTAAACATTTTACGGCGTCTAAAAGCCAAAGGTGAACTTTCACTTTTGCGAATGTGCGAGGGTTGAAATTTATGTTTCCCTCGATCGACGTTTTTAAAGTCTTCATTTTTCCACTGGCCGGGTGTAATTCGCTGTACAATTACAGTGAAATACGAGTCGGGGAGTCGCCGGTGTCCAGTGATAAAAACGTGGAAGATACTAATCCCGCCGCGATCATTTCGTGCGGATGCGCCCGTCGCGTACAGAAGGATCGCTCGTCTGTCGTTAGCATCGCGTAAAGCCGCGTTTACAAGAATTCGCGTGTCCGGTGTCGTCGGGAGCCGATCCGTACGACGCCGTAAACCCGCGGCACCGGTTGTTTTTGCGCCGGGAATTACGCGAATGCCGGGAATGATATACTAACAATAATCAAGCGGACGTAAAATTCAACGATCGTTAATTTGCATAAGCGACAGTCGTACGCACACGTGTGTACACGTACATCACAGCTTAAAAATGTATGGACTCTTTTTCTCGACAAAACGTAGATAACTTTAAACTTTTTTTTTTCTCTACAAAACGTAGTTTAAGTAGAAAAAATATTTAGAACAATTTCGTCACTTGTAATTATTATTCTTATTACGTATATTGTGATATCATAGCACAATATATATATTTATTTTTATGTACAAATTACATAATAAAAATGCAATATTATCATTTTTAATTGTTAATATCATGGAGTACAGTGACACACATTAACGTTGATAATTTACACATAACAAGTACGGTGAAAAATTATTTTATAGTTATTATTTTATATATATATATATATATATAATATTATATATATAATACTAATTATAATAATATATAATAATACCAAGATATAATATAATAATAGAAAGAAACCGTTAGATATTCCATAAGAAAATGATCAAGATTGATTTCAATTATTATTTTAGATGCTTAAGTAACTTTTAGGTGTTGCTATTACGCATTTCGCAAGTGTCCACATACTTTTGAGCGGCATGTACACATACATATATTTTGAGACCTAATATATATGTATATACGTTCACGCACAAGCGCCAGCCTTTTCGAATGCGACCACGGTTTAAATATTTTACGTTTCCAACGAGCAAGCTCCGCGACGAGGATAATTACACCTGTTATTTACTGCGCATCTGTCGACGGGCCCGCATCATCCGACAAACGCATCCAAATATGCATCTAACGTCGCGGAGGTCGCTCCAGCCGACCGTTTCATTTATTTCCCAAGTCACGGTACTTCTTTGTAATTACGGCCCGTCCACCTGCCCGCTATCTCTCGCTCATCGACGCGTTTAAACATATTAGCCAGACCGTCGGAACAGGATTCGGCACGTTTTTCCAAAATAACAGAGTATCGGGACGCCTAACGCATCCTCCATAATATTCGTAACCGAGGTTTATGACACAAACCACACCGAAACGCACCGCTTTTTTTCAGACTTTAGTACACATATTTTCAACCTTCTATTTAACTTGAGGCTCCTGTTTCACATGCAATAAACGAATACGGATTCTAATCCGTGAATGTTAAATACACGGGTAGCCCCCTTTGCCAAACATTAATTATTTTTTAAGTTTCCTTCGTAAATTAACATAGTGTTTTTGAAATAGTAAACGTTAGAAGAAGAAATGTTTTTTCAACTGAGAAATATAAATACATTTGCAAATACCATTTCCCACAACTGTGTTGTATATGTTTTATTTGAAACATTAATTTAGTATTAACTTCGTATGAAACATGTGTAACAGTCTTAGGTGAAATATTTTTTATCCAGGTATGATTATTATATTAGAAATGAAAGTTATCTTTAATTTTGTACAGAATCTCTATGTGACAGAATGATCTTCAAGCTCACTGAAAGGTCGCAACTGAAAATCTGTATTTTGCAGAAAAATTCGCGGTCTAGTAAGTCACCACGTGTAAACTTTTTTGTTTTTTGTTAATTAAATTATCAGTTACCATCGTTTCCATTTATCCTTTATTCATTCACCTCGCAGAAAGTTTACAGCGTGTTGCGGAGTAGGTACTTAACATTTTGGTTTGTAAACGAGACGAAAGTTGAAATTGCTGATTAAAATTTCTTCTGTGGAATTTATGAGTGCCTGCGTTAAACAGAATAATGTTTCCAACAATATTGAAGTTCGTTTCAACGTTTTACTGCGTGCCGCATTCGAATGCATAAAATCCACAGTTTAATAATTACGCGGACGAAAGCAACGAATAAGTCTACTGGAAATACAAGACTGTGATATCAAAGTAGCAGTGGGTGTTGCGTTTACGTTCTACGTTTTCCTGACGCGATAATTATTTGCGAAAATGCCTCGTGATTTCCCGCAGAAAATACATTTTTCGTGACTTTTATGGTACAGGGAAAATTGTATGGGTTTGGTAGGTAATTTCGCTGCACAGTGTGTTTAGCGTGACATCGAATAAGATAAAGTATGATTAACGATGTCGTCAAATTGCTGCGCAGATGTATTTATGAATTCCAAGTAATTTCATTATGTGAATTTTATTAATGAAAACATTTATTGTTACAGGTAGAATGGTTTGACACTTTATGGGACGACCTATAACTGCGCCATCGAGAAACGGTGAGTAGGTTTCACTTTTTATTCTGCTTTATGGTTCATTCCGTCCGCTATAGTAACGAGACTTCCGCAAATTGCTCGTAACGTTCGACACACGATGCGCAACATAAAACTAAAATTGTCGAACAGTCAAGGTGACTCAATTCTAACCTTTCATCGAAATAATAAATTTATCAACCCTTAGCACTCGAGTGGCGCCTCTGGGGCGTCGCTAAACATTGCTGTACTATTATTTAAAATATTGTTTACGTTATTAGATATGTCGGTATGTAACCAATTACTAAACATTTATTATAGGAGGTATTATACACTTTCATATCTATCGAATTTAAAAAATCATAGAGAATGAAAATATTGCAGGTCAAAAGATACGTTGATTTTCGAGTTACCCTAACTAATTACTAAACATTTAAATATTGTACGACGTATTATACATTTTCATATCTATCGAATTTAAAAAATAGAGAATGGAAATATTTCAGGTCAAAAGATACGTTGATTTTCGATTTAAAGTAGTTCCGAGTGCAAAGGGTGAAAAGCCTTTTACTATAATCCACGTGCACTACAACAAGAAGACGAAAATCTTGGTTCAAAAAGCTGGAAGAAATAATTTGATTGCGTTCCAAATGTTGAATAACTTTTGAAGGAATTCTGTTTCCGACTTTGCATCGTAAATTAAATAGCTGAAGTGGGTCATATTTACTTGGACGGTTTGTACCGTTAAATGGAGCAATGTGTCTAAAAAACGTGCGTGCACGAGTCGTTAATATATTGCAATATTTCCCGGATTATTTAGATTGCGTTTCCGACGGAACGGTAGTCGGAAGCTTTATAATCGTTCGCGAAAGTTAACAGGCTGTTTATATGCTCTTTACCGTTCCCGGCCGACTGTTTATCAATCACGCATAAAAGCACGACCCGTCGAAATTAGTCGTTCCCCGGGAAAGAGGTGAACAAACGCTTGTATCGTTAAAACCGATCGGTTGACTGTCGTAATTGCCGCCTTTCAGCGCCGGGATCGCTAATTTATTACCGCCGGTTACGGAGTTCAAATCACAATGAAGATTTGTCCTCCCGCTACTGCCATTATCCGTTCGATTTACGAGGGTGTAACCTTTCGCCCTCTCCCTCCATGGTGCACCTTGCCCTCGCCATCCCTTTGGCCGACCTCTAACGTTTTACGTCCCCGTCGAGTCCTATTCCGTACAATAAAATCACGAGGAACGCGATAGCCCGAGTGCGAACGGGATCATCGATGCGATTAACGATCCCGAGAATCGATACCCGGCCACTTTTGTAACCCATATTCCGTATCATCCCTTTCAGCCAGCGCTGCCAACGTTTCCACCTTAATTGCGCACTAAAATCGATGATATCCTCGCGGCTTTTATATTTTCCTAACACGTACCAAACCGGTACACACAGCGGATCACAGTTATCTTCCCACGCTTTTAAGGGGACGATAAAGTTTTTCGAATTCGATCATACGACTTGGATTTCTTTTTTTTAAGTTTGAATCAATTTACTACACGTATCGTACAAGATTTTTAAAATTGCAGTTGAACGGAATTCTAGAGAAAATTTTTTATGTCTTTTATCAATTATACATACTCCGAAAATTTTCAGAAAAGAACGACAAGCAGTAAGAAACCATAGACTTATTTTATAAATTATTTTCATTTCAATGGCATATTCGTAACGACATTTCCTAAATGTATTTTTCAAATTTTCAATATAATTAAAATACAACTTTTAGTACCTTCCTTGTAATTCCGATTGCAATGATCTAAAATTTTTTCACGTCAAGTGGTAAACTAATTCTAACGTCCCAGAACAATCCAAGCTGTATGCCTCGCTACTTAATATATTATCCTTTCAAACGTTCAAAATTCCCACAAAATAGAAGTACGGTAGAGCCTCGCTGGTTGCACGAAACAGGGAAATGCGTGCAAGATTGGAGGTTGTGCACGAAAGAGATAACCAACCACGCGATCTGTAGCGTCAATCTTCTTTCATTTCTGCGAAGCCGCAACAATCCCCACGAGTTGCAGAACTTGGAACAACTTGTGGTGAGAGTTGCTAGTATACATTGAACAAGGATTTCGTACAACACACCAGGTTGCAACGAGCGAGGTCCCACTGTAACTGATTGGACGAAATAGAAATCGATTATGGTCTGTCACAGACTGGGAAACTATAGGATTTAAAAACAATGGATAGTGCAATTCAGGATTGTGATGAAAATCTGAGATTAATAATGCCGATGAATATTGTCATTGTCGTTGAATAATTTTTCGAAAAATTCAATTCCAGCAAGTAATATGTTAATTTCTGTGAAGAGGTAAATCTCCTCAAATTACTCTTCCAACAAAGTTCGCCCGACTCAATATGTCACCATAGAAAATTAATTATTAAAACCGGACAAAAAGATTTTCCGTTATCCTTGCATGGCTGCCACCGCAATCATCGCGTTAATTAAATTTTAAACGCGCGCCCATCGCGGGGCTCGAATACCTGTGAAATTTTCAACAAATTTTCGAAATCTCTGCCGCACATTCGTGTTGATAAACAGCGATAATGTTTCGCTTTACCTTCGCCGCGTCAACAAGGACGTCACAGTCAACAATCCGCCAAGTAAAGTAACCGTGGATTAATAACACTTTTAATGTGCGTATTATTAATATTTATCGCGCAGCTGCTATCGCTTATTGGTACAAACATGAACGTAATTAACCGCTTGCGTGCTCCACACAGAACGCAAAGTTCAGTGAAATTTGCTGCAGTGGTTTTGCTTTTCAAATTCTGCTCGAATTGTGCTTCCCCGAACAGAGGCTCGATTTTTTAGCGAGCACCAAACTTTTCCCATTGGCGTTCGTTGATTCTAATATTTAGACGCGAAATTAACTTCTCTGATTTCCGTTTTTAGTTTAATAACTTCTCAACTCTTGCCTTAAGATGTCTTCGGTATCTAGAACGTTAGATACTCAAATTCAAGATATAAATAGGGATGCAAGAAAACTCTCATAAACTCAATTTTCCATAAATAAATTGATTTTTTTGCAAAGAAAAATTAATGCTTCGAATTCGGGGTCCTATGGTACCCCATTACCCAATGGTGGCTTTAGTCAATTTGAGGTTATCCCAAACGGTAAAAATTTCGGGGCCCTCAAGTTAGAAATAGATGTTGGAAGAAAACTTTCCTAAACTTATTAACAAAAAAGAAAAGTAATTATATATTCTTTGAAATTCGAGGCCCTGGTTAGAACGTCTTTTGTCGTTAACAGTTTCTTATAAAACTTACTATCAGCAATAGAAAATACAATTTTAATATATTTTCTTCGAAATCCGATTCGATATTATAAGAGGTTAACCCTCCACTAGAGTTACAACTAAAAAATTCCAAACCATTATTCAAAATATTGTTTAGATTATTAAATATATTGGTATCTAAACAATTACTAAACATTTAAGTGAAAAAGGTTAATTCCACATTATTCGATACATGTTTTCATAGATGAAGGTCTAACCTTAATCTTTTTCGTTCTAAGAACCACAACGAACTGTCCCAGCGATTTCTATTTATTCGAATTAGTTCTGTTGATCCTACATCAGGATCCCAAGCTCCGATCTTCGTATAGACATGGTGCTTAAAACGCTTATGGGGTAGAAGATCGTATAAAACGACCCTTCTCGCGATCAGTCGTGCCGAACGCATGCTCGCACGATGAATTTCGATCCGTGTCCACGGTTGGTTCGGTAATCCAAACACGTCTATATTATTTCTTCCCGGAGCCACGGTGACTCTTTATTGGCCAAACATTCCTCGGCGAAACCACAGTATCGCCCATTAGCCCCCATAATACCAGGCGAATGGTACCGGGAACCCATTGTAGCCGCGGGAATCGAACGAGCACACCTTGATACGTCCGAGTTTCTTCTCCAAACACGGTTTCACGTCTAACCGCGAGCGAGGAGTCTCCTGTGGGGGCGGAATGTCGTTCGAAAAATCGAAATGTCATCCCGTAGTCGGGATAAAAATCGATCCGAAAGCCACGGGTCGAACGTCGCGTCGAATCAGTGAGCCATTCGCCAGCGACCCGGCGAAGACCCGCTCGCTCCGGTACCCGCTCCTTTGTAAACGGTGCGTCATCCTTCACCGATTCCTTCTGTATTTTTTCCGATTATCATTCCGCTGCTCTCCCTCCCGCTCCCTTCTCCACCTTTAATCTTCAGGCTGCATGGTGAATATCAAACGGAGGAGGGCACACAGGTGAAAGTATAGTCGGTCGTTGCGCCTTAGTCATCCTAGACGTATTGTCGGCTCCTCGTCGAGTAGGAAGAACAATGCGGCGATGCGTCACGACGGCTAGCGTCTGCCTCGGACGCCGGTTAGGAGAATAATTATCGTTGTTTGCACTTCGTTTTCCACGTCCGTTCGAGCCGGCACGCTCACATTTTTCGGCCCTAATTGACACGCCGATAATGGACGCTGCGCACCCGACGCACCTCCTCCTAACGCACGCTGCGCGCTTCCTCGAGCTGCCACTTCTCGAAAAGACACGGTCCTACCAATGTAGTCTTCTTCGAGCCATTCGTCTTCCTTCTTTGACAGTTTTCGGAAACTGTACTCGGAACGGAGGCGTATCTCGAAACAAATTCAGCGGATCTTCGCGATGATGGACCACCATTATTATTTCCGTTATTAGTGGACGGATCGACATCTTTTTATCGTGTTATTTCGAAGAACCTTTAAGGAGATTACCGGATTAGGGGTTTTATGCATTAACCCCTTGCTCGTCTTGAAGAATTTAAATGAAGGCTAACGAATATGAGTGTTACGCCTTTCTTTTTAAGTGAAATAACATTTATAACAATACTTGCAGACAGTTACTTTTATTGCTGTATGTGTACATTCAATTTTTAACACATTCCATGCCGAACCCATTTGCTCGACAATTAAATGAATTTATGTACTTTGCTCTATACTACGTGGTTTATAATGCCGAAATCTTATGGTGGAAATATATTCTAAGGTGTTAAATAAAATAAAAAAGACTTAAATTGTTTTAAAAAAGAAACAAGGGGTACGGAAATTAAACTTTACCTGGATTATTTCAGAGCCTATAAATTGAATAAAAAAAATGTATTGATCCTAAACGGGTAAATCCTGGTTTGAGATGATGGTGCGCCGAGCAGGTCGACGCTGCAGCCCCGCACTCGACGTGGCCAGAGATGAGCCGCACAATAGAAATTATAATATAAATTTGATTGCTTCGCATACACTGCCGGTCATAAGTCGCCGCGCACCTGGCCGCTCGCAGGAAATTGCGAATCGTAAATAGACCGGCGCGCGGTGAGTTTATGAAGCTATCTCCGCAGATTGTTTTACGATCGAACCATCGCCTAGCCGAATTAATTGGAAAACGGAGAGGGCGCAAGAATTTTCTGGTAATGGAACGCTCAGCCGTTTTGATATTGATAGGGAAACTGCAAGGAATATGGAACATCGGAAAATCTGGATGATGTAACGATCCACGAACGTAATCGTGCAAGTCAGGTGCCCATTGTGAATAATCGCATTCAACGATTGAGCCTTGCTCGAAAAAATTCTCTGAAGGATGAAGCAAAAAGTTGAATATTGTGTCCATTCCAAAATAAATGGAAGACAAATTATTTTCTCTGTAAAGCTTGAATGGAACCATTATTAGTTGTTATATTGAAATAGGTGGCAGAATGCACGTATAAAAAATACAAGAAGGATTGAGTTGTGTTTAAACAATGTTTCTGAAAGATGAAGCAAAAAGTTGAATATTGTGTCCATTCCAAAATAAATGAAAGATAAATTATTTTCTCAGTAAAACTTGAATAGAACTACATTATTAGTTGTTACATCGAAATAGGTGGCAGTATGCACGTAGAAAAACTACAAGAAGAAATAAATAAAAGAGCTTCAGAATTGAAAATTCTTCCGAGACAAAGCTTGGAAGAGTTGCAATTGTTTAGCGTGATTGTAATTTTTACGGAGTGCGAATTGCTGAAACAAGTTAAGGAACTTTCACTTCCCTATTGTTTCCAAGACAAAGGTTTATTAAAATATATACGCTTTCACGAGTGCCTGTACAGCCAAAACGTGTTACGTTCGCGCCGACAAAGAGAAATTCAGTTGAAATGTCAAAATTAGCGGAAACCTGTTTGCGAATCTCGCGTCGCAAATATTGTTCCAGGCGTACTTTCTAACGAACCTCGACGGTGGTATATTTATTTTTATAAACGAGTCTATTTTTGCCGCAAAACGGAAAAAAACATTCCGCAAAAATTGTTTTGAACATTGTTCCATGGTGCGTATATCGAAACTCTGATAACAATTGAATTATTCTGTCGTTTGTGTTGGAAAGTTTTTCAGTCGAGAATTGATCTATTCATTTGAGTGACTGTTTTACTCGAATGGAGGAAAAAATACCTCGCTTATAATTATCGTTTCATTTTATCCGCGAGACAAATGTCAAGAAAGAAAACGTATTTTTTATAGCACTCAAAAAATAGAAAACGAATAATTTTCAACAATGGTTGTACCATTTTAGTTAACAGCTAAATTCTCTATAGTCTAGCTCGCACAACGTAGGAACAAATGTTTCATAATTGTCGGAACTACATTTTATCCGAGGAACAAGTTTGAAAAAAAGAAAACGTATTTTTTAAAGCACTTAAAAAATAGAAAGAAACGCTCGCCTGCGACGCCAGTGCTCGATACAATCGACGATAATGCATTCTCTAGACAGGCTCGCTTCTTTTGTCGCGAATGCAAGACGAATGAATTTTAAACGAGGATCGGCGTGCGTTATCTTTTTCTTTTTATCCGCTTTGTTATTGGTACCATTAGGCCTTGAAGCTCGGATCAGACTTTTCGCCGGTCATTCGATAGGCAGGATACATTGACAGTGGTAGAGATGTTATCTGCCCTGACGTCTCTGAATGATAAAAAAGTATTCAAGCCTCAAAAATACACGATAAACATTTGTAATTAATGGCGACGCGTTTCAAAACGCTTAATCCCCTGTCCGTGTTGCCTGACATAAAATGTGAAACTCCGAATATAACATAATGTATTCTAGAAGAGAGAATGGGTGGTATATTATCCGATAAACTTGCTCGTCACCCTGTATACGACTAACTAATTAAACCCCGTTCATGCGAGCTAACGTTGTGTATCTAGAATGTGCTGAAGTCCAAAATTAGAGGACAGTAATGGGATCAGGTGAGGTGTGCTCGAGTTCCTGTACTTGATAAAGGAGATTGGCGCATGGTCCGTTGGGCAATATCCAGCGAAATCTGCTTTTTAGCAGAAAAATCGAAACACCATAGTGAACCAAACGGTAGATGGTCATCCCCGGTCAATTCTGTGCCGGGTGTATTGCTGTGTTCACGCGTTGCACCGTTAAAATACAAATTCTCCCAGTTCCACCGAGAAAATGATTAATCGCCGAGGCGGGTCATCAGCCACGGTTGCCTAGTACAAATGGAGAAAGCAACGGGAACCGAAAGAAGAGCGGAGAGAAGGGGCCACCGGGAGGAAGAAAAAAAAAGAAACCTCGAGGAATATCGTACCGCCGCCGTAAATAAATCGTTCCCGGACAAGAACCGCTTTTCGAGGGACGGCTTAGTTAAGGGACCGAACTCTCGTGTTGGGCTGGACACTAACCCAACCGTGTATTTACATCGGAGATTTACGGTACGCTGCTACTAGTGATGGAACCAAGTACATCACAAGCACGGCCCTGGCTTAGCTACTTTTCACAGTCTCAACCCGTTCCCCGGCGTTCGATCTTCATGAGAACCGCTGTCCGCTCGGACTTTTACAAATCGAATCAATAATTTCCGAGACATTCCAGCTAACCCGTTTGTCACCCCCGAGTTCGACGCTGGGGGCAGAGAAGTTGGCTATACTTTATTTTGGCCGAGGTCGACTTGGATGACTACTTCCTTTGAAGTTCCTATGAAGTTCGCGAAAACGATTTCAACGATACCGCTGTAGAGCTTGAGTATTTTACATAAACGCCAGGAATTTCGGCTTTGCGTGCTCTTTGCAAGTGTCCATCGAAAATTCTTTATGACCATAACCGTAGTCGAACGAGTACGAACGAATTATAATTCTGAGTGGACTCTGAGTGAGTCTTTAACTATAAGAAGCAGAATCATTCAATTCTTTTCTGTCTTTACATTTTTGTATTTGTCTAATCGAATCGTCTAATAAATGCATAAAATCCGCAGTCTAGTTACGACAATCTAGGGTACGTCCCTAGGAAAATTCTTTATGACTGGACTGTGAGTGAGTCTTTATGAGGAATAGAAGTGGTCCAAGTTAATTGTAAGAAGCAGAGTCATACAATTCTTTTGTCTTTACATTTTTGTATTTGTCCAATCGAATCGTCTAATAAATACATAAAATCCGCAGTCTAGTTACAACAATCTAGGGTACGTTTCTACAAAAAGTTAATTTTCGACACCGTACAATTTGTTCCTGCAGTGACGACTAAAAGAGTCAAAAGATTTTGTGTCCAGTTAAATTTCTCAGTACGATCGCATTGGTTCTATAATTCAAGATTTGCAAGCCCGTGCAGCGACTAAAGTCAATTTATTTGAACGGTCAGGATCGATCGCTATCGATCGACTGTCCGATCGAATCCTCTGGTAAGACGTAGAAACAAAGATGTCAGCAGAACTGAGCAAAGCACACTGGCGAGTACCGTGGCATTTATAGTTTAACGAGTCCCGTGGCAGACGGAATAAATTCTCGCTTGATTCCACAGTTTCATCCGAAACGGATGACGACAGTCGGGATTCGCATAAAGATCCGCGGCCTGGTAATAACTGTAAATCCATCGGGCTGTGGTGCATATACGTGTTGCACTTGGTCCCATCGCTAGCGGCTACCGAACCCTACTGCTATATCCAGTATTCTCGGTGCATTAACGCTGCAGCGGCTGGAGAACGTCGCCAGCAGAAGCGACTAGCTTGACCTTTGGTCCCCCGTTCCTTTCCCTGGGAGCTATCCGCCCCCTCTTCGCTTCTCCAGCCCCCGAGGGGCCCCTCGTGATTACGTTTTCTTTCGTTTTTCATCAATCCAACGAACATGGCGACCTCCCGTTCGCGATCCCCGTCCGACGCGTTTCTCCGTCGCACGGTGTGTCGTTTCTGTAATATACGTGGAATTTACTCAAAATTTTCAGTCGATTCCTTGGTTTTTTGAAGTGATTCAATGGTCCCACGTTAAGTTTTTTTTTTAAATAATTATTATTCATTGGGGTACCTATGCTCAGAAATTGATGGTCATTGGTCATTTGTCAGGTTTTTGAAATTTTATATAAACATTTTGAACTCGAACGTGAACTGCAATAACAAACGCCAACTGTAAATCAACAACGACTGGAAACTGAAAGACTTTTCTTATGGTTTGCTTTATTGAATATTAAAGCAAAATGAGTTCCTGATTGCGCTCCTATATAATTTCAAAATATTATGTAGGCCTTTTTTCCAGCCTCCTATTCATTCAGTTCTATACCAGATTTTGAATTGACAACTATTAAATATTTTTAGAACTGCGCTGTGGTATGTAAGATCTTAACAGTGACAGCTTAAGTGTCCATTCACTGGATAGGTCAAATTACCAGTTTTCTTCGGAACATTTTCTTGCCAAATTTTTATAGTACAGCCATTTATCCATTTACAGTACAGCTTTTTGATTTCTTTTATCTGAAACTTCCACTCAAGACCAATGACGCTGTGAATCGCAAGACTCCCTTAACCGGTAAATGCATTTCCGGTGTACGCTTCGGTCTCGAACACTCCGATCCAGATGTTATCCTTCTAATAAAATGAGTCGTCTGGCTGTCCATTATTTCATTAGCTCGATAAACCGGTCCGCGCCTAAACGGGGATTTAATTTAATAAGGGGAATATCGCACTCGCGGTACGAAATTAATATTATTAGGGCTGGTATTACCCGTAGCTGTATTTTCAGATTACCTGGCCGGATGTGTAGGATTACTATATACAGTTAAAATGCAGTTACGTGTAGTTCATTTTATATAAGGAAATTTCACCGTGCCTGAATCTCGCGTGATTCAGGACGTACTAATTAGATCACCGATCCCTTATAAGGTTCCTAGCTAATTAAACAATTTCGAGAAACGATGTGGCACGAAATTCAATAGAATAATGTCTCTGGTTGGTTTCTATTCGTTATGGCAATCTTAAAATATCTAACTCGTATCGATCTCCCATGATTTGATAATAATCGGAATTATTGTATTGCCATTATACGATTTATTAGAATTATTAAGTTGAGTCGATGAAATTCAAAATTGTAGGAAAATTTTGCCATTCTATTTGGTTGTTATTTCTTGCAATCGACGCAGACAATTTTTATTTTGTTCACAGCTCTAATTAATAATTTTTAAAAAATCACTTTACTTGATATTCGTGTAGACATACTAGTCTTCCAATTTTGTTATCGCAAATCGAGTACTTAAACGTCAATTTTGATGTTCCGGATCGAAATAGACCCAGACTCAGTCGTCTGAGGGTTAATCTGTATTTTTCACGAAACCGTCGGGCAGGTCTAAAAGTGTGACTGTAATATTGATTTCGTATTCGGTTATTTTATTCATTATACCTTACAGAGAAATGTCGCCGCATATCAAGTATATAATATCTCTCTCGCGTTTGTAGAGGAAACCGAACGAAAATGAGGAGAACTTGTTAATTTGATTTAATTATATCATCTCGCGCACCAGTGTCAGACCTTAAAGTAATTAAAATTGAAAATATCTAATTATGGAAGACGATCAGTTAAACCGTTCAACGAATGCTAAAAAAGATACAACGTACGTTTCAATCGAACATTACTGGCGGCATTAAATCGTATTCCCCCTCGAAGCCATTAACTTTATTCGAAATATTCCGTCATTAAAAGCTTCGAAGGTAATTGTATCCAGACTGTGGCTCTTTATGCAGATTCGGACTCTCGGGCACTTCAACTTTATTCAAAGGTTCCCGACCGACAG
This sequence comes from Lasioglossum vierecki, assembly GCA_028455595.1. NCBI lineage: Eukaryota > Metazoa > Arthropoda > Insecta > Hymenoptera > Halictidae > Lasioglossum > Lasioglossum vierecki. Next base: position 8,382,492 of record CM052341.1, read on the forward strand.
GATTTATACTAGAACTTGCTGTTTGGATATACCCACGTATTTTTTGGCAAAGTAAAATTTCTATTCGCATTCCTAGAGAATAATTAGACGATACGGGTACCTATAATTTAATGACTTCGCAAGATTAAGAAACATAAATATGTATTACAAGAGACTCAAAACGTTTTTAGAAAATTCTTAGCAAATTGAAAGCGACGTTAAATAAATATAAAAATAAAAAACAGAATAATAGAAAGATTGTTTTCTTAGCTTCACTGTTCTGTTCGTAAGATTTAGCAGCTCTTATATTTCCAGCTGGCATTCGATTTGGGATAAAGTTCGTCACAGTAAAAAAGCCAGACTGGACGCATCACGTTCGCTCTGCTTTATCAGACTTCATGCTACCCCGTTTCGTTCAACTGCTCGCTCAAGATAAGATCGTAGAACGTCGCTCTATCCACTCAGCGAATTGTACATATATAATTACGACTGACTACATTTTAACATTTCACTAAGAGTAACTCTTCACCGGAAGATAGCAGCTCCTGATCGACTTAAACAATTAGATACAGTATTTTGTTCATCCTCTACACCCATGAAATTCGAGTCGGACAGTTCATAGTCTTCTTTCAGTATGTTCTACGCGTGAGCTCGTCAGACGACCCTATGTTTATGTTTATGTACAAAGCGGCTCGGACTGACAAACGGTTCCGTCAGCAAGGTCGTGGTTGGCGACCTGAATGTCATTCTTTTCTAAAAGATACAGTAACGACACTTTAAAGGGTTGATTCTCTTCCTCCTTGCACGGCGACTAATTTTTTCAGACGACCCTAAGTCGTCTCCTCCAGTTCGCCTGTCCTTTGTACCCACAACATTAGAATTGGATAGTTCGCAGTCTTCTTCGAATATTTTCTAGACTAGCATTGCGAGCTCGTCAAACGCTGGCAACTCTAACCGGTTAATGGGAATAATAGCGATCGCTTAACAGCGCGGAAGAAAAACCGACGCACCGTTAATTACGAGAGCGCGCGATTACGTGGACACGCGCGATACGTTTTCAAAGGGACCAATTCCCCACAGATTCCAGTCCCTTCGACCCTTCCGTTCATTAGTCTCTGGGTGGTCTTTTTTTCGTTTTCCATCGAGTAGCTATGATTTTTAATGCGAAACGCTCGATGACCGACCGGTGCGGTTTCCGCATGGCATGGCGTGCCGTTGCCCTGAATGCAAAGGATCTATCAACGCTAATAACGATACGGGGCCATCAAAGCAGTCAGATCGCCGGACCCGACCGTCGAATGGCAAAAAGGAAATAAAGTAAAAGCGAGCAATTAAAAGCCGGCGGCGGTTCGGTCCTCTTCTAGTTTCTCACGTGTCCCTACTTCGTACCCTCCTCTCTCCCTCTTTCTCTCCTCCTTTCAAACGCTTTTGCATCATCGTCCAGTCAAGGTAGCCGCGTTTTCTCTACGTTCGACGTGTGTGACACGTGCGTGATCCCCCGTGCACACACCGACGGCAGAACCTCTTGCGTGTGCGAGCTCGATCAGCGACGGGTCGCCGTTTGTGTACACAATCCGTCCGGATCCTTCCCTTGTTAGGAATCATTTCAAACATTTGCCATATCACGATCGTTCCAGGCATTTCTTACCGGCCATACCGTTAAGGAACTAGTTCTTGCACTAATTTTTCATCAATCCATGAAATACATCGTCCTTGCCAGCTCACGCCAACAGAGAACGATTCGAAATCATTTTACAAATAAAGACTGACATTGTGAGTAACCATAAATTTGTTTATTGTATGTGTGATTTAAAAGCCTATGATCAATTATTTATATTTAATCAATTACTTTTCGATCAACTGAATAAGACATGAATTAGGACGTCGTAAAAGAATAAAATTTATATTATCATACTAAAGATAATGAATAATGAATTAATTATTATAATTGATAAATGAAGACTCAGCCTGACAGTGAATACAACATTGCAAGCACAATAACAGAAGAGTAGAATTCTTTCTCTCTCACTTATATCACACGGAGTTGCGAAATGATTAAAGAATCGCATAAAATCGTAAAAATGATGATTTCTTGAGTCTAGAAACGGTCACAAAAATATACAATTTCGGAGGTATATAATATATTCTAATATTAAATTTAAAAAATACGGACAAATCGTAGAAAATCTTTTGAAAGTTTTGCATTCGCATGTTGTTCTCCTTTAGATAAGGGGTTCCATGGAAATCACCGACACAAATTTCCCCGACACTAAAATCGTTGTCGGCCAAATTCGTGACGGTCAAAATCGTTGTTGGTTAAATTCGTTGTCGGTTAAATTCGTGTCGGTCAAAATCTGGTCAAATCTGGAGTCGGTGAAAACTGTGTCGGTAATTTCCAGATAACAGTTGTTTTATGTAAGTATTTAACTTGACAATTAAACTTGATAGGTTTTAGGATAAAATAAATAAATAAATAATGAATCTAAAATCGTTGTCGGTCCAATTCGTGTCGGTTAAAATTGTTGTCGGTTGGAGGCATCGTCGGCCAAAGTAGTCATCGGTTAAATCAGGTGTCGGTGATTTCCATGGGAGGCAGATCGAAGACGATACGGCCGCCATACGCGAGGGGAAGTGTAAATATTCGCCAGCCTCACATGGCAAACAGTAGTAAACACCGTTCTGTCAAGATTCCATGCGAACGGTGGCAGCGTCGGACGAATTACATTGTCGAATCGCGTACGGGACAGGTCCGGGGGCCGAGTTAAGAAAATTTAGTGGCTGCCAACTTTATTAGGCGCGATTATATTAGGCCCGTTCGCCGTGGCCGTGATTTATATACACAGCCGGCCGAGCAAGAATCAGCGTTCTGTGTTCGTGCGTTGCCATATGGCAGCCGGCGTGGTAAATCATTCCTCGTTAACCGCGCGTGGTCTTAAGCTCGTTATAAAGCGAAGTTTAAACTTTTTAACCGTGCCGGGATCCACGCACTCGGATCACGATGGGAACGAAAAACGACCGTGAAAAAAAAACACGCTGCGGCCAGACGGCTACCGATGCGCGCCCGCGCGTGCATGTGTATCTTTGTTTATGGGCCACGCGTCGTTTGTTTGTCCCCGAATTAAATCGATGCAAATCCACCCGATGAAAATTAACATCGGCGTCCAGGCCCGCAGGGAATCCGTGCTTGCAGTGAGTCAAGAAACTGTTTTGTTCGGTATCATTTTCATTGAAACTTGGCAAAATAGAAATGTTTTAACACATTATCGACCGGTGATTATAGACACATGATTTTTGAAAATGATCACACAAGGATCGGAACGTTGAAAGTTCAAATTAATTTGTAAATTAATCTTTTTCCTGGTTTAACATTCATACGATTAATAACAATAACATTAATAACAATAATAATAATAAATATAGACACATAATATTGAAAAATCTCTGCTACATGGCTAAACACATTTTAATCGAACCTCGAATAGCAACAGCAATTTTTATTTCGAATTAACAAGTTCTTACCCTCAATAACGTCATATGATAATTACATTTAAGATTGCGATGAAAATAAAATTTCTGTTTTCTTTTGGTTGAAAATCATATTAACCATTAGCACTCGATTAATGACTCCGAGACGCCACTAAAAATTGCTGTAACGTTATTCAAACTACTGTCTACGACACAAAATGTTTCACAAAATGAAAAAGATTATACTGTACAATGGAATTGTTCTAGGTCGAAAGAAAAATTTGATTTTCCAGTTAAAGAGGTTCGTGTGGAAAGGGTTAATCAGCTTCGAATAGGTAAAGTGTTAAAATTACATTTGAGTTCATACATCGAGATAAGGAGAATAATTATGCAGCTTGTGGGCGAGATTTAGCGTGAGCGCTGCCTTTCAATCTAACCTTGAGCAAATAACACGCTGATACAATCTGCACTTGTTTAGTACACGATTATGCAAGGGGATGATTTATTCGTTCGCAGATTAGCTGGAGATTTCGCGGTCCAAATATATATGCACGCTGCTGTAGGGTTGTGAATTTTTCGCAAATAATGTTATCACGAAACTGTTTAAACAAAATATCTAGTTACCGAGGGAACAGTATTCCTCGAATGTATTTTTTTCTGAACAATTGCACAAGATAGAAGTGGCCGTGTCAGGTGAGACGCTCGGTGCACGTTCGCAGTCAAAGGATCAAGAAACAGGGTGTATAAACGAGTTAACATCCGTACACTTCCCGGGGACACAAAGGGGAGAGAGCGTTCAAGTTTGTCGAGACAATTGCTCCTCGATAAGTAATAAAGAAAAGGAAGGAGAGAACGAACAAAAAAAAAACGAAGTAAAACGACGATCAAACGGGGAGACTGACTTTTGAGCTTCCAGCGCGCGTTTCAAGTGCCGTTCACAGAGCTCTCGCGAACGCTGAAGCGACAATTAATGACGAAAACGAGTACGGCAATTGAAACCGAACGGGTGGAGCGTTATTGAAGTATCGATATTCGACCGATTCGAGCGAGAGAGAGAGAGAAGAAAGGAGGAGGGACTCTCACTCAGGAGGGGTCGCGCGGACTTCTGATAAAGGGAAATTAATTTGCCGGGTTCGTTGGAGCGTTCCGGATGGGAATGTCTCATCTCGTTTTATAAGTAATAAGGGGCGATAGGCGAGAGGGGAATAAAGATACTCGTGCGACAGCTAATCGATCATTTCGATAAACATTAAGCATCCTGGGAACTGAAAGCTATTCTCGCAACCTCTATATTCATAAATTATTCACCTCGGTAAATCGCCAACGCCGCTGGTTAAAAATAATTAATGTACGAAATCCTTTCAACAAGGGAAATTATCAATTTGCGAACTTATTGGTAAATTCGAGGGGTTTCGACGAGTGAGGTAATTCAGTATGCTTTCATCTCAATACTTGCGTTCACGTTGGCAGCTTCATTTTCTTGTTTCGCCATCATTGAAATTGCGAGGGTACCTCTCGATTTATTGAAATTTCGCTCGGCCATGATTTTTGTAGGATTGTTGTTAAAGTCTCGTTTATGTGTCTGTTTGGAAATTGTTGGAGGCAATGTTTGCCTCGGATTCATCGAATATCATATCGAATTTTCATTGTTGATGCTGAACGCAAACTCTCAGGTGATTTCCGGTCGATTTCAGCCAAACAAATCGTAAATTTCAATCATATTTGACTGTATAATCTGTGTTTAAGTTCTTAATTTAAGTCAATTCGATACTACCCATCATTCCAGTCACTACTATGTGCACCGTTGTCAAACACTTATTAAACCCTGAGTACTCGAGTGGCGCATCTCAGGCGTCACTAAAAATTGCTGTATTAATATTTCAAATATTGTTTACACTGTTAGATATGTCGGTATCTAACCAATTACTAAACATTTAAGTATTGCGCGAGGTATTATACATTTTCATATCTACCAAATTTAAATAAATCATAATGAATGGAAATATGCTAGGTCACAAAAAGCGTTTGATTTTCGAGTTAAGGTAGTTCCGAGTGCAAAGGGTTAAATCCTGAGTACTCACTTAGAATTCCTTTTCGAAACATCATTGATACCTCCGTTAACAAATATCAAATCTATCGTGAATTTTTATATTCTTGGTCGATTGCAGATTAATTTACATGTAAATCATAAAGATACGCGATGCAATTATAAAGTGCAACTTTGTGGGATGTCGTAGAAAATTTTAGTTATTGACATAATGGTTGAATTATGCAGCCATGAAAGTAACATAATACACATAAATAATTACTCTAACACAAATGACATCCATACACATACAAATCTGCTTTATCCTTGGCTCGATTGATCGGCGCGCAATTTTATCTGCGGCAACCGTGATACAACGAATAAAATATGATGGCGTCGGGATGAATCGGTCGGTGGGCGGAAGGAAAACGGTCGGCGAACATTTCGCTCGCAAGAACCTAATAAAAACGGTTTCGGCCTTTGAAATCAGAGGAGGAAAACGGCTCTTTCGTAGGAGCCGACGTTACTACAAAACCTAACGACCATTCACCCAGGCCGGTCGCCACCCGAACAACCCCTTGTACTCGACTTCTCCTCATCTTTCTTTCCTTCCCTTTGTTTAATACCAATTACACGGATTTGTCTCGAGCCCGCGGAGTCCCGCGTTTGCAGACCATACAATCCCGGAGTCTCTCTCTCCCGGAGTCCACCTTGCTTTCAGCGGTTCGCGACGCGCTGGTAGGAGAAGGATGGTTAATTGGTGGCGGTGGTCGGGTCCCGGAGATGCGCCCTCGACTTTACTCGCCCCTGTCTCCCGTCCACCCCCGCCTCGCGCGTTCTCTCTTCCTCGCGTTCTCACCACCTCTCGTTTTCCCCCTTTCGGAGAAGCGACCGGGGAGCCAAAGAGAATAAGAGACGCGAAGAGAAAGAGAGAGGAGAGTGGAAGGGGGAAGAAGACGAAGAGAGCCGTGTGGATGGAGCTGCAGAAATAATGAGCGGCGAAAGGAAGAGAATGTCGATTGCAAATGTCGTCGATGCTGAATAATCGGGATCCACGATTCACCTTTCCCGTCCTTCTTCCACCCGCGCGAGAATTTCTCGTTCTTCGGGTTTGCTTGCTCTTCTTCTCTCCCTCTCTCTCTCTCTCTTTTACGCTCTCCCGGTGTCTAGGCTCTCCGCTCTTTGTCTTGCTGTCGAGGTCTACCATCGCCGGTTCGTGCTAACTTGCTTTCTGCGGATCCGCACAGTGAGGGATTGGAGCATTTGCAGGAACGGGCAAATTTTTTGGCGTCGCCGCTGTTCGACTACCATTGTTGGTCGCTCCCATTGACCGCCGAAAACACCGAATAAATTATCAGGGAGAACGCGCCGTGGAAAAATGCTCCTAAACCCTGCTCAACAATAAAATTCTCGATGTGTGGTTTCGACTGGTGCTACCGGTGCGAATGGTTCGATAAAGAATATTCGATTGTCGAGTTAACACCGGTGACCCAGTTCTTTGCTCTGACTTGGAAATTTTCCCGCGGAGAAATAATGATGCGAACAAAGAACTTGTTCGTCGAAAATTTTCTTATTCTTTCGAGAATAAGCGTGCCACCGTCGTGTACCAAGTCATCCTATATGTATTTTTCTTTCTTTCAAATTCCGAGTAAAAAAGTATTAACCTTCATTAGTCCTAAACGTAATAATTCTTTGCATAATATCAAGTAAGAGGAAATTAACATTATCACAGATTTACAGCGGGATGTATACATAAATGAAGTAAAATTACTCGTTAATTATTAGGTTTCGGGCTAATGAAGGTCAATACTTTTGTACTCGGAATTCGACATTCCATTAAATTTTTTTATTTTAATTTATTTTATTTTAATTTAATTTTAACTTTAATTTAACCTAAAAATTGCATTTTAACCTAAAATTTGTATTTAAATTAAAAAAGATCATTCATCGTGTTTTATCATATTATCACGAAAAACCTAGGGCCCCCGTAACATTTTCTATGGGCCCCGCGCTTGATCCGGCACTGAATTTAAGCGTTCCCGCTTCCCCGAACCCCGAGAAGGCTGTCTAGAATTCTGTTCCGGAAAAACCTCTCCACTACGCATTTCCGTTGGAGATAGTACTCGTTAATAGTTGATGGAGCGAGGCCACCAATGACCGGCATGGCGGACGGGCGCCAGGGTGGTGACCGACAACTGTCGGGTTGGTTGAACGGGCCGCGAACTTTTGCGCGTCGCTAATGGCTTAGCGTGCAGTATCAATTTCCTGATACGTCGTCCGGCGGACATCTTGCGGCGTCGACGCAGGGGCATTTTAATTAGCGTGCGAGTAAAAGGGGTGGAGAGAGGGCTAATCCGGGGGCTAATAAAGGGAGGTGCACACGGCGCGTAACGCCGGTTTTTACGAGTGACCGGCTCGGTAAATTGTGTATTTTAAACAGCAGGGAACAGAGAGAGGGGTTCGCTCCGAAAAACCGTTGAAAAGATGTCCGTAAATATAGAAGGGAAAGCCTCTCGGGCCCGTAAAATCATAAGGTTTGTACGGGGGCCGGTGATGCTTCTGGCATTAAAAACGAGCCGCCTACGGGCGATAGGCCAAGGTATGCAACCGACCGGTCGCGGCCGGCAGGTGAATATCGACGGGAATCCAGAGAGAGAGAGAGAGAGAAAGAGAGTGAAGCGCGGGTGAGGCTACCCATTCACCGATAGAGATGCACAGATATGGGAGCGGATAAAAGCGACTCGGGACAGAGAGCGAGCCCACCGATGAGAAGACAGGGACGCTGCACAGCAGAGTGCACATCGATGGACGAAAGTGATCGTGCAATGGCGCAACAAGGGGATCGATTTGAAAAGGTCGAAATTGTTCGACAGTCCGCAATTTGCTCGGCTCACGGTGCCCGGGAAACGTATCCGCACTGCATCTTCGAGCATGATGCGCTTTGCTAGCTCGAAATGGCACGCGCTCGTTACCGGCTCTCCGTATTTTTTTTCTCCTGCTGCCTAATCCGAATGCACTTACCGGGCTCGATTACCTTGGCCTGTTGGATGTGTATAGCGTTTTTCGACATTTTTCCCCTGGACGTAACAAGACGCTTGGTACGAAAAGGTTCTTCAGACTGACAGCTATCCGAATCATGTTCTACCTAGCTCCTGTTCATTGTAGTCGGTCCAAACAATTTTTATTCTGTACAAAAATTCGCAGATAATCGTCAGTTTGTTTGTCGATTTCCAAAATTTTACCTAAAGCAAGATACATTTAGGATTATCGCAGCTCGAGACAGAGTCAGACATCTGCTGGTAAACGTCGAGACGAACTCAAAGAAAAATGAGATACGTGTAGGGTTATAATTAAATTAATATTGCAGCTCTGAAAGGAGAAAGAGAGAAAATGGTTCGGACGACTAAATCTTCCTATTCCGACGTTCGTCTCCCGGATAAAATTCTTCCGATTCTAAGTCGCGTTCTAGACGTTCATTTTGGGGCTTTCGATCCTCGACGTCGGAGACTCGGGACTGATAACCGCGACCGAACGCAGAAATGAATTTTGACCGGGTCCGGCCCTTTACGTGTTTGAACAAATTACCCGCGTTACTTGCCGACGGAGCGGAACGGGTTTTCACTTTGCCCGGGCCGGATATCCCGGTCTTTTTCCAGCCGAGCCCCACGGCATCGTTAATTCCACGGTCGTCAAAGCGGCCCGCCATCCTGTTCGCGGTGATAATTAATTTTGCAGCGCGGGCGGGCGCGCGCGGAAAAAGCGAATTCTTGTAATTGAATTTTAGACGGAGAATTGCGGCCGTGACTGCGCCAGTAACATGCAGTCTTTGATAATCAGGGGGTCCACCGCGTTCCTCCGGTTGTCCGCGTTAACGCGAACGAACGTGCACTCGCTGACGTGGAGTCGTTAGTCTCTGTGCTAGTCACCGCCTCGGAAATCTCTTTGGGAATCCCGGTTCCGAAGGTGACAGATTTTTCCGGCGAACCTTCTTTGTTCCGGCCTCGAACAATCCCCGGTCTCTTTTGTCATCGAGAACGTTGGCAATTAAATTCCTAATTTCGTTTCTTCCGACGGTACAGGGACGGTGAACTTGAGCGATGAGACGATATCAGCTGGAGGGGTTTTAAGCTGGCCCACATCACCCGTAGGATCCTAGGATCTAGTTACTTTCTGGAAAGTAATTATGCAAAATTTCGCCCAGATCCCTTCGAGCCATAACTTTTCAAGTATGCAGATAAGAGAAAACTCGGGGTTCCATTGCAAAATATGACGGGATAGCTACCTCGGAACCCTAAATCTCGACTAGGGCCTCGTACGACATAACTCCTCGAGCGCGCTGATCATACTATACACTCGAATTAAACGTTATTAACTCGAACAAGACCTGACTGGAATTCGTCGGAGAAAAGGAAACACTTTCTAGACTAGAAAAATTGAAACATTAAATAAATTCAATCGGTTCATTTTTGTAAGACAGCAGCTACAGTGACTGATATAAATAATATATAATAGACTGCGGATCTTTGTGCATTAATTGTAAAATTAAGTAAATAAAATTCAAAATCGTTTGAAAATTTTTAGAATTGAATCGCCCTACTCCTTGTTGCTATCAATGAAGACAATATTTATTTTTCCACAGTCTATTGATAAAATACAGCCGTTGAAAGACGAGGAAGCTACATTGGTTGATAAACAGACTGCAGATCTTTATGCATTTATCGCAAAATTGAGTAGATGAAATTCAAAATCGTTGGAAAATTTTTAGAATTGAATCGCTCCATTCCTTGTTTCTATCGACGAAAACAATTTTTATTTTTCCACAGTCTATTGATAAAACACAGTCGTTGAAAGATGAGGAGACTACATTAACTGATAAATAGACTGCGGATCTTTATGCATTTATCGCAAAATTAAGTAAATGAAATTCAAAGTCGTTGGAAAATTTTTAGGATTGAATCACTCCATTCCTTCGATGAAGACAATTTTTATTTTACATAAAGATCCACAGTCTCCTGATAAAACGCAGTTGTTGGGAGACGAGGAGGGCAGGGTTGGTGAGCCGCCATGTTGAGGACCGCTTTGGAGATCGAGTTCTCCAAGGGAACGCAAAAAATCGCTGTTTCCCGTAGTTTTCGACTAGAATACCCGAAAGGGGTGGATTTACAGCGTGTACGCCTTTAGGAGCGAGCGGATCAAGTTTCCTATTTGAAATGGCAACGACTATAGTCATCCTCGGCCGCAACAGCCACGGGCTCTGTCTCTCTATCTTTCTCCGACACAGGGAGACGCTCGCAGATGCTAGGCGGTGAGCGCCAATCCGTGGAAGAGGGTTAACAAGTTGCCCCCGAAAACAAATGAATTCGAAGCACCAAACACCGTTCCGATTTCCACGGTGGAAGAATAGTCCGACCTCGACACGGAACCTGGCTTACCCGTTTCTCTGCCCCTCGCACGCCTCCGCCTTATTACAAGAACGCATCGAGAGGATTCAGGCAACGTAGCTGTACTCCCCGGCTTTGTACGTCCAGCTAATTATCATTCGTGCATGGCTCCAGTGTGCGCGCGCTAACGAGTCGCGTTCTTCCGTAAATGGGATCGCGCGGTATACACAATTATTTCACAATTAACGTGATCACACATTTCGTCAAACGCACACGCACACACACCGCACCATAAATATTCAATTGTTTAGTTTCGGACGCATCTGACTCGCCATCCGTTTATAATATTTAACCAATCGCTAGGGAAATGAATCGATCAGCGTTTTTCTGTTTAAACTGTTACAATTAGCATATAATTTGCGGAGGAGATGGGCGGATTTACAAGTAAATGTGTCTGCGATGCAACTATATTTGTTGCCACAGTTAGACTTGTAATTTGGAACAAGCAAATTACACTTTGTCAACATGCTTCGCGAACCTCTATCAATCCTTTGAGGATGAATACCAATTAACACCGGGTCTACACGTTTAATTTGTTAACAATCTAGTAGTTAATAATCTGTAACAATTTGTTTCATAACAAACGTCCAAGAGATTGTTCGTTCTCTTCATCGTTTAAACCAGAGAACGCTGTAGTTGCAAGTTTAATGTCTGTCAGTCAAAGTGCTGACGACAATAGCGCGGACGTTGTCGCGTTGTACTGTTAGGTACACGACGACGTAAACGGTTTTAAGAAATTTTGGAGTCCGGGAGAAAGTGAACGATGTGCTTAGGAGTACTTAGTAGTAGTATTTAGAGGTATTGGAGATAGACTTCGTGATAGTGATGTTGTCATAGTTGTTATTGCTATTGCATTTAGTCACGAGGAATGTCTTTTAAATAACAATTTCAAAAGAAGTAGTCGTAGTATCATCACTCTAAAAATTTGTAGAAACGCGAATTTCGTTTCTGTGGCTCATAATATTATATTGGGAAACTCATCCTTTAAAATAACAATTTCAAAAGATGTAGTCATAGTATCGTAACTCTAAAAATTTGTAGAATTGCGAAATTCATTTCTGCGGCTCATGATATTATATTGGGAAATTCTCATACGGTGATCTAGCTGTTTTAAAAAGACTGAGAAAATTGGCGGTAACGTGTTAACCCTTTTCCATATTTTTTTCATTAAAAAATTGATGAATGAACATTTACATCTTGGGTTCCCCAATTAAGTGTTTCGCATTCAAAAAGTTAACAAGGGTGAAAATTCACTCATTTACTATTTTCACATACTATAAAATAATTGTTTCCTCTTTATCTGTATTGTGAGACATATTTCTCTAAAATGTGACGTGATAAATGAAGCGAAGTTTATTAATTTAAAGTGTGATGCAAAAAGTTTATTTGCAAGTATTTCTGAGGAGCGTATGAGGATTAAGGGCACGAAGTTTTAATAACAGAACGGTATAACTGATTTAAAAAATTTTCGATTATATTTCGATTATGAAAAATTTGAGTTTACGTACGTAGCTGTGCAACTTTAGGAATAGTTGGATGTGTATCTGGTATCACAGTGGTAACGGCTAGCGAAATTGGTCTCACACGCTCGTCGTTTTGCAGCGTAATTATCCAGGATCATCTGTCGACCGGAGAGACGATCTGCGCCGTGGCAACGTGGGAATTGGAAAAATAATCCGTCGTGCGAAATCAACATTTGATTCGGTCGCGTCGAGCGCAGCCCGGGACTCGCCGCGGAGCGACGCGGATGCCTATAATATTACGTAACGGTACCCTAGGAGCCGACTATTATTACGCGTCCTTGTTTATGCATGCGGAAGAAAATTGCATGAAAGATTCATAGTGAAGCGTGTGTATCAGCGAACTTTTTTCCGCCGATATTTTTATCCGTCGCTTTTCATCTGTATTTTCAATTTCAAGTTGCCGTGGCGCGACGTTGCAAACAGCGAGACCACGGACAAGCGCGTCCCGCCGCGTCGGGCATCTTCGCCGCGAGGTCAGCTTTGTCTTTTCCCTCTTCAGAACCTGCCCAGCCATGCAACCTGCTCATACTGAATTCAGATTCAGTATAAACCCGGCAAAGGGTATTTCTCTTCCTCTCTCCCTCCACCTGGAGAGTAAACGAGGAGCAAGGATATTCCGACTGAAAAATGCAGTTTTTTAATTAAATTGCATTAAAGGCCGGACGAGGGACTGGGAAAAGCGGGCGGCAACGGTGGCGGTTGGGCGGCAGGCGGCGCGAACTTGATTATTCCCGAGCTAGGTTTGTTTGCCAAACACTTTGTGCGCGCCGAAAGCGGGGAATAAAACGCGAACGGCCGGATATTCGAAGCCATAGATCAAATAATGTTTGATACGCCGCTCGAGATTGACTTTGCCATCGTTCCATTCCGGAACGACTATGGAAAAAAGCCTGCCGAAAATGTCGAATCGCATAATTCCCCGGCGTTCTTCCATCCCGTTGTTGCACGGAATCTCGTCGTTATCGATACCCGATGGGGACACGCGTTACGCTCCTGCGGGGTTGTACGGGATTTAACGGAACCCGATCTCGGGATCTCCAACCGAGAAATCAGTTTTCTGTAGCGAGAACACCCGTAAGCAATGTCACTTGGATGTTCCCTTTGACGGCACGGTATCCTCGGGGACACTTTAGCAGTGACGTTTTGGGACAATTTCAAACGTTTAGAACGATTTTAGGATATTCTGAAACAATCACAACAATTTTACGGTACTCGAAAACATTCAGAGCAATTTTTTTAACAATTTAGGATATCCTGAAACAGTTAGAGTACTTGTGGGATATTCAATAACATTCAGAACGATTTTAGGATATTCTAAAACAATCAACAATTTTAAGGTACTCGAAAACATTCAGAACAATTTTTAAAATAATTTTAGGATATCCTTAAACAGTTAGAGTACTTGTGGGATGTTCTATAATATTCAGAACAATTTTAGGATATTCTAAAACAATCACAACAATTTTAGGGTACTCGAAAACATTCAGGGACACTCTAAAGTCTCAAACTTTCTGTGCCATTTCAGGATATATTCTCAAACATTCTGAGCCAATTTAGGATATATTCTAAAACATTCTGAACCATTTTAGGATATATTCCAAAGCATTCAGACCAATTTTGGGACACTCTAAAATATGAAACATTCAGAGCCATTTGAGAAGATTCTGGAACATTCAGAACACTGCAACATTCACAGTTGTGAAGCACTCTAAAATTTCATAGCAATATTATGCAAGTCCCTGTATAATTCAAGAGCGATTCGATTCAGGGGACTCCAATCTCCAGGAAAATTTCATTTTGAACACCCTGCATTCACGTGCTCGCATTCAAGCTGCTCTCGTAGTGAATAACGTCGAACTGGACATTCTCAATTTAACCAGTGGATCAGTGTCAATCAAACCATTCCAGTTCCATTAGTTAATTACGGCAATGTGTACAGTTATACACCTTTGATACACAACGCGACCGTAATTTGCTGAGTACCCTAACTATAACAATCACAACAACGCATTTGTATAAAACTGAACTCTTTGGAAAGTGTCTGGACTCTTATTGCACCCTATAAAACATGAGTGTCCGTTGATAATGTCCTTTGAATAAACTGCGTCAAATTGTATTGGGTAGTGGCCTTCTACTGCGCTCAGTTTATTTATGTTTTATCCAGAAAAGTTGTTAATTTTCATTTACTTAATAAATGCGGTGGACACGCAAGGATTTTTGTGATTATCTGTACATGTTTCTACATTGAGAATGGAATCTGAGGTTCAACGACGAACATGAATGCTGTCCCACTTGAGGAATATGTGCAAAGGGTACTTTTTTTATTAGAAAATCTTCGAAAAGATTTATTACAACATCATGAATGAAATATACAAAATACGAGCTGTACCCGCGACTTTGTCAATGTACAATAACAAATCCTGGTTGATTATTAACGTAATAAAATTTCCTATAATAGATAGAGATAGAGTAACCTTATGAAATTAAACACGAGGGTACGCTACTTCTACCTTTCTGTTCATCCTCGAACAAAGAAAATAAAAAATATGGAAACAGGCCCTGGCGAAAGAAACCATAGAAAAGTCCAGAGGTAACAATGGGTACTTATTTCGCGAAGAACAAATTACAGTTGCAAACAACCGGTTCACGAAAGCCATGAGACTTATTTGATACTCCAATTTGGCGAGGCAACGAGTTAGAGCAGATCCCTGTAGCAGTCCCCGAAGTCTGAAAGAGGCGCGGAGCGTCCGTCGAAGCTAAACAATACCGATGCGTCCGCGATGGCACGTCGACTCCCTCGGGGAGCAAATTTCTCGAGCAGAAATGAGAGAAAACTGTTGGGTACGCGTTGTTTACGAGAAACGTGGGAATCCTGGGTCCGCCATCTTGGTGGAACGCGTGACACTTTGATGCGGAGGCACATTATCGTATTCGGTAAACATCCGCGCGTGTTTACAGCACGCGCGACGGATATATTCATGGGAGGCTGTGATGGGACGGGATGGGTAAAAAGGAAAAAGAAGAGCAGAGAGAGAGGGAGAGGGAAAAAAGAAGCATCGTTGAAATCGGGCTCTCTCCGCTGCTGGTGTGTCTCGTGCCCGGAGTCCCTGTCATCGGGCGTGACGTAACGGCTCGCAACAAAAATCCTCTTCGGCGAGCATAGTCGGCTCCGTCGATCCGCTCAGATCCGCTGGAGAAACTTTGCGTATGCATGCGGCCGACGCACTCGGTATGCGACTGCCACAGGTTATACTGTCCGAATGGAAAAAATATTGACTGCGCCGAGCGGATTTATCTGAATACACTATCCCTTCGGCGTGTTCAATGGCACGAATGCAGGTGCTCTTCTCTCCTCCTCGGTCTACACGCGAACCTAAGCGCCCCCTGAATGCCTCGACGCATGGGGGAATCATCATACTCCCGGGACGGAAAGAGTCGGAGACCACAATTCTCGACTCGGCTGTACACCAAAAGAGACACGCGCACCCTGGCATCCGTGTAGCGTGCGCCGCCGAATTAAAATCCGTGGTCCCGACATGTGCAATCTGCATGTTTTCGCCCTTTTATCCAGCATCTGGAACCGCGGATTTATCCTCCAGTGTACCACGGTTAGGTTGACGAGGCGCGCTTTGATTTGCGGCAATTTTTCTTTTTTTTGGACACGGATGAATAGGAGCCTGTCTTCGCGCAGAGGCTCGTAGAACTGCATCGAAACAATGGCTGTATCGATTGATAGTTACTTGCCATTCTACCTCTTCGCGCTAAAAGACTCTCGAAACGTTCATTTTTAATACCTGGCTAAAACGTTCCGTGAAAATTTTACAAGGTGTAATGCACTCTCGGGGTAGATGAAGGATTTTTGAAAAAATTGAGGAACTTTCTTTTTATTTATTTATATAGGTCGCATCATCAACAAGCTTATTAGCGACCACACAGAGATTATAACATATTACGCAAGATTACAATATTATGTATTTAAATTTTAAACATTTTGTAGGTATAATGGGGAGATAGTTATATACAAGATTACATAGTATGATGATTTTTTTTGGATTTTAGAAATGTCTAAACTTGTACTATATTTTTACTAGAGTTGAAACATTCACTTAAGTTGTTAGTTCACTTAAGTTCTTCACTTAAGTTCACTTAAATGTTCAACTGAAAGCTGTCTTTACAAGACTTTGATGCTTCCAGCAAAAATTGTGTCTCAAAAATGAAATTGTTCGCACAGTCCGTTTTTGTCCAGAGTATTATATCATACATTGTTGATAAACTGCGAACTTTATATATTTATCACAAACACTTACGTAATGGAAGCTATCGTACAAGTAACAATAAACACAATAATTTTGACTTATTAAAATTATTAAGAGCAGAAATACAGATTTATTTGAACTTTGTAAATTCATGCAAACAATAATTGTTTTTCCATTTCCACAAAAGTCTGCAGTCCACTCATGGCTAATACAAATATTGAAAATGAACTGTACATACGTTTACTCGAGTACCTATTTTCTTGGCTAATTTACCAAATGATAGAGGAAGACCTCTCCATATTGCAAATCCTTCAAACTGCGAACGGTTCATCCGGCAGTGTACATAGCTTCGTCATTTACGTGACTTACAAGTTGTTCGGCCCGTATCCCGATGGGTTCGTCCTCCGATGTTTTTTCTTCTGTCAGCCACCCCTGCCTCGAAAAAAGCGGAAACATGCGCACCGATCCTCCTACAAGCATAATGTACACCGTAAAAGGCAAATACGATGACGAGGGATTTTCTCGTGTCTCGCGTAGCAGGAAATATATTTCGCTTTGCTTAGTTAAAACCACTCCATCGAATTAGAGAATCACCGGAACAGGGAGTAACAGGCGAGACGATTCGAAACGCTGTTTGCCTGTAGACGACGCGACAACTTCCTAAATTGGACTTTATCGAAAACGACGCCGCGTGTGATAAATTGCGCCACGTATAAAACGCTACCCGTATTTCTAATCCACTTTCACGCTTCGGTTTGCGATACATACTTAGTGCAATCTAAGAAATTCTACGGTGATCTAGTGCTATGGAAATTTAAATATTTCTGATATTCATATATCATTAAGAATTATTCAATATTATTTATTTGTTTATTATTACTTTTTAGTACTATCAATTATTCTTTACCTACGCTTAGCTCATCAGCCACAATATTTTATTGGTTCTCTCTTCAAACTTGTGCACTAAAAAATTAAATTCGAAAATTCTGTATAAAACGCTACCCTTCTGCTACAATCTAAGAAATTCTACAGTGATCTACTAGTGCTGCAGAAATCAAAATATTTCCGATATTCATATATCATTAAAAATTATCAATTATTCTAACCGACGCTTAACTCGTCAGCCACAATATTTTATTGGTTCTCTCTTCAACCCCCTGCACTAAAACATCGGGTCAGACACGTGATAATTAATTCATTCTCTCCGCACTGAAATAAAATTCTATTGCGTTGCTGTGAAAGCCACAGGCAGAATGCATGGACATCAAATAAATATAAATTTTCAGTTTCTTCTATAAAGCACACCTTCGGGGGGAAAAAACGAATTTCAAACGCAATTTGCAAACAGTCCGACCGCTGAGCCGCTGCCAACTGCAAAGTTAAAATTAACGGCCAGGTGTTTCTATGGAAAAATCAAACCGCAGTTTCCGCCAGCACTTTCGCGCCACCCAATCCGTATCGATCTTATTTCCCGACCAAATAACCGCGACAGGGTCGACATTCATCGGCGGCGAGCTAGTCGACGCGACGCGCAATGGTATTACGACAGTGCTCGGTAACGGATTCTCTTTCCGACCGGTAAAAATAATTTATCGTCGGATCGGGATTCGAGATTGCGTCCTGGCGCAGCTTGTCGCCATGTATCCTGCGTAACTTTTCCATCATCGGCGTCCCCTCCGCTTTTACACGACGTTCCGAATCACGGAGTCGCAGATGGGTATAGAGTCAACCTGGTCCCCTGAAGAAATTAAAACTCTCCCCGTTCCAACCCTGTTTGCTATCCGTCTTCCTCGCAGACGTGGTAGCCAAAATAAGCTTCCTGGCTGGACAGAACCTGAAATTGAAAGTACTACAAGAATATTATCAGTTCAGCCTTATAAATGAACGGTAGAGATCAAGGAAAGTCAACTGTGTTAGTAAACAAAGTCCATCAGAAAAATATTTTACCACGTTTTTTACATAAACTCGCTTTCTCCTTCTGCGAAGGAAGGTCAACTGTTAGTAAACAAAATCCATAAGACAAATATTTTACCACATTTTTATTAACTCGCTTTCTCCTTCTCACAATATCTTAAATATTCTATTTTCTTCTAATTGATTGCAAGAGAATAAAAGGAAATAAAATAATCTCGATATTTAACACTAAACGTAGTTCCAAATTTTTTATTTTGTGACTATTGATATAATAAAAATAATTTCATAAGAATTAATTTTATAGGTATCTTTAGCGGAGCACATATTACAGTAGAAGTTGCACAAAATCTAAATAAAATCAATAAAATTATTCCTTTTAACACACAACTAAAGATAAAACACATCAATGTCTAGGTGAAGTAGAAGTATAAAATGTTTCAACTGAAACACCATTTTACTAAGTCTCTAAGGTCCAGGCTGATGACTGCGAGAAGGGTAAAAAATGCTCTCCATCGGAGTAGCATAGCCATGAAGCGGCCTCGATCTTCGTTTATGGTTCTTTAAGGGCTCTGTTTTCCTTCCCTGTAAACTGGCATAGACTACCACTTTCAACTCTCCAATGTTCGAGTGATCTTGCAAGATGCACGTCCATTCTTGGTACTCTATAAAGGCCGTCACCTAGGTACCCTAACGAGTCATTGTAACCTCAGGTTGCGTCCTTTGTCAACTAACTAAGAAATGTAACTTCGGTTCTGTCGCGCTCAAACGACTCCCACGTGCGTTAATTTAACTTCGCTCGACTATTTAGACATGGTTGCATGGATGAAGCGAGAAGGGTGACAAGGAAGCATTTTTGACGGTGTAATTTTCGTAATCTTTTATTACGGTGTAATTTTTAATCTTAATTTTATTAAGCTCATCAATTATTCTTTACCTACGCTTAGCTCATTAGCCACAATATTTTATTGGGTATCTCTTCAAACCTTTGCACTAAAAAATTAAATTCTAAAATTCTGTATAAAACGCTACCCTTCTGCTACAATCTAAGAAATTCTACGGTGATCTACTAGTGCTACGGAAATTTAAATATTTCAGATATTCCTATATCATTAATTATTATTCATTATTATTTACTTATTTATTTATTAGATCATCAGCCATAATATTTGATTGGGTCTCTCTTTAAACCTTTACATTAGAATATCGAGTCAGACAATAGGAATAAAATTTTATTTTGTTGTCGCGCAAACCACTGCATAATACGCAGACACATAATAAATATAAATTTTCTACTTCATCTATAAAGCACACCTCTGGATGAAAAAAATTTCGACGTGACAACTTCCTAAATTGGACTTTATCGAAAACAACGACGCGCGTGATAAATTGCCTCCCAATTCTGTCTAATTTTCGAGTGACCTTGTAAGGTCCGGCGTAGTTTCGAAAATAGTTTTGTCCAGTTAGCGAGCTGATTTTAACCAGTGCGTCGGGAATATCCGAGAAGCGGTTGGCCCCATCAAGCTCGGTTGCGCTAGAAGCAAGCAAGCAAGCAAGAAGGAGTAGAACGCTGTGAGAAGGACAGGCGGACACCTTGCCCGAGGAGGCGGCAGTCGGTAGTGGTCTGTTCTTGCGAGTTCAGCGAACACAAGACGAGCAGCACCACGGGTGCGGGGGTGTAGGGGATTGAAGGGAAGTCACGGGAACCAGGGTAAAGGAGAGGGATGGGAAGAAGGAAGAATCCCCCGGAGGAATTTAACGCATGGATGAAGCCATACCAGCGCGAAACGGATACGTACTGGTGCGTGTACGCGGACGTATGTATACCTGTCTCTCTATATAACGCAAAGTAAATAAGCTTTCCCTTTTTTCCTCCTCCTTCTTTCTTTCCTTCTTCCTCGTCTGTCGGTGCCCCATCTCGCTCTCTTTCTTTCTGTCTCTCTGTTCTTCGAGTATCACGAGCCCGTCTCCCTCCTCTCCTCCTCCTCCTTCTCTTCTTCTCCTCTTCCCCGAGTCGGTCGGTTCCGGTCTGTCCGCCCCAGGCAGCTTTTGAAACTTTTAAGCGGATTTCGTCTCGCCTGTACAAGGACGCGTGCACCGCCCGTCAATCTTTGCCTCGTGTAAAATTGGGCATTATTCCCGGGCGCGGATCAGCCCCGGGAACGTCATCGGATACGTGGCGGCACGCGAGTCCATCCAGGTGCGACTCACGTGGCAACCGACTGCATGGGAATCCTAGGATTGGTTAGCGATGCGACCGATGCAACCTATGCACGTACGAATCCAGGGTTTCCAACCGCGGTCCTCGATCGTCGAAGTGTCAGATGTCCGTCAATCGTGACGATCACACGAACGAATTGTTTCGTGTTTAAAAAATTTCTTTTTTACACTTTTCACATACGTGAACTTTGTTTTAAGAAATCGTGCTTTAGACATTACAAACTGTACACAGTTTGTGTCGAACGTTGTATTTTGCAGAAATGCATGCTTTTAATGTTTCGACTTTAATGGGGTTCTTCAATGATTTCAAAATTGATATGTCGGTAAAAGGTGCGTTTTTAAATTTGTTTATCCTTTGCAACTTTTTGTCAATAATTGTGTTGTACAAAAATGAAGCATTCCGTAATAATTTAAGCGAATGTTTC